>OX421329.1:22901781-23565820 GCA_949125395.1 Diaphora mendica
GTGTCCCGGCCAACGCGCACGCTGCCTCGGTCGACACCGTGCGGTAACCACGTATCGCTCTGACCGCCAGTACCCTCTGAGGCCGCCAGAGGCGCGCCTTGTTCTGGGCGGTCAGAGCCGTGACCCACACCGGTGCGCCATACAGCGCCATCGACCGGACCACCCCCGTGTAGAGGAGTCGCGTTGCGACGCTGGCTCCACCCAAATTGGGCAATAGTCGCCCAAAGGCAGCGTCGACCAGCTTCGGACCAAGCTGTCGGAAGTGCTCGTCGAAGAGCCACCTACCGTCGAGGATCAGACCCAGATATTTCATCTGGGCCCGAACCGGTACGAGGACCGAGTCGACCTCTATGGAGGCGCCGGGGGGCGGACCACGACGGGGCCCATGAAATAACAGGGCCTCCGTCTTGTCCAGGGCCATCGTAGGCCCAGCGCCTCGATGCGCCCGACCCCCAGAGAAACACCCCTGGTGGCAAGGCACGCCGCCTCTTGGAAGTTCGCCCCCCGGGCTGTGACCAATGTGTCATCGGCGTAACAAATTACGCCCAGCCCGGGGGGAGACGACCTCGTAGGACCCACCCAGTCGTATCCCACGTTCCACAGGAGTGGTCCAAGGACAGACCCCTGCGGAACGCCGCACGACATGAGTCGCCGTCTCAAGACGCCCTCTCGGTCCTCGTACACGACGGTACGCTCCTCGAAATAGTCTGCCACTAGCCGCCTCAGGTACTCTGGCACCCCGTGATACTGGAGTGCTTCCCCGATGCAGCTGAATGGCAGACTATTGAATGCGTTGGCGATGTCTAACGACACCGCCAATAGCACGCCGCCACAGCACTCTGCTTCTTCGGTCACGGCCCTAAGGCGCATAACGGCATCGACCGTCGAACGCCCCTCTCGGAATCCGAACTGGGCGTCCGACAGGTCGGGCCCCACCTCACTGAGGTGCCGGACGATGCGGGCAGTGATTATCCTCTCGAACAACTTGCCCGCCTCGTCCAGCAACACGATGGGCCTATAGGCCGAGATACAATATCAATACCTGTTCTAACCATTATTCCGCAACGCCGTACAAAAATCATGCGGCTAGGGAGAAATATCGAGGGTTGCTATCCCGTCCCCTTCACCAGTACTCAGTTTGACAGTATACAAGTGACGGCATAGTGCTGAATGTTATTTTTTTATGCCCCTGTATCTTTCTAAAAAGGTCTCCTGGTGGTGAAATGGTGCAATCTGTGGAAGAACCGTCGATAATTATTATGGACAAATTATCGACGATTCGTTAAACCATCCTTCGTAAATCTCCGCGTTCATTTCTTCGTGGCAGTCCACTGTTTTCTTGGATTTAAAAGCCAGTAAAGCATCTGACATGAATCCTTTCGCAGACCCTGCATGGCATATGCTAAGGCTTTCACCTTTTCCCATTGGCACTGAACTAGTGGAAGCGGCGGTGTAGTCAGTCCAGTTCTTAGATACTGTGTGGTTTGCATTTAACCAAGTCTCGTCAGTGAAAATAACCTTTGACCAATCTGATTTCTTTTTGGCTTCGCTCTAAAACTCGCAGCGAGCCATAGCAACGTCGTGACGCTCCATCAATATTTTCTGTTTGTCCGATTTTTAAAATCCAATTTCTTTCAAAACCAAGCTTAATGATGATTTTTGGCCATGGAACAAACCAAATTCACGTAAAGAAACAACAAGTTTTATTGAATTAAAATCACTTGTACTTATTCCACTATTTTATTTTTGTTTACACCTGACCGGTTTCGCCTTATGGCATCATCAAAGGTTACATTTAACAACAAGGTAACCTACAAAAATGTAGTATAACAAGTTCCATCAAGTGCCGACAATCGTGAGTATAAATTACATAAACAACAAGTTTTTTAAGTGTTGGAATTTCTTTGCGCAAGTCATAGTCATTCAATGACGGCGAATAGCGTCAGCGGTCAGTTATATTTGAATGTTTTTGTTGTAGGTATTTGTTCAAAACATAATAAATATATGCGATCGATATCATTACGTATTTGGTCACAACACTACAACTATCAAATTAGAACCGAGAAAATAAAGAAATGGAAATAGTATAATAACAGAGTATTACTTACGATTTCACAACGCAATTATACACGGCACTTGACAGGTTAACACTGCAACAGAAAATCTACGTTGAATGTGAATCAAAATACACACATCAAAAGTGTCTAGGGATCAACATATGTGTCTAGAGATCAACATATATTTTTGCAATAACTTTTCTCCTGATTGATATTAATTAAAATTTTCTTTAAGGATTCATCAAATAAAGTGTTTTCGTTTGTCACAGTAACGATAAACCAAGTCACCTTCGCATTAATAAAGAAATTTGCCATTTTCCTAATAAAGGGATTTTTGACATTTGAACCACTAACATTAAAGTTCGAAAAAAAGACTGAAATAACAGTTTTCTTTAAAATTTTATTAGGTAACTTAAACAATTAATAATCCGTGTTTCTACCGCGAACACCAACAACACAAGAACATCGGTTTGGCATACTCAAAATGAGTTCATCCAAACACGCTGTGGAATGGCCGCCCATGTTCGTTGCAACAACAGAAATGTATGTATGTATGGAGGGTATCCAGTCGCAAGAAGACCTTTTCTTGCGACTGGATACCCTCCATATTCGGCAGAGCTCTTCTCTGTAGCATATCCCATGCATGCTCAATCGGGTTCAAGTCTGGCGACTGAGCAGGCCAGGGCCAAAGCCACATCTCAATCTCAAGAAATCCGCATAAAAATGCTTGATCCCTAGACACTTTTGATGTGTGTATATTATGCCTATGAAATTGCCGTTTTGTATGCAATAAGTGAAAGTACTTATCAACCGACTTCAAAAAGGAGGAGGTTCTCAATTCGACTGTTTTTTTTTTTAATGTTTGTTACCTCATAACTTTGGACTGGGTGAACTGATTTTGATGATTCTTTTTTTATTTGAAAGCTGGAGCTTCCCGAATAGTCCCATTTAAATTTGGTCCAGATTGAAGCCGGTTTTTTTTTGTTAAAATTTGTAACTATTTTTTCAAACTTTTTTATTTCTGTTATTCGAAGTAATCACCCATGCAATCGACGCATCTTTGCCAACGCGTTGGCAGTTTATTGATGCCCTTCTTGTAAAAATCAGCTGGACGGGAGGCAACAAACTCTTCAAAGGCATTTTGTACTGCCTCTCGGGAATTGAATTTTTTACCCACTAAAAAGTTGTCAAAATTTTGGAAAAAGTAATAGTCGGTAGGTGCAAGGTCTGGTGAGTATGGCGGATGAGGGAGAGCTTCCAACCCCAGCTCTTGCAGCTTGGAGACTGTCTGTTGCGCAGTATGGGGTCGCGCGTTGTCGTGAAGCAGCTGGGGTGGCTTCAGGACTGTTGTCAATGCGGTTTATTTTTATTTTTTTATTTTGATTGCTCGCCGCTGCAACCGGTCGAGAGCATCAAACAGGTACTGTGCGGCAACATCGCAAAGATGAGAACAGTACTCCACGCACGAGCGAACCTGGGTCTTGTAAAGAAGACACAGGCGAGAAGAACCGTCTCACCTTGTTTAAAACACCTAGCTTCCGCGAGGCCGCTTTAGAGACACTCTCAACGTATTCGCGTGGGTTGAGATCTCGGCAGATATCCATGCCCAGGATATCGAGCCTACCTTGTAATGCTATTTGAGTGTTCTGAAAAGTGGGAAGGGGAAGGAATGGAGACTTTTTGGCAGAGAACGCGCACCCCTGTGTTTTCCTGGCGTTGAACTCGACCAGATTCTCACAGCCCCATTGAGAAATGCGGCCCAGAACATGGTCGAGTTGAACGACAAGCTCCTGTCGTTTTTCCTCGATATCTGCAAGCTTGGCACTAGGATGTCCAAAATATTGCCCATGAACTGTGCTGTCGTCTGTATAGCAATGAATGTTGCCAAGGGCTAACATGTCATTGATATGCAGAAGAAACAGTGTGGGCGACAGGACGGAGCCCTGCGGTACTCCGGCGTTAATCGACTGAAAATCGGAGGCCGCACCGTCGCAAAGGACTCTGATGCTGCGTTGGTGCAGAAATGCGGCAGCCCAGTTGCAGAGTTTGGGGGGCAAACCAAAAGCCGGTAGCTTGGAGAGAAGCGAACGGTGCCAAACCCTATCAAAGGCCTTGGTCATGTCAAGGCTAATGGCCATGGATTCCCCATGCCTGTCAATAGCCTCACCCCAAAGGTGTGTGACGTACGCTAGAAGATCACCCGTGGATCGGTTCGGTCTAAAACCATACTGACGATCATTTAATAGGGAGTGATCTTCCAGGTAGTGGACCAGTTGTTTGTTTATTATCCGCTCAATCGGACGGTAGTTGGCCGGGTCGGAGCGGTCGCCTTTTTTGGGGATGGGTTGAACATTCGCCTCTCTCCAAACCTCCGGTACAGTTCCCGAGGAATATGACAGGCGATACAGACGCGTCAATACCGGAGACAACTCTGGTGCACAGTTCTTAAGAACCACCGCTGGGATACCGTCGGGTCCACTGGCTTTCCGGACGTCGAGTGACCGAAGCTCCGCACGGACATCACTCAGCCGGACGCGAATATCCCGCATTGTAGTGTCGCAGGTCGGAATGGTAGGCGGGTGCTTGCCGCGGTCATCGATTCGGGAGTTAGCCGCAAAGAGATCAACAAGCAGTTTCGCTTTCTCCTGCGGCTCATGGGCAAGTGATCCGTCCGGATATTTCAGCGGTGGTAGCGAGGGCTGGCAGAAGTTGGACTGCACGGCTTTAGCCAATTGCCAGAACTTTCGGCTACCCGTAGGGTATGCGACGAATTCTTGACCAAGCCGCGCGATGCGCTGGGCATCCGCTCTGATGTAAGCCTTCTTGCATTCCCTAGTGGCTTTGTTAAACGCTGCTTTAAGTTGATCAACCTCAGGGGAGCCGTGAGCGCGGGCCCTGGTTCATGCGCGGTACGCCGAGTGCTTTTGTGAAACAGCATGGACGCACTCGCGATTGAACTAGGGACGGGTCGTCGGGCTGGCGACCTCACTGTAGGGAATGTAATACTAATTACATTCCGACAGTGATTTCGCCAGCCACGGCGGCTGCTCTTTGCGACAGATCTGTATCTTTGAAGCAGCGTTGAGCCCACGGAATGGATGCAAAATATTCCCGCATTCCATCCCAGTCTGCCGACGAGTAGTGCCATAAACGTCTTTTTGCTGCCACTGGTCGTGGAGGGGCAGCAAGAGGCACCGTGGTGGAAACCAGACAGTGATCGGAGGATCCCAGAGGGGCGAGCACCGATACACTGTACTGCGCTGGGTGACTTGTCAGTTGACCGACTTGACTCGGTATGTCTGGTATCCTGGTGGGCTGGAGTACCAGCTGGGTGAGGTCATGCGTTAGAGCGAATGCGTGGACAGTCCGACCCGCGTGGTCAGTTCTGGAAGATCCCAACCAGGAATCATGGTGGGCGTTAAAGTCTCCCAGAAACACCAGTTCGGCGGTCGGAAACTGCTCCTGCGCTTTGTCCGCTGCCTGACTGAGATATTCAAAAAGTCGAGTTGTCTCAAAGTCTCCAGAGAGAGATCGGTATAGGCATACGTAGATTCGGCTCGTACAGCCAATATCTACGTGGAGCCAAAGGGTGGAGAAGGATGGGTCCTCAAGGCAGCGCAATTTAGAGGTATTAGAGCCACGCTGATTTCAGCACGAATGGGCCGGCTCGACCGGGGCGGTACTACCCTCGCACAGAAAATCAACGTAAAATGACCACGTTCGTGCTGTCGTGTTTCGTTGGTGAGTGCGAGACCGGAGGCCCAAATAGTCTAGTCAACAAGTTCCATACTTGTTGACTAGACTAAAAGATGCAGCAGCATCACTAGGCCGCTGTGGCGACTTCCACATACAGCGCAACAAGAAAACATACGACAGCGCCATCTACCGAAGATACATCGAACTACGGAGTAACGAAGGAAACTAAGAAACTACCAATCCTGAATCGCGCAGTGAAAGTTCTAGCGCCAGTTAACATATATACAACATCCCAACATCAACCACCGGGCAGTTGGCCCGCCAGGCATGATCACCTCGCCTGGTCGGAGGATCCTCCCTTTGTGTTGGAGGGACATTACACCCGTTCCTCCACAGTGGTGACCCCGACGTGATTGGAAGCAGCCTTCGAAGCAGCATCAGCACGCCACCATCTTGTTCACTCCCACAGCAAGTCTCACAGCCAGCCAGCAACTTCGGCCTCAACAGGGAAACACCACACGCAGGAAGCGACCGCTCCAGCCTGGTTACCCCTACGGCCTCATCAGCGTCTAGGCACAGCACACTGCAGCTACGGTTCATGTAAGTAGAGCATATCTCTCCCGTCTACGCAGCACCCAGCCACTACGCAGCAACCGCCCCGACTCACTAGGGACTTCACCGCTGCACCGCGCACCGCACGCCATCCCGACTCACTGGGATCAGCGGACTACGGTCCCGACTCACTGGGACTAGCGGCATTCAGTTCCGACTCACTGGAACTTGCGGCACTCAGTTCCGACTCACTGGAACTACTCACTCCTGGCACTGGCAAGCTCCGCAACAGAGCGCAGACAGCTGATTCATCATGTATCGACCTCCGGTCTTGGAGGGGAGTGATGTGGCGACTTCCACATACAGCGCAACAAGAAAACATACGACAGCGCCATCTACCGAAGATACATCGAACTACGGAGTAACGAAGGAAACTAAGAAACTACCAATCCTGAATCGCGCAGTGAAAGTTCTAGCGCCAGTTAACATATATACAACATCCCAACATCAACCGTTGGGCAGTTGGCCCGCCAGGCATGATCAATTCGCCTGGTCGGAGGATCCTCCCTTTGTGTTGGAGGGACATGACACACCCGTTCCTCCACACCGCCATGGTGTGGGTCGCCATACTGCATCGGCGCAAATCGGCGACAACAAACATCCGCCCTGACGAAAAAACATACCCCAGCCTTCGCGAGGAAGCACTCCTCAAGCACGTAACCGGGGCAGTGAAGATATGTCGTGTCGGCTGGGCGGCGTATTTGAGTCTCCGTTAGAAAATGCATGGTCGGCCGTGCCGTCTCTAGATGCTGGTGGGTGGCGTTGAGGTTTGCATGGAGTCCACGGATATTAGTGAACTCCACCTCAAAAAGCGAGTTGGTGGGAGAGTGGGGTGCCGCTGTGCATCGTTTATGCTTTTTTTGTGCTGCCATGATAAAGATAGGAGGAGTGGGATGGGAACGTAAAAGGCGTGACAGTCATCGTGGCAGTGTAATACTGAGACTCGGAGTGCTGTTTCGTCATAACGGTGAGGCATGATGGTGACGAAACCGTCGGACGGAAGGGCTCCCATACCCTCCCAGAAGTGGTCGCCTGGTCCCACCGTCCGGTCACCAACCGGCACGACGAGCCACTCCGTGGATTATGCGCGACCTGACGGTGTAGCCTCCCAGGGTGGTTAGCCGCGGTTGGGCCCCTCTCTATGCCGCGGGCGGCCAGCGGCACCACCGTTTCTACAGGTCTCCCTGGCCGACGGTTCGATTCTCGTCACCCTCAACCCTCAACAAACTTTCGCGTTATTAATATAGGTAGGATTTTTATCGATATAAAATCATGATACAAAATGTATTGGTACCTGAATAGTTTTATTTTCTTTACCTCGCATAGAACTTTTATATATTTTTATAAATCAGTTTAAATAAAATAAAGGGGTTAAGACAATTTTGTGAAAACTAAAAATTTAGTATAGCGCCATCTGTAATGATTTATTTATTTCGTGAACGAAAAATGTAGTATAGCGCCATCTGTATTTTTGATATGGAACTCATTCCTATCTGATGTCCCATGACACCACCCGATTTTTTTTACAACTAATACACACACGTTTTACTATTAAAAACTTATTTAAGTATTTATATATGTACATAAAATATAAAGTGTTAAATGAGCTTATTTCGACATTTGACATCGACCGGGTCTGGCACCGCTCGCTTCTCTCCAAGCTCTCGACATTCGGTCCGTCTCCTAGACCCTGTCACTGGGTTGACACTTTTCTTCATCAGCGCCGCATTATGGGCCTTTGCGACGGCACGGCCTCTGATGTTCTGGATGTAAACGCTGGCGTACCTCAGGGTTTAGTCCTGTCGCCCACACTATTTCTTCTGCATATCAATGACATGTTAGCTCTTGGCAACATACATTGCTATGCAGACGATAGCACAGTTCATGGGCGATATTTTTGACACCGTTGAGCCAAGCTGGCAGTCGTTGAGGAAAATTGACAGAAGCTTGTCGCTGAGCTCGACCGGGTTTTTAACCGCATTTTACAATGGGGTGATAAGAATCTGGTCGAGTTCAACGCTACGAAAACACAGTTGTGCGCGTTCTCTACCAAAAAGTCTCCATTCCTTTCCCTCCCCACTTTTCAGAGCACTCAACTGCCACTACGGGGTAAGCTCGGTGTCCTGGGCATGGATATTTGCCGGGACCTCGAGTACTGTTCTCATCTTTGTGATGGATCCGCGCAGTATTTGCTTGATGCTTTCGATCGGTTGCAATGGCGAACAGTCCGCTTTACTAACAGTCCCGAAGCCACCGAGTTCCTTGAACCTCTGCAGCTGCGTAGAGATATCGCCTCTATAGCAGTCCACTACCATCTGTATCATTGGAAGTATTCTGAGGAGCTCTTCCAACTGGTCCCCCTTCTCCCTTCCTCTGCAGAATAACATGTTCACTCTCAAACCAAACGGTTTGGTTCATCCTTCCTGTGGCAAGCAGCTAAAAACTGAAACTCACTACCAGCGCACGTGTTTCTCTCCCACTATGATCCCGGGGCCTTTAAGTGGGGCGTGAAAAAGCATCTCACTAAGCCGTCATAGTGTGGGACGCAATACTGCATTGTCTGCTTTCCCAGTGAGTATGGTTGCCCCCACTGTTGGATTCTGCTTGAGTTTTCCATCAGGCTGACCATAGTCACTTTGGCAGCTTCAAATAAAAAAAGTACAATTTTAAAAACTACAATTTTTCTTTTGCCATATTTTGCGAAAATATGGAGATTTTGTGGATTTGATATACGTGACTATGTTGCTCATGAGAAAAAAAAACTGTATCTTTAAGTATCTGTCCTTGGGTTTTGATAATATTGTTATTGGAAATGCTGTTTTCAGCGGAAACTGCATTCTTTTAAATTAAAATGTCAAATAAGTTGGAATTATTGGAATATGGGGAATTAAAACATTATCTTCTTTTGCCATTCCATGCGTCATCATTGTAGCTTTTACAATGTTGTACCCCAGTTGTGTAATATTTAGCCATGTACTATTACATTGCTTTGGCGCTCAAGATACCTCATTTAATAGTACTGGAACATTAACTTGCGGCCTCAACTTATGGGTAGGCATTCCTGATATTTCCAAAGACTTACTAAGTATTCGACAACATCTCCCTCCACGCCTGACATGATCCGTTCGTTTAATTGATAACTATCTCATTAGTCAGCTGATCAGGATGGATATTATTTACATTTTTATTCATATCTAACCAACAGCTAGCTTATAATGACGATACTTCTGTAGAGAATTTTGAAGTTAAGAAACGCTGTTAATTAATTATATTAATTTGGCTTATTTATTTCTATTAATATAATGAACATACAAATCAGATTGACGAATATATACTTAATATCTTAATATTTAATTTTTATACATATAATATCGTTGCTATCATTGTTAAGTCTTCATTGAAAAAGTGAAATATTTTTTTATGATTGTGACAGCCTTGTTTATTCGTTGTCAAGACGCCCGACGTAGGTAAAGCGCAGGCGTGTGGCGAGTGAACTCCCAGAACAACCTTTCATCCCCCTTTTAAACCCCTTACAACCCCTTTTTCGCATTAAAAAGTAGCCTATGTCCTTTCTCAGGCTCTAGACTATCTGTGTACCAAATTTCATTCAAATCGGTGCAGCGGTTTGGCCGTGAAAGCAAGACAGACAGACAGACAGAGTTACTTTCGCATTTATAATAATCAAATTTTTCAAATTGGACCAGTAGTTCCTGAGATTAACGCGTTCAAACAAACAAACAAACTCTTCAGCTTTATATATTAGTATAGCTGACCCACGCAACGTCGTTTGCGTCTCCTATTGCCCGTAGCGTGATAATTTTCCCCCGTTTTTGAAACATTCTTCATTGGTGCTCCGCTCCTATTGGTCTTAGCGTGATGATATATAACCTATAGCCTTCCTCGATAAATGGGCTATCTAACATTGAAAGAATTTTTCAAATTGGACCAGTAGTTCCTGAGATTAGCGCGATTAGCTGACCCACGCAACGTCGTTTGCGTCTCCTATTGCCCGTAGCGTAATAATTTCCCCCCGTTTTTGAAACATTCTTCATTGGTACTCAGCTCCTATTGGTCATAGCGTGATGAAATATATATATATATATATCATCACGCCTATAGCCTTCCTCGATAAACGGGCTATCTAACACTGAAAGAACTTTTTTAAATTGGACCAGTAGTTCCTGAGATAAGCGCGTTCAAACAAACAAAAACTCTTCAGCTTTATATATTAGCATAGATGTATTTATTATACTCTTCTAAGATCTAATACTCATAATCAACAACACATTTATTTGGATAAAGACTAATATTAGGTATTATGTTGATAAAAACTCTTTGACAAATACCTCAATAATAGGTACCAACTCTTAGCGTCTTATACTCGTGATAACTTCTAAACGAAATGTCCGAATGGGGTGAAACAAAAAGTATTTTACTTCTACATAAATACCCTTGATAACATAATGCTTTATTTGGATAAGGATTAATATTACGATACACATTTAACGTAGTTTCTTTCTTCAGACGATTTAATAATTTTTTTGAGCACAAAAGCGGTTATTGTGACTAAACTATGATAGTTAGATATATGCTCTCGCGGACTTTTTTGTAGACCTTAATGGGACCTACAAACCCGTTATACATGATTTTGTTCTATTGTCAATACTTTTTGCAGCGCACGCAAAAATAGGTTTTCGAGTTCACACCTTGGGTTACAAAATAGCAATTTTCTTACGGATCTCAAATTTTTTTGAAAATAAAATATAGCCTATAGCCTTCCTCGATAAATGGACTATCCAACACTGAAAGAATTTTTCAAATCGAACCAGTAGATCCTGAGATTAGCGCGTTCAAACAAACAAACAAACAAACTCTGCAGCTTTATAATATTAGTATAGATTGGAGCTCTCCCGGTCCCAGGGCCCCAGTAGGGGTCACACGGCGCGGCATCCTTTCCGCTTTCCGCGGTGGGCTGTTGCCAAGCTGGACAGGGACCTACTAGAGGAGGCGGCCATTATTCATTCTTGATTGTCTCCGCAGGCCCCGACCGAGGAGGTCGGCGTGGACGAGGGGGCTGGCCGTTTTCGCGATGCGATTACTCAGATATGCGATTCGGCCATGCCCCGCGTCCAAGGTCGTCGGCCTCCACGGAAGGAGGTCTACTGGTGGTCCCAGGAGTTGGCGGACCTCCGTGCGGCTTGTACTCGTGCCCGGAGGTCCTACACCCGCAGCAGGCGACGTCACCGTGGAGATGGTGGCGGGGACCAGCTTCATGAGGAGTACCGCGAGGCGCGGAGGACTCTGAAGCTGGCTATTTGCCGCGCCAAAGATGAAAAGAGAAAGGAGATGCTGGAGAGTCTCGACCGTGACCCCTGGGGTCGCCCATACCGTGCGGTGCGTCAGAAGCTCCGCACGTCGGCCCCCCCCCTGAACGGTCGGAGCACACACCCCCGTCGATGGCCTATGCGGTCATAGACGGCGGTGGTAGAGAGGACGATGTGCCGCCCGTTAGGGAATCGGTGGTTGGGGTGGCTGTTCTGCGGATTCGTTCCTTTGCTTGCCGCCGTGGAGGCTCTCCAGCCGGTCATCCTCGAGTGGGCAGGGCTTCAGCACGGGACCCTTTCCTTCCGACTGACGCAGGTCCTTTCCGGGCACGGTTGCTTCGGGAAGTACCTGCACTCGGTCGCTAGGAGGGAATTGAGCCCCGCCTGCCACCACTGCGACTGAAGTGAGGAATCGGCCCAGCATACGCTGGCGAATTGGGGATTATTATTAATTATCATTCGCCCCGCTTGGGCGTCGCAGCGCCGGGCCCTCACTGCAGTCATCGGAGGAGATCTCTCGCTACCGGCCGTCATACGTTCCATGGCCGGTAGCGACAGCAGTTTTACCACGGTCGCAACCTTCTGCGAAGACGTAATCTCGCAGAAGGAGGTGGCGGCGAAGGCCCGGGAGGATGATATCCACTCGGACCCAATCCGCCACCGGTGAACCGGGCGGCGGAGGCGCGCCTATCAGCGCCTCATGCCGCCCTGAGTGTGGCCGCGGATGGTCGGGACGGGCTTTCCCTTCCATCCGCTCTAGTGGCCGTCCGCGAGGAGGCGACGTTACGCGTGTGTCGTACGTCGCCTAAATTGAGAGTTTTCAGAAGACGGTGCCCGCTTCTGTGCAGAGGGATCTGTATCTGATAAATATACAAAACAATAGCTCTGATTGTAGGCCAAAACCTGCTTTCTATTCCCAGCAGGGTACAGAAAGGAGTTTTTGGTCTGCTATACCACGCTGGCCAGACAAGTCGGTGTAGGGTATAACTTTTAATTGTTTTCTGTTTTATTTGTAGTCTTAGGTTTATTGCAAGTAAATAAAATGTAGAACTGATGTTAGACCCGCCATCTCAGAACACACATTTGATTAGTAGGTACGTTAACGCGTGTGTTTACTTGGAACTACGCTACTTTTTTCGCTTCAACAAGAACAAAGCCGTGCGCTACCTTTTTTATTTGATCTGAGCCCGTAATTAACAGCTTGTTGGTTACAGTTTTTGACCACTTTTGTTATGTTTCTTTATTACATTGAATCGATTGGGAGATACCCATTCGCAATATTGTTTTGGGGGAGTTATATGACGGCGTCATAAGTATATTGTTAATTTAATAGAAATTAAACATAGATAAGCATGACCAGTCGATAGCAGCATATATTATAAATCACGTGGATTCAGACAGACTATCTCATCGAGATAAAGACACGAGTATATGTATTGAATTTAATATAAAATACAGCGGTAAGTTGGTATACCAACCATAAGTCACCATGTAACCATTGAGTATACAGGGTCCGAAGTACCTGACAATAAATATGCTAATTACATCGTCGTGTTATTCCTTCAATATATAAGTTCGCTATAATTGGTGACCCCGACAAGTGAACAAGGAAAAAGGGTTGGAGAGTCGCTATAATTGGTGACCCCGACAATTGAACAAGAAAAAAGAAGCAACTAATCGCACCTTTTGAAGGAGAACATATAGTGAACTGGTATAGCAGTATTTCGTAAAAGGACAATCGTCAGGATGTCGCTGCTTGGAGCTGGAAGCGCTGCAAAAGCCGGAGTTTCAAGCAAAATGGTAGCAGAGGTACTGTCAATCACCGTGTCTGAGAGGAGTTTGCCTTTTTGGACCGACCAGCCGCGTTTATGGCCCACGCAATTGGAGGCTATCGTCACTCATCATCGGAGGACAAGGTATTTAAGCATTCAAAATCATCGTCAGTAATACAACTATTAAACAATATCAGTGTCATCACGAAGCTCACCGCGCAAATAGCAAGCATGCAGTTAAAGATTACGTCGCTAAGTGCAAAATTGCAAAATCAGCATAGCAGAGTTAAACAAATGGCAGTTTCACGGTCACAGGCAATTAAGAGCGAGGTCACGTTAGCCATCGCGTCATATATTGCGTCTTTATAGAATCTGTACTAGATTCCCCTTTAACCGCCTCATAAATACCTACCGACAAAGTGGTTCCGAGGTTTCGGTCAATACGAGGGCCAGTATTAGTTTGTTGCCGCTTAAGGACAAACGTATAGTGCAGTTATCAGACTACAGAAGCACCTAGAAGTGAAAATTAAGCGCCTGAATCAATATGGAATCAGAGAAAGTAAAAGAGGGGGTGGAGTTTCTATCTTCGTACATAACAATTTAAAGCACTACCTTATAGAGGACTACTGCATCCAGCATAAACATTATGGATACTTTGTGAACAGGTTTGGTTTGGACATCAGCGCCATCTACAACCCTGATAAATCGCATGTGGCTGACTTCCTTGAGACTTATTCCCGGCAATTGCACGGTAGAAGGAGAGCTATAGTTTTTGGTGACTTCAACCTAGACCTTTTAGATCCAAATTATTCATATACTCGAAAATATAAGGACATGCTAAGAGAAAATAGCTTTAAGATAATGAACAAGATGAACAAAAGCACTGCACGCGTGAAACGACGTCAACCAACACTATTATAGATCACGTCTGTTCGAACATAAAAGAAAATGATTTTCATCTTGCCATTATAGAATCTGCGATGTCAGACCACAAACAGATATTCTTTGAAATTAAGCATTACCAGCCTACTCCTCTCAAGAGAATTAACTATACTGCCATCGACTACACTAAGCTGTATAAGTGTATTGAAGACAACCCGATAAACACAGAGAAACAGGTGTACGAAAGGCTTGATAAGAAGATAATGTTAGCTTTAAGTAAGAGTAAAATCACTAAAACAAAAACAATAAATCGGCCACGGGCAGATTGGATCAACAGCGAGATTGTCCGGGCCATTAACAACAGGAACTTACTTTGGAAGTCTTGTAAAACAAATGCATCAAATTTTGAACTAAAGAGAGATTACATAAAAGCTAAGGCAGAAACAAATCAAAAAATACAGAAGGCAAAAAGTGAATTTTACTTAAAATCTTTTAAAGAACGTATGTCAAAGCCTCGTAAATTGTGGGAACTCATTAATGACCTTTCCAAAAACAAAATTAAAGACAATATTGGCCCGGACAAACTCGTCATTGATACTAACACTATCACAGATGTACTTGAAATATGCGAACAACTTAATTCTTACTTTTCAACGATCGGCTCAGCTTTAGCAAACCAAATTCCGAATAAATACAAATTTAATAAATATAATACAGGACCCCCTGTTGTCACAAGCAATGCAACTGAACTAAACCAATTTAAACCGGTAACTGTGAATGAAATAAATAAAATAATAGACAAATTAGACCCCAACACCAGCTCTGGTATTGATGGTGTAAGTACTAAAGCGATTAAATGTGTCAAAAACTTAATAATAGAGGAATTGACTATGTGCAAAAAAAAAGAGTGTTTAGAGTCTGGAATTTTCCCTAGAAGCCTAAAGATAGCCAAAGTTACTCTCATATGCAAATCTGGTAATAGACTCGACCCTTGTAATTAACGCCCAATTTCGGTGCTTCCTGTTATATCTAAAATCTTTGAAAAAGTTATCTACACGCGCCTGGAAACCTTCTTAAAATCAAAATACTTTTTCTATCGCAGACAATACGGTTTCCGACCACTTTCAAATACTCTTTCGGCCAGTATTGACCTGACTACTAAAATTAGGAATAAAATTGATAAAGAACAAATAGTGCTAGGTGTTTTCATTGATCTTAAGAAGGCATTCGATACAATAAGCCACGATATATTATTGCAGAAATTGTTCAATATAGGCATTAAAGACAAAGCTCTAGAAATGTTAACATCTTATCTAAATGACCGTGAGCAAATGGTGAAAATCAGCCCACATCACAGCTCTTCAAAGTGTGTTACCTATGGAGTTCCTCAAGGTTCCATTTTGGGACCACTTTTATTCTTAATTTATATCAATGACATATCCCAGATTGGTCTAAAAGGCGAAATTTCACTCTACGCAGACGATACTAGCCTTTTTATTATGATTGTACTGTCAACGCTATAATGCCCCAAATTCAGAACGACTTAAATATATTAAATGATTGGTTCCAATATAATTTACTCACAATAAATACTAAAAAAACAAACTATGTCATTTTTGCAGCCAAAAATAAAAGTAATATTAATGATATACCACTGGTTATAAATAATGAAACAATCCAGAGAAAGACAAATGAAAGATATCTTGGCCTCACTCTAGACACTCTTCTGAGTTGGAAACCTCAAATAGATAAAATAAAAAATAAACTAACTTCACTAACAGGTTGCTTAATCACTATAACTAAATGTTTGCCACACAAAGTTAAATACCTTATATATAATTCACTAGTCAAACCGCACATTGACTATTTAGTTGAAATATGGAGAACCGCAAGCAAAACTATTCTAGATGACTTGCAACGCGCACAAAATAAATTAGTAAAGGTACTTTTCAACTAAAATTTTCGTACTTCTACCAAAAAATTATATGAGGAAACCAAAATAATGACCTTAAAGCAGACTTACATGTACTACACGTGTATTTTGATACATAAAAGACTAAATAGGAATATACATCCCCTGAAACATTCAAAACCATTATCTGGTTAATACCATTTTTCTCGGAAACGTTGAAGACCCAAATCTGGTTCAAATTTCCCGGTCTTTTTGAAGCATTAGTTTAACTGCCCTCTAATAGTTGCATCCTTGTCGCACTTTACTATTGCGCAGAGAATACTCTAGCGATGCATTATAATGTCCTTAGTGTACTCTAGTACGTCGAGTGCCGTTTTAAATCGATATTTTTCAGCGACGAACATTGCGTTGAGCGGTCGATTTTTCAGTGAATCTTTGGTTGCCTTTTGTTTCAATTTAAATTGTGCTAAAGTGTGTGCTGCGGCCTGTGAACATGGATGGGTAAGTACTAAACATTTAATAATGGTTAGATTGTGTCTTAAACAAAGATTTCTATCAACATCGCAACATTTTGCAAACATTGGTCACTGACTCCGCCATTTTCTAAACGTAAATCATAGAATTACATTCTAAAATGTTCTTGTGTGTGCTATTTATTGTTTGTAACATAAAATACATTAATATTTACACATGTATTAAGCTTTACTTTTGTGAGAATTCCGGTTACAACGTGTTAGGACACGAAATAAAAAATACCTAATTCTCGCGGCCAGATATAGGTATTCAACGGTACGCGAACGATGCCATGACCGTTATTTTTTTGAGCCGTTGGGTTAGTGTGGATTATTGTGGGCAAGGCTTTTTTTTTTGTTTTAACCGACTGCAAAATAAAGGAGGATTTCCTGAATTCGACCGTATATATTGTTTTATATGTTTTGTACACGTATTATTTACTTTGTAGGGGTATATCGAGCTTGGTGCTTTTTTATTGTGTTTTAACCGACTTCAAAAAAAGGAGGATTTCCTGAATTCGACCGTATATATTGTTTTTATATGTTTTGTACACGTATTATTTACTTTGTAGGGGTATATAGAGCTTGTTGCTTTTTTATTGTGTTTTAACCGACTTCAAAAAAAGGAGGATTTCCTGAATTCGACCGTATATATTGTTTTTATATGTTTTGTACACGTATTAGTTACTTTGTAGGGGTATATCGAGCTTGGTGCTTTTTTATTGTGTTTTAACCGACTTCAAAAAAAGGAGGATTTCCTGAATTCGACCGTATATATTGTTTTTTATATATATGTGCAAAACTTTCTTTTTAATGTGTTTTTTTATATGTTATATCTGGTGCAAAACTCATTTTAGGGTTCCGTGCCAAGGTAAAAAACGGAACCCTTATAGATTCGTCATGTCTGTCTGTCTGTCCGTCTGTCCGTCCGTATGTCACAGCCACTTTTTTCCGAAACTATAAGACCTATAATGTTAAAACTTGATAAGTAGATGTATTCTGTGAACCGCATTATGATTTTCACACAAAATTTGAAAAAAAAAAATATTTTGGGGGTCCCCATACTTAGAACTGAAACCCATACGTGTGGGGTTATCTATGGAGAGGTCTTAGAAAATGATATTGAGGTTTCTAATTTAATTTTTTTCTAAACTGAATAGTTTGCGCGAGAGACACTTCCAAAGTAGTAAAATGTGTCCCCCCCCTCCCCCCCCTGTAACTTCTAAAATAAGAGCATGATAAATCTAAAAAAAATATATGATGTACATTACCATGCAAACTTCCACTAAAAATTGGTTTGAACGAAATCTAGTAAGTAGTTTTTTTTTAATACGTCATAAATCGTAAACTGCAATTGACCTTTCATTCAATCAACACAAAAAAAAAAAAAAAATGTTACTTGCTGCTGCGGAACCCTTCATGGGCGAGTCCGACTCACAGTTGGCTGCTTTTTTTTTTGCTTTTATCGTAATTTTTTACATGACTATTTTTTTTTTTATTTCTAAAATTTATTTATTTGTAGTCCGCCGGCGGTCTTATCCATACCATACCATCATATCATAGCGTGTACTTGTTAAATTTGAGCAGAAATTGTATACTTTCCACCTTGATTTTATCAATATTTTTGTATGAGAACCTACTCTCTTGTTATGTTTTTATGTAAGGAAATATATTATACTACATAAATATAAAGTTATGAAGGCAATTACTTGTATAGAATCTGATATTCAAGGTAATGTTTACGAGTACCTTTTTAAGTGGCACTTTGAGTGTTTGTTCAAAAGTCTTCCTAGAACGTAAACTTATAGTTTTGTTTACATTTGATAGTTTAAATCCCAAGAACTGTAACTAATCTTTGAAATAATTATGGGCCAAAGCCACTTCAACCACAATGTAGCCCAGATTTGAAGTGTAAACATGCCCGATTTTTTGTCATGATTTCGTGCCGCCGAAATTGAGCCCATTTTTGTTAACCTCATTGTGTAAAAAAAATGTATGAAGAAGGCTCCTGTTTTCTGCGTATATTGTTAATTATAGTTTGTAGTATTAAATAGAACCAATATTACTTGAAATACATGTTTTAGTTCTAATCATTACACCTTTTAATACAATACATCGGGGAAAAAATCACTTTTGCTACTTTGACCTTCGACTTACTAACTTATTCTATTCAAAATCATAATTAATTATACATCATCTCATAGCTTATTTAATGACCATTCTAATGCTACTAAAATCGTATATAGCCAAAATATATTTTTTATTGGAAATCTGCAATTTAATGAGAGGCGGGAATGGGACGGGAGTACTGTCAAAATCGCTCCACAGCGGCGAGATTCGCGCGAAGTGGCCGCCACCACTCAAAGGACATACAAGTTTATCTTTTACAACGAACTATACTCGTCAAAAAATGAAACTAGGAATTGCAAGTCATATCGTGACTCGTCCACCTAGAACGAACTATGGTAAAAAGAATATTGAATTTGAGGGAGTCAAAATTTACAATAAATACAATAAAAACTGCTACAACACTGACTAGATTTAAAAAATCGCACATACCGTGCGGTGCGTCAGAAGCTCCGCACGTCGCACGTCGGACGCCCAATTCGGATTCCGAGAGGGGCGTTCGACGGTCGATTCCGTGATGCACCTTAGGGCCGTGACCGAAGAGGCAGTGAGCTGTGGCGGCGTGGTGTTGGCGGTGTCCTTAGACATCGCCAACGCCTTCAATAGTCTGCCATTTAGCTGCATCAGGGAAGCACTCCACTATCACGGGGTGCCAGAGTACCTGAGGCGGCTGGCAGACTATCTAGAGGAGCGTACCGTCATGTCCGAGGACTGAGAGGGCGTCTTGAGACGGCGACCCATGTCGTGCGGCGTTCCGCAGGGGTCTGTCCTTGGACCACTCCTGTGGAACGTGGGGTACGACTGGGTCCTGCGAGGTCGTCTCCCCCCGGGCTGGGCGTAATTTGTTAAAAACGGGCAGGCGGCGTGCCTGGCCACCAGGGGTGTTTCTCTGGTGGTCGGACGCATCGAGGCGCTGGGCTTACGGGTGGCCGTGGACAAGACGGAGGCCCTATTGTTCCATGGGCCCCGTCGTGGTCCACCCGCCGGCGCCTCCATAGAGGTCAACTCGGTCCTCGTACCGGTTCGGGCCCAGATGAGGTATCTGGGCCTGATCCTCGATGGTAGGTGGCTCTTTTGGGTGGAGCCAGCGTCGCAACGCGACTCCTGTACACGGGGGTTGTCCGGTCGATGGCGCTGTACGGTGCACCGGTGTGGGTGGCGGCTCTGACTGCCCTAAATAAGGCTCGCCTCTGGCGGCCTCAGAGGGTACTGGCAGTCTGAGCCATACGCGGATACCGCACGGTGTCGATCGAGGCGGCGTGCGCCCTGGCCGGAACACCCCCGTGGGATTTGGAGGCGGAAGTGCTCGCCGAAGTTTATCGACGGGTGGCTGAATATCGGGCGGAGTATGGCTACCGCCCTCCGCCCGAGGAGGTACGCGAGTGGCGTGAAACCGCCCGTCGAGCCACTATGGCTAGATGGTCGTTCCGACTGGAGACTCCACGTGCTGGCTTTGCCGCCGTGGAGGCCCTCCAGCCGGTCATACTCGAGCGGGCAGGGCAGGTCCTTTCCGGGCACGGTTGCTTCGGAAAGTACCTGCACTCGGTCACTAGGAGGGAATTGAGTCCCGCCTGCCACCACTCGGCCCAGCACACGCTGGCGGTTTGCCCCGCTTGGGCGCCGCAGCGTCAGGCCTTCACTGCAGTCATCGGAGGAGATCTCTCGCTACCGGCCGTCATACGCTCCATGGCCGGTAGCGATAGCAGTTTTACCGCGGTCGCAACCTTCTGCGAAGATGTAATCTCGCAGAAGGAGGTGGCGGAGAAGGCCGGGAGGACGAACTCCACTCGGACCCAATCCGCCGCCGGCGAACCGGGCGGCGGAGGCGCGCCTATCAGCGCCTCATGCCGCCCTGAGTGTGGCCGCGGATGGTCGGGACGGGCTTTCCCTTCCATCCGCTCTAGTGGCCGCCCGCGAGGAGGCGATGTTACGCGTGTGCCGTACGTCGCCTAAATTGAGATTTTAACAGCTGACGGTGCCCGCTTCTGTGCGGGCAAGCGCTGGGAGGGGTCCGGACGTGTTAATAACTGCAGTTCCCGGATTCCTCCCTTCACAGGCGCAGAGTGGCACACCGTGTGGTTTTAGTCGGTTCGAGTCCGACACACCGCCCCGCCGCAAGCCCCGGTGGGGTGACGGTCCGAGGGGATTTCCACACGTTAAAAAAAAAAATGTTCAAGTGAAGCTGGCATCTAAAGAGGTACCTCTCTGCACAGTGAACTCACCAGAAAGAAGCATACTTAACCAGGACAATTGTGAGTTCCTATTTATTATTATACAAAGAGGTGAAGTGCCTCGACATCTGTTCACCAGGTGTATTGTATTGCGACTTACTTTCTGTACCATGGTCCTATGGCGAGCAAGGGTTCTTGGTAGAATGCATCCCTGGTAAATGGATTAAACAATGATCGATCAGACAGCTTAATATCGGCCACCATGGAGAAGTAGCCACAAGCGAAGAATAGATTGTAATAACACAAATACATTAATATGACAGGTGCGGTGCTGATGTCCCCCCTCCGCAAGGAGCTGCTCGACAAGATGCGGTCACTAATGGGAAGCCGAAATCGGTATTACATAGGCGTTCAATCAAGTTTTCATCCGGCACTATTCGAGTCTATTGAAGGTCAGTATTCCCTCTGGTCACCGCGTTTCGCGAGTTCGCGTCACCGCGTCACCGACATGATGATTTAATTTAAACATTATGAAATTTCTAATATTACACATTAATTTTACAAAAAGGACTACCGATAGAAGTGAAGACTTATAATGTTATTTGTAAAATTAATGTGTAAAATTTGAAATGTCGTAAAATTAGAAATTTCATGTATTTATATGCACTGTGCAGATGATAAAAATCTACCAATAATTGAATTTCTAAATGAAACACTTAATTTAAATATGTCCAATGATTGAAACTCAGTATATACTACAAAAAATAAAACGACGATCGATGCGGCTTTTACGCGATACTTTAATAAATTTGAATTAAATATTTTCATTTACTTTAGTTACCATGAACCGATCGTAACTTTTTAAGAAAATAAATAAATAATTGAAAGTACAAAAAGTCTAAGTATTGTTGAAATTAATGATTACAATGATGCAAACAATTAAAATAATGTTAAAAATCAAATACATTGAAATTTAAGTAAGTACAAATATTATCCTTAAATGATATGATTATGTATTAATTGTTATTTCAATTGAATTGTATTTATATTTTGTCATGATCTTGTACAGCACGTAATATAGGTAGATATTTGAATAATAAAAACCATTTTTTTATTATTATTATGGACAAAGCACACAAGGTACACTATACATATTTTATACAGATCACAACCACTCCCTTAAACCGTGTAGGTTTTTATGCGAGAGGGGTTTGTTCACTCAACATACTATTGTTATTTACATACTATTGTTATTTGCATATAAATATGCATATTATTGTTGCTCGGAGTGTATATGAAAACCAGATTGATGTTGATAATTTTAATTCAAACATTACGAAATTTCGAAAAAGGGGGAGTCAAAAGTGTTCGTACAATCTCTTGGAAGAAGCCACCTGACGAAGTTGACTACAGCAAGTAGTCGTTGCTTCCAAGCCGGCCGTCCTTTCGGAGGTGGAAAGCTTTTATGGCTGCTTATACGCTTCGCATGCATCTCGACCTGATCCCGAAAATGAGGACACTAGAGCCACATTAACACGCCACTACACCGAATATCTGCCAGAAGTCAGCACTGACGAAATCGAGATGACTCTTGGACAGCTGAAAAATGGAAAAGCCCCTGGAGAGGACGGCATCACAACAGAGCTGTTGAAAGCTAGAGGTAAGCCCGTACTGAGGGAGCTCGAAAAGCTTTTCAACGCTGTCTTGTTCGAAGGGAGAACTCCAGAGGCTTGGAGTAGGAACACTCCTACTACTATCGGCTCATTTCCCTTCTAAGCCACGTCTACAAGCTGTTTTCAAGAGTCCTCACGAACCGTCTTGCGCGAAGACTCGACGAATTCCAACCACCGGAGCAAGCTTGGTTTCGGAGCGGATATGGCACCATAGACCACATCCACACAGTGCGGCAGACTATACAGAAGACCGAAGAGTATAATCAGCCCCTGTGTCTAGCATTCGTGGACTATGAGAAAGCCTTCGACTCGATCGAGATCTGGTCTGTTCTGGAGTCCCTGCAGCGTTGCCAAGTGGTACATCCAAGTGTTGAGATGTCTCTACGAAGCCGCCACTATGTCCGTCCAAGTACAGAATCAGCTAACAAGATACCAATGCATCGAGGAGTGAGACAAGGGGACGTTATATCCCCGAAATTGTTCACTAATGTAATGGAGGACTGGTTCAAGATGCTGCACTGGAAAGGGCGCGCCATCAACATCAATGGCGAATACGTCTCCCACTTGCGATTTGCAGACGACATCGTCACTATGGCAGAGAAGCTGCAGGACCTACAACAGATGCTGAACGACCTAGCTGACTCTTCTGTATGCATCGGCCTACGGATGAACTTGGACAAGACCAAGGTCATGTTCAATGAACATGCTATACCGGAACCGGTTGCGGTACACGGTGCCGTTCTCGAAGTTGTTCAAAAATATGTATAAGATATATTATTGAGGATTTTCGTTAATAAACACAAATTGTTTCTCTGAAAATGCAAAGCTTTAATTAACCCACTTTTTCTTTACAATATTATAACAAATTATTATAACAAATTACACTTTTGTCTCACCTGAAAATGCAAAGAAACGACATTTAATGTTCACTAATATCGCCTCCTCAATTATATGCTTTAATTTGTCTTTCTACAAGTATTTTTTATATCAATGGAATCACAAAATAATCTTAACATCATCCGTCATTCAAATGGCCTCGGCTCACTCCCACAGACAATCTAATACACGCGCGAAGCGCGGGAAATTCAATTTAATGAAATGTCATTTCATTACATCTCCCCCCCTAAGAGCGAAAATTCTAAACAACATATACATACAATATACCTAGTTATCTTCATATTCGTTTTCTTCTACTTCATCTTCTTCAGCTACTGTTGTGACAGGTTGTAATTTTGTTGTGTGGAATAAAGTTGATTCTGTTTGTCTGTTGCCAGTGTCAATCCTATAAATGGAGTTCGATATTTTCTCTACTATCTTGAAGGGGCCTATTTTTAATTCGTCTAATTTCTTTCTATTCAATTTATTTCCATTTTCTACATATACACTGTCTCCTATATTAAACTCTTGCCTTTTCCTATTTCTATCAAATATTTTCTTGTTGTACTTGTGGGATTTTATCGTATTCTCTAATGCCAATCTTCTATCAGCCATCCACTTGTCTTCCCTTTCTGTTGTTTTTAATTCATTTGGTAGAATACTGACATTCGTACCATCCAGTAAATATTTTGGTGCAAAGCCTGTAACGGAGTGTTCTGTTTGATTATATTTCTGTATACATTCTCTTGCCACTGTTGTCCATGTTCTCTTATTATTTTTCTCATTTATTTTACATCTTATTTTATTTACTATTGTTTGATTTAATCTTTCGTTCAAGCTGTTCGAGAATGGTGTATTCACAGCTGTAAAAATCAGTTTAATATTATTCTCTTGCAAATGTAGCTTAAATTCTCTTGAATTGATGCCCGGATATTGATCTGTCAGAATTATTCCAATCTCATCTGTCTCTAACACATTCTTTGTTAGTTTTATAAAGTCACTTGCATTCTGTGTTTTTGAAGTCGCAATAAATGCATATCTTGTGTAGTGGTCTACTAACAGATGTAGGTATTTTTTCGTTGACCTAGAGCCGCCAAACCCACCGATAGTATCCATTGACATAATCTCAAATGGTTTTGTTGCTGGTCCCAGTTGTGACATTAATCCAAAATTTCCTTGACATCTTCATTAATTTTTTATGCATATTTCACATATTTTACATGTATTCATGATATTTTTTGTTAGGTTTTTAGCTGTATATATTGGACTTATTTTTTTCTGCAATTGTCTGATCCCAATATGGCATAAATCTTCATGCACCTTTTTTATGAGTCTTTTACTAAATTCTTCTGAGAGGATAATCTTTTCATGTTTCTTTATTTTTTTATAATAAATTCTATTTTTGTGTATAAGATTTGGATTCCCTTCTTTTATAGTTTCATTCTTCTCTTGGTCTTCAGCTATATCTTTTATTTGTATTAAATTAACTATTTTCAATAGTTCCTCTTTGTTATCTTCTGATTCTAATACAGGGTTTCGGCTCAAACAGTCTGCTTCTACATTTTCTTTACCAGGTATATATTTTACTGTAAAGTCATATTGAGACAGGTAATATGTGAGATCACCCAATTCTTCGTCTGTCCTGCTTTTAATGTTAATGTTCTCTAGAGGTTTGTGGTCTGAGTAGATAGTGAATTGTTTTCCAATGAGCCAGTGTTGCCAGTATTTAACAGCTTCTTTCATAGCAAAACATTCCAAATATATAGCTTTTTTTCGTTTTTGAGATTCATTCAGTTTTTTTGAGAAATATGCCACTGGTTTGTCTTTACCGTCTAGTTGTGTTTGTTTTAGTATTGCCCCGATGCCCTCTAAGGATGCATCTGTAAAGATTTTTATTGGTAAGTCTTTGTCATATATTTCCAATACTGGTTGAGAACATAAATATCTTTTTATTTGATTAAATGATTCTTCACACTTTTCTGACCACACAAACTTTTCGTTTTTTCTTAATAAATTATGTAATGGATCTAAGATAATTGCGCTTCTTGGTATGTATTCATGGTAGAAGTTGATTTTTCCTGAAAATTGACTGATATTCTTTTGCGTCTTAGGAGTTGGAAAATGTCTTATTGAAATCAAATTGTCTTTTAGCGGTCTTACCGAATTGTTCTGAATTACACGGCCAAGATACTTTACTGAGTCTGAAGCAAAGGTACATTTCTTAAACTTCAATCTAAAGCCTTCCTTTATTATTGCCTCTAATACACTTCTTATGTGTTTTATATGATTTTCGAAGGTGGACGAGTATATTAAAATATCATCAATGAAATTAGCGGAGTATCCTGTGAGATTGTGCTTTCTTAGAATATTGCTTAAAATTCTCTGGAAAATTGCTGGTGATGTTTTCAAGCCAAAAGGGAGGCAGGTCCACTGGAAGTGGCCATCTTGTGTGACAAATCCTGTTTTATTTCTATCTTCTACCCGTAGTGGTATTGCCCAAAATGCTGAGTTTATATCTAGTGTAGTAAAATACTTACAATTTCTAGTTTTAATAATCAAATCATCTATTAATGGGAAAGGTTGAGCTTGTGGTACAACAATTTTATTTAGTTCTCTAAAATCTACACATAAGCGGGATTTTCTATTTTCACCTTTTTTAAATGCTAATGTTACTGGTGCAGCAAAAGGACTGTAGGATTCTTCTATTAAATTATTCTTTAGTAACATGGATATTTGCTCTTCAATTTCTAATTTATTTTATTTATTTATTTATTTATTAAAACTTGTTGCACTTATTGTACAAAGGCGGACTTAATGCCATGAGGCATTCTCTCCCAGTCGACCTTCAGGTGAGGTAGAAATAAGATGCAGTAGGTGCAAAGTTAAAGTTTTTCATGGTAAATATTTTAAATAATATAGGTATACCCTACATCAAATAGAGCCAATTAAATAAATTTACTATTACACTCAAATTAATAATACAAAACACATATAAACATACACATACATAAATTTAATATTATACTTGTACACAGTCGGGTACTACGGTTGTGACTGTATTGCCAACTCATTCCGAAGAAGTTCACGTACTTTAAACTTGAATGTAAGGCGGTTTGTGGACATCCTGATCTCGGCAGGGAGTGCATTCCAGAGAAGAACTGACTGCACATAGAAGGAAGAATGGAGGAAGTTGGAGGTGTGAGGAGGGCATAGAAGAAGCAGATTATTGGTTGACCGAAGGTTTCGGTCGTGATTAGAACATAAGAGACGGAAGTGTGGTACAAGGTATTCGGGTAACGATGGGGAGTTGAGGAAAGAAAAAAGAGTAGTCAGCGCTCGCAAACTGCGGCGCTGACGAATTGGAAGCCATTGCAATTGGGAACGAAAAGCAGACACATGATCATACTTGCGAAGATTAAAAACGAATCGAATGCAGTTATTGAGAAGGCGGTCTAGTTTATTGAGGAGATCTGCATTCAGGTCAAAATAACACACATCACCATAGTCGATCAGGGGAATAATTAAGGACTGCATAAGCGTAACCTTGGTCTTAACGGGAATGAAGTTCTTGAGACGATACAAAGCTCGGAGGCACGAGGTGACTTTCTGGCTGACGCATGAGACTTGTGCCCGCCAATCAAGTGTTGAGTCTATAAGTAACCCCAGGTTCTTTACCACTGCGCTCAGCGGTATAGTCACGTTGTTGTAGACAACTGGTGGAATGATCGCCGTATCCAACTTGCTTAACGTTTGTTTGCTCCCCACGACGATCACTTGGCATTTGGTTGGATTTACCGACAACCCGAACCTCGCTGACCAGTTTTTTATGAAGTCTAAATCCCTGTTGACTTTGTCGATTGCGTATGAAATGTCTTCAATCCTTGATTGGGTGTATACTTGCAAGTCGTCAGCGTACAGGTGATACGCACACTGAAGGTGTTGGGTTACGAGATTAATGAATATTGAGAATAATAAGGGAGATAATATACCGCCTTGAGGGACGCCAGTGAGAAGATCACACCAACTTGACGATAAGTCATCAATGTGAACACACTGTTGTCGTCCCTGAAGATAGGAGGAGAACCATTCCAGAGCTTCTGAGGAGATCACAAGATAGGAAAGGATAGCTAATAAGACGTCGTGACACACGGTATTAAAGGCATTGGAGAAGTCAATCAAAGCCAGCACTGTGACTTTGGTGTCCTCCATACCTTCCCGAATGTCACCAGTTACTTTGAGAAGCGCAGTGGTTGTGCTGTGACCTGGTCTAAATCCCGATTGTAAGGGACTGAGCAGGTGCTGCTGATAAATAAACTGAGAGAGTTGCCTATGAACGCAGGCCTCAAGCACTTTAGAGAGGAAAGGAAGTATAGAAATTGGTCGAAAGTGTTCAGGGAGAGAGGGGTTAGTTTTTTTGGGTAAAGGTATGATGAAGGCCTTACGCCAGAGAGAGGGAAAGGTTCCAGAGTCGAGTGAAAAATTAATGATATGAGATATTGCAGGAAGAACGTGATCCAGGATGGTAACGATCATACGACGACTGATACCGTCACACCCCACTGCGTTAGAACGAATGGATAGGATAATCTTTTTGATGTCCTCAGAAGATACTGGAGAAAAGTCAAAAGATTCAATGTCAGGATGGGGCAGGCTAGCTATATAGCTCAAGGTTTGACTCTTGGTTTGATGATCCATCTGAGATGTTCTTGAGAAATGACGATTTAAATCATCTAAACCAATTGTCATCTTAAGCTCAGGGCGCTGTTGTTTGCCTATGCCTAGAGTTCCAAGGAACTTCCACATACTGGAAGTTGAAGAGGATTCTATGTTTTGAATTATATGACGGCGTTTGGCGTTACGTATCACCTGATTACACCGATTCCTTGCAGTCTTAAAAAGGTTCCATTTCTCTTCACAACGGTCTTTCCTGTACCTATTGTAGCAACGATCTCTCCGTCTCATAGCAATTCGAATTTCATCTGTCATCCATGGTGCAGGGGGACGCTTCAATTTAATTCTCCTCACGGGTGCGTGGATATTGTACAAGTTAAGAATTACGTCATTGAAGATACTGATTTTATCGTTAACGTCTGTAGTTGCTCCCAAGCTCGACCAGTCTAGTGCGGAAGCATCCGCACATAGTCTATCAATGTCCATTTGTCTGAAGCTACGTACATGCAGAATTTTGGGAGGAGATTTAGGGGGTTTTAGGATGTATGAGAGAAAGATCAGGTCATGGTGGGAAAAACCAGGAGCAGGATGTTGACCATGGGAATGGATAAGGTATGGAGCAGAGGTGAGCATTAGGTCAAGCCAAGTATCCTGGTGCTCAGTGTTGTGATGAGTTGCTTGGAGGGATAGGACATGGAGGCTAGTAGATTGGATGATGTGAAAGAGATTACGAGTACGGGGGGATTCGAGGTTAAGGAGATCGGTGTTAAAATCGCCCATAATGATGTGGTGTGAGTATTCTGACCCTAAAGATTCCAGAACTGTTTCCAGACTGGAGAAGTAGCTGACAGCGGGGGGACAATAAACTACCCCTAGTAAAACCCGAGTTCCCTTGACACAAACTTCAAGGAAGAGGTATTCAGCGGTAGTAGAGAGATCGGAAGAGGAAGTGGCGAGAATTTTGTAGGGTAAAGAGCCGCGTAGATAGATGGCAACCCCACCACCCCTTCTCGACTCTGGCCGGTCGTTGCGAATGAGAGCGAAGCCAGTGAGAGGATAAGAGGTGGAAGGTAGTTGCGGTTTAAGCCAAGTTTCTGAGATCAAGATGGCGTGCACATTGTTGTCTGTGAAAACCTCAGTCAATTCACTAAAGTGACTGGGAACACTCTGAGCGTTAATATGACATACATTCAGTAAAGGTTGAGATTGGTTGTTGAAAGATTGCCGTAATAGGTCGCCCAAAGTGTCTGGCAGAGAACTGAAGCTCTCATCTCCAGAAGAGTCGTTGGCAGAAAAATATGCTTCATTTTCATCATCATTAATCATCAGAGCTGTGTACGTTTTATAAAATAATTATAATAAAAAATATAAAATAATATTATATATACATAAAATACAATATACCTATTTATAGTTATTACGTTGATTGAGGTTCGACTGTATTTCTACATCACCCGCCAGCTTACACAGATGAAGTTAACTAATTGTTAATTAAGTTAATATGACACTAAACAATCAATAACTTTATAAACCGTAATTACGCATATTCATATTTGCAAATAAACAGGAGAACAAAAAATAAAAAAGAATATAATGAATATAATGAATAATAGCTGATAGCTTTGTGACACAACGAAACGAAAAATGGAACGCACCCGCCACGAATGACAAGCGATCGCACTTGACATTTTGACGGACGGATGCAATATCTGTCATTACGAAAATGTAAACAAGTGAAAGCTAATATTTAAAAGTTGAAGGTATAAAACAAAGAGTAAACTAGCAGCCATCATTAAAATATGTAAACAATAATAATACAATTTAGACTGTACACGCAAAAGGGCTAAATGGGTCACAATTAACTAGCGTTTCCGCGAACTTTTCTCATTTATCTTCTATTGTACATCTGTATGGTCTTTTACTACAGTATCTATTTACTAGTAAATCTATATGAGCTTCATAATCTTTAACTGATCCTATATCATACTTGTCCTTAGCAAAAATTGTTTTATATTCCTTTATAATTTTCTCCATCTCAATTTTCCTTTCACTATCTAAATGATCTGTCATACCAATAAATTCCTCTGTTTCTATGTGTTCATTGAAATTTATTGCATATGTTTTTATATTCATATCTTCATTTATGTTATCTGTAGTCATCCTGTCTATTTTATTTGTTATTTTCTTTTGTTCTATTTTCAAGTCCTCATTTTGGGTTAACTTGAATTTCTTTATCATATCCAATCCGATTATAAAATCATCAAAATCTTTATTTTCGACTATATATACATCCACCTCTTCTTCTAAATCAAAGATTTTTATTTTTATTGTTATCAAGCCATCTGTCTTCTTCACACCATTAACCGTTTTCATATATGCTATATTCACATTGTCTTTTATTTCTTTTACTTTAACCAGTCTTGAATTTATTAACGAGATCTGTGAGCCTGATTCATAAATGCCGCTCACTTCTAGTTTATTTTCTAATAAAAGCTTGATTTTGATTAATGGTGTACTTACTCGTTTTTTTTCTCAGTATTCACATCTACTTCAATGGAGTTATTATTCACCATTTTGGCTTTAAAGACCTTTTCTGATTTATTTTTATTTTTCTTGAACCAACATGACTCTTCCGGATGATATCTAATTCCTTTGTCTAAAGATTCACAAGTCTGACATGGCTTCTTCTCATTACTTTTATTTTTATAAACAAATGTACCATTTTTTATTACAGTTGATTTTTTCTTATACATCATACCTTCATATTCTCTTATCTCGTTGAACAAATCAGTAGTGTTGTTGAGTTCGTCCCTGTGTAACCTATTTAAGATAAACACAGGTAAAATATAATTATTATTATTTTAATTAACGCAATCACTATTTCAAGGTACTACATACCTCTGTTTTGCCTGACGTTTCGACCAGGTTGCACTGGCCGTGGTCACAGGCTGACTGGCTCAGCGGCGCACGCCCTCCGTCGTCGAATCCGTGAAGTCGAAGGTTCTTCATCCACCCGCACATTTTCGATATTATTGATAAAATTGTTTCGCCATGTACCGTCACATACCACACTAACAGGGTCCCTATTCTGTAAGCAAACCGATGTGTTCCTATTCTGGTGTTTATCCGACTGCGCAGAAAAGCGAGGTGGTATGTTTTTTAACACTGGATTCCACGCTGTAGATAATTTAAAACCATCTTCCCGATTGAAAGTTTTATGCTTTTTAATCTCAATCGCTTCACGTACAACTCTTGAATAAAAGTGACGTTCGGTGGAGAGGACTTGCGTGCGGTGAAATTCAATCCAGTGGTTGATGCCTGCATCGAGTGCATGTTCTGCAATCGCCGATTTGCTCGTCTGTCGGTTCTTCACAGCAGCGATATGTTCTTTGACCCTTTCAGCAATAGTCCGTTTCGTTTGGCCTATGTAGGAACTTCCGCAGCTGCAGTCTATTTTATAAACACCCGGAGTTTGTAGTGGCAATATATCCTTCGGTGTGCCGACGATGTTGTGAACCTTTATGCCTGGTGTGTATACTGTCGGAATGGAGTATTTCTTTAACACGGACCCGATCTTATCCGTAACTCCCTTGACATAAGGCATATAGGCTGGTTGCCTGTTCACTTCTGGATACTTGCGTCTTATTTTCGGTTGCTTCCGTCCTCCATTCACTTGATATCCGTTACCTTTGAGTACCTCCTGAACATGTTCTAGCTCCCGTTCTAAATGTTCAGGGTCACAGAGATCGTAAGCTCTGTTCTTGAGTGAAGTCATAACAGATTGCAAGTGACGGGGGTGATGATGAGACGTGGCGTGTAGGTATCTATCCGTATGAGTAGGCTTACGGTACACACAGTGTGACAAGGACCCATCTGATCTCACGGTTACTTTAACATCCAAGAACGACAATGACCTATCCGTCTCCATTTCATATGTAAACCTTATTTTAGGGTGAATAGAGTTAAGATGTTGTATATATTGATCTACTTCTTGTTTATTTCCTTTAACGATACTGAAGATGTCATCCACGTATCGCTTCCACAGCTTAACGGTATTCGGGCCGAGACTTAGAGCCTTCTCTTCAAAATGTTCCATCCAGATGTTGGCAAGTACTGGGGCTACAGGACTTCCCATCGCGACACCATCAATCTGGAGGTAATGTTGACCTTGGAAAAGAAAATTATTGCCATCTAAACAGTGTTCAAGTAGATCTATATAGTTGAACGGCAGTTCGTTGTCTCTCAGCAGGTCTTTTACGACGTTTAAGCACTCTTTTATTGGAACATTGGTGAAAAGCGACTCCACGTCAAAGCTCACCATGACGTAATCCGGTTCCAACGTGAGATCTTTTATGATTTGTATGAAATGCCGTGAGTCTTTCACAAAAGACGGTGTTTTGCCTACAAGTGGTTGCAATACTGAAGCAACGTGCTTTGCAAGATCGTAAGTAGGAGAAGCAATTTGACTTACAATAGGCCGCAGCGGCACGTCAGGCTTGTGTATCTTAGGCAGACCATATAATTTCGGTGGCTGGTGTGACTTTGGTTTGTACAGTCTGTTGTACTCGTCTTCTGAAAATAGGTCCTCATTATCCCGGATTAGAGATCGTATTTTACGCGTTACTCTGGCTGTAGGGTTGTATGTTACCGGTTTGTATACCTTATTATCACTCAACAGTTCGAGTATTTTATTTTGGTAATCAGTTGTATTCATCACTACGGTGGCGTTTCCCTTGTCGGCCTTAAGCACTAAAATATCCTGGTTATCCCTAATGTTTTTTAATGCTTGACGCTCTTCCATAGTGATATTACTAGCCGGAAGCTTTGACCGACGTAAAATTACCGCGACGTCCTGTCTAGCATCACCGGGCGGTACTTTGTTCCGTGCAATCGATTCCTCAACGCTACTGATTACATTCTCAAACGGTATTCGTTTAGGTGTCGGAGCGAAGTTCATACCTTTAGCCAAGATGTTCATTGTTGTGTCATCTAAACTCACGTTCGATAAGTTTACAACGGTGTCCTTCGATCGGTCGGGTACCACGGGTGACGCTTTGTTTTCTGTATACCGCCGATTATATTCCTTCGAGAACTTTCGATCAAAGCTTGCACTACATAACTCGAAGGTACGACTCGCTTGTAAAAACGTAACCCGGTCACACAAATCATAGTCCGATTGAGATAGATTAACACTACACTTTAATTGTAACACATATAACTCCCTCTGTATACACTCCAAATCACTGTGTTTGTTTCGAATTAATTGTCTCAGGAGGCGTTCACTCGCGTTTTTTAGAATTTTACGTGAAAATGCGATATCACTACGCGGTTTTATTCGAACACACGAAGATAAAGGAGAAGGAAGTCCCAATCGCGACACTTCACAAGAAATATCAACGATGTTTCCATTCGCGCCCGTTTTTTACGTAAAAATTCTAAATGACACACTCGTTTTGCAATTTCCGACCCGTAGCGGTTTGCTATACTAACTTTTAAACTTTCGCGTTCCATGATATAATTATTATTATTTTTACGGGAATTAACGCGATCACTATTTCAAGGTACTACATACCTCTGTTTTGCCTGACGTTTCGACCAGGTTGCACTGGCCGTGGTCACAGGCTGACTGGCTCAGCGGCGCACGCCCTCCGTCGTCGAATCCGTGAAGTCGAAGCTATCATCGTAAACTCAAATTGCAGCCGGTCCATCTTCAATTAGTTACCGAAAATGTCGTTTTATAAGATATATTATTGAGGATTTTCGTTAATAAACACAAATTGTTTCTCTGAAAATGCAAAGCTTTAATTAACCCACTTTTTCTTTACAATATTATAACAAATTATTATAACAAATTACACTTTTGTCTCACCTGAAAATGCAAAGAAACGACATTTAATGTTCACTAATATCGCCTCCTCAATTATATGCTTTAATTTGTCTTTCTACAAGTATTTTTTAAATCAATGGAATATGTATACCTCGGGCAGACTTTGCAGTTAGGTAGAAACAACTTTGAGGACGAGGTGAACAGAAGAATCCAGCTGGGTTGGGCAGCGTTTGGGAAGCTTCGTCGGATCTTCTCATCGTCGATCCCACAGTGCCTTAAGACGAAAGTCTTCAATGCGTGCGTCCTACCCGTAATGACATACGGAGCCTAAACGTGGACACTTACGGCACGGCTAGTCCACAAGTTTAAAGTCGCTCAGCGTGCTATGGAGAGGGATATGCTCGGTGTTTCTCTAAGGGATCGTATTAGAAACGAGGTTATCCGGCTGAGAACCAGGGTCATCGACATAGCCCAAAGGATTAGCAGGCTGAAGTGGCAATAGGCTGGCCATCTTTGCCGTAGAACCGACAACCGTTGGGGTAAACGGGTTCTTGAGTGGAGACCGCGTCTCGGCAAACGTAGTGAAGGACGTCCACAGGCCAGGTGGAGTGATGATTTGCGCAAGACGGCTGGCAGGAGCTGGATGCGAGTGGCCGAGGATCGAACTAAGTGGCGTGCAATTGTAGAGGCATATGTCTAGCAGTGGACTGCGGTAGGCTGAAGATGAGATTACGAAATTTCAAATTTTAATACTAAAAGTTATAAGTTTTCACTTTTATCGGCAGTCCTTATGACTGCCAATTTTTTATTATGTAGTTGTGCCTATTGTATGCAAACAGGGGGTTCTTCATATCCGCAGTCTGTTATTTTCAGGAGTACTCCTGGATGACATGCCAGTTTCAGACATTTGCGAGGAGATAGATTCAAGGAAGGGAAATTGTCTGAGTATGACCTATGATCGTATTAGCAACGTGCAGTGCTCGTCACGGCTACCCTACATGTGCTACAAGGAAGACACATCAGAGCGGTTGTTAACGGAATGCGGCACATTAGATAAGGGTATTTTTTTAAATTTAGATACTAACTCCTCTAAAAGTTATATCTACAAAAAGCAATTCTTTTGTCTGCTCAAAATTTCTGTTTGAAGTCCTGATAAAATGTTTGCAAAATTTAATTTAAACATAATGTAAAGATGAATGACGACGCGTAGTGACGGCTTAAGGACACGGAGTAGCATCACTCTCATTCATCGTGTAGGTGTCGCAAAAGCTGAATAAGAGATTAAGCCACGCGGAACACCGACACTGCAACGAGAAGGAATACTTCAACCTTGAAAACTCTTTATCAGCTCGTATAGCTAGCGTGGTATGGTAGGCTAACACTCCTTTTTAACCGACTTCAAAAAAGGAAGAAGGTTCTCAATTCGACTGTATTTTTTTTATGTTTGTTACTCAGTGAACCGATTTTGATGAGGTTTTTTGCCACCTTGCTTAGTACGCAACAGTAAGTGTCACAACCACTACAATTCTTTCTTATATTTAAAAGCTAGTGCTTCCCGTGTGGTCCCATTTCAATTTGGTCCAGTTATTGAAGTCGTTTTATTTGTTAAAATTTTTAACTACTTTTTTATGTTTGTTACCTCACAACTTTCCACTGAGTGAACCGATTTTAATTATTCTTTTTTTAAGGAGACATTATATTAATCAGTGGACTATTAACTGCTGCTGGTATGATATGTTATCTATTTTTATTCCAGGATATAAACTAATTAACAATACAAGCCACTGTTACAAGTTCCACTGGGAAAAAAAAACATGGTGGGAGGCCTACTTCACGTGCAGAGCCGAGGAAGCTTACCTGGCTATCGTAGACGACGAGAAGGAGGCGCAAGAAATATTCAACGTTTTCTCCGATAAAAGTCGTTACGTATATGTTGGTGTATACTACTGGGCATATGGCGGCTGGAAAAGTATTCAAGGTACGAACACATTGTTTTACAACTTTAGTCTTTTATGTGTTACTAGCTGAACTCTGCGGTGTTAGCCGCCGCGGTTATTGTCGTACCGCGGCTGCTGTCGTAACGCCTTGGGACGAAGCTAGTCTAAAAAACGTGGCCTAAGTTACTCCTTAGATCATCAGCTATCTTCCGAAAGTCCCGTCAAAATCGGTCCAGCCGTTCCAAAGATTACCCGAAACAAACAGACCGACAGACAGACCGGTTGACAGACAAAAATTCAAAAAAATGTTATTTTGGTACATGTATGGTGTATATCTACATACGTATGCATTTATTAAAAAACGGTTATTTATTTTAATATTACAAACAGACACTCCCATTGTTCAGTCCTGTCACTAGTGGAGTGACATTTGAGATGTCTTAGGACCCATAGTAAAACATTCACTCGCTACACTTGCCCACTAGCAAGAAGGCTGAACCACGGCGATTCACCGTGTTCTTAATCTAAACTAAATTCATCAAGCACTTACTGGAGTTGTGTGGCGTCCTGTTTTCGGCGTCCCCAAGAGATCTCTTGGGTAGGTGGGTAGGTCCTTCTCTGCGTCGTCACACAAACATCAACTCCTAAAGTGCTGTACAACTTCCAAGGTATTCGAATCACAACAAACTCGCTTCAGCTATCACGGAACGCGCCTACATAACTCGCGAGTCCACGACCTAACAGAAAACGGTTTATCACTACAGAGACCGGGTCGATGGACAATACAATTAGCTTACTATCAATTTTACGGTTTTCAAACAACAGATCGTCGGCCGTTTCAACACGCGTCTTTTCAAGTTCTTTTTACATGTACATTAACCTCCAACGTCAAAACGTCAAACCGAACAAGTGACAATCAAAATGTTGCCAGTACAATGACGTTCGAAATCCAACACCCATTTTATTTATTTGTATAGATAGAAAAGATCTAAAAATATATAGATAGAGTCAGAAAAGTATTTACACATGTAGAGTTTGTATATGAAATATTAGATCCAGGACCGTAGGACAAATCGTCATCTTCCTAGCCTTTATTATTCCCAATATTATTTGGGCCTTTGGGGTCGGCTAACAATTTAACCGAGTTTAACTAAATATCAGTTTTTCCATGGAGTGACTGACAGACTCCGTAATCCTGAGGGTGGACTAAATTCGAAAGTTGAACTAGTTATCAGCATCAGAGTGATTCACACGCTCTTCGACGCACGGAAATGAAACATCGCCAACTTCCATACTCCGGGCTGTTATTAGAAATTTCTTGTAAGATAAACTCAATAACACTTTTTGGCCCATCCCGGGAATTTGTTTTTTTTTTTGTTTTTTTTTTTTTTTTTTTTTACACAACGCCATCTAGTCCCAAGCTAAGCAGAGCTTGTGTTATGGGTACTAGACAACTGATACAAATACATATATACTTTGTTTTTTGTAAATACATACATATTATACATAGAAAACACCCAAACTCCGAAACAAATATTTGTAGATCATACAAACATTTGGTCCGACTCGGGAATCGAACCCGAGACCTCATGATCAGCAGTCGCACACGCTAACCGCGAGACCAATTGAACCAGAGACCTCTTAATCAGCGGCGACTATTTATCGCAAAATATTTTATTTAGAAAATTGTTATTAACACGAGTGAACCGCACTCTCTAATTAACATTACCCTAAAACTTTTTGAAGATAGAAATGTCATCAATTCAATCCTTCAAATCAATTTCCAGAAGTCTATAATCTATGTTCATTATTTAATTTTTCATTTTTAGGTACTCCTATCCAAAATATAAATCACAGGTGGGAAGAAAACACCCATGGTAAAAACAAAATTGTTGCTTCAATTCATCCGACCACAATGCAGTTGCAGGCCTCAGAGGGGTTTATCAAAACTTACTTCATCTGTGAAAAGGATCCCAAAAAGATTAAGTTCTCTTATAGCTAATAGTACTGAAATAAACGTGTAATAAACCTTTACATATTTTCACTCTGAGTGTTAAAATCAAAGTTTGAAAAGAAGCATTTCAGCAAGCCTTTGCAGCGAATACTCTAGATTGCTTTGTCTGTGGAAAGGATCCGAACAACATTAGAGTCTCAATTAACTCATAGTTACTAAATAACGCGCTAACGTAGCGCGACATACGCTCATAGCGTAAATAACATCTATTTTCTAACAATTTTAGAGGCAATCCAAAGTAAAACATTTCAAAATTTACAAACTAGCGATTTTGATAATTTTCATATACCCATTTTCACTCTCACACTTTAAAGCGATATTTAAGTTTAACCTTTAAGTAAAAGTTTATTAAACTGATTAGACTACAGCACTTTCCAAAGAAATAAAGAACCGCAAAAACTCTAAAAACATGTCTGGACGCAATCGGTTAAAAAAATTACATAGTTATGACGAAGTTTACACACAAGAACCGATGAAGAATTATTATTTGTTAAAGTTAATTAAAACCACGTATAATAATTTCAATATAACATTCAAGTAACTCCAGCTCACTCGGCCTATCTGGTTTCCTGACCCCAATTTACGTCTTACCCATCTAAAAACGGTTACATTCCCAAAGATAGTTAGTGTCAGCCATAGGGAACCCAATCGATCCCAAATTTAATTGGGAGAATATCAGAAACATGATGATAATGATGAATATAAAATCTACGTCAGCATCATTCGGAATAGTAAATGTAAATGTCAAATTTCTACAACCAGCAGTCTTAATGGGTGTGTAATGGTGCTGTCTCATCAAATCGCTGCCCGCAACTAATGCCAGATATACCGACGCGATCGCATACTTCAGAGATTCTCAACATTAATGTGACAGCAGGATCTGTAAAACATTTTTGTTTTCATTTAACATGTTATCAACTGTTGCATGTCATATTTAACCATATTGAAAACTTATTACTGTGTTATTACTTAGTATGGTTTCACTAAACAAAATGGAATCAGTGTAGTACTTCACAAGCTACGGTTTTGAAAAATGCCATTGATGGGTTTTATAGAATCGGCCATGATATTAGCGTTGCCTTATTGTTAATTTAATTTTTATTTTTTTCTTTATTACCGTATTAAGACATCAGTTACCACCACGAAATATTGTAATAGGTATTGAAATATGTAAAGATTTCAGGATCACATTAAACCCTGATAACTTCATTCAATATTTTTTTACTAAGGAACAGAAAGTTTATCACAATTAGGATCATGCTATTGGTCACTTTAGTACCCAGTGCAAACTTACTAATAGTAATATCATGGTTTCAATGTGCCAGTTACCAACAATATCATCATTATAATCCCAATGATGATATGATGATGATGGCACACAATTCTTCAAGATGTCTTGATGCTGGACAGTGGGTGGCTTGCAACTTCAGGCCTAAACCTTCTTTCAAAGGAGAGCTTTAAAAAGAAGCTTTAAGCCTACTATACCACGCTGTTCAGATGTGTAGGTATAGTTTATCTCAAGTTTCTCGTCTCTTTGCAGTGCGTTTACCCTGCGCATTTGGTGACCTTAGTCGGCTCTTAAGATACCCACGTCATGAAAAGGGGTGGTGACACTCCATAATCTTAATACGTTGTCACACGGACAACGGAGGGACTTCAAGATAATTAATAAAATAAAAAAAGTTTGAGCAACACTGAGTTATTTAAAGCGACCTCAGCGAATGGGAGCGTTACTCGCTGAGTTGGCTCGCAATGAAGCAGACCGATGACGAAGGCACGCGTCTCCTCGTGCGAGACTACCAATTGGCTTTTTCATGCGTTATTGAATCCCAATCTTATTGTTTTGCCTTCGCGCGTTTTATGTAAAATAGCACAAGGGCTTTTAAAGCAATGTTTGAACAATAATGGACGTCAGCTATTTGTGCAGTACCTGCTCGTGGTATAGAACAGACATCTGGTACCAATATGTTTTTTATTCAATTAAAATGTTTAATAGGCAGGATGCCTTTCTGACTGTACATGTCCCGATTTACGGGCTTGTTTTGATTTTTATTTTTAAAAGGACAATTCCCGCATTAAAAATATATATCCTATGTCGCGGGGAACTTTACAAACGGGCACAAAGAACACCCAGACTCAGAGCAACAATTTGTGGATCACACAAAGCCTTGTCCTGTGTGGAATTTTAAACCACAACACTTGGCGCAGTAGAAAGCGGCGTGGCGACCACTTTAACCACTAGGCTAACCATGCAGTTGTTTGTCTAATTGTTAGTGACCCTGAATACTAAGTGTGTCAAGTTTCTTTAACATAAAGGATCTGACGACTCTCCTGATCGTCAGTAACTTCCCCGGTCATGTCCACCTGCAACTAAATAATCAAGGTCAAGCAATGAAAGAATCCGTCAACACTGTTTTCTGTGAGGTCGACATTAGCCGAAGCAGTAAGCTTTTTGAAAGGCACGCTTTTATATCAGCCAAGGAATGGAAACGCATAAATTAAATTTCGGTTTTGTTTTTCTTATAAGGCATAAGGCAAACAATAACACTAGTTTCTCATTAGAGTGAGTTGCGTTTTTAGCGAGTATTTTAGTTGGCGCCATATAATACTCATTGTATATAACATTTAATATAGTTCCATTATCACAGTGTTTCATTAAACCTGCCTGCTTGGTAGTCGTCTGTGTGCGGTTTCATTCTCACAATATTAAATTAAGCAAAGATAGAGCCTTTAATGACAATATGTCAGTTAAGCATTCGACAGCAAAGACACAAGTTTGCTTAATAGTCTCAGGAGCGAGGATATAGGTTAGGACTTATAGGATAGCAGTTCTATCTTTGTTAGGATGTGCTTTTAAACCATTTAGAAAATCGACTGTGCGTTCAACTGTTTGCGCAAGGGCAGCGTAAGCGACTGCGAAGATCTGAGTTCTAGGGTTAGCTTCCCAAGTCGGACCAAATGTTTGGATGATATGCAAATAATTGAAAAAGAGTTTGGGTTTTTCTATTTATGTACGTATTCACAAAAATAAAAAGTATATAAGTGTTCTATTAGGCAATCTAGTTGTCAGAGTACAAGCTCTGCTAAGTTTTAAGGTATACAGCGTTATGTATCAGATATCTGAAATATTTGCTCATATTATTGCCCACAGCTTCGCTCACCTATTCTCAAAGAAATTCCTCCTCTGACAGTGACTGACAGTCGTAACGTGGTTTATATAATCCATAAACTACCTCAATAATTACTATACTCTATTGTAATAGAATACAATAACTCAAATCTGACCTAAAATCTATCGAGATTAGCACCAACAAATCAATATCGCTGTAGTCTAACTTGTATAAGTTGTACATTTGTAGTGCCAAAAACCAGCTCGCAATAATACTTCCGATTGTATTAATGCAGATACACACGAGCACATACACTGTCGGTATCGCATCAAGTGGTGGGTTGGGGGGTACATTAGTGGTCGGTATGCCGTCGCCCGCTCCATTAAGTGCAATGAACTAATTATATGGCCGATACACAAACACAATTGACGGACTACTGTTAACGGCACGCCGATAAACACCAACTTTACAAACGTGCTACTACGAATATTGCCTCATTTATTTCAAGGCATACATAAGATAATTTTTAAATACTGACGATCATACACTTTGAAGTTCTTTTCTTAAATTAACTGGAGATATGTCTTTTTATTTTGTATTTCTACACACTGTGTTATAACATTGCAAAGGGACCAAAAGCTGGCCAAAAAACAGCCTTTTGACTGCCGATTGTACCAACCCTGTTTGGTAATGTGATCGTTTTCAAAACTAAGGTGTGTTGGGGTAAGGAAGACGTACAGGGTGAAGGACTTAGGCGTTACCCGACAGAGTAAGATAAATAAACTATGTAAGATCAAGAAATATTATTTCTAGTGTGACTATATATGAACCACTATCTGTTTTTTTACTGTTCCAAAAACAATCAAAAAATAATAATTAAAAAGGATAAATAGATATCCCCATTTCTAAATCCAATAACAAATACCCTAATTAAATATTATATCATTTTTTTATGGAAAGTGTGCCTGATGCGTTCCCGGCCTTTTAAGAACGCTCTTTTATTGAAGGTTTGAAGGTCATATTGTTCCGAGAATACTGCAGGCGACAGTTCATTTTTCATCAACTAAAAGTGGTCCATCTGCAGCGGTGCATGCGGCCGGTGGTCGTGCTAAGTGGCCTCCCAACACGGATAAACGTATTAGTAGGTAGAGAGCTCATTACCAGAACACATTCTGATTTACTAGATATGTGTTAAGGCTATGGCACTAATTAACTACTGCGTTAAGGAGGCAAAGCCAAAGCTTCAAGGCAAGCATCTAGCCTTTTGGCAAAACATAAATTTCAAAAGGAATCATTTTCTTTTCGGGCCAAGTCCTATGCTTAATATATTTACAAAACAAAGGCTTTCAGAACACATCAGAATGAAAGCCCTGGATGTGAGCCTGGTAAGGTAAGCTTGTTAATTAGGGACTGTCTACAGGCATTTAGAGATGTACACATAGTTCGGTGACCCGTAATGCCTTCTTGTTAAGACTTGACTTATCAGGTGTTTTACACAAATTAAATTTATTTACCTATTTATATGCAACTAACATAAAAGTATTGCTGAATTGTCAGAAGAAGGGTTTAATGAGACTAAGAAAGTTGTGACGCCAGTTGCAATATCTAGGTCTTAAAGAAAAACAGAAAATCCAAGGACACAGGTAAATGTATGACATGACAACAAAATAACATGACATAAGTTTTTTTTTTATGTATGGCCCGCCATAATGTTTTAGCGGACTGCAGAAACAAAATGAGATTGCGGAACTAATTATTATAATGAATAGATTGTACTCAAGGATGGTTCCATTTAAGTTTTGTGAATAATCAATTATGAAAATAACAGTTTTAAGTTTTTGAAGTTGCAATAACTTCAATAAAAATTTTAGTACCCCAAAAGCATTGCTTTTAAATATATAAAACAACTTTCACCCGGAAACTGACCACATCGATTCGGAACATTACTTCCTCTCGGAGACAAGACATTAGTCATGTACTCCTGCTACTTCATTATGCATTCACAATATTTAAAATAATCCCGGTGATTCCCCCGGCATGACCAGGGGAAGATCCGCGAAGCCAGAGGAGTATTTATTTATTTATTTATTTAATAAGTACTGCCACATCACAAACATTTAACATTGAAAATAACTTATACTATTTAATTTATGGCCTGATGCATGTGACAATAATGGCGTACATAACATTGGCAATTCATCGGCTCGAAGATGGTATACAATAATTAATAAAAAAAAAAGAAAAATAATACCTAATGAAAACATACTTTGAATTCAGAATAACAAATAATACAGTAATAATTGTTGAAATAATAATATGAATGTCTAATAAATGTCATGTCATGTCAAAAAAGAAGGAATGTCAATATAATATCAAGTAACAGGTCAGTAAACAAACAACAAATAATTAATGATTAAATTAAAATTAAAATTAAGGTGCATTTTTTATTTTGTTCTTAAATATACGCAACTTATCGTGGAACACGTCAAGATCGGGTATTACTGTGATAAGGGAATGATACTCATCAATTATTCTACGGAGAGGTGCTTGCCGTCCCAAATTAGACTTTACAGGTGGGGTGTAGAAAATACATTTGAGTTTCCCGCGAGGATAGGTACGGGGCACCTTTAAAGGCATGTCCTCCAGAAAGTAGCTACACTGATATTGACCGCTCACGATTCTGTGAAAGAAGGACTTGTCCAATAAAAGTCTCCGTTCACGAAGAGAACGCATTCGAAACTTAATTAGGCGCTCTTTGTAAGGATTTCTGTGGGAAAAGCCGCTAGTATTATAAGCTAGATGCCTAGTGAACGCTCTTTGTATGCTCTCAACGCGCTGCGAATGCACGGCATAGTACGGATTCCATACAACGCTGGCGAACTCAAGATGACTGCGCACTAAGGTTTGGTAAAGCAAGATTTTGGTGCGCTGATGTTTAAATCCGCCCGCGCTACGTTTTAAGAATCCGAGCATTTGAGCTGCTTTTGTGACAGACTTGTTGATGTGTGAGGTGAATTTAAGTTGACTGTCAACTATCACGCCAAGATCTCGGATTTCGTTAACTTCTGCCAGTGCTGTACCATCAAGCTTATATTCCGTAGCAAGTTGCTTTCTTTTTCTGGTGAATTTAATGTGAAAGCATTTACTTGCGTTGAGTGTCATTCTGTTACAGCGACACCATTGTAGGATCGTATCTAGGTCACTTTGCAATTGGTGAGAGTCGACAACAGAATTTATGGTTTTGTATATTTTGAGGTCATCGGCAAATAGTGACACCTTACAGTGTCTTATTTTATCGACTATGTCGTTAATAAATATTATGAAAAGAAGGGGTCCCAAATGCGATCCCTGGGGCACACCGGTATTTGCAAAATAAGTTTTGGAGTCAAATCCATTTACAGACACCGACTGAGGTCTCTGTTGCAAATAAGACTCGAACCACTTCAAAAGTGGGCCATCCACACCGAATCCATATAATTTCCTCAAAAGAATTGAATGGTTAACTCGATCAAAAGCACTGCTGAAGTCGGTGTAGATGGCGTCAACCTGCCTGCCTGAGTCAACTTCATTAGATACATTGGAAATGTAAGGGACCAAGTTAGTGACGATTGAGCGACCACGTCTAAAACCGTGCTGTGAATCGGAGATGCTACTGTCCACAAGCCGCAAGATTACAGGATAGACAATCGATTCAAATAGTTTAGAGAAACAAGACAGAATGGAAATAGGGCGATAGTTTTTAACGTCAGAATTTTCCCCTTTCTTAAAGACTGGTACAATGCGCGCTTTTTTCCACTCGGACGGAAATGTCCCATCCGTTAGTGATCGGTTAAATATTAAGGACAGAGGCAGAGCTATCGCAGAGCCGCATCTTTTCACAAATACCGGCGGAATCCCATCCGGGCCAGCACCCTTCGCAGAGTCGATCTTTTTAATCGCTTTAAGCACCTCAAATTCTTCGATAGCCAATGAGCACAATATTTGTTGTGGGGACCCGTAGCACTGAGATTCAAGCGTAGAGTTATCCGGAGGTGTTGAGCTAGGCATGTAAATTGAGGCAAAATGTTCCGCAAAAAGATTCACAATGTCAGGGCCTGTTTTTACGACCTGATCTTTCAAATTCATAGTTGCAGGTATGGACGAGTCACCACCTCTTTTATGTTTAATAAAGCTCCAGAAAAGATTAGGGTTTTTTGGGATATTGGCTTCGATTTTATTCCTATAATCTGAGTAGCATTTATCGTACATTGCGTGGCATCTAGAGCGGAGCAGATGGTATTCAATTTCGTCTCTAGGGTTTCTGTATTTTTTTAACCTTTTCCGAATTTTTTCCTTTTCTTGTAATAGTTTGATGAACGAAGTGCTGAACCATGGAGGGAACTTAGATTTATTAAGGGTTTGTTTCGGCACAAATTCTTCTAGGAGATCATGTACTATTTTGTAAAATTTTAGCAGCATTGAGTCAACATTTTCACAGCCCGATAACTTTGTTTGCCAATCAACACCTTTCAGATTTTTAACTATGGATGGATAATCTGCTCTATAGAAGCTGTATCTAGGCTTGCATTTGGGCTTAAGATAGACAACTTTATTGTAAGGTAAATTCAACAGTAGATTAGGATGCTGCTTATAACATTTGCTCAGCTCGCTCGAAGGGCTTATAACGCATGCATCTTGGCAGCTAGTCATAACTAAATCTAAAAACCTGCTGTCACTGTTCGCAATTGCATTGACTTGAAAGAGATTGTTAATGAAAATAAAGTCAGTAATAGAATGTCCCAAAGGGGAGTTATAGTTTGAGGGTACCATATAATTACCATCTTTGTAAGGGTCCCAATTAATAAAACCCAGGTTAAAATCACCTAAAATAACAAGATCATCGGCCCGATCGGCAATATCATCTGCGCTATCTAAAAAATACTTAAGAGTTTCGGTTTTAACTGGTGGAGGTAGATATACAACGCATATAGCAAGCTTCCTAGTACTTGAGCCAATGTTAATCTGCAAAGTGACCCACAAGTCCTCCAGATTTGTTTCCCAACTCTTGACACGAGCAGACGGTATGTCCCTAGAAACGGCCAAAAGCACCCCACCGCCGTCCTTTTTAGAATTACTACTGCTTGACCGGTCCCTGCGATAAACAACGTATCTATCATCGATCAATTCGCGATTAGAAATACTTGATTTGAGCCAGGTTTCAGTAAATGCAATAATCTTGTAATTCGACATCAGAATATTTTTTGAAACCTCGTTGGTCTTACTTCTAAGGCCCTGCACATTCTGGTAGTATATGTCAAGCATTGCGATCATCAAATACACCGATTCATTATTAGCAAAATACATTAACAACTTATACTAAAAGCTTAAGACTATCCACATTTTTAATTGCTATAGCTTGATGTTCCACTGTTTTTCGAGCAAAAATTCGTCCATTGCGAACCCATACAAATTTATAAGACGTTTCCCGGGCTTTTATACGAGTTGCAGCGTGGAGTGATTTCAGTGCCGGAGTCAAATGTTCCGAAACATAGACAGGGCTTACAGTTCCTCCAATTCCAAGATGCTGTGTACAAAGCTTCTTCTCGGGATCCTTATGATTAAATTTACTGACCGCGGCCAAGATGCTGTCACGGGAACGAGGACTACGTAACTTAACAATCACTGGCCGAGGACGTGGATTATCATTGCTAATTTTAGCAACTCTGACAGCATGTTGGATATCTTCGTTAGTAAGCGGATTTTCAACGACTTTGGACAGTTGTATGACGGTGGTGATCAAATTCTCAGATCGACTCTCCGGGACACCATTTATTTCAATATTTGATTCTCTCATGTGTAGTTCAACAACGTTCAGCCTAGCAGTGAGATCTCTAATGGTTGTTTTAAGCCTCTCGTTATCACATTTTAGTTCGGTAATAATTGCAGTTTCACTTTCGAATTTAGATTTCATCTCTTCATACTTTGTGCTCATAAAGTCAAGAGAGTCTCGGAAACCATCTATTTTGTCGAGCACATTTTTAAACTCGGTCGCCACAATTTTTTTAATGGTGGTGTTTAAGGCGGTAGAGATTTCCTGTTGCAGAATCTCACGTAGCTTATTTTCAGTAACATAACTAGGTTCCAGGAGTTGTGGCGATCGCGGTTGCGGCTCAAGAGATGGTTGCAGTTGCAATTTCGGCGGCGACTTCTGAGATGATTGTGTTGCTGCTTTCTGCGATGGCTTTGGCGGAAATTTCTGCTGCTGTTTCTGCAGAGGCCTCTGCGATGGTTTCGGCGGTGATTTCGTGGGCCTTTTACGAACAGTGACATTGGATTGTCCTTGTACATCTTCTTCTTGATTTTTTGCGTCCGAGCATGGAGTCGAACGCACAGGAGTGTTAATGTTGCCCGTTTTTGGCTCCTTGCTGCAGCATTCAGGACACTTCCATGACGATTTATGGTTAGCGTCCATTAGCTCATAATCAGAGGAGGCAACATTTGCACAAACAAGGTCATATTTAGCCTTACATCTGAAGCATCCAAGACAACGGTCGCCGTAGAGAACATTACGACATCCAGAACATTCACCAATTGATGCCATTGTGCTTTGGTTGTTTAAAAATAACGATATATAATATAAAAACAAAAGGAACAAAACGAAGAGAGAGGAAAAAAAATGTTATGTAAAAAAAAAAAAAAAAAAAAAAAAAAAAAAAAATAAAAAAAAAAAAAAAAAAAAAAAAAAAAAAACAAAAAGTCAATGTTGATAGTGAGATCGGAACCCGCGCCACACCGCGCACTACACCACGACCCAGCCGTTTCTAAAGATGGGCTAATAGTGTATTACAAACTTTGGCGAAATACAGTTCTGGTACTGGCAAATTTATATTTATAAACAATGTAGTGATAGGGTAGATTCAAAAATTTAATAATTTGCACTATCACTTTGAGTTACTTGATCTATCTCACTCTTCTATTGATTTTAGTCAATCATCACTATTACTTTGCACACAAATGTTAAAGTTAATCACAATTTATCAATTATTCAACAATACACACAGTTTCTAAGCTCGACATTACACTGTTTCCAATGATTGTTCAAAATGTCTTTTTCTTTTCCCATAGCTTGTCCATTGTTATTTGCACTCTATAGTTTAGGTGGATAACAGTTGAATGAACACTTCGTGTTTGGTACACCACATTTACGCAACTTTTAATGTAAACAACGCGACAACAGATTTATCGTATTTTTTCAAACACAGAGCCGATGTTTACGTGCTGAGAGCGCGCCCTCTGTTGAGTAGACGTGTCTATTATAGGTATTTATTACTTTTCATGTTCAGAGGACGCCAAATCGTTTTATTTAACCCTTTTGCTGTTGGAAGATACTAAAAATGAATAATTTATTTAACCTTTAATACACGTTACATTACCCTTGTCTACGCGCGCGCTTCATCGTCGACAGGCAGAGGGGCTGTATTATCTATGGGGTGCGCGGGGCGCACCGATTCATCGAGAACTCCCGCCGCCGTGCCGCGGCCGGCCCTTCACTTCGCTTCTCGCCCGCTGCGACTGCGCATACTTGTATATATTTCACACATTGTTATCGTCAAAACTAAACGGTTTCTACGCAAGTACAAGGATTTTATTCTGCTAGTACCATCCAGATAGGAACCGCCTAAACAACCCTACACTGTAAACCTTACACTGAAGAAGAAAGAAGTAGATAAGACAGATGAGAAAAAGTACAATTCAAGAACAGTTTTTTTCTTAAGTACAGTTTTTTTTATGTTTGGCCATGCCAAAATGACTCTGCCTGATGGAAAGCATAAGCAGAATCCAAGAGTGGTGGTCACCATACTGCGAATGCAGACAATGCAACAATGCAGCATGGTGACCCACACCATGGCGGACTAGTGATGCTTCTGCATCATTGGGCCTCCGGTCTCGCACTCATCAACAAAACACAACAGCACGAACGCTGTCATTTTACATAGATCTTCTGTGCGAGGGTAGTACCGCCCCGGTCGAGCCGTGCAGTAAGAGTCGACTAAAAAAACAAACAACGCAACAATACTGTAAAAAGTTTCAATTTATTATTAACTAGCAACCAGGGTTGATATGATTTAAGTCACTTGATTTAAATGATTTTAATCAAATGTTTTTTTTATAAAATTCAATCTTTTAAATCATTAATTTTTACTACAACCAAATCGGCCAAAAATTGTCTAGGCCCTAGGGACTTCCCCCGACATAGACCTAAGGCGCGCACACGTGTACAATGCCGTGCGAACGAGTGATTACCGACACAGTTCCGGGATTCCAAATGCTACAGGAGTTTACAGGACATGTTCTAAAAGTTATCAAATATTTCAGGAATCATTTTGCGCATGCTATTCAAATAGTGTACTCATCTGGAAATAATTAGAATATGTACTTTACTTTAATTAGTTGCTAAGTTTTTACTTTCCTTGTTATTTTTTCAACACTACTGTTTTTTAAATTGTTGATTTTAGTAGAACTCGTTAAATTAACTTTTAATTGTAGATATTAATAACTAACTGAGTCCCGCGGTGCTACCCGCGATTATTGTTGTATCTTTACAACATTTTTTTGGACTGGCCCCACCGGAGCAAGCCGGTTTCGTTGACGACTTTTAAGGCAAAGGCACTCGTGAACAAATTATCAACATTCGCCAGCTAATTGAGAAATCATACGAGTTCAATACTCCTCTCATACTGTGCTTCATCGACTACAGTAAAACCTTTGACTGCGTTATCTGGTCGGACCTTTGGAGAGTCTTGAGAGTGATGTGAGTGCTCGTGCACTTTGCAGCACTTATTGAGACTAAGAGTTATATCTTTTTTTCAAAATCGGTAATTTTACGGGAAATTATTTCCAGTCCCGCATAGAACGTATAAAGAGGATGGAGCAAAGAGATGGACTCACCAGATCCGAACAGCCTTGGACGCCAACCTACATGTTGCTCTACATTCGGCCAAGGAGAGGAACAGGTGGCGGGCGACTGTCCGGCAGACAGTTGCTTGCAGAAGGTCATACCACACCTAGGGAATCATGACCCTCGGTAATGTGGATAACGACGCGAGTAGGAGAGGAAACCGTTTATAATGTTATTGATCATAGCGATATCTATGAAATCGTAAAAAAAACATCTATCCATCCATACTTACAAACTTTCGCGTTTATAATATTAGTAGGATAATAAAAACATCGATATATTCTGTGTCGTAGGGTACTTTACAATAGGCACGCCGCCGACGTTATTGAGGAAATTCTCTCATACCGGCTGATACATGTGATCGCTGGGCAAGGATGCTTCGGAGAGCACCTGTATTTGATCCGCAAGGAGTAAACGCCTGAGTGCCACCACTGCGATGGCCAGGCCATTGACACGGCATTTCACACGCTGGCAGAATGTCCGGCGTGGGGCTAGCCGATTCGTAAACTCGTGGTGGCCATCGGGGTGGGGGTTCTCTCGCTCAGTAACATGATTGCAGATATGTTGCGGAGCGAAAGCGCGTAGTACTATGCCGTCTTTTTCTGCGGAGCGGGACCGAGAGATGTTTAGGCCTACCAGGCCCGAGAACTGGCCAGGTGCCGGAGACGACTTGGGCGCCGGAGAAGATCTTCGTCCTCCATAAGCGCAAGCCTGGTGAGTGACAGGTGAGGCCATCAGTCACCCTAGCAGAAGCAGGACGTGGTAGCGGCGTGAGCTCTACCAAGTGTTCGTGCCCTTTTCTGAACAGAAAAGAAGCAACAGGGTTCCTACACATGAGGGGCCATCTACAAACCGTAGGTGGTCCGAGGTACGTCGGGTTCCAGGGATTTTCGTTCGAGGGTGCACCTGGTTCCCCGGCTTCTAGTACCCGAGACGATGTGCAGTTTTTAGTCGGTTTGAGTCTGAAATAACCAGTCGGTGGTATCCGAGGGTATTTCGCACAAAAAAAGGTACTTTACAAACAACAATTTATGGATAACACAAGTGTTGTCCCATGTAGGGTTTAAATTCACAATACTTAGTGCATTGGAAAGCGGCGCGCGTGGCAACCGTTTAAAACACTACACAATCTGTACAGTCTAAATTGTACAGATTGTACTATGAAATATGTTGTTTCGTGTGAAATTTCAAGAAGTGTCATTGGTCGATCGCACAAGGTTTCATCAGTAAACAGTAGATCTTAGGTCTAATCAAGTTGGCCACCCCTGGTATAGAGTGTAGATTTAAATAAAAACTTTTTATTAAAAGAAAACCGACTTCCAAAAACCATCCAACGAAAACTCCCTGCTAAAAAACACTAAAAAGCGTAAAATAAACTGGCTCTTCATAAATTGCTATGTGTCAATTCTTGTCTATACCTAATTCTTTATTCATTTAAATAGTAGTATTATTATGTGTGCTAGGTACCTAAAATCTGTTTGAAGTCGGCGCCAAGCCAAATGTAATAGTAGTTACCACACTTGTAACCCTTATACGTGGGATAAATAAATAAAAGATAATTATTATAACACTTAGTATATTTAGATATAAAAGAAGAAATGCTCCAGCAGCTCAAAGTCAGGGTCGCGGGTATTTCGTCTCAGGGTTTTGATGAATTGGGGTCGCACACCGGTTTAGGACGTGCCTGTGGTGGCCCCTTCGTCGGTGACGCGGCACAGTGGAGTCACCCGACGCTCTGGCCGCAGACTGGCCGCTGGCCGTAAGGTGGCTTCGTACCCGTGGGGTGAACTGGTAACCCGTTGGATGGGTTCGAATCCGTAGGGGACTTGAACCCGTAACGTGGACGTGAACCCGTAGGGTTGGATGCGAACCCGTAGGGTGGATGCGAACCCGTAGGGTGGACCCTGAAGCGGAGAAGGTAGGCGGCCTCAGTAGGGTACCTCACACAGCGTCGAAACGCGCAACGAACACCCGTTCAGGCATTCGCTGCACGTTCACAGACACTTCACAATTACACAGATTAAGGAAATAATAGATACACAAACAACTATTAACGGCAAAGCAATTACAATTATAGAATCCGCAATCACATAAGGTGCGGGTATTTGAGTTAAATTAAATATTTATAATTAAATTAACAGCGACTAAGCACTTTAATAGCCCTGGAACGGAAAAAGGTGATTTAAATATGGGAGTTAACTTACCGAAATATATTCGGGTCACGTATAGGTAAACAATTAACAATTTCACAATTAACAGTTGCATCAAGATCAGCACAACGGCAGTTCGGTAGTTTAAAGCAGTTTGTGGATTAAGTTTGTAGCACGAAATGACAAAATCTCCATATACCGACAGCAATTAAATTTTTTTTTTTTTTTTTTTGGGATTTTATGACCTGGTAACTAAGACCTTTAAGTCAAGTCTTATTTTATTTGAACAAACATTGCACTTTCACTTCACTTCATTTTTAAATTGTTTTAATAGTATTTTTAATATATTTATATATTGGTTTGTAAGTGTTTTTGTCTTTTAATAACTGTTCTAGTGGCGGCGGGCGGGATGAAGAATCACACTTAATTTTTAAATCACTGAGTTCACTAGCCAACACTAATCTGTCAAGCAAGAATTTTTGACAATCAAAAATCAGATGTTCCATGGTTCCTTCTTGAGATTCGCAATATGGGCATGTATTGTCTGTAATAATGCCAAGTCTAGAAAGGTGTGACGGTGCAGTATTATGGCCAAAGCGCAATCTATTTATCGTCGTTATAAAGTCTCGGCTGGCTTCTTTCAATCTATTGTACCAGGGTGTAACAGGCAATCTTTCTTGAATACTTCCATACCACTTTCCTTTGATGTCTTGGTCTTTCTTCCACATTTCTAGCCATAACTTACATACATTTTCATTGATACTTTGCAGAAAATCAGTCATAGGAATGTCCATTGCATTTCTAACATCAACAGCATTATTACCTTCATATGCGGTTTTATCAACTATTTCATTACCCGAGATACCTCGGTGAGAAGGTACCCATAGGAAAGAAATTTTTATGTACTTAAGATAATATTGATATATTATTTCTTTGATAAAATACAGAATATAATTCGACTTAAATGAAAGTGTAAGATTAGTTAAGGCTTTTATCAAACTCTTTGAATCAGAAACAATCAAAAAGTATTTACAATTGTTAATTTGGCGAATATGTAATAAAGCCTGATAAACCGCATATGCCTCTGCAGTGAATATACTACATGTATTGTGCAGAACAAAGCTTTGAGAGAATTTTGTATGTGGATCATAAATAGCAGAACGTACATAATCACTTCCCTTACTACCATCAGTATAAATAACATAATGATTATCATTATCTGCCAAAAACTGTAGCATATCTAAATTATTATTAATTGAATTTTGTAATTCTTTGATGGGATGTGAAATACACTGATAAGAGAAAGAGTAACATGGCCATGGGCACTGTTTTCTTATATGAGTAAAAGTATTCTCTATTTCTAGCAATATTTTGGACAATGTTGGAGATTTGCCATTCAAAAGATTGTCTCCTGTTGCTAGAGGCCCAGGAGCACTACTTACAGAAGGTACAATTTTGTTAATAATTTTCTTGTGATTTGCAGCAATTAATTTAAGACAAAATCTCTCTGCAAGTAGAATGCGTCTCAAAATTAAGGGCATCAATTTAGTCTCTACTTCCATGGCCCTTATCGGAGTAGAGCACATTGCACCAGAAATAATTCTCAAAGCCTTGTTCTGCAATAGATCTAGTTTATTTACATGAGTACTGTTTATATACACTAGTGAACTATAATCAAAATGACTTCTAACTATACTTTTATATAGATTTGACAATATTTTAGGGTCTGCTCCCCATGAGACACCTGCAAGACATTTAACTATATTTAGACCTTTTAGAGCATTCTTTGATATATATTTAATATGTTCCTGAAAAGTTAATTTCCTATCTATTACTATGCCTAAAAATTTCTTGAATTTACTGGGTTTATAAATTCGCCATTATAAACTACTTTTGAATTTGAATTCTCATTTCCAAATATCATGATACTGCTTTTGGAGGCTTTAATTTTTAAATGTAGTACATCATTATAATAGTGAAATAGTTGGGACAAGGCTCTGTTAATATTGTTAATTGCAATTTCTACATTATAATTACTACTGTACAAAACAATATCATCAGCAAACTGCAAAATATCTACATTATTACTATTTACAAATTTACAGATTTCACTTGTATAAATATTGTAAAGCAAAGGAGATAGTGTAGCACCCTGCATTGTACCTTTAGATGCACATTTTGGACCATGTAGTGTATTATTATATCTTACATAGAGTGTTCTATTATTCAAAAAATTATATATCCATTTACATACTTGGCCTGGCATGCCAAGCCTAAACATGACTTGTACTAGTATAACAGGATCTAGACTGTCAAATGCACCTTGAACATCTAGAAATACACAAACAGTGTGTAACTTTTTATCCTTTGCATGTTTCAGGTCTGAAATTAAAGAAGTGAAGCTGTCTGCACAACTTCGCCCTCGACGAAATCCATATTGTATATGTGGAATGATGCCATTAGATTCTATATACCAATCCAAACGATTTTTAAACATGTTTTCAAATATTTTACCTAGACATGAAGAGAGTGATATTGGTCTGTAAGAGCTGGCTAGCTCTGCAGGTTTATCTGGTTTGAGTATTGGAATGACACATTGTGTTTTCCATGATTGCGGAATACATTTACAATGCCAAAGTAAATTAAGTATATTAAGAAACAATTTTTGTGCAGATTCGTCTAAATTTTTAATAATACAATAGGGGAAATCATCTAATCCAGGTGTAGTGTCTTTCCGAGATAACAAACTAATTTTAAATTCGGACCATGTAAAAGGATGTAGCAAAAATTTTGAATTTAGACTAACATTATTTAATTCGAAAATGTTACCTAAACTATCAGCATCATTTAAATTGCTATTGTCGGATAATTTGTCTAGAAATGGAGAAATAAACTCATCTTTATGTGATTTATTGCCAGCTCTTATACCTTTAAACATTTTAAGAAGATTCCAAATCTTACTGATAGGGGTAGTTCTATTGAAAGAGTCACATAAGTTATCCCAACCTATTCTTTTTTGCTCTGATATAGTCCTTTTTTTAAGTGCATCTTTTCTTTTGTAGTCTAAATAGTTCTCCATTGTGGGTTCACTTCTATAATGTTTCAATGCATTGTAAGAGGCAATTACACTTTTTTCACAAATGTCATTCCACCAAGGAGCTGGTGGTCTGCTTTTAAAATTATTTGGTTTAGTGAGTTTAGGGATAGTCATATCTTTTAAAGTATTCAATCGAGAACAAAAATAATTATAGGTTGAAATAGGATCATATAATTTTAACACTAAATCATTAAATATCGTTTTGGAAATATTTTTATACTTTGTCCAATCAGATTTTTTATATATAAACCTATCAACAGGGGGATTAATGTGATATTTATCTATATGTAGTGAAATCTCTGTTATTGTAGGGAAGTGGTAGCTGCCCATGGCATCATCATGCACAGACCATTCGCATATTGAGGCGAGGTTAGCACTAATAAAGCTAACGTCAATTGCAGATGGATTTCGTCTTGGGTTATTACAAGTTGTAAAACTACCATCATTTAAAATACATACATCCAAGTCGTCTATGATATTAAATAAATCCTGACCTCTACTCTTAGTGGATAGACAACCAAATGCAATGTGGTGAGCATTAAAATCACCACTAACAAAGATAGGTTTTGGCAGATCGTTAATTATATTATGTAGTCTGTTGAGATGTATGTGTCCACTAGAAGGAGGACAGTATACACATAGAATAGTCAAGCTACCATGCACAGTAGATAAGGACAGAGCAACAGTTTGAATGTCTTCATAAAATCTAGTGTTTAATAGTTTGTACTTTAAGTATGGCTTAATTAGTATTGCTACACCATTGTGAGCATTATTGGAATTTTTATTGTAAATATTATATCCAGGTATTCTAAATTTATTGTCTTTGAACCATGTTTCGTTAAGTAAGCAAATGTCAATATTTTGTTTTTCTAAGAATTGAATCAATAGAGGTTTCTTACTATTAGCACTTTGAATGTTATACTGAGCAATACGTAGCTTAGACAGTGTATGACTTGGATCCATTACTTTAGATTTTTAAGTAGAGTTTCCTTAATACTATTTATGGTAGTGGGCTTAGTATCCCCCTTATTACCCAGTTCCACCAACGTCTGTACTAGGGCCATAAGTACATCGTTGTTGGCAACTATTTGGGCTTTGATGTCTACCTTTGGAGGGACATCTTTAGGTTTATTTACATTATGTACAGGATTATTTACAGATACAGGTTTATTTACAGATAAATGTACAGGCCTATTTATAGATGTATGTACAGGCTTATTTACAGTAGAAATTTTCATTTTTGGAGGTAAAAGAGGTGGAAATTGTTTATTATCATTATTAATATGTGGTTTCTTTAATGTTGCACTTGCAAAAGTTATCTTATTTTTCTTTTCTAATATTTTATTTAACTTAATTGGACATAATCTAGAAATTGCAAGATGAGGCCCACTGCAATTGACACAGCAGAGCTCTGTTGGTTTATCACATTCTTTATATAAATGTTCACCTCCACAAATGGAACATCTTTGTTTACCATTGCATATTTTAGCAGAGTGGTTAAATTTAAAGCAACGGAAACATTGCTGTAATGGTGGTATATATTCAAAAACTCGGTATGAAAATAAATCATATTGTACATTGTCTGGGAGTATGTTCGAAAGGAAAGTAATGCTAACTGTTTGTAGTGGTACTCGCTCTTCCCCAACCTTCTTTGTGAATCTTCTTATTTCTATTTCATAGATTGATGATAGTTTTGTATATAATTCTTTGTTCGAAATATTTGCTGGTACAAATCTAATTATACCTGTTTTTTCTATTTCCGCAGCTGGAATAAATGCCTTAAAGCCGTGTTTGTTGAGAAAAGCCGTGTTGTTGATGAAATTATTGGCTGTATTATACTGTTTAAATATTACTGCTATTTTATTTGCATTAATGCGTTGAATCGCCGTCACCCCTTTTATTTCGTTGGAAAAAATATGGTTGAGATAGATAGGGCTCTTATTGCCTATTCTATCCGTATTGTTGGTAGCTTCAATAAATACTTTAAAGTCTAGATAGGTGCCATTTTCTGGGTATAGTCTTTTGTAATTGGGTTTAATATATGGTGAATAGTCAGAGCGCTCACCAGCACCGCCGCCATCACCACAGTCCATTTTGGTCCCTCCGTCCCTGACCTCAGGCCGAGGACGTTTATGTGAGGTGGGCGGGTTATCCCCGCCCCCCTCGTTTCCCACCATTGTCACTATTTACTCCACCTAGTAGTTGCTATTTATCACCTCTTTAGCAAAAAATTGCAAATATTTATGTAAAAAGTAATTTTTAAAAATTTTCACGCGCGCGCTTTTTTGTAGTTCCCGCCAGAATCCGCAATTAAATAAGGTACACGCAAATAGTGGTGTACCTAAACTCGACTAATCAACTGGCGTACAATCGATTATTTATAAATGATACCGTCTAATATATATCTATCTACGGCCGTGGCGAGTGCGGTACCTTCTATTACATTTTGGCTTGGCGCCGACTTCAAACAGATTTTAGGTACCTAGCACACATAATAATACTACTATTTAAATGAATAAAGAATTAGGTATAGACAAGAATTGGCACATAGCAATTTATGAAGAGCCAGTTTATTTTACGCTTTTTAGTGTTTTTTAGCAGGGAGTTTTCGTTGGATGGTTTTTGGAAGTCGGTTTTTTTTTATAAAAAGTTTTTATTTTTCCATTTTTAGTACAAACAATTGTAGGTTATCAGTAAGTTGAACTATTTCATATAATTTCTGCTGATGCGAATAACTTTAGTGGTTTGAACACGTATTAAAATTGAGTATGCTCAGTTTCCAAATTTATGTTGAGATGCAAGATTTCTGTTACCGAAAACGTGGTCTACGGGGCAATAGGAATCGTGTCCAAGCTTAAATGTCGTGATGAAATAGAAGCAGGCGAGTTACTTAAAGCAAAATACATTAAGGGGTTAGTCATCATAGCGCATGTGTCATCAGCTCACCTAAATAACTTAAAAGTATACAACTAAAGGTCTATAGATACGTATGAAATTGAAAGAATTATCCTCCAACTCCTAACCGTTGAGGAGTTGTACCTTCCATCATCAGCTTACCTAAAAAACTTGAAAGATTACGGCTAAAGGTAACATACATACATATGACATTTAAAGATTTATCCTCCAACTCTTAACCGTTAAGGAGTTGTACCTTTCATCATCAGCTCATCATCATTAAATGATGACTACCAGACGCAAATACCGGAGTAGCTTCAGAAAATATACGAAAAACATAGTATGTGCCTGAAAAAAAGGAGGGTTCCCCTCGATTTCTCAGGGATGCCATCATCAGATCCTAGTTTCCTTGTCATGGTACTACCATCGGGACATTTCCTTTCCAACGAAAGAAGAATCATCAAAATCGGTTAATAAACGACGAAGTTATCCCCGAACACACATAAAAAAAAAATATATATATACGATCGAATTGAGAAACCTCCTCCTTTTTTGAAGTCGGTTAATAAAACACGTTGTTTTCATTTAATAAATATCTGACGATGATTTTTTTTTACTTTAATTTGCCTTTTGATTACTGCATGAGTAAAAAAGTAAAACCAACCAGTTAACCCTGCTAGCAACCCATCTCGACTTCGTATGATGATGATTCGTGATTTTTGAAATTCTCGATTTTTTCCATTTTGCATACGTGTGTTAATTGCTCCAAAATTAGTTTGCGTAGTTTGTAATAACTAGGCTTACAAGAACGGGAAGCGTCTTTATTTTTAACCCACTTAAAAAAAGGAGGAGGTTATCAATTCGACTGTATTTTTTTAATTTATTTTTGATGTTTGTTACCTCATAACTTTTGACTGGGTGAACCGATTTTGATGATTCTTTTTTTATTTGAAAGCTGGTACTTCCCGAGTGGTCCCATTTTTCTTTTGTTAAAATTTGGGATTATCTTATATATAAAATTCTCGTGTCACAATGTTAGTTACCATACTCCACTGAAACGTGTGCATCTGGACTGAGGGCCCATTTTTTAAATTTAGGCGAAACGGTATAAAATTCAAATAGGAATTAGTTAAAAATAGTTAAAATCTAAAGCAATGGGTCATAAATTTCTTAAACGTGAAATAAAGCAGTTATGATCAAATAACTTGGACTCTCAGTTCAGACGCTTGCAAAAAATGGCATAGCCTAGATCTCAGAAAGTACTTGGTCCGTTGTTATCACTTGAGGACAACCAAATCTGGTTACCCATGTCCTATAAAATGCTTTAGCAACACTTTCAGCTGAAATGTCGTATAGAGGTGTGACTTCAGGCCATCTGGAAAAGCGGTCGATAGCAGTAAGGCAATATTTATAATCGTCTGATATAGGCAGCGGTCCAATTAGATCTATATGTACGTGCAAGAATCTAGATTGTGTTAGTTGAAAGTTTTGAAGCGGGGTAGCAGTGTGGCGGTGCACTTTAGCACGCTGGCAGGCGTAGTGGCATAGCAGGTCTTGACCCATCCTCGCACATCTTTGCGGATGGATGGCCAAACAAAACGGTCAGTCATAAGCTTTATAGTGGTTTTAGTGCCTGGGTGACTCAAGCCATGAACGCTGTCAAAATATTGCTTGCATAGTTGCTTGGGAATGAATGGGCGAGTCTTCCCTGGTTGTGAAATATCACAATAAATTGAAAAGGCAGTACCTGGTATTGAGATTTGTTGTAGTTTCAGTGCAGATATTGCAGCTGATAGAAATTCCTTTAACTCTGTGTCGTGTTGTTGGTACTTGCATAGCTCCTCGTAGTCAGGAGGCTTTTTGATAGCTTCTATTCTGCTCAGAGCATCGGCAGTCACGTTTTTCAAACCTGAGATGTGTCGAATGTCTGTGGAGAATTGAGAAATTAAGTCAAGATGGTGGAATTGGCGAGGGGTGCAGGTGCGATCCTTCTTCTGAAATGCATATGTTAGAGGCTTATGATCTGTATAAATTACAAAATGTCGTCCCTCAATCATGTGTCGAAAATGTTTGATGCTTTCATAAATTGCTAATAGCTCCCTGTCATAAGCGCTATATTGTGTTTGAGCTTTGTTCATTTTCTTTGAAAAGAAAGCGAGAGGCTGCCAGTCATCATCAATCTGTTGTTGTAAGACTGCTCCAATTGCTGTATTGGAGGCATCGCAAGCTAAAGCCAGCGGTGCACTGTGTGTTGGATGAGCAAGTAGTGTCATTCTAGAAAGGCTAGACTTACATTTGTTGAAGGTTTCCAGAAGTTCTGGGGTCCAGTTTAAAGTTTTAGAACCTTTAACAGATGGGCCGGTAAGCATTTGATGAAGTGGGGCCTGCTCCTCTGAAGCATGAGGCTGGAAACGCCTGTAGAAGTTGATCATCCCCAGGAAACGGCGCAAACCCTTGACGGTTTTTGGAGGTGGGTACTCCTGGATGATCTTCACCTTGTCTTCTAATGGGAAAGTACCTTCTGCTGATATTTTATAGCCGAGAAAAGTTACCTGGTTTACTCCAAAAGAGCACTTGTTTACGTTAAGTAAAAGTCCGTACTGGCTGAGTCTTTCGAATACCTGTTTTAGGTGTTCCAGGTGTAAATTAGGGTTTAATGAGCTCACTAAAATGTCATCTAAGTACGGATGACAGAAATCCAGTCCTCGCAGCACGTCATCAAGAAAACGTTGAAATGTCTGTGCGGCGTTCCGAAGTCCGAATGACATATAAGGAAATTCGAAGAGTCCGAAGGGTGTAGTGATGCTGGTCTTGTGTATATCAGCTGGAAAAACAGGAATTTGGTTATAAGCTTTGACCAGGTCTAGCTTTGAGAAGATAGTGCAGCCAGACAGCTTATGTGCATAATCCTCAATGTGCCTGATCGGGTAGCGATGAGGTATGGTGCGTGCATTAAGTGCACGGTAGTCACCGCAAGGTCTCCAATTATTTTCACCCTTTGGTGCCAGGTGTAGTGCGGAAGACCAAGGTGAATCGGACCGACGGGCTGTCCCGTCCTGTATCATTTCCTCAAACTGTTGCTTGGCTACCAAAAATCGGTCTGGTGCTAATCTGCGTGGTCTACAGAACACTGGTGGGCCTGGTGTGGTTTTAATATAATGTACAGTGTTGTGCTTAATCTCACGGTACACACCGGAAGGTTTGGTTAAGACTGGGTACTCTGCTAATAATTTGTGGTACTCACTGTTACCGGAAATGGCTTTGATGCTTGGCACTTGGCAGTTAGTAGGCATGGCAGGTGAGTGCAGTGATGTCACGCTGTCCATGAGTCGACGGTTTCTGCAATCGACCAAAAGTCCGTAAAAAGTCATGAAGTCAACACCTATTATTGGTCTGTCGACGTCAGCAACCAGAAAATTCATTGAAAAATCTCGTCTTAATGCCAGATCCACGTGTAGTGTTAGAGTGCCATATGCATGAATAAGGCTTCCATTAGCAGCAGTAAGTACGTAGTTCGTTGGATGTCTACGTTCACGAAGGAAACGACGTGGCAATACGCAGATTAATAAATTTTTAATTGATACAGGCTCGGACAGCCTGTATCAATTAAAAATTGAATTTTAGTACTCCTGTCAGTAACAAAAATGCGGCTAGTGGAAGATGGGCAGTCATTCGCCGCGTTCACTGACTGCCGTTGATGCCGTTGATGATTATTTATAAATGATACCGTCTAATATATATCTATCTACGGCCGTGGCGAGTGCGGTACCTCCTATTACATTTTGGCTTGGCGCCGACTTCAAACAGATTTTAGGTACCTAGCACACATAATAATACTACTATTTAAATGAATAAAGAATTAGGTATAGACAAGAATTGGCACATAGCAATTTATGAAGAGCCAGTTTATTTTACGCTTTTTAGTGTTTTTTAGCAGGGAGTTTTCGTTGGATGGTTTTTGGAAGTCGGTTTTTTTTTATAAAAAGTTTTTATTTTTCCATTTTTAGTACAAACAATTGTAGGTTATCAGTAAGTTGAACTATTTCATATAATTTCTGCTGATGCGAATAACTTTAGTGGTTTGAACACGTATTAAAATTGAGTATGCTCAGTTTCCAAATTTATGTTGAGATGCAAGATTTCTGTTACCGAAAACGTGGTCTACGGGGCAATAGGAATCGTGTCCAAGCTTAAATGTCGTGATGAAATAGAAGCAGGCGAGTTACTTAAAGCAAAATACATTAAGGGGTTAGTCATCATAGCGCATGTGTCATCAGCTCACCTAAATAACTTAAAAGTATACAACTAAAGGTCTATAGATACGTATGAAATTGAAAGAATTATCCTCCAACTCCTAACCGTTGAGGAGTTGTACCTTCCATCATCAGCTTACCTAAAAAACTTGAAAGATTACGGCTAAAGGTAACATACATACATATGACATTTAAAGATTTATCCTCCAACTCTTAACCGTTAAGGAGTTGTACCTTTCATCATCAGCTCATCATCATTAAATGATGACTACCAGACGCAAATACCGGAGTAGCTTCAGAAAATATACGAAAAACATAGTATGTGCCTGAAAAAAAGGAGGGTTCCCCTCGATTTCTCAGGGATGCCATCATCAGATCCTAGTTTCCTTGTCATGGTACTACCATCGGGACATTTCCTTTCCAACGAAAGAAGAATCATCAAAATCGGTTAATAAACGACGAAGTTATCCCCGAACACACATAAAAAAAAAATATATATATACGATCGAATTGAGAAACCTCCTCCTTTTTTGAAGTCGGTTAAAAAAACACGTTGTTTTCATTTAATAAATATCTGACGATGATTTTTTTTTACTTTAATTTGCCTTTTGATTACTGCATGAGTAAAAAAGTAAAACCAACCAGTTAACCCTGCTAGCAACCCATCTCGACTTCGTATGATGATGATTCGTGATTTTTGAAATTCTCGATTTTTTCCATTTTGCATACGTGTGTTAATTGCTCCAAAATTAGTTTGCGTAGTTTGTAATAACTAGGCTTACAAGAACGGGAAGCGTCTTTATTTTTAACCCACTTAAAAAAAGGAGGAGGTTATCAATTCGACTGTATTTTTTTAATTTATTTTTGATGTTTGTTACCTCATAACTTTTGACTGGGTGAACCGATTTTGATGATTCTTTTTTTATTTGAAAGCTGGTACTTCCCGAGTGGTCCCATTTTTCTTTTGTTAAAATTTGGGATTATCTTATATATAAAATTCTCGTGTCACAATGTTAGTTACCATACTCCACTGAAACGTGTGCATCTGGACTGAGGGCCCATTTTTTAAATTTAGGCGAAACGGTATAAAATTCAAATAGGAATTAGTTAAAAATAGTTAAAATCTAAAGCAATGGGTCATAAATTTCTTAAACGTGAAATAAAGCAGTTATGATCAAATAACTTGGACTCTCAGTTCAGACGCTTGCAAAAAATGGCATAGCCTAGATCTCAGAAAGTACTTGGTCCGTTGTTATCACTTGAGGACAACCAAATCTGGTTACCCATGTCCTATAAAATGCTTTAGCAACACTTTCAGCTGAAATGTCGTATAGAGGTGTGACTTCAGGCCATCTGGAAAAGCGGTCGATAGCAGTAAGGCAATATTTATAATCGTCTGATATAGGCAGCGGTCCAATTAGATCTATATGTACGTGCAAGAATCTAGATTGTGTTAGTTGAAAGTTTTGAAGCGGGGTAGCAGTGTGGCGGTGCACTTTAGCACGCTGGCAGGCGTAGTGGCATAGCAGGTCTTGACCCATCCTCGCACATCTTTGCGGATGGATGGCCAAACAAAACGGTCAGTCATAAGCTTTATAGTGGTTTTAGTGCCTGGGTGACTCAAGCCATGAACGCTGTCAAAATATTGCTTGCATAGTTGCTTGGGAATGAATGGGCGAGTCTTCCCTGGTTGTGAAATATCACAATAAATTGAAAAGGCAGTACCTGGTATTGAGATTTGTTGTAGTTTCAGTGCAGATATTGCAGCTGATAGAAATTCCTTTAACTCTGTGTCGTGTTGTTGGTACTTGCATAGCTCCTCGTAGTCAGGAGGCTTTTTGATAGCTTCTATTCTGCTCAGAGCATCGGCAGTCACGTTTTTCAAACCTGAGATGTGTCGAATGTCTGTGGAGAATTGAGAAATTAAGTCAAGATGGTGGAATTGGCGAGGGGTGCAGGTGCGATCCTTCTTCTGAAATGCATATGTTAGAGGCTTATGATCTGTATAAATTACAAAATGTCGTCCCTCAATCATGTGTCGAAAATGTTTGATGCTTTCATAAATTGCTAATAGCTCCCTGTCATAAGCGCTATATTGTGTTTGAGCTTTGTTCATTTTCTTTGAAAAGAAAGCGAGAGGCTGCCAGTCATCATCAATCTGTTGTTGTAAGACTGCTCCAATTGCTGTATTGGAGGCATCGCAAGCTAAAGCCAGCGGTGCACTGTGTGTTGGATGAGCAAGTAGTGTCATTCTAGAAAGGCTAGACTTACATTTGTTGAAGGTTTCCAGAAGTTCTGGGGTCCAGTTTAAAGTTTTAGAACCTTTAACAGATGGGCCGGTAAGCATTTGATGAAGTGGGGCCTGCTCCTCTGAAGCATGAGGCTGGAAACGCCTGTAGAAGTTGATCATCCCCAGGAAACGGCGCAAACCCTTGACGGTTTTTGGAGGTGGGTACTCCTGGATGATCTTCACCTTGTCTTCTAATGGGAAAGTACCTTCTGCTGATATTTTATAGCCGAGAAAAGTTACCTGGTTTACTCCAAAAGAGCACTTGTTTACGTTAAGTAAAAGTCCGTACTGGCTGAGTCTTTCGAATACCTGTTTTAGGTGTTCCAGGTGTAAATTAGGGTTTAATGAGCTCACTAAAATGTCATCTAAGTACGGATGACAGAAATCCAGTCCTCGCAGCACGTCATCAAGAAAACGTTGAAATGTCTGTGCGGCGTTCCGAAGTCCGAATGACATATAAGGAAATTCGAAGAGTCCGAAGGGTGTAGTGATGCTGGTCTTGTGTATATCAGCTGGAAAAACAGGAATTTGGTTATAAGCTTTGACCAGGTCTAGCTTTGAGAAGATAGTGCAGCCAGACAGCTTATGTGCATAATCCTCAATGTGCCTGATCGGGTAGCGATGAGGTATGGTGCGTGCATTAAGTGCACGGTAGTCACCGCAAGGTCTCCAATTATTTTCACCCTTTGGTGCCAGGTGTAGTGCGGAAGACCAAGGTGAATCGGACCGACGGGCTGTCCCGTCCTGTATCATTTCCTCAAACTGTTGCTTGGCTACCAAAAATCGGTCTGGTGCTAATCTGCGTGGTCTACAGAACACTGGTGGGCCTGGTGTGGTTTTAATATAATGTACAGTGTTGTGCTTAATCTCACGGTACACACCGGAAGGTTTGGTTAAGACTGGGTACTCTGCTAATAATTTGTGGTACTCACTGTTACCGGAAATGGCTTTGATGCTTGGCACTTGGCAGTTAGTAGGCATGGCAGGTGAGTGCAGTGATGTCACGCTGTCCATGAGTCGACGGTTTCTGCAATCGACCAAAAGTCCGTAAAAAGTCATGAAGTCAACACCTATTATTGGTCTGTCGACGTCAGCAACCAGAAAATTCATTGAAAAATCTCGTCTTAATGCCAGATCCACGTGTAGTGTTAGAGTGCCATATGCATGAATAAGGCTTCCATTAGCAGCAGTAAGTACGTAGTTCGTTGGATGTCTACGTTCACGAAGGAAACGACGTGGCAATACGCAGATTAATAAATTTTTAATTGATACAGGCTCGGACAGCCTGTATCAATTAAAAATTGAATTTTAGTACTCCTGTCAGTAACAAAAATGCGGCTAGTGGAAGATGGGCAGTCATTCGCCGCGTTCACTGACTGCCGTTGATGCCGTTGATGATTATTTATAAATGATACCGTCTAATATATATCTATCTACGGCCGTGGCGAGTGCGGTACCTCCTATTACATTTTGGCTTGGCGCCGACTTCAAACAGATTTTAGGTACCTAGCACACATAATAATACTACTATTTAAATGAATAAAGAATTAGGTATAGACAAGAATTGGCACATAGCAATTTATGAAGAGCCAGTTTATTTTACGCTTTTTAGTGTTTTTTAGCAGGGAGTTTTCGTTGGATGGTTTTCGGAAGTCGGTTTTTTTTTATAAAAAGTTTTTATTTTTCCATTTTTAGTACAAACAATTGTAGGTTATCAGTAAGTTGAACTATTTCATATAATTTCTGCTGATGCGAATAACTTTAGTGGTTTGAACACGTATTAAAATTGAGTATGCTCAGTTTCCAAATTTATGTTGAGATGCAAGATTTCTGTTACCGAAAACGTGGTCTACGGGGCAATAGGAATCGTGTCCAAGCTTAAATGTCGTGATGAAATAGAAGCAGGCGAGTTACTTAAAGCAAAATACATTAAGGGGTTAGTCATCATAGCGCATGTGTCATCAGCTCACCTAAATAACTTAAAAGTATACAACTAAAGGTCTATAGATACGTATGAAATTGAAAGAATTATCCTCCAACTCCTAACCGTTGAGGAGTTGTACCTTCCATCATCAGCTTACCTAAAAAACTTGAAAGATTACGGCTAAAGGTAACATACATACATATGACATTTAAAGATTTATCCTCCAACTCTTAACCGTTAAGGAGTTGTACCTTTCATCATCAGCTCATCATCATTAAATGATGACTACCAGACGCAAATACCGGAGTAGCTTCAGAAAATATACGAAAAACATAGTATGTGCCTGAAAAAAAGGAGGGTTCCCCTCGATTTCTCAGGGATGCCATCATCAGATCCTAGTTTCCTTGTCATGGTACTACCATCGGGACATTTCCTTTCCAACGAAAGAAGAATCATCAAAATCGGTTAATAAACGACGAAGTTATCCCCGAACACACATAAAAAAAAAATATATATATACGATCGAATTGAGAAACCTCCTCCTTTTTTGAAGTCGGTTAAAAAAACACGTTGTTTTCATTTAATAAATATCTGACGATGATTTTTTTTTACTTTAATTTGCCTTTTGATTACTGCATGAGTAAAAAAGTAAAACCAACCAGTTAACCCTGCTAGCAACCCATCTCGACTTCGTATGATGATGATTCGTGATTTTTGAAATTCTCGATTTTTTCCATTTTGCATACGTGTGTTAATTGCTCCAAAATTAGTTTGCGTAGTTTGTAATAACTAGGCTTACAAGAACGGGAAGCGTCTTTATTTTTAACCCACTTAAAAAAAGGAGGAGGTTATCAATTCGACTGTATTTTTTTAATTTATTTTTGATGTTTGTTACCTCATAACTTTTGACTGGGTGAACCGATTTTGATGATTCTTTTTTTATTTGAAAGCTGGTACTTCCCGAGTGGTCCCATTTTTCTTTTGTTAAAATTTGGGATTATCTTATATATAAAATTCTCGTGTCACAATGTTAGTTACCATACTCCACTGAAACGTGTGCATCTGGACTGAGGGCCCATTTTTTAAATTTAGGCGAAACGGTATAAAATTCAAATAGGAATTAGTTAAAAATAGTTAAAATCTAAAGCAATGGGTCATAAATTTCTTAAACGTGAAATAAAGCAGTTATGATCAAATAACTTGGACTCTCAGTTCAGACGCTTGCAAAAAATGGCATAGCCTAGATCTCAGAAAGTACTTGGTCCGTTGTTATCACTTGAGGACAACCAAATCTGGTTACCCATGTCCTATAAAATGCTTTAGCAACACTTTCAGCTGAAATGTCGTATAGAGGTGTGACTTCAGGCCATCTGGAAAAGCGGTCGATAGCAGTAAGGCAATATTTATAATCGTCTGATATAGGCAGCGGTCCAATTAGATCTATATGTACGTGCAAGAATCTAGATTGTGTTAGTTGAAAGTTTTGAAGCGGGGTAGCAGTGTGGCGGTGCACTTTAGCACGCTGGCAGGCGTAGTGGCATAGCAGGTCTTGACCCATCCTCGCACATCTTTGCGGATGGATGGCCAAACAAAACGGTCAGTCATAAGCTTTATAGTGGTTTTAGTGCCTGGGTGACTCAAGCCATGAACGCTGTCAAAATATTGCTTGCATAGTTGCTTGGGAATGAATGGGCGAGTCTTCCCTGGTTGTGAAATATCACAATAAATTGAAAAGGCAGTACCTGGTATTGAGATTTGTTGTAGTTTCAGTGCAGATATTGCAGCTGATAGAAATTCCTTTAACTCTGTGTCGTGTTGTTGGTACTTGCATAGCTCCTCGTAGTCAGGAGGCTTTTTGATAGCTTCTATTCTGCTCAGAGCATCGGCAGTCACGTTTTTCAAACCTGAGATGTGTCGAATGTCTGTGGAGAATTGAGAAATTAAGTCAAGATGGTGGAATTGGCGAGGGGTGCAGGTGCGATCCTTCTTCTGAAATGCATATGTTAGAGGCTTATGATCTGTATAAATTACAAAATGTCGTCCCTCAATCATGTGTCGAAAATGTTTGATGCTTTCATAAATTGCTAATAGCTCCCTGTCATAAGCGCTATATTGTGTTTGAGCTTTGTTCATTTTCTTTGAAAAGAAAGCGAGAGGCTGCCAGTCATCATCAATCTGTTGTTGTAAGACTGCTCCAATTGCTGTATTGGAGGCATCGCAAGCTAAAGCCAGCGGTGCACTGTGTGTTGGATGAGCAAGTAGTGTCATTCTAGAAAGGCTAGACTTACATTTGTTGAAGGTTTCCAGAAGTTCTGGGGTCCAGTTTAAAGTTTTAGAACCTTTAACAGATGGGCCGGTAAGCATTTGATGAAGTGGGGCCTGCTCCTCTGAAGCATGAGGCTGGAAACGCCTGTAGAAGTTGATCATCCCCAGGAAACGGCGCAAACCCTTGACGGTTTTTGGAGGTGGGTACTCCTGGATGATCTTCACCTTGTCTTCTAATGGGAAAGTACCTTCTGCTGATATTTTATAGCCGAGAAAAGTTACCTGGTTTACTCCAAAAGAGCACTTGTTTACGTTAAGTAAAAGTCCGTACTGGCTGAGTCTTTCGAATACCTGTTTTAGGTGTTCCAGGTGTAAATTAGGGTTTAATGAGCTCACTAAAATGTCATCTAAGTACGGATGACAGAAATCCAGTCCTCGCAGCACGTCATCAAGAAAACGTTGAAATGTCTGTGCGGCGTTCCGAAGTCCGAATGACATATAAGGAAATTCGAAGAGTCCGAAGGGTGTAGTGATGCTGGTCTTGTGTATATCAGCTGGAAAAACAGGAATTTGGTTATAAGCTTTGACCAGGTCTAGCTTTGAGAAGATAGTGCAGCCAGACAGCTTATGTGCATAATCCTCAATGTGCCTGATCGGGTAGCGATGAGGTATGGTGCGTGCATTAAGTGCACGGTAGTCACCGCAAGGTCTCCAATTATTTTCACCCTTTGGTGCCAGGTGTAGTGCGGAAGACCAAGGTGAATCGGACCGACGGGCTGTCCCGTCCTGTATCATTTCCTCAAACTGTTGCTTGGCTACCAAAAATCGGTCTGGTGCTAATCTGCGTGGTCTACAGAACACTGGTGGGCCTGGTGTGGTTTTAATATAATGTACAGTGTTGTGCTTAATCTCACGGTACACACCGGAAGGTTTGGTTAAGACTGGGTACTCTGCTAATAATTTGTGGTACTCACTGTTACCGGAAATGGCTTTGATGCTTGGCACTTGGCAGTTAGTAGGCATGGCAGGTGAGTGCAGTGATGTCACGCTGTCCATGAGTCGACGGTTTCTGCAATCGACCAAAAGTCCGTAAAAAGTCATGAAGTCAACACCTATTATTGGTCTGTCGACGTCAGCAACCAGAAAATTCATTGAAAAATCTCGTCTTAATGCCAGATCCACGTGTAGTGTTAGAGTGCCATATGCATGAATAAGGCTTCCATTAGCAGCAGTAAGTACGTAGTTCGTTGGATGTCTACGTTCACGAAGGAAACGACGTGGCAATACGCAGATTAATAAATTTTTAATTGATACAGGCTCGGACAGCCTGTATCAATTAAAAATTGAATTTTAGTACTCCTGTCAGTAACAAAAATGCGGCTAGTGGAAGATGGGCAGTCATTCGCCGCGTTCACTGACTGCCGTTGATGCCGTTGATGATTATTTATAAATGATACCGTCTAATATATATCTATCTACGGCCGTGGCGAGTGCGGTACCTCCTATTACATTTTGGCTTGGCGCCGACTTCAAACAGATTTTAGGTACCTAGCACACATAATAATACTACTATTTAAATGAATAAAGAATTAGGTATAGACAAGAATTGGCACATAGCAATTTATGAAGAGCCAGTTTATTTTACGCTTTTTAGTGTTTTTTAGCAGGGAGTTTTCGTTGGATGGTTTTTGGAAGTCGGTTTTTTTTTATAAAAAGTTTTTATTTTTCCATTTTTAGTACAAACAATTGTAGGTTATCAGTAAGTTGAACTATTTCATATAATTTCTGCTGATGCGAATAACTTTAGTGGTTTGAACACGTATTAAAATTGAGTATGCTCAGTTTCCAAATTTATGTTGAGATGCAAGATTTCTGTTACCGAAAACGTGGTCTACGGGGCAACAGGAATCGTGTCCAAGCTTAAATGTCGTGATGAAATAGAAGCAGGCGAGTTACTTAAAGCAAAATACATTAAGGGGTTAGTCATCATAGCGCATGTGTCATCAGCTCACCTAAATAACTTAAAAGTATACAACTAAAGGTCTATAGATACGTATGAAATTGAAAGAATTATCCTCCAACTCCTAACCGTTGAGGAGTTGTACCTTCCATCATCAGCTTACCTAAAAAACTTGAAAGATTACGGCTAAAGGTAACATACATACATATGACATTTAAAGATTTATCCTCCAACTCTTAACCGTTAAGGAGTTGTACCTTTCATCATCAGCTCATCATCATTAAATGATGACTACCAGACGCAAATACCGGAGTAGCTTCAGAAAATATACGAAAAACATAGTATGTGCCTGAAAAAAAGGAGGGTTCCCCTCGATTTCTCAGGGATGCCATCATCAGATCCTAGTTTCCTTGTCATGGTACTACCATCGGGACATTTCCTTTCCAACGAAAGAAGAATCATCAAAATCGGTTAATAAACGACGAAGTTATCCCCGAACACACATAAAAAAAAAATATATATATACGATCGAATTGAGAAACCTCCTCCTTTTTTGAAGTCGGTTAAAAAAACACGTTGTTTTCATTTAATAAATATCTGACGATGATTTTTTTTTACTTTAATTTGCCTTTTGATTACTGCATGAGTAAAAAAGTAAAACCAACCAGTTAACCCTGCTAGCAACCCATCTCGACTTCGTATGATGATGATTCGTGATTTTTGAAATTCTCGATTTTTTCCATTTTGCATACGTGTGTTAATTGCTCCAAAATTAGTTTGCGTAGTTTGTAATAACTAGGCTTACAAGAACGGGAAGCGTCTTTATTTTTAACCCACTTAAAAAAAGGAGGAGGTTATCAATTCGACTGTATTTTTTTAATTTATTTTTGATGTTTGTTACCTCATAACTTTTGACTGGGTGAACCGATTTTGATGATTCTTTTTTTATTTGAAAGCTGGTACTTCCCGAGTGGTCCCATTTTTCTTTTGTTAAAATTTGGGATTATCTTATATATAAAATTCTCGTGTCACAATGTTAGTTACCATACTCCACTGAAACGTGTGTGTGGGGTCGCGATGATGCAATACATTGTAATAATAAAATGCATGATCAGCTAATGTAGCACATCGCACCTCGGGCTCGACAGGGCTCCGCTGGAGTCTTCAGTCAGTCCGCACCTTCGATATGTAACACACGTTTGGTTGGATTAGTCAGTCCGCACCTCCGATAGCTAACACACGTTAGCATATGTCGCTAATATAGTAATGTTGTATTTGTTGTAGTTGTAAATAAAAGGTTCTATAAGTAAACCGAATATATTTCGCGTTCATCTGTACATTAATTAGTTGAGCGGAGTGGATACATTAATTACTTGAGCTGAGTGACTGAGATTGCCTGACACTAACGTGTGTTAGCTATCGGAGGTGCGGACTGACTAATCCAACCAAACGTGTGTTACATATCGAAGGTGCGGACTGACTGAAGACTCCAGCGGAGCCCTGTCGAGCCCGAGGTGCGATGTGCTACATTAGCTGATCATGCATTTTATTATTACAATGTATTGCATCATCGCGACCCCACAATCATCCCTCTCTTACAAAAAAAAATTATTCTATCATGTTATTACAATATCATATATCATTTATTACAATAAAATTTTAAATTTAACTTAGTGCGCGCGAGGCACACAGGAAAGCGCTGACACTGATTAAGCCTTGGTCACAACAATATGATTCGTAGAATAAGCGCTTGCCCACGCGCGTAACCTGATGCTCTTATGCATGTCGCAGGTATTACAATGTTTATATAAAAATTACTCAATTAAATTATGATTTGAATACAAAGTTACATTATGGTTTCATTTACACTTTAACATTAATTACAGTTTTCATTTAAAATATTATACGCTGTTTCAATGGTTTACATAACATAGAATAAGTTCAAAAAATACATATTCTGATAAAATACATGATAAAAATGTTTACATATTACACAACATAATAATAATCGATTACATTTTTCAATTTTACACTTGGCCTTGAGCTTGATTGACAAAATTAGCCATTTCTTTCCTAAACCAGACTTTGATTTTAATCCGACATGTAGCAAAAATCCATTTAATATTAACGTTATCACAATTGTAAGTATTTCATGAATGCTATGACAAACTAATTCCCTGAATTGTCAGGTACATAGGGTCTAGCGTACTTAGTAGAAACTTCACAATGCATATACTATACTACTTTGTTACCGATGTCGATGTGCTTACAATTCATATTATGTTCCTTGTGTTAACTTAGAGTGATTGTGACCTTTCCTATTAGCGAGATAACACCTCAAACTGCCAATATACTTAATTCGCTAGTAAATTCGCTAAAATAAAGTAACTGACGAGTTCTTCGAATCTGCGCCCAAAATTTGGCATCTGGACTGAGGGCCCATTTTTTAAATTTAGGCGAAACGGTATAAAATTCAAATAGGAATTAGTTAAAAATAGTTAAAATCTAAAGCAATGGGTCATAAATTTCTTAAACGTGAAATAAAGCAGTTATGATCAAATAACTTGGACTCTCAGTTCAGACGCTTGCAAAAAATGGCATAGCCTAGATCTCAGAAAGTACTTGGTCCGTTGTTATCACTTGAGGACAACCAAATCTGGTTACCCATGTCCTATAAAATGCTTTAGCAACACTTTCAGCTGAAATGTCGTATAGAGGTGTGACTTCAGGCCATCTGGAAAAGCGGTCGATAGCAGTAAGGCAATATTTATAATCGTCTGATATAGGCAGCGGTCCAATTAGATCTATATGTACGTGCAAGAATCTAGATTGTGTTAGTTGAAAGTTTTGAAGCGGGGTAGCAGTGTGGCGGTGCACTTTAGCACGCTGGCAGGCGTAGTGGCATAGCAGGTCTTGACCCATCCTCGCACATCTTTGCGGATGGATGGCCAAACAAAACGGTCAGTCATAAGCTTTATAGTGGTTTTAGTGCCTGGGTGACTCAAGCCATGAACGCTGTCAAAATATTGCTTGCATAGTTGCTTGGGAATGAATGGGCGAGTCTTCCCTGGTTGTGAAATATCACAATAAATTGAAAAGGCAGTACCTGGTATTGAGATTTGTTGTAGTTTCAGTGCAGATATTGCAGCTGATAGAAATTCCTTTAACTCTGTGTCGTGTTGTTGGTACTTGCATAGCTCCTCGTAGTCAGGAGGCTTTTTGATAGCTTCTATTCTGCTCAGAGCATCGGCAGTCACGTTTTTCAAACCTGAGATGTGTCGAATGTCTGTGGAGAATTGAGAAATTAAGTCAAGATGGTGGAATTGGCGAGGGGTGCAGGTGCGATCCTTCTTCTGAAATGCATATGTTAGAGGCTTATGATCTGTATAAATTACAAAATGTCGTCCCTCAATCATGTGTCGAAAATGTTTGATGCTTTCATAAATTGCTAATAGCTCCCTGTCATAAGCGCTATATTGTGTTTGAGCTTTGTTCATTTTCTTTGAAAAGAAAGCGAGAGGCTGCCAGTCATCATCAATCTGTTGTTGTAAGACTGCTCCAATTGCTGTATTGGAGGCATCGCAAGCTAAAGCCAGCGGTGCACTGTGTGTTGGATGAGCAAGTAGTGTCATTCTAGAAAGGCTAGACTTACATTTGTTGAAGGTTTCCAGAAGTTCTGGGGTCCAGTTTAAAGTTTTAGAACCTTTAACAGATGGGCCGGTAAGCATTTGATGAAGTGGGGCCTGCTCCTCTGAAGCATGAGGCTGGAAACGCCTGTAGAAGTTGATCATCCCCAGGAAACGGCGCAAACCCTTGACGGTTTTTGGAGGTGGGTACTCCTGGATGATCTTCACCTTGTCTTCTAATGGGAAAGTACCTTCTGCTGATATTTTATAGCCGAGAAAAGTTACCTGGTTTACTCCAAAAGAGCACTTGTTTACGTTAAGTAAAAGTCCGTACTGGCTGAGTCTTTCGAATACCTGTTTTAGGTGTTCCAGGTGTAAATTAGGGTTTAATGAGCTCACTAAAATGTCATCTAAGTACGGATGACAGAAATCCAGTCCTCGCAGCACGTCATCAAGAAAACGTTGAAATGTCTGTGCGGCGTTCCGAAGTCCGAATGACATATAAGGAAATTCGAAGAGTCCGAAGGGTGTAGTGATGCTGGTCTTGTGTATATCAGCTGGAAAAACAGGAATTTGGTTATAAGCTTTGACCAGGTCTAGCTTTGAGAAGATAGTGCAGCCAGACAGCTTATGTGCATAATCCTCAATGTGCCTGATCGGGTAGCGATGAGGTATGGTGCGTGCATTAAGTGCACGGTAGTCACCGCAAGGTCTCCAATTATTTTCACCCTTTGGTGCCAGGTGTAGTGCGGAAGACCAAGGTGAATCGGACCGACGGGCTGTCCCGTCCTGTATCATTTCCTCAAACTGTTGCTTGGCTACCAAAAATCGGTCTGGTGCTAATCTGCGTGGTCTACAGAACACTGGTGGGCCTGGTGTGGTTTTAATATAATGTACAGTGTTGTGCTTAATCTCACGGTACACACCGGAAGGTTTGGTTAAGACTGGGTACTCTGCTAATAATTTGTGGTACTCACTGTTACCGGAAATGGCTTTGATGCTTGGCACTTGGCAGTTAGTAGGCATGGCAGGTGAGTGCAGTGATGTCACGCTGTCCATGAGTCGACGGTTTCTGCAATCGACCAAAAGTCCGTAAAAAGTCATGAAGTCAACACCTATTATTGGTCTGTCGACGTCAGCAACCAGAAAATTCATTGAAAAATCTCGTCTTAATGCCAGATCCACGTGTAGTGTTAGAGTGCCATATGCATGAATAAGGCTTCCATTAGCAGCAGTAAGTACGTAGTTCGTTGGATGTCTACGTTCACGAAGGAAACGACGTGGCAATACGCAGATTAATAAATTTTTAATTGATACAGGCTCGGACAGCCTGTATCAATTAAAAATTGAATTTTAGTACTCCTGTCAGTAACAAAAATGCGGCTAGTGGAAGATGGGCAGTCATTCGCCGCGTTCACTGACTGCCGTTGATGCCGTTGATGATTATTTATAAATGATACCGTCTAATATATATCTATCTACGGCCGTGGCGAGTGCGGTACCTCCTATTACATTTTGGCTTGGCGCCGACTTCAAACAGATTTTAGGTACCTAGCACACATAATAATACTACTATTTAAATGAATAAAGAATTAGGTATAGACAAGAATTGGCACATAGCAATTTATGAAGAGCCAGTTTATTTTACGCTTTTTAGTGTTTTTTAGCAGGGAGTTTTCGTTGGATGGTTTTTGGAAGTCGGTTTTTTTTTATAAAAAGTTTTTATTTTTCCATTTTTAGTACAAACAATTGTAGGTTATCAGTAAGTTGAACTATTTCATATAATTTCTGCTGATGCGAATAACTTTAGTGGTTTGAACACGTATTAAAATTGAGTATGCTCAGTTTCCAAATTTATGTTGAGATGCAAGATTTCTGTTACCGAAAACGTGGTCTACGGGGCAATAGGAATCGTGTCCAAGCTTAAATGTCGTGATGAAATAGAAGCAGGCGAGTTACTTAAAGCAAAATACATTAAGGGGTTAGTCATCATAGCGCATGTGTCATCAGCTCACCTAAATAACTTAAAAGTATACAACTAAAGGTCTATAGATACGTATGAAATTGAAAGAATTATCCTCCAACTCCTAACCGTTGAGGAGTTGTACCTTCCATCATCAGCTTACCTAAAAAACTTGAAAGATTACGGCTAAAGGTAACATACATACATATGACATTTAAAGATTTATCCTCCAACTCTTAACCGTTAAGGAGTTGTACCTTTCATCATCAGCTCATCATCATTAAATGATGACTACCAGACGCAAATACCGGAGTAGCTTCAGAAAATATACGAAAAACATAGTATGTGCCTGAAAAAAAGGAGGGTTCCCCTCGATTTCTCAGGGATGCCATCATCAGATCCTAGTTTCCTTGTCATGGTACTACCATCGGGACATTTCCTTTCCAACGAAAGAAGAATCATCAAAATCGGTTAATAAACGACGAAGTTATCCCCGAACACACATAAAAAAAAAATATATATATACGATCGAATTGAGAAACCTCCTCCTTTTTTGAAGTCGGTTAATAAAACACGTTGTTTTCATTTAATAAATATCTGACGATGATTTTTTTTTACTTTAATTTGCCTTTTGATTACTGCATGAGTAAAAAAGTAAAACCAACCAGTTAACCCTGCTAGCAACCCATCTCGACTTCGTATGATGATGATTCGTGATTTTTGAAATTCTCGATTTTTTCCATTTTGCATACGTGTGTTAATTGCTCCAAAATTAGTTTGCGTAGTTTGTAATAACTAGGCTTACAAGAACGGGAAGCGTCTTTATTTTTAACCCACTTAAAAAAAGGAGGAGGTTATCAATTCGACTGTATTTTTTTAATTTATTTTTGATGTTTGTTACCTCATAACTTTTGACTGGGTGAACCGATTTTGATGATTCTTTTTTTATTTGAAAGCTGGTACTTCCCGAGTGGTCCCATTTTTCTTTTGTTAAAATTTGGGATTATCTTATATATAAAATTCTCGTGTCACAATGTTAGTTACCATACTCCACTGAAACGTGTGCATCTGGACTGAGGGCCCATTTTTTAAATTTAGGCGAAACGGTATAAAATTCAAATAGGAATTAGTTAAAAATAGTTAAAATCTAAAGCAATGGGTCATAAATTTCTTAAACGTGAAATAAAGCAGTTATGATCAAATAACTTGGACTCTCAGTTCAGACGCTTGCAAAAAATGGCATAGCCTAGATCTCAGAAAGTACTTGGTCCGTTGTTATCACTTGAGGACAACCAAATCTGGTTACCCATGTCCTATAAAATGCTTTAGCAACACTTTCAGCTGAAATGTCGTATAGAGGTGTGACTTCAGGCCATCTGGAAAAGCGGTCGATAGCAGTAAGGCAATATTTATAATCGTCTGATATAGGCAGCGGTCCAATTAGATCTATATGTACGTGCAAGAATCTAGATTGTGTTAGTTGAAAGTTTTGAAGCGGGGTAGCAGTGTGGCGGTGCACTTTAGCACGCTGGCAGGCGTAGTGGCATAGCAGGTCTTGACCCATCCTCGCACATCTTTGCGGATGGATGGCCAAACAAAACGGTCAGTCATAAGCTTTATAGTGGTTTTAGTGCCTGGGTGACTCAAGCCATGAACGCTGTCAAAATATTGCTTGCATAGTTGCTTGGGAATGAATGGGCGAGTCTTCCCTGGTTGTGAAATATCACAATAAATTGAAAAGGCAGTACCTGGTATTGAGATTTGTTGTAGTTTCAGTGCAGATATTGCAGCTGATAGAAATTCCTTTAACTCTGTGTCGTGTTGTTGGTACTTGCATAGCTCCTCGTAGTCAGGAGGCTTTTTGATAGCTTCTATTCTGCTCAGAGCATCGGCAGTCACGTTTTTCAAACCTGAGATGTGTCGAATGTCTGTGGAGAATTGAGAAATTAAGTCAAGATGGTGGAATTGGCGAGGGGTGCAGGTGCGATCCTTCTTCTGAAATGCATATGTTAGAGGCTTATGATCTGTATAAATTACAAAATGTCGTCCCTCAATCATGTGTCGAAAATGTTTGATGCTTTCATAAATTGCTAATAGCTCCCTGTCATAAGCGCTATATTGTGTTTGAGCTTTGTTCATTTTCTTTGAAAAGAAAGCGAGAGGCTGCCAGTCATCATCAATCTGTTGTTGTAAGACTGCTCCAATTGCTGTATTGGAGGCATCGCAAGCTAAAGCCAGCGGTGCACTGTGTGTTGGATGAGCAAGTAGTGTCATTCTAGAAAGGCTAGACTTACATTTGTTGAAGGTTTCCAGAAGTTCTGGGGTCCAGTTTAAAGTTTTAGAACCTTTAACAGATGGGCCGGTAAGCATTTGATGAAGTGGGGCCTGCTCCTCTGAAGCATGAGGCTGGAAACGCCTGTAGAAGTTGATCATCCCCAGGAAACGGCGCAAACCCTTGACGGTTTTTGGAGGTGGGTACTCCTGGATGATCTTCACCTTGTCTTCTAATGGGAAAGTACCTTCTGCTGATATTTTATAGCCGAGAAAAGTTACCTGGTTTACTCCAAAAGAGCACTTGTTTACGTTAAGTAAAAGTCCGTACTGGCTGAGTCTTTCGAATACCTGTTTTAGGTGTTCCAGGTGTAAATTAGGGTTTAATGAGCTCACTAAAATGTCATCTAAGTACGGATGACAGAAATCCAGTCCTCGCAGCACGTCATCAAGAAAACGTTGAAATGTCTGTGCGGCGTTCCGAAGTCCGAATGACATATAAGGAAATTCGAAGAGTCCGAAGGGTGTAGTGATGCTGGTCTTGTGTATATCAGCTGGAAAAACAGGAATTTGGTTATAAGCTTTGACCAGGTCTAGCTTTGAGAAGATAGTGCAGCCAGACAGCTTATGTGCATAATCCTCAATGTGCCTGATCGGGTAGCGATGAGGTATGGTGCGTGCATTAAGTGCACGGTAGTCACCGCAAGGTCTCCAATTATTTTCACCCTTTGGTGCCAGGTGTAGTGCGGAAGACCAAGGTGAATCGGACCGACGGGCTGTCCCGTCCTGTATCATTTCCTCAAACTGTTGCTTGGCTACCAAAAATCGGTCTGGTGCTAATCTGCGTGGTCTACAGAACACTGGTGGGCCTGGTGTGGTTTTAATATAATGTACAGTGTTGTGCTTAATCTCACGGTACACACCGGAAGGTTTGGTTAAGACTGGGTACTCTGCTAATAATTTGTGGTACTCACTGTTACCGGAAATGGCTTTGATGCTTGGCACTTGGCAGTTAGTAGGCATGGCAGGTGAGTGCAGTGATGTCACGCTGTCCATGAGTCGACGGTTTCTGCAATCGACCAAAAGTCCGTAAAAAGTCATGAAGTCAACACCTATTATTGGTCTGTCGACGTCAGCAACCAGAAAATTCATTGAAAAATCTCGTCTTAATGCCAGATCCACGTGTAGTGTTAGAGTGCCATATGCATGAATAAGGCTTCCATTAGCAGCAGTAAGTACGTAGTTCGTTGGATGTCTACGTTCACGAAGGAAACGACGTGGCAATACGCAGATTAATAAATTTTTAATTGATACAGGCTCGGACAGCCTGTATCAATTAAAAATTTTTAATTAATTTTTTTTTTTTTTTTTAATTAAAATTAATTAAAAAATAATTTAGTACTCCTGTCAGTAACAAAAATGCGGCTAGTGGAAGATGGGCAGTCATTCGCCGCGTTCACTGACTGCCGTTGATGTTTTCCGATTTAAATTTACAAGGTTGAACACACTTACGAGCTCTTTCTGCGAATATATCATGGTACCAACACACGCCCGGCGTCGCATTCCTCGTGGGGCGGCGCCGGCTGTTGCTTCTAGCACGTGGCCTTCCTTGGTATGCAGTGCCAGCACGATCGCGTCTTAAATGCAGTTGAGCAATCTGTCGAGAAATTTCTGATTTAATATGTGTGGTTATATTATTTTCAAACCCTTTAAACATAACCTCAAGTGATGGGGTCGATGTGCTTGCCACGTGGTGTGCTGAAGGGTGTGACACGTCAAATATCCGGTCTGCCAAATCCGCAACGTCATCCAGGTCAGCATCTGACTGACGGGATGCTATTATAGGCGGGAGGTGTCTAGGTAGTCGGTCCATCCAAATACTGCGTAAAAATTCATCATTAATATATTTTCCACCTAAAGAACGCAGGTGGCGTAAAAATTGGGATGGTTTCCGATCACCCATTTCCTCATGAATCATTAATTGGCGTAACCGATGCTGATGAGAAACTGATAGTCGCTTTATTAGCTCCTGTTTCAACTTCTCATATTTGCCCTCGTTCGGAGGATTAATAATAATGTCACGTACCTCTGTCATAGTTTTATGCTCCAGTTGTTGTAGGATGGTATAATATTTTGTACCATCAGCCTTTATGCCAGCCGTCTCGAACTGTGCCTGGGTGAACCAAAGGTCGGGATCGTCGCTCCAAAATAGCGGCAATTGTACTGCCACGCGGTTAACAGAAACGGCGGCTCCACCATCTTCAATGGCGTCTGTATAAAGCTCTCTCTCCGGCATGAATGTGCTTGTTGTAACCCGGTATAATTAATGTAACTTTTCGTCGTTATTCCGCTTTATTCTAACTCGGGGTCACCAATGTCGGGGTGCCTAACCTACTGCGGTTGAATAAATAAAATTTCCGTTTATAATTACACTCCGTTATAATGTATAAACTACGGCTAAACACTCCGAACAATATTAATGTTCGCGATGCAAACAATTTAACTATAGCGTTATGAAATACGAAGGTGCGAACGACGGGAGTCGGGCAGGGCACTGCGTTGGCGCGTGGCGTGGCGTCGGGAGAGAGAGCGGGCGGCGTGCTGTTATATCTGAGATATGCACCCCTAAGTGATGCCCTGGCTGCTACTTTCCTTAGTCAGCATCCCTCCTCTCCAAACCCTCTGCTCGTCCACTGGTCTTTTTCGGCAGTCCGTGTCGATCCTTCAATCAGTGCGGTTGCCATTAGATATTTAAATTAACGAAGTGTTGTTATTGACCTTCAATATTCTAATTAAAGTGTTTTATTAATTAAATTAAACTTTCCTTTTTTTAAAAACCAAATCGCAATTATCCGCGTAACAAATTGGTGGCAGCGGTGGGATTCGGAAATCCCCAGTGCCCAGGCACCGCCCCACGGACTCGCTCCGAATCCTTTTCCTAAAATTTGTGAGAAATACTTATCCTAAAACTTACCTTGTGTCAGTGAATAAAACATAAGTGTAATAAATAACTCACTGTGCTGTTTAAAGTGCTGTGCTACAAAATTCATCCAGATCCTTGAAAGGATAATTTAGTCCTGTAAAGAAGAAACGATTGCATTCTGAACCGCAATCCCTTACCTGCTCTGCGAAGTTCTCTAAGCTCCAATCTACAAAAGAAGACCTTCAGCGTGATATACCTTGCTTCCATCATACTCCGTGACTGTTCGTCGAGGTATCCTGAACCTAAAAATCTAAATCAAAATTCAAGTCGTCATTCAAGATTATTCAAGTCTCTAAGAACTCAACCTACAACGTCCTTATCGCATCGGAATGTTCCTGGCCGCCGTCGCGTTCATATTCGTCGCCCACGCAGCTTTTGTACTGTAAGTCTTTGGTCATTGTTTAGACTAAGTTTTAATTAGAGTTCAGTGCTACAAATTATCAATAATTATCAACCAGTTTATTTTATAATAAGTTTTATAAAACTAATTGTTAATTGTGAACATTATTCAATGTATATCGGTTGTAACCGGACTTTCTAAGTTTACGTATTGAAACTAATTATGCCAAAAGGTTTAAAAACCGAAGAAGATCAATTGTCTGTCGAGATTCCCGAAACAAAACCGAGTTCAGGTATCTCAGACACTAAATCACCACAGATTTCTCCTCGCGTCACTCGAAAAACAGCCGCAACTCTCGCCATGGCTGAGCTAGAATTAAATATTTTATTCAGATTCATTAAATCATACGATGGTAGCAGGGAAACTCTCAACTCATTCCTAGTAAACTGTGACAATGCTTTTGGTCTTGCAGCGGAGACGCAGAAGCCCATTTTATTTAAATTTATCCTTAGCCAACTCCATGGGAAGGCAGAAATCGCCTGTTCCTTCAAAGAATTTACCTCGTGGGAACAACTTAAGGAATTTTTGAAAACACAATTTAGTGAAAGAAAACATTATTCACATCTCCTTATGGAACTCCAAGAAAATAAACAAGGCCTACAGGATTCCGTGAGTCAATACGCTCTACGCACAGAGACATGCCTCTCGCAATTATTAACCGAGATATCGCTTTCCAATACTAAAGTTAAGGAATTAGCCGGCCGCACCGCGGCTATGGAAGACCTTGCCCTTCATCACTTTGTGATGGGACTTTATCCCCGAATTTCAAATATCATTAGATGTAAATCTCCCAAATCATTAAATGAAGCAATCAATTATGCTATTTCAGAGGAGCACATACAACAGACACTGTATAGACGTCCACAAAATCTAGGGAAACTTAAAACAAATAATGGTCAGTTAAAAATTGTAATACCGGTAGATATATCACATTTTAGACCGCACCTACAAAACCTTGAAAATGTTTTTGAAATCACAAAGCGATTATGCAACCAAACTAAAATTATAAATATTGATACAGAATGCCGTAACTCATTACAACCATTAGCTGCACAGTTTCTGGAAATGAGAAGAGAGTATTCATCCATCTCTCACTTGGTAGACAATAAAACCAAACGTAGTTCATGGATAGGAGGTATAGGAACAATTTTGAAATAGATCTTCGGTTCCCTAGATGAAAATGATGGTTTAAAATATGATGAAGCCATAACATCATTGCAGAACAACGAAAAGAAATTAGCTTCGCTTATGAAAGAAAATATTCTGATCACTAGCTCTACTTTAGCATATTTTAATAATACTTTACATAAAATAAGAGATAATGAAGCCAACCTCAATGTAGCTATCGACGAGCTCTCTTTTAATGTAAGAAATATTTCTGAAATCACTAACGGACTGCAAATACGCGCCAATGTAAACGAAATACTTAATATTTTAGAAACATCTATTTCTTCATCTATATATCTCACTAATGCTATTTTATTTAGCAGTCAAAACATTCTACATCCTGCTATAATAACACCAAGTCAATTACACCAAGAACTTGTCGATAATTACAGACATTTACCTAACGACCTTGAGTTGCCTGTAGCTTTAGACATTAATTCTGTGTATCTTATTTTTAATATTTCTAAGTTAGTATGTTATTACTTTAAGGATAGGATTATATTTGTTTTGCAAGTGCCACTGGTAAACACCAGAGAATATGTATTAATTCACACCATAGCTCTCCCTACACCATACAAACCTGAAGAACCAAACTCGTTTAGTTTGATTATACCTAATCATAAATATATTGCAATGACCAAAGACAAATCTCATTACTGTACTTTCGACGATATGAAAATCTGTAAATCCGTAAGCCCAGAAGACTTTATTTGTGACATCGAAAACCTGTATTCAACAGATGCGAAAACAACATGTCAAAGTGATCTTTTGGCAAAAGTGTTAAGTGAAAAACCGTTACAGTGCGAATCTAAAATTATATTCGGTAAATTGGACATTTGGAAACCATTGTCAAATAATAAGTGGATCTACATACAATCAGAACCTAACAAAATCTCAATAGATTGTCGTAATTCTAAATTATACGAAGCAAATATTTTAGGCACAGGCATAGTTAGTATTCCTAAAGATTGTACCGGATATTGTAAAAGTACTACGTTAATTCCTAAATATAATATTCTAAATATCATTTCACCGACTAACCATGTACCAGATTTTAATTTAATCAGTGACGCTTGTTGTAACTTAGATAAGCTAAATTATGTAATTGATAATAATGTGTCTCCTATTCATCTAAATGATATTGATTTAGACGATTTTCATTCTAAAAATAAAAACAGAATAAAGTCTCTTCTAGAGGATTTAAAGCCCATTGAACACGCGCTAAATCCACACATCATGAAATATGGGACACATTACTCTGTCCTTATGATTATAATATTTGTAATTATTATTTTCTTAATATGCTATTTTATTATTAAGCAAATATTTTGTAAATCTGGTAGCAACCGCCCGTTCCAATTTAGATTTAATATAAAACCCTCATTTCAAACTACTCCTAAACTATCAGATCCCACTGACAGACAAGACCCTGACAATCCTGAATTAGAGATGACCAACCCTGTTGCCCCTCTTAGAACTAGAATTTAACGGAGACTTGAAATCAACCCCAAGTCTCCTCTAAAAGGGGGAGGTGTTATATCTGAGATATGCACCCCTAAGTGCTGCCCTGGCTGCTACTTTCCTTAGTCAGCATCCCTCCTCTCCAAGCCCTCTGCTCGTCCACTGGTCTTTTTCGGCAGTCCGTGTCCATCCTTCAACCAGTGCGGTTGCCATTAGATATTTAAATTAACGAAGTGTTGTTATTGACCTTCAATATTCTAATTGAAGTTTTTTATTAATTAAATTAAACTTTCTTTCTTTAAAAAACCAGGGTGCTTGTGGTATACACCACAACGTTACTAAAACTTTATAATATTTTAGGTAAAATCCTTTGTGAATTAGTTAAAAAGAAAAATTGAGACAAAAACCAATTTTTAAGATGTAAATCAAAGTTGAATTTTTCTAAAACGTTTGAACTGAGGGCCCAAGGTTTTTCGCCTTAACTTAATTAGGTTGCTTCGTTTCTTCTAGGTGGCCTACAGTCACTAAAAAATATTGTATATGGGTACATGCAAAGGGATCTGTCCTAAAAAACAAAAAAATCATGTACAAATGATCTTCCTCAGAAAATCAGAATGACACCCAGCTGTAATTCGTTCTTAGTATTTCGGTCTCTCCATACCCAAAATATAGCAGAATCTTTACAAATTTGACACTTTATTTATTACTAGCTTTTGCACGCGGCCTACGCTCACGCAGACTTTCATCCCCTGATTTACCCCCTAAGGGGTAGATTTTAAAAATTCCTTTCTTAGTTCTCACTTACTTTATATAAAGAACCAACATGCAAAATTTCAGGATTCTAGGTTCAGCAGTTTGGGCTATGCGTTGATCTCACTCTATGTCCTTGCTCTTTTAAATTATAAAGTACCTGGATGACCGAGCGTCGCTCGGTTTTTTTTTATAAATGGGTTTTTGGCAACATTGGGACTATCCAAACGCCACCTTTTTGTTATTATTCATCCAATAGTTTAGTGGCGCCCTCTCTTGGTACGCCCTGATACTGTTTATTCTGCACCTTATTCCAGTATAGTTTAATGTAGTTCGCTCGAGTTGCGATAGATGGAGCTAGATGTACATTCATGACATATGTTTGATTATTAAAAACACGAATAAAACGACATTTTCTAAAAATGAATCCTAGCTAGATCGATTTATCGCCCCCGAAAACCCCTGCATACAAAATTTCATGAAAATCGTTGGAGCCGTTTCCGAGATTCAGATTATTATTTTATATTTTCATCGTTGGGCATACAGTGGAAGTGGACGCGTATATCGTTGTAACGGAATTTGATAAACCAATTACCTTTGATTTAGAACTTAAAGAGTTAGTGATAAAGTCTAAATTAAAATATCGTCAAACTGTGACAAACGGTGAGTGAAAAAAAATACAGATCACAGTGCGTTGCATCCACGAAGCAAATATTTGCTTCGTGGTTGCATCTATCGCGCGTCGTAGTAGTCGTGAGGCATAGTATATGCAAAAAAAAGAGATGTCACTTCGTCAGTCGCCATCCACGGGAATTTGTTCATCACAACCTAACCTAAATAGGTGTGATAATGGGGAAGCAAATGTAAGGATAAATACAAGAAAGAGAAAAAATACGGACAATGAAAAGATTGATGAATTCTGTACGTATATAAAAGTAATTCTTCAAGATTTCCAATCAAAACAAGAAACAAAATATGATAACCTGGTGAAAGCTATTGATGCATTAACATTGCAAAATACAAAATTGATTCAAAGCAATGGTGAGATTGAAAAAATCTTGCAACAAAGCATAGATCAACATAATGAGTTAAATAAAAAAGTATTTGCTTTGGAGGAGGAATGCGCAAATGCTTATAGCAAGATTAACCTACTAGAGGAACAGTTAGATCAAGTTCAAAGAAACCAGTTAAAGACTGTTCTGGAAGTTAGAAATGTTCCAAGAGAAGAAAAAGAAGATTTAAATAAGATCGTTACTAAGCTGATAAGGGCTGTGGATGGTGGTGTGAATATGGATGACATCAGGCAAGTATATCGTGGAGGAAAATCAAATGCTCCTATTGTTATTGAATTTACAAACTTAAAACATAAAATACAACTACGGTGACAACATTCAACAAAATTAATAAAGATAATAAATTGAATTGTAAAAATTTGGGCATTGAAAGTTCATCTATAACTCCTGTTTACGTCTCTGAAAAGCTGACTCCTAAAACAAAAACTCTACTTGCTGCGGCCAAACAACTCGTTAAAGATGGGTTATTCAGATACTGTTGGGTTTCCAAAGGAGTCGTGTTATTAAAGAAAAGTGAAGATGAAACTCCGATACGTATTAAAAAGCCTAAAGACTTAGAAAAGTTACAATGTGATGATATGTCAAAGTGACTATTTAAAATTGATAAGCTAAAATATGTTTTTAGACATAAAATAGTACGTTTAATAATTTCTTGGTTTACTGTGTATCATCTTAACTGTTATTATTTGCATACTTTACTTAAAATTTATATTATATCTGGAACAACAAATTTAATATGTATTATATCTATAAATAACATTACATTCAATATTTATTTATATGACTTATTGAACTATATTTATCTATTTAACATATGCACAACTTTTTCCACCTCCACACTATACAAGGTTAGTTTCATGCTTTCGACAATTCTGATAGCCCAGACCCGATATGGTACAACTTTGATCTCATCCAGTATATTCCACGCGATTAGAGCAGAGAGGACGGGAGCGCCAAACCATTATGTTCTATCATATATAAATAACGAATTAAAACAATATGATAAATGACATACAGCAGGTAAACACTGACATTGATATCAATGCTAGTGTTGGTGAAGCGTTCCTGATGGACGAAGCTGCTGATTGCGGGGCTGTGCTGGCTCAATCTCATAGTGAACTAAATATAATTGTGCAGAATATTCGAAGCATTGATTGTAATTTTAATGATTTCACGGTTCATCTTGCAAGACTAAAAATTGTGTTTGACCTTATTGTTCTGACGGAGTGTTGGCTCCCTCATTTGAATAGCATACCTGGCTTACCAAACTATATTTGTCACTCATCTAATCAATACCTTAATCAAAATAGTGGAATTGTAATATATGCTAGGGATAGCCTGAATGCTAGAGTTTATGAACCCAATGGCCGATGCTGACTGTCTAGTTGCTGAAATTAACGACCAATATGCTGTCGTAGCGATATACAGGTCACCTTCAGTATATAATATGGACCGTTTCAAAGAATCTCTTGATAACATTTTATGTAAGCTCGGACATTTCAAAAATCTTATAGTAACGGGAGACATAAATATTGACATTAAAGAATCGAATCAGGAATCAAGGACACCGGATTATCTAAATCAGCTGTCTATGTCTACTTACTACTACTATACTTCTACTACTACTACTACTACTACTACTGTACTTCTACCCAGTCATACCTTTCCTACCAGACATTCGAAGTGCATTGACCATTCATTTATCAGAGTGGGCTGTACGGCAACTACAGTTGTTTGTAACTCAACCGTCACTGATCATGCATCTGTTGTTATCGCGCTAAAAGGCAATCAGAAGTTGATAAAACCAAGTAAAACTATTACGAAAATAGATTATAATAAGGCTGTCGATTGCTTAAAGCCTGTTGATTGGAAGGAAGTTTTTAACTGCTCGTGCCCTGAGGATGCAACTGAGGTATTTTTTGGCACTTTGTTGCCTGTATTGGACACTTGTACCTCTGATCTAAAGGTGAGTGCTGGGAAGGTTATCACTAAACCATGGATGACTACGGGCTTGGTTAGATGCATTAGGTGGAGAGATAAATTACACGCAAAACTTAGAAGAGACCCTAACAATCTTGTTCTGCAAATAACATACAAAAGGTATAGAAATTATTGCAGTCAGGTTCTTCATAGGGTAAAAATTGATTTTGAGAAGTCTGAATTATATAAACATCAAAATGATATTAAAAAAACATGGAAAACAGTAAGCCAGATATGTAACCTGAATATTAAATCTAAGACTGCCGTCGAATTACTAGGTAATGAAAGCAGTCCCGAGGGTTCAGTAAGTACTGTAAATAAATATTTTGCCAATGTCGGAAGGTCACTCGCTAATGACATTTTGTCAAGGTTGCATAAAAGTGAAGAGGGTTTGGCTGGTGAATTCAAGTGTTATAATAGCCCAATAAATTCTATTACAATGTTACCTACAGACGCCTATGAAGTTAAAAAAAATATAAAATCTCTTAAAAATACTTCGGCCTCTGGATGGGATGGAGTATCTTCAATTCTTATGAAAAAAGGTGTAGAATACTTGGCGGAACCGATCTCCTACATATGCAACTTGTGCTTCACAACTGGCATCTTTCCAAAGGCACTAAAAAGGTCAGTCGTCATACCCATTCACAAGTCTGGGGATAGGGACAGTGTCACTAATTATAGACCTATCTCACTCCTTCCTACGCTAGGTAAGATAATTGAGAAAGCTATCAATACAAGATTAACAAATTATCTGGAATCTATTTCTTTTTTCTCCTCAAACCAGTATGGTTTCAGACGGAAACTATCAACTTCTGATGCTATCGAGGATCTGGTTCAACATGTCACGCAGAATTTGGATATCCACAATAAATGTTTGGCAGTGTTTTTGGATCTCGCAAAAGCGTTTGACACTGTGTCTGTCCCTAGATTGCTGCGTAAGCTGGAGGGTGCAGGTATACAAGGTATTCCTCTGGAACTATTTAAGTCTTACCTTAGTGATCGTACACAGTCTGATGCGGTCGGTGGGGTGGTGAGTGAACCTTTAAACACGGGTTTTGGTGTACCACAAGGCTCAGTCCTAGGACCAACCCTCTTTCTAATATATCTTAACGATCTTAGTGAAACTATCATAAATAATGCCAAAATATTATCTTTTGCTGATGATACTGTACTTATATTTAACGCGCCTTCGTGGGAACAGATCCATAAAGTCACTGAGGAGGGACTAGAGACTGTCTTTGAATGGCTTGATAATAATTTGCTGACAATTAACTTCAAAAAAACCAAATACATCACTTTTAGTATATATGACAATAAACAACCTCAAAATTTTAATATCAAAGCCCACACTACCGACTGTGGCCGACGTATGCTGTCGTCCTGTGATTGTTGCACACTGGCTTCTGTCTCTTCCACTAGATACTTGGGTGTAATGATAGACCGGAATCTAAACTGGAAGTGTCACATTGAGATGCTCAGTAATCGGTTGAGAAAACTAATATGTATCTTCAAAAAAATAAGAAACATTCGGGATTCTACAATAAATAGGATAGTATATTACTCGCTCTGCCAATCCTTACTAACATATGGCATATCAGCTTGGGGTAGTGCTAAAAAAACTAATCTCATCAGAGTTGAACGAGCACAAAGAGCGGCAATAAAAGTACTAAATTTTAAAAAATCTATTTTCCAACTTCAGACTTGTATAAGGAATTTCCTGTACTGACTGTACGTCAGCTATTCATATTACGAATAGTCCTAAGGCAACACCATATCACACCCCCTTTAGTCATCTCAAGAAGGCGACATGCTACAGTTTATACAGTACCTCGTTTTGGAACTATGTTTGCTCGAAATTGTTTTCCATATCTGGGTCCTTGGATTTATAATAAACTTGGTGGAATAACTGCTCAGGCTCTGAGGGATAAAACTATTAAAGCTTGCAAAAAAATAATAACAAATTATCTATTAACCTTGGACTATCAATCAACTGAGGCTATCCTCCAGACATTAATCTAAAAATGGTTTTAAAACTTGTATATACATGTGAAAGTGTGCAGCTATATTTTTATTATATTATTTATGTGCTCTTCTAATATATTTTCTTCTTCTATAGATTCTGTATAAATGTTATTTATATTGAATTTGCTGAATGTATGTATCTATGTATGTATGTGTGTAGTGATTAATATTTTTGTGCCATGTAATGTGTAAAATATGTACTCATATCATACTATGTTAAATGAGGGGAAAGATATGAAATGATATTGATATAGATGTCTCAATATTTAAATCAAATATAGTCTATTTACATTTGGTTTTAACCGAATACTAAATTGCATGTGTTAATTTTGCGTATACTATGTTTGCTGTGATATGCGGACAAATGATGAAGTACTGCATAGCTAGCACTCCCTTGTCAAAGCGTAACGTTTCGAATTGGTCGCGTAATCGATGGGGACTACTCTGCCGCAACACAGTTTTAAACTAGTGCGGAGGGTAGATTTCACTATTTGATGTTACCTTTTATACCATAAACGTACATTTTGACAATTATCTATTTGTGAATCTATGTATGGTGTAATCTCTAGACTAGCTGTTCGATATTTTCACGATAAGTAAAAGTGAAGTGCTGAAGACCGTTGTTTGCTTCGCAACGTAAAGAAACTTACTTTAACTTCATAATGTGGGTAGGTACTCGTACGCAGTATTAATAACTTAGTTTGGGTGGAGCATTTACTTGAATGGGTGTGTTATTAAATGATTATCCTTACACACTGTGTCATTTTTGCTATGTCAATAAACATTTTTGAAAAAAAAAATGAAAAAGGGTACACTAGTTACAATGTTCGCTGTGAATGTTCCACATCAACAAACAGATTGATAGACTTTAGATAAGCCATGTAATATTTTGTTGTTATAAATACACATTCAGGATTTATGGATGGATAGGAAAAGATATATAGTGTAAACATATACTCATAAAACTAGTGTTAAAATAGAACTAAAAAATATTGATAAATTTAAGTCGGAAAATAGTATTTACAACTTATTACTGTATAGTAATAAGTTATAATGAACGTTCCGATCACAGATGAAGAAATAAAATCATTCGTACGTGTACCTATTATAGTAGGTGTTATGCATCAAATATTATTAAAATAAAATAAAAAATATAAAAAAATATTAATCATAAATAAACTAATAATAATAAATTATTATTAATATAAATTTCAAAGTACAAAATAAAAAATATATATATATATATATATATATATATATATATATATATATAAATATAATGGTGTTGACAGTATTTTCGTAGATATGATTTAATTACAATCTGTGAATCACCTATATCGCAGATACTTATGGTACAGTTTCGTACGTGCGAGTGAGGGTGTAAAGATTTATTTGTACTTACATGAGTTTAGAGGGAGAGAACTGCAAATGTATGTTGTGGGATATTATTTTATGTTTACTGGTTGTCTACAAGTAAAATATAATTTCGGGGATCTGTTAATTTAAGGTCAAGTTTATAACTACTGCCTTAACGATTGATCTCAAAATTAAGTAGGATTAGTCGGTCTCCCTGAACTTGAAAAGTATGTCATTTAAAGTATTAGACGACAAAAGATTTCAAATTACAATAATAAAAGTGTTCGTTTGTGGATTTTTCCATCCGATTTGAGTTTGTGAAGTGATCTAACTTTTCCACAGCTCGATTCATATGTGCTTGAAGTCCTTGAGCAGATGTTGTCAGACCTTTGAATGTGGTTTCTGTATCTACCTACATTATTATCTTGCTTGGTTTCGTCTATTTTGTAATATGATGATAATGCAGCATCACAGTTTTTGTGTAATTTATTAAGTATGGAATATTCTGTGCTTAATGTGAATGCGGCTGGTTATTGGTTTTCACGATTGTTATTATTATATCCATACAAGTCGGGATAATATATTATGTTCAAATTGTACTTAATTTTATGGTAATCAATAAATTTTTATTTCATTTTTATTTCATTTTATTTATTTCATATATATATACTAGCTGTTGCCCGCGGCTCCGCCCGCGTGAATGTCGATTTTCGCGGCAAATAGTAACCTGTATAAGCTATATTACTGTAAAGTTTCATCCAAAACCGTTTAGAAGTTTTAGCGTGAAAGAGTAACAAACACACACACTCACACACATTTTGTGTTTTGTTTCTGGTAAATTATCATAACTATTAAGTTATATGTTTGTTTATATTAAAAATTATAACTCCTAATTCAAGTATTTTAAACTTAAAATTGATCTTTTACATTTTTATTATACGATAAAAAAGTAATTATATAACGTACCTATTGTAAAGTATCTTTTAGAAACTGTTTAAGAACTACCAGATGTGGATGTTGTGTTAGTTACATTGAGATGATAATTTTAGGAACTGGTCACACACACTTTTTTGGAAATATAAATACAATGTAGATTATTTATATATTATTTATTAACTTTATGCACTAAGAATGTACATCGGCGGACTTAATGCCCAGAGCATTCTCTTCCAGTCGACCTTCGGGTGGTGGAGAAATCTTATAAGGCAGGTGTGTGAAATCTTATATACATAAGAAGTCCGTTCAAATTTACAATAATCACATCATATTCAACGTTATACATACAAACATACATATATAAGTAGATATACATATACAGATTACGTATACATAAATACAACATTTATACACTAAATAATGGAAAAAAAAACTTCGTTTAAAAAAACCGACTTAAAAACTAAAAAGTATCAAATAACTTGTATATGCTACCTATTCATAGGTTTGAAGTCGGTGCCAAGCCAAATGTAATAGTAGGTACCACACTCGCTATATTTCGAGACGAACGTCAACGACGTCACCGACGCTTCGGTTGTTTTGTTCTACGCGAAGAGCAGCTATCCCGCTCAAGGTCACGCCATATCAGGAGATATGGTGGTCATGGGACCACATGAGGAGCATACCCTTTCGAATACAAAAATAAATTTCAAAATCGGTCCACAAATTGACGGAGGAGTAATCCGTGTACATTCATACATTAAGAAAAAAAATCGATTAAATTGAGAACCTCCTCCTTTTGGAAGTCGTTTAAAAAGGACGGTAAGCTATAGATTAGAAAATTCTGCCAGTTCATTGAGAAAGAGCTCATGTACTTTATTTTTGAATGTATATCGGTTAGTGGACATCCTGATTTCGAGCGGGAGCGGATTCCAGAGTATTACTGCTCGAACAAAGAAGGAACAGTTCACGAAGTCGGAGTAATGAGACGGACATGAGAGAAGCAGATTATTAACTGAGCTAGGATTTCTATCGTGATTAGAGCACAGGTATCGGAAATACGGAGCAAGGTAGGTAGGTAAGGATGGCGAGTTGAGAAATGAAAATAGGAAGGTAAGTGCTCGATGATTGCACTGTAGGCGAATAGGTAACCATTTTAACTGGGAACGCAAAGCAGACACATGGTCATACTTTCGAATATTGAAAATAAATCGAATGCGGTTATTAAGAAGACGGTCAAGCTTGTTAAGGAGGTCTGCATTCAGGTCTTAGTAACACACATCACCATAGTACATTCAGTGTTCCGCAAACTTTTTGGGTTCAAGGTACATCTAGGAAGATTAAAAATTTTGGAGGTACACCATAATTAGGGTTCCGTGCCAAAGGCAAAAAACGGAACCCTTATAGATTCGTCATGTCTGTCTGTCTGTCTGTCCGTCCGTATGTCACAGCCACTTTTTTCCGATACTATAAGACCTATAATGTTGAAACTTGGTAAGTAGATGTATTCTGTGAACCGCATTAAGATTTTCACAGAAAAATAAGAAAAAACAATAAATTTTGGGGGTCCCCATACATAGAACTGAAACTCAATTTTTTTTTTCATCAAACCCATGCGTGTGGGGTATCTATGGATAGGTCTTCAGAAATGATATTGAGGTTTCTAAAATAATTTTTTTCTGAACTGAATAGATTGCGCGAGAGACACTTCCAAAGTAGTAAAATGTGTGCCCCCCCCCCCCTGTAATTTCTACAATAAGAGCATGATAAATCTAAAAAAAATATATGATATACATTACCATGCAAACTTCCACCGAAAATTGGTTTGAACGAAATCTAGTAAGTACTTTTTTTTTAATACGTCATAAATCGTAAACTGCAATTTACCTTTCATTCAATCAACACAAATATAAAAATATATATATATGTTACTTGCTGCTGCGGAACCCTTCATGGGCGAGTCCGACTCGCACTTGGCCGCTTTTTTAAAAATATTTTTAAGTAATAAAAAACAATGTTTCTTATTAGTCACAAAACTATATTTTTATTTTACACTTTAATTGAGCATAGGCGGTCTCATCTCTCGTCGATCGTCTTGAGGCGTTCCCTTTTTTGTTTTTTACTGTGGTAAGAGTTAAAAATCCTAATCCACATAACTTTAAAATTTTCTTATCTAGTTTTATGGTTAGGCAGATTTAGACAAAATAAAAATATCTCAGAAATTACAGAATAAAAAATAAAAAGTCCTCAGAAATCAGAACAGACTTGTCTATAAGTAAATTCTGAAAGCTGCAGCACTTTGAATAGGAAGGGAAGAATAGAAATAGGGCGAAAATTTTCAGGAAAGGAAGAATAAGAATAGGGCGAAAATGTTCAGGAAGGAAAGAATAGAAATAAAGCGGAAATATTCAGGAAAGGGTAGAATAGAATTAGGGCGAAAATGTTCAGGAATGGAATAATAGGAATACGGTGAAAATATTCAGGAAGAGAAGAATAGAAATGGAGCGAAAATATTCAGGAAGGGTAGAATAAAAATAAACTTCGTACCGCCATATTTACATATCTGTCTCAGCTGGTCTCAGCTTCCTACAGGCAGTGTACAGTCGCGGACAAAGAAAAAGACTTTTCCCGTTATTAAAAAAAAAATTAAATAAAAAATAAATAAAAAATAATCTATGTCCTACCTCGTAGTATGAACTCAAATCGTGCCAAGTTTCATTTTAATCCATTCAGTAGTTTCAGCGTGATACGCGGCCAAGATACAGACAGACGTCGCGAACAAAAAAAAAGGCTTTGCCCGCTATCTTTTAATTTTTCTTATACACAAACCTTGTCCTAACAATAAGGTCCTACACATAAAAAAAGAATCATTTAATTTGGTGCAGCCGATCGGAAGTTATGCGCGTACATACATTTCGGCGATACATTTTTATATAAATAGATATGTTGATACTGAATTTTAAAAATATTATCTAATATCTTTACCATTTTTATTTGCATTCTAAACAGTGACAACCTTAGATTATTAATAGTGACAACTAACAAAATATGTCAATACAATGACAATTTCTGAATGAACCAACAATAACAACCATCAAAATAATAATATTAAAATACGCGATAATAATATATAAATAATATGTGGTGTCTATTTAAAACCCTTAATTTCATTCGTGTAATAATATATGATGTCTATTTAAAACCCTTAATTTAATAAGTGCTTCAATTTGACAGTCAAAAGTTTGACAGGAAAGTTGGTAGAACAGTTTTTAAGGGCAAAAGGAAATTGTTGTTTTTATTATCTTCCCCGCAATTTTTCCATATTTTCTCACCGTTTAAACCCTCCCTGAACCACGGCAAACATTTCAAAACCTAAATCGGCCTGGCGGTTCTCGAGTTTTAGCGAGACAAACGAACAGCAATTCATTTTTAGGGTTCCGTGCGAAAGGCAAAAAACGGAACCCTTATAGATTCGTCATGTCTGTCTGTCTGTCCGTCCGTATGTCACAGCCACTTTTTTCCGAAACTATAAAACCTATAATGTTGAAACTTGGTAATTAGATGTATTCTGTGAACCGCATTAAGATTTTCACACAAAAATAGAAAAAAACAATAAATTATGGGGGTCCCCATACTTAGAACTGAAACTCAAAAATTTTTTTTTCATCAAACCCATACGTGTGGGTGTGGGTAGGTCTTCGAAAATGATATTGAGGTTTCTAACATCATACTTTTCTAAACTGATTAGTTTGCGCGAGAGACACTTCCAAAGTGGTAAAATGTGTGTCCCCCCCCCCTGTAACTTCTAAAATAAGAGAATGATAAATCTAAAAAAAATATATGATGTACATTACCATGCAAACTTCCAACGAAAATTGGTTTGAACGAAATCTAGTAATTAGTTTTTTTTTAATACGTCATAAATCGTAAACTGCAATTTACCTTTCATTCAATCAACACAAATATAAAAATATAATAAAAATTGTATTATGCTACTTGCTGCTGCGGAACCCTTCATGGGACAGTCCGACTCGCACTTGGCCGCTTTTTATAGGATATAAGAGAAGAAGAAGATATACAAATTGTTTTGTCAACTTTGCAAGTTTTTTCTAGTAATCTATTACTGTAAAACCAGTAAATTAAATACAGTCTACTGAAAAGTCGTCTTCCTTCATACATTTGGACCTTGCTCCTTTACAATGACCATTTAACGTTATTATGGTATTTTAGTTTTTGGTTCAGAATCGATTAGAGCGTCCTCCCAAAAAAAATCTAAATTTCTCTAATGTACCGAATTAATGTTTTTTTTTTATTATACCTACTTTAAAAAATAATCATATATATTATAGATTACTCGTATATAGGATAGGTACATCCTACTGTGAAGTTAGTGTTACTTAATTCCAATAGATGTCGCTGTTAAGTTTAGAAACTATTTTCAAAATTCATTGCTTCAGTAACGATTAGAGAGCCCTCCCGATAAAACATCTAAATTTCTTTAATGTACAGAATTGATCTGTTACATCACATTTTTATTATACGTTCAAAAGAAAATCATATTACGTACCTATTGTAAAGTTAGTTACTTGATTCCAAGAGATGTCACTGTTTTAAGCAAAGAAACCGACAAACTCAACGTCTACAGATTTATTATACGTGATATATGTATAAATAGATCACGGAACAATATTTAAAGTACTTGCTGTCTAGCAAAAAAAGAATGAATGAAATCACGTGTTATTGAATTACAACCAAGTACATATTTTGACTTTCATCCCTTCTTTCCAGGAAACCGTGCTGAATTTATGGATAGAGAGATTTCGATTAATCAAATACTTAATGCTACACCGAATTATACGTAATACGTTTTACGATTATTCCACGATATATTAATCAAAGTGTTATTAATTACGCATGGCTGGCAATAGGTGTCGCTACATGTTGTTTTACGTAATGATAAATTCTTTATAATTTTTTTTCCAATAGATAGAGAGATTGTGATAAATTAAATACTTTATGCTACAATCTTCAGAGTATCTCCTTTCTAACAAAAAAAGAATTATTGCAATCGGACTACTCGTTAATGAATTACAATTAATTACACATTTTGACTTTCATCTCCCCTCCCAAGGAAACCGTCCGGAATTTCGGAATAAAAAGTATCCTATGTCCTACCTCGGAGTATGAACTCAAATCATGCCAAGTTTCATTTGAATCCATTCAGTAGTTTCGGCGTGATGCGCGGCCAAGATACAGACAGACAGACAGACAGACAGACAGACAGACAGACAGACAGACAAAAATGAAAAAAAAAATAGTTTTCGTTTCAGTATCGATAACAGAGTGCCCTCCAAAAAAATTTTCAAAATATCTTCAATGTACAGAATTTGACCTGTTACATTTTTATTATAAGTATAGATATACGAGCAATTCTTGTATATATATATATATAATAGGTCTTTACCTATGAAATTTCCGTTTTGTATGCAATAAGTGAAAGTACTTATTTTTTCAAACTTTTTTATTTCTGTTATTCGAAGTAATCACCCATGCAATCGACGCATCTTTGCCAACGCATTGGCAGTTTATCTCAATCTCTCTGTCTCTCCCTATAAATGCATAGATCTTTTATACTACGCAATGGATTATGATGCGAGTTTCTTTAATAGATAGAGTGATTCAAGAGGAAGGTTTTTATGTATAATAAATGCATAATATAATATGGAAACACTGTTAATTTTCGAGGTTTCTAATGTGATGTAGCAAATAAACACATTTTTTTGCGCTTACATTGCAAACGCTGGTTGCACCCTACGAGATAGATCAAAATAATGTACTACAGTATTGTACACCTTAAGGCGTATAGTAGCCTCAATAACCTTGAGCGTCTGGGCGGAGCTAAACGCATAGTATCATATCTGCACCGCACACATTCATATCTGCGTACCGCACGCGCTACTTCAAAACGATGATCAAAGACTAGGGAGCGAGACAGACATGCGCGCTTGTCTGACGTTTTTGCCTTAACTTCAAAACATAATTATAAATGGGTATAATGTTAACATAAAAAAGGGGTATTTCTAAAAGTGTTCACTCCTCCCACCAATGATAGCCATCACTTTGTGATACTTGAGACGTCCCACGGCCCATAGATAGGACATTCAATCACTAACTTAATTCATTGGCGAGAAGGATGAGCTTTACGGCGATTCACCGTGTTCTTAATCTAAACTAAAATCATTAAGCACTTACTGGAGTGTGTGGCTTCAATGTTCTTCTCAGCGTTCCAAGAGATATCTTTTGGGTAGAATCTTCTCTGCTCTGCTTCTTCACACAAACATAAACTCCTAAAGTGCTGTACAACTTCCAAGGTATTCGAATCACAACAACTCGCTTCAGCTAACGCGGAACGCGCCTACAAAACTCGCGAGTCCACGACCTAACACAATATGGGTTATCACTAAAGAGACCGCGGGTCGATGGACAATACAATTAGCTTACTATCCATTAATTACGTTCTCAAACAACAAAACATCTACCTTTCACAACGCGCGTCATTCAAGTCCTTTTCTACATATTAACCTCAAACGTCAAAACGTCAAACACGAACCAGAGACAATCAAAATGTTGCCAGTACAATGACGTTCGAAATCCAACAGTCACCCGCTCGAACAGGTACGTACCTGTTCCCTAATCTACAGGCAGGCGAGTTAACGTTGCTACCGCTTGTTTGATAACTGAGTCCCCAACAAGAACCTCTGCGGACCGGGGGGTCCCATCCTTACCATGGAACAAGTTAACAATGCGCCCCCGGCGCCAACGCAGTGGCGGTAGGTTAGCATCCTTAACCAGCACGAGGTCACCAACATTAGGGGGACTAGTTTTGTCAGTCCACTTAAGGCGCTGTTGCAGAATGTGCAGATACTCTAGAGACCATCGTTTCCAAAAATTCTGGGAAAACTGCTGCAACATCTGATACCGAGACAACCGAAACAATTTCACATCTTCGAACGGGTGTTCGGGCAGCGCTTTAAGTGGCTGACCAATTAAGAAATGGCCTGGAGTCAACGCCTCCAGGTCATTTGGATCCGAGCTGAGCGGACACAACGGTTGCGAGTTGAGAACGGCTTCTATCTTACAAAACAACGTCGCGAGTTCCTCAAATGTCAGCGCGGTCTGACCTACAATACGCCCTAAATGCGTCTTAGCTGACTTTACTATGGCTTCAAACATCCCGCCCCAGTGGGGGCAACCTGGTGGACTGAAGGTCTATTGTATACCCCGACGGGAGAGGGCTGTTCCAATATCCACTTTGTTTTCATTTAAAAACCTAACTACATCTCGTAAGTATCGTTCTGCACCTACGAAGTTGGTTCCGTTATCGGAACGAATCAGTGCTGGCAGTCCCTTTCGGGAAACGAATCTGTCCAAGCACGCAATAAAAGCTTCCGTCGTGAGATCAGCAACGAGCTCGAGATGCACCGCCTTTGTGGATAAACAGACGAACACGCAAAGGTACGCCTGGTACTGTTTCGCGTTCCACAGCCGCGAGCTTTTTACTAAGAATGGGCCCGCAAAGTCTGTACCAACACCCGCCCATGGCCTAGCCTCATTTACCCGATCAGGGGGCAGATCCCCCATGTGAGGCTGCATCGTGGCAGCCTTGCTCCTATAACAAGGCATGCACCGAAACACGATGTTCCGTATGGTACGACGCCCAGACAAAATCCAAAACTCCCTCTGGAGTGTAGCCAACAAGGCATTACAACCTGCATGAGCGTTTTTAACATGCCGATCAGTCACCAACAACTCAACCAACTGCCCTACCTTGGGGAGCAGTAGTGGGTGACGAGCCGAATACGGCAGATTCGCATTGCGCAATCTTCCTCCTACTCGAAGCAACCCGGCCGAATCTATAAACGGGTTGAGACGCGCGACAGCACCCTTCAATTTGGAACGCCCAGTTCGTAGACTCGCCAATTCTGCTCCAAAGTTCGAAAACTGTACCAACCGGATCAAATTCAGAAGCGACTCATTTCGCTCTGCCGGCGACAGAATTGGGCTTAGCGTTCGCTGTTCGCGCGGAGTGCGACAATTCCGAACGAATCTTCTGATCCAACAATTGACATCAATTTATGGATGGATGGATCAATTTATCAAGAGAGCTATACCGCTCAATCAGGAAACTGTGTTAATGGGCCAATTCGATTCCTTCCTTGCAAGCCAAGGAGGGCCCCACCATAACTGATGGTTAACCAACTCAGGAGCCCGGCATCCCCTGGATGCACAATCCGACGGGTTCAATTCTCCTGATACATGTCTCCACAGCCATGAGTCGATCATGCTGCAAGACTCGCCGATCCGACAACAAAACTTACCCAGAACGTCTACTCCCAGTAGTACGTCAACCGTACCTGGGGTGTCGAAATCAAACCCCAAACACACACGGAGGCAGTGGGCAAGACTACAGCCTCCGGTTGGGGACCAAATTTTGATTGAGCTGCAATTCCCTAGCGGGGGCCCCCGGGGCCCACGCATTATAACCCGAGCAACCGGGCATATCAGAACCGTAGTAGGGATCCCATGGTCCCTCGTAAGTGCCCCTCCAGTCGCGGCGCTCTACTTGACACCGTCCACCGATAGGGGGGGTGCGGTGATCATACCGAGGGCGTTCCATGATGGGCGGCGAAAATCGACGAAATGTCGTCATCTTCGGCGAGCACGATGACACCCGAGGCGGCGTTCTAGTGGTCGGCGGCGAGCGCGATGACACCCGAGGCGGCGTTCTAACGAACCGCTCCATACTCGTGGGTGCATTCGCACAGCCGCCCGTGCCAGCTCCAACTGAGCCCCTGGCCTGCCAATAGGTCGGGGAACCGCGCGCGATGTTGGCCTGAACATCGCCCCCAAAATCTTCCCTATGAGGGCCCTGGTCCCGTGGACCCAGGTTCCAAGTCCGGCCCTGTGTACTTGACCCCATCCGTCCCTGAGTCCGGCCCTGTCCATCTGCATGATGTTGGTCGGGCCTATTCATGCAGAGCAACTTAAGATGTCGGCCTCCACGAAACTTACACATTGCGGACCGAGCGCAATCCCTTGCTAAATGGGGACCCAGACACAAAAAACACCAGCCACGCTGCTTGGTGATCTGGCGTCGCCCTTGGACTCTCTGGTCCCTAAATCTTGGACAGGCGGCCACACCATGGTCATCCTGTTTACAATACAGGCAGGCATCCTGTACAGGTGTTGAGGCAGCCATGTGCCCATACAACTTCCTTGGTCCTCTCTGCGGTAGTCCCCTCCTCACGGGGCTCCGAATAGCCTTCTGTGGCTCCTCAGCGGGCTTCACGAACAAACCCATGTTCTCTGCCGTCCGACACTCTTCCTCCAAAAACTCTGTGAGCTGAGAAGAGGTGGGCAAGTTGTCTGCACCTTGACCATGATGCTGCTCAAACCTGGTCTGCACATCGACTGGCAGCCGGGACAGTACTATGTACACTAACATGTAAGACCATTGTTCAACTGGCAAGCCCAAAATTTTCTAATGCCCTAGTGACACTCAACAACGGGTTCAACACTTCTGCCTGTATGGCAGAGACCCGAGTCACTGAAGGGATGCTAAACAGCCTCTTGAGCTGAGCATCAACCAGCCTTCTTTTGTTCTGGTAGCGCCTTACCAACATTTGACGGGCAATCTCATAATTGCCCTCGGTCACCGTCAAATGGGCTACCAGTTCCCTAGGCTCTCCCTTCAGAGCTGACATCAGTTGTGCCATCTTATAGGCCTTAGGTAAATCCTCCCTTAAGTGCACCAAACTATCAAATAAATTGATGAAGCTGACCCACTCACCGAGCTCTCCATCAAAGCTGGGTAGTTGTATCTGAGGCAATTTTGATACAACCCCGCGAGAGTGTGGGCCTTCCACAGCTTCTTCATCACAGCCAGTTCTGCGCTGGCGCTTTATTTCTGCTATGCGCTGCTGAATGTCATCAACAATTGAGAGGCACTGGTCAACATCAGCCTGCATCGCGGACCTTACCTGATCGCTGACCTTCTCCTCCTCAAGGGCCTCGACCTTGGTAAGCGTTTCCATCAATAACTCCAGCCTAGCCGGCGCATCCAAAGCTCGAGCCAACAGTGCATCCTGTCTATCTGGTCGGCCTAGGAGACCTTGAACCGATGTAAACCATCTCAATTCTGTGCTAATCTTAGCCGGGTACAATGAGAACGACATAGCGGCAAAACGATACTTACAAGTTACAATATTTTATGTATTTTATAAACTATCAAGTGCTTTTGCACTCCTTACAAGATGTATGTAATAAACTATTTATTTAAACACTATTAGGAACTTTATATAAAACCCTATTAAGTGCTTGTGCAGTCAGTTAATCTCAGATATATATCTACCTACAAGTTTCACTTTATCAATGCCCACTAACAATAAGTTAATTTTATTAAAAATAATTGAATTTAAGCTTCACTAAACAATATTAGAATGATATAACAATAGTATTCTAGTAATATTGTCTTTGGGCTAGCAACCTCTAATTGTATTACACCAATATCTTTGACCAATTGTCCCACACAATTAATATTTAATATTAAGTTTTACAAGTCAACCAATAATCAAATGTGTGATTGGGTTAATATATTGGACCAACTGTAACAACAATCAATATCAAGTATACAATATAGTTCAAACCAGTAAACAATTAGTAAAATAAGTTTTACATTAATCCAATAATTAAATGTTTGACCTACCCACTTCAATCATTATGCTAATAAATTGTTTTAAATACTATTCTAAATAGCTATATCAGTGGAATCAAAGATATGTGGACAGTGGAACAGTATAATTACCTACCTAATCAACTGGTATAACCTTTTGAGGCACTACGGAGTGCTCGACTCAGAGGTAAACCACGGTTTTGCTACCAAATTGTTCATTCCTCTTGCCAAGGCAGCGATCACCTTCATGAAGTTTATAATACCTATGGCCCATAGATAGGCATACAATCGCTACTGCTAGTCCATTGGCGAGAAGATTGAGCTTTACGGCGATTCACCGTGTTCTTAATCTAAACTAAAATCATTAAGCACTTACTGGACGGCCGTGTGGTGTCCGGCAGAGTAGAATAGCACCAACCCTATCACATTTTGGGTGTCGTAAGAGGCGACTAAATGTACTAAGCAGAAACCCGAAGCTTCTGTAGACCAGAAAACGGGCAGCAGCGTTTCTGGTATGCTTATTTACTGCGATCGCCAACCCGCTTGCCCAGCGTGGCGATTAGGGCATTACCTCCCAATGGCAAGTACACCAAAAAAACGGCCCCTAGTTCCCGGCCGCCTCTCCGGGCTTGGCTACGGTAGCGGTCATAGCGTCGGTGGGGCGCGGGGTGCTAAGAATCCCCGGGTTACGGACGGCTACCATATCTACAACAAATTGACCTTGGCTACGTATAATGGACGAACTCTGAGGCTTAACGAACATCTGACCGAATTGGAGGTAGAGTTAGACAAGATACGATGGCATGTTCTGGGGCTATCTGAAGTCCGAAGACAGGGAGAGGACACAGTGACCCTAGAATCAGGCAATCTACTTTACTTCCGAGAAGTTGATAGCCTTTCCCAGGGCGGTGTCGGGTTTCTTGTCAACAAAGCCCTCACTGGCAACATTGTAGAAATATCTAGTGTCTCGACAAGGGTAGCGTACCTCGTACTCAAATTGACTGAGAGATACTCTCTGAAGGTCGTACAGGTATATGCGCCGACTACCACACACTCTGACGATGATGTGGAAGTTCTTTACGAAGAAATTGACAAAGCCCTGCACAATGACTCAAGGGCACACTTCAATGTTGTCATGGGGGACTTCAATGCAAAAGTGGGAGTACGCACGGACACCGAATCGGTTATGGGGCCACATGGTTTTGGGAGCAGAAATCACAGGGGGCAGATGCTGATCAACTTTTTGGAACGAGAAGGGCTATTCTTGATGAATTCGTTCTTCAAGAAGAAGCCCCAGAAAAAGTGGACCTGGCGGAGCCCCGACAACGTGACTAAAAATGAGATAGACTTTATCATGACGGATAAGAGACATGTGTTCAGGGATGTCTCAGTGATCAACAGGTTCAACACCGGCAGTGATCACCGACTTGTACGAGGCACTCTGAACATAAATTTCAAACTGGAACGCACCCGTCTTATAGAGTCTACGCTCCGGCCTACTCTGCTCCAGACTATTGCTGGCTCTGAAAGATACCAAATGGAACTTCAAAACCGATTCGATGTGCTGGAAACCGAGTGTGACGTTGACGAGGACTTGCGTAGAGTAGTGGAGGTCATGAGGGATGTGGGTAGAAGGTTCTGTCGGAATACGCATACGGGTAGGAAGTCTAAACTCTCGGATGAGACTCTGGAACTCATGAGAGAGAGACGTGAAAAGGTACAGACCACGGCGGACGATCAGCGAGCACTCACGAAACACATTCGAAAAGCGGTACGGCGGGATCTCTCTAATACACGCCTCATCAAAGAGGCAATAGAACAAAATCGAGGTTCCAAAGTTTTCTTAAGCGTCTCGGGAGGAGCCACATGTCTAGGCTGACGACCGCTGACGGTCGAGTCGTCTCCTCTAAGCCGGAGATTCTTTCCGAGGTAGAAGACTTCTATGGCCGGTTGCATGCCTCACAATCTCCGCTACCAGAACCCGTCCCCTGTGACCCCCGAGCTGCTTTAGTCCGACACTATACCGACGAATTTCCCGACGTCAGCATTGACGAAATTGAGCTAGCCCTGAAACAACTAAAAAATGGAAAAGCCCCAGGTGAAGACGGAGTTACAACTGAGTTCTTAAGAGCCGGGGGTAAACCTGTCCTTAAGCAACTGCAGCGCATTTTCAACTCCGTTCTCCACGAAGGGAGAACTCCACAAGCGTGGAGCAGGAGCCTGGTAGTTTTATTTTTCAAGAAAGGGGACAAGACCCTTCTTAACAACTACCGTCCTATATCGCTCCTGAGCCACGTCTACAAGTTGTTTTCCAGGGTTATCGCAAACAGGCTGACGCGACGGCTGGACGACTTCCAACCACCAGAGCAGGCCGGATTTCGCGAAGGATTTGGCACCATAGACCACATACACACTGTGAGGCAGATCATACAGAAGACTTAGGAGTACAACCAGCCTTTGTGTCTAGTTTTTGTGGACTATGAAAAGGCCTTTGACTCTGTCGAGACCTGGTCTGTTCTGGACTCCTTGCAGCGGAGCCAAGTTGATTTCCGATACATCGAGGTGTTGAAGAGCTTGTATGATGCCGCAACTATGTCCGTCCAAGTACAGAATAGTCAAACGAGACAGATTCCTTTGCATCGAGGAGTAAGACAGGGGGATGTGATATCCCCGAAACTGTTTACAAATGCATTAGAGGACGTCTTCAAGACTCTAAACTGGAACGGGCGGGGCATCAATATAAACGGCGAATACATATCGCACTTAAGGTTTGCCGATGATATCGTTATCATAGCAGAATCGCTGCAGGAAGTTCAAGAGATGCTGCACAGTCTAAATGAATCCTCCCAACGAATTGGTCTCCGGATGAACCTGAGCAAGACGAAGGTCATGTACAATGACCTCGTCGCTCCGGGACAAGTAGTCATTGATGGCAAGCTTCTCGAAGTTGTCAAGGAATATATCTATCTCGGGCAACTAATGCAGTTGGGTAGATACAACTTCGAGAAGGAAACCGATAGGAGGATCCAGTTGGGATGGGCAGCGTTTAAGAAGTTAAACAACATATTTTCGTCGGATATACCACAGAGCCTGAAGACGAAAGTCTTCAACCAGTGCGTCCTCCCAGTAATGACGTACGGTGCTGAGACGTGGACATTGACCATGGGATTAATCCAGAAGCTCAAAGTCGCTCAGTGTGCCATGGAAAGAGCTATGCCTGGAGTCTCTCTGAAGGACAAAATTCGTAATGAAGTAATCCGTCAGAGAACCAAAGTGACCGACATAGCTCTGAAAGTTGGTAGGATGAAGTGGCAATGCGCTGGTCACATATGTCGAAGGACAGACAACCGCTGGAGTAAGCTTGTTTTAGAGTGGAGACCGCGTCTTGGCAAACGTAGTGTGGGACGCCCTCTGGCCAGATGGCGGGACGACTTACGTAAGAGGGCTGGCAGCGACTGGATGCAGAAAGCAACGGACCGGGCTCTGTGGTGTTCTTTGGGAGAGGCCTATGTCCAGCAGTGGACTGCAACGGGCTAATGATGATGATGATGATGACTTACTGGAGTGTGTGGCTTCAATGTTCTTCTCGGCGTTCTAAGAGATATCTCTTGGGTAGAATCTTCTCTGTTCTGCTTCTTCACACAAACATAAACTCCTAAAGTGCTGTACAACTTCCAAGGTATTCGAATTACAACAACTCGCTTCAGCCAACGCGGAACGCGCCTACAAAACTCGCGAGTCCACGACCTAACACAATACGGGTTATCACTAAAGAGACCGCGGGTCGATGGACAATACAATTAGCTTACTATCCATTAATTACGTTCTCAAACAACAAAACATCTACCTTTCACAACGCGCGTCATTCAAGTCCTTTTCTACATATTAACCTCAAACGTCAAAACGTCAAACACGAACCAGAGACAATCAAAATGTTGCCAGTACAATGACGTTCGAAATCCAACAAATAGTTTAGTAAGATTTAAAATTAACACATTTTATCATAGGTAGGTACTAAATACGAAAAAGTATGTTAAATTAGGTAAGAAATCTGATAAAATAAATTAATTCATTTTACCTTTTGTAGAAAAAAGTAAAAATTATCATATTTCTGAAAACTTCTAGCATGTTTAAATAAATTAACAAGTAAAATTTTAACAAAATAAAACCGACTTCAAGGTTCAACTCGATTTCTCTTGGATGCCATAATCAGATCTTAGTGTCTTTATCATGGTACCACCGTTGGGATATCTCCTTTCCATTTAAAAAAGAATCATCATAATCGGTTCATAAACGACGAAGTTATCCCCGAACACACATAAAAAATATATATATATACGGTCGAATTGAGAAACCTCCTTTTTTTAAGTCGGTTAAAAACAGGTAAATGCGTTACGTGTCAGGTCACCCATAGAATAAGGTTCCGAAGTTACCTGCAATGTCTACAAATTGAAATAAAATCGTGTCGAACAGATAATTATCATGAAGTTATTTTTAACTAGCTGAACCCCGCGGTGTTACCCGCGGCTATCGTCTTGCCGCGGGTAACGACCTATCACTGAAAGTCCCGTCAAAATCGGTCCAGCCGTTGCAGAGATTACCCGTAACAAACAGACAGACAAAAATTGTAAAAAAAAAAAATTTGGTACATGTATCGTGTATACATACATATGCATTTATTAAAAGCGGTTTATTTAATATTACAAACAGACACTCCATTTTTTTTTGTTTGTAGAGATTTTACATGTACGTTGGTGCAGTGATAGCTTACGCGACTATTGTCCATGAGGTCTCAGGTTCGTTTGGGTGTTCTCTATGTATGATATATTTGTATTTACAAATAAAAGCATATAATTGTTCTATCTAGCATATATATGTTCTAATACGTTGAGAGTGTCACTAAAGCGGCCTCGCGTAAGCTAGGTGTTTTAAACAAGGTGAGACGGTTCTTCTCGCCCGGGCATCTGTGTCTTCTTTACAAGACCCAGGTTCGCTCGTGCGTGGAGTACTGTTCTCATCTTTGCGATGGTGCCGCACAGTACCTGTTTGACGCTCTCGACCGGTTGCAGCGGCGAGCAATCCGCATTGTCAACAGTCCCGAAGCCACCGAGTCCCTTGAGCCTCTGCAGTTGCGTAGAGATATCGCCTCCATGGCAATCCTCTATCGCTTTTATCATGGAGAGTGTTCTGAAGAGCTTTTCCAACTGATCCCTCCCTCTCCCTTCCTCTACAGGACAACACGTGCCGGCCTTGGAAGTCACCGCTTCAGAGTAGTAGACATAAGTTCTCGTACTCATCGCTTCGGTTCTTCCTTCCTGTGCCGAGCGGTGAAAACCTGGAACTCACTACCAGCATACGTGTTTCCTTCCCACTATGATCCCAGGTCTTTTAAGCGGGGCGTGAAAAAGCATCTCACCAGGCTGCCATAGTGTCGGTCACCATGCTGCATTGTCCTTATTCGCAATGAGGATGGTGACCGCCACTCTTGGATTCTGTATCTATATCGCGGGTGGGGTGGCTAAAAATCCCTGTCTGAACTATTATAATAATAGGTCTTTACCTATGAAATTGCCGTTTTGTATTACTTATTTTTCAAACTTTTTTATTTCTGTTATTCGAAGTAATCACCCATGCAATCGACGCATCTTTGCCAACGCATTGGCAGTTTATTGATGCCCTTCTTGTAAAAATCAGCCAGACGGGAGGCAACAAACTCTTCAAAGGCATTTTGTACTGCCTCTCGGGAATTGAAATTTGTACCCACTAAAAAGTTGTCTAAATTTTGGAAAAAGTAATAGTTGGTAGGTGCAAGGTCTGGTGAGTATGGTGGATGAGGGAGAGCTTCCAACCCCAGCTCTTGCAGCTTGGAGACTGTCTGTTGCGCAGTATGGGATCGTGCGTTGTCGTGAAGCAGCTGCAAGTCGTCTACTCCTTGGGCTGGGCGTTATTTGTTACGCCGATGACACTCTTGTCACAGCCCGGGGGGCGAACTTCCAAGAGGCGGTGCGCCTGGCCACCTGGGGTGTTTCTCTGGTGGTCGGGCGCATCGAGGCGCTGGGCTTACGGGCGGCCCTGGACAAGACGGAGGCCCTACTATTTCAAGGGCCCCGTCGTGGTCCGCCCCCCGGCGCCTCCATAGTGGTCAACTCGGTCCTCGTACCGGTTCGGGCCCAGATGAGGTATCTGGGCCTGATCCTCGACGGTAGGTGGCTCTTCGACGAGCACTTCCGACAGCTTGGTCCGAAGCTGGTCGACGCTGCCTCCGCCCTTGGGCGATTTTTGCCCAATTTGGGTAGAGCCAGCGTCGCAACGAAACTCCTATACGTTGTCCGGTCGATGGCGCTGTATGGCGCACCGGTGTGGGTGGCGGCTCTGACTGCCCTAAATAAGGCTCGCCTCTGGCGGCCTCAGAGGGTATTGGCAGTCAGAGCCATACGCGGATACCGCACGGTGTCGACCGAGGCGGCGTGCGGCTTGGCCGGAACACCCCCGTGGGATTTGGAGGCGGAAGTGCTCGCCGAAGTTTATCGACGGGTGGCTGAATATCGGGCGGAGGGCGATAGCCATACTCCGCGTACCTCTTCGGGCGGAGTATGGCTATCGCCCTCCGCCCGAAGAGGTACGCGAGTGGCGTGAAGCCGCCCGTCGAGCCACTATGGCTAGATGGTCGTTCCGGCTGGAGACTCCACGTGCTGGCTTTGCCGCCGTGGAGGCTCTCCAGCCGGTCATCCTCGAGTGGGCAGGGCGGCAGCACGGGACCCTTTCCTTCCGACTGACGCAGGTCCTTTCCGGGCACGGTTGCTTCGGGAAGTACCTGCACTCGGTCGCTAGGAGGGAATTGAGTCCCGCCTGCCACCACTGCGACTGCAGTGAGGACTCGGCCCAGCATACGCTGGCGATCTGCCTTGCATGGGCGTCGCAGCGCCGGGCCCTCACTGCAGTCATCGGAGGAGATCTCTCGCTACCGGCCGTCATACGCTCCATGGCCGGTAGCGTTAGCAGTTTTACCGCGGTCGCGAAGAAGTCATCTCGCAGAAGGAGGTGGCGGAGAAGGCCCGGGAGGATGATATCCACTCGGACCCAATCCGCTGCCGGCGAACCGGGTGGCGGAGGCGCGCCTATCAGCGCTTCATGCCGCCCTGAGTGTGGCCGCGGATGGTCGGGACGGGCTTTCCCCTCCATCCGCTCTAGTGGCCACCCGCGAGGGGGCGACGTACGCGTGTGCCGTATGTCGCCTTAATAGAGAGTTTTAAACAGCAGACGGTGCCCGCTTCAGTGCGGGCAAGCGCTGGGAGGTGTCCGGACGTGTTAATAACTGCAGTTCCCGGATTCCTCCCTTCCCAGGCGCAGAGTGGCACACCGTGTGGTTTTAGTCGGTTCGAGTCCGACACACCGCCCCGCCGCAAGCCCCGGCGCGGGTGAAGGTCCGAGGGGATTTCCACACGTTAAAAAAAAAAATAGGTGCCTATCCTATCATACAATTGTAATAAGAAAAAGAGATAAGGGAAGAAAAACTTTAATTTATCGGTTTATAAGTGACAATAATAATATTAATGCTATATAAAATGCATACACGGATACACATATTAATATTTAAACATGATAATAAATAAATGATAATTATATAAATAGTTGATATACATATTATAATAGTTCAGACAGGGTTTTTTAGCCAACCCACCCGCGATATAATATTAAATATGGTATATTAAAATACTTTTCATCTAATAAACAGATGGGTGAAGGGCGTTCCTAATCGTATTCTCTACTAATATATTACTTTTTTGTAAATATGTAAGTAGATACATATTATCTAGGTAGTAGAGCCACGCTGATTTCAGCACGAACGGGCCGGCTCGACCGGGGCGGTACTACCCTCGCACAGAAAATCAACGTAAAATGACAGTATTAGTACTGTCGTATTTCGTTGGTGAGTGCGAGACCGGTGGCCCAATGATGCAGGGGTGACAGTTATCGTGGTAAGTGTGTGAGCAGTGGAATGCTCGTAGAGTCATGTTGAGGGTGACGTGGATCGAGCCGTCGGCCAGGGAGACCTGTAGAAACGGTGGTGCCGCTGGCCGCCCGCGGCATAGAGAGGGGCCCAACCGCGGCTAACCACCCTGGGAGGCTGCCCCGTCAGGTCGCGCATAATCCACGGAGTGGCTCGTCGTGCTGGTTGGTGACCGGACGGTGGGACCAGGCGACCACTTCCGGGAGGGTACGGGAGCCCTTCCGTCCGACGGTTCGGTCACCATCATGCCTCACCGTTATGACGAAACAGCATTCCGAGTCTCAGTATTACACTGCCGCGATGACTGTCACGCCTTTTACGTTCCCATCCCCCTCCTCCTATTTTTTTCATGGCAGCACAGAGAAAGCATAAACGATGCACAGCGGCACTCCACTCTCCCACCACCTCGCTTTTTGAGGTGGAGTTCAATAACATCCGTGGACTCCATGCAAACCTCAACGCCGTCCACCAGCATCTAGAGACGGCACGGCCCGCCATGCTTTTTCTAACGGAGACTCAAATACGCCGCCCTGCCGACACGACATATCTTCACTACCCCGGTTATGTGCTTGAGGAGTGCTTCCTCGCGAAGGCTGGGGTATGTCTTGTCGTCAGGGCGGATGTTTGTTGTCGCCGATTGCGCTGCCTTGAGGACCCATCCTTCTCCACCCTTTGGCTCCACGTAGATATTGGCTCTCCGAACCGAATCTACGTATGCCTATACCGATCCCACTCTGGAGATTCTGAGACAACTCGACTTTTCAAATATCTCAGTCAGGCAGCGGACAAAGCGCACTATGCAATAAGCCTGTGCTAGTAAAGAGATCCTGTAAACTTCATAGCAAAAACACGGACTGGATTAAATTCAGGCAACGAGTAAAGGATACCATCACCCTTCAAATCCCACTAAAATCTGACTGTGACATAATTAACGCTGTAGAAATATTTAACAAGTGTGTCCAATCAGCGGCCTGGGAAGCTACTCCTACAGTGCACAGTGATAATGATTACATACCTACTTATCCACAAATTGTAACGGATTTGGTACAAAAAAAGAGACAAGCTAGGAAAAAGTGGCAAGAATCAAAATACCCTGAACATAAACGCATATACAACAACCTGGTTAAAAAAGTTAAACACACACTAGACAAAATCAGAAAAGAAAATGTAGAAAACTTTTTACATAACCTTGACGCCTCACCGGCAACTGATTACTCACTATGGAAAGTCATTAAAACTGTGAAAAGACCAATCACTTTCAAATCACCCCTGCGGAGGGAGGATGGAGGATGGGCAAGAACTGACACAGATAGGGCAAAATTATTTGCTGAACATTTATCTTGCGTATTTACTTCAAACCCTGACTTAGGATCGACTAAAATAGACGAAGTCAGGGAAAGCTTGTCCTTGACTCATCAGCTATCACTTCCCATTGAGTGTTTCTCTAAAAGTGAGGTGTACCAAGCCATTCGTAAACTGGACTCAAAAAAGGCTCCTGGTTATGATCTCATAACAGCAAAGGCGTTAAAAGAATTACCTGACGTAGGTATAGCATTCTTAACACAAATATACAATGCTACTTTAAGACGTACTTTTATTCCTGAGCAATGGAAAACAGCTGAAATAATCCTTATCCTAAAGCATGGCAAGGAACCAGATAAGGTGACTTCATATCGCCCTATAAGCTTATTACCTAAAGCTTCTAAATTGCTGGAAACCCTTGTCATGAAAAGATTGCTGCCAGAAATCAAGAAATTAAATATAATTCCTTCGCACCAATTTGGATTTCGTGAGGCTCATGGAACCATTGAACAAGTCCATCGACTCGGCAATGAGATCAATACTGCCTTTGAACAGAAAAAGTATTGCTCGGCAGCCTTCCTCGATATTTCACAGGCTTTTGATCGGGTTTGGCACAAAGGCCTACTATTCAAGATATCGAAAATCCTTCCACCATACTACTATCCATTTTTAAAATCCTATCTTGCTCAACGTCATTTTTATGTGAAGTTGGGAGACTAAAAATCTGATTTATATGACATTAAGGCTGGAGTCCCGCAAGGAAGCGTTATGGGTCCAATGTTGTACCTACTATATACGTATGATCTACCATTAGCAAAAAACGTACTCGTGGGCACCTTTGCAGATGATACAGCAGTGTTAGCTACTCATGAAGATCCAAAAATAGCATCCTATATAAGTTATGGAATCAGGCGTTACTTTGCGGAAATCCATGACATTAAATGCTATGAAATATATTTAGCTTTAATTCCTCCAGACAAATATCCAGGTCTGAAAGCAGGGCACAAATCCCACCGTCATGCATACTCACATGCGTATTGTGGGGGACAGGTGTGTCATGTCCCACCAACACAAAGGGAGGATCCTCCGACCAGGCGACGTGATCATGCCTGGCGGGCCAACTGCCCAACGGTTGATGTTGGGATGTTGTATGTATCTTAATTGGCGCGCGAACTTTCACTGCGCGATTCAGGATTGGTAGTTTCTTAGTTTCCTTCGTTACTCCGTAGTTCAGTGTAACTTCGGTAGATGGCGCTGTATGTGGAAGTCGCCACATCACTCCCCTCCAAGACCGGAGGTCGATATATTGTTAAATCAGCTGTCTTTGCTCTGTTGTGGAGCTTGCCAGTGCCAGGGGTGAGTAGTTCCAGTGAGTCGGAACTGAGTGCCGCAAGTTCCAGTGAGTCGGAACTGAATGCCGCTAGTCCCAGTGAGTCGGGGCTGAAGTCCGCTGATCCCAGTGAGTCGGGATTGAATGCGGTGCGCGGTGCTGCGGTGAGGTCCCCAGTGAGTCGGGGCGGTTGCTGCGTAGTGGCTGGCTGTAAGACTTGCTGTGAGACTTGCTGTGGGAGTGAACAGGATGGTGGCGTGCTGATGCTGCTTCGAAGGCTGCTTCCAATCACGTCGGGGTCACCACTGTGGGGGACAGGTGTGTCATGTCCCACCAACACAAAGGGAGGATCCTCCGACCAGGCGACGTGATCATGCCTGGCGGGCCAACTGCCCAACGGTTGATGTTGGGATGTTGTATGTATCTTAATTGGCGCGCGAACTTTCACTGCGCGATTCAGGATTGGTAGTTTCTTAGTTTCCTTCGTTACTCCGTAGTTCAGTGTAACTTCGGTAGATGGCGCTGTAGTATATTTCTGTTGCGCTGTATGTGGAAGTCGCCACACTTTAGGTACTGAGGTGCTAGGTTAAGGCACAGATTACTGAATAGTTACTACGTAACAGATACTTCACTCAGTAGAAATTTTCCAATACCTATTACGATAATTGCCTACTCCCTCGCGTCAACAACCACTGTATGCTAAAATGCGCCTAAATGCTCAAGCGTACAGCAGTGATTGCTTCGCACCGCGCGATTCCACAGTAATCGCAGGGCTGCCCTTCGATAAAATTAAATTAACATAACTTTTTATCTATGTTATTGAGAACTGTGAATATGTTCCGACTTTTATGTGGCAGTTAAAAATTTTATCATTTATAAAATATTTAACCAACTTAAAAAAAGGAGGTGATCAGACATACAGGCCAAACTGAGATGTTTGACTTGTATGGTTTTTTAGGTATGTATGTTTGTGCGCGATAATCTCGCGTTTGGCTAAACCGATATCGATGCGGTTTTCAGAAAAGGATTTGTTAGGAGAACGTTTTAAAATAAGTATAATACTTCTTAGTTTGATGATGATCTTCGGAGATGTTCACTAGAAATGAAAAAAAAGCCTTAAAAAAGAGAACCGACTTCAAATAAAGCACTAAGCCGTAAGAAATAATTTGTTTTTTTTTTATGTTAGTGCTAACAGCTGGTAATTACGAATCGAAAAAGCACCGACATCAAAGAAGAAATTATTAAATCTTTCTTCATTCATTCATTGACAGGTAAATGGAAAAATGTTAGGTGTTTATCCCTTCTTTTGCTTGATTTACACCCATCTACAGCACATAAGGCACCACACGGCATCGTAATACGCGTACGAACGAACAGCACTATTAAAATTGAACGGCGTGCGCGCGCTTCGCTTGCGAAAACCGCACTGAATTTGATCCGCCGGCGGACTGAGACCGCTCGGCTGCGCGGTAGGCACTTATAGCGCGCAAGTACATGGAGTGACGGAGGCCTGGTTAAGGTGTCGATAAATCAAAGAGCTTTAGCAGTATGTGTGTCTTTATTGTAATGCACTGGTATTTATAGTTTTTACATAAATGTACATAATAAAATAGTTCGGGTAGGTCCGAATCATACGATGAGCGAGTGAGAGGTGCCATCGCTATCTCGCTCGCGCGCCGCGGACAGGTAGGCAGGACGGCGACGAAGCCCTAGCTCTGCGGTGCCGTCGCGCCGCGCGCCTCCGTCGGCTGTTGTCATTATGAACGTCACAGTACAACGCTTTACATGCATGCATATGGACACATACAAAACAAGTGAGAAATAATTAGCATGCCATGCAACCAAACCTATCCTCGACACGTGTTTCGCCCCTCCACGGGGCATCCTCAGGAGATGTTGACTCGTCGAGCGTTTGAGCTCGAATGCGCTAGCGCACCGCTGTCGGCCCTTTATATACCGTTTCGATGACGCTATAATCACGATCGATACAATGTCACAACGACATCTGTGCCGAACTACCCGCAATCATACTTAGAAGTGGTGATGGAAATAAGTTTGTTTGGTCATTCAACAGTGTATATGCGTTATTATTGTTATATTTTGATATTTCTAACTGTTCCAACACACTCATCCGAAAACCCTTTTTCCGGTCAAGTGGTTTAGCTTTGGTGAAGGCAAAACAAGTATGGTTGAATGAGGAATGCAGGCATTGGTTTTCAGTTAGGGACAATATCAAGCTCCACCTCAAAGTTCTGTACTCAGAGTTAAGTTACAAACTGCATAGTGTGGAGTTTGATATTTTAGATAACAAAGCCCGGGACTTCGCCTCCCAAGTAGCGCATGAAAAATATTTAACACAGCGTAGGAAGTTGGAGCGATTAACTCGGGATAGCCAAAATAATAATAATAATAATATCACCAACTTAGAAAATAATGATTCAGATGCGGTTCATTCTTTCTACCCACGCGTTAAAAATTATACAAATACCCAATTTTCCAATTCAGAGATTTCTTTACTAGAGAAAGGCCTTAAATATAACATCAGGCCACGGTTATCCCAGAAATCGCTCGAAACTTTAATGGTAGATTCAGAAATGGCTCGTGTTAGAAGTAAAATGGATAGCGCCGTTAAGCATCAGGTGGCATTTTAGATAAAGACAGCGTCCGCAACCACCATTACCCAAAATTATTCCGAAATACAAGTACATAGGTCATTACAAAACACAATTACTCAAAATGATTTAATAATTACTAAAGCCGACAAAGGCAATACAGTAGTCATTTTGGATAAAACTGCATACCGCTAGAGGGTTAACGACGTTATCCAGGGGGAAGATTTTGAACGTCTTACTACCGACCCTACCAAAAAATTCACTCTAGAAATAAAGAATGCAATTAATAACACGTCGTACATTTCTCCAGGCCAGTTAAAATATAAAATTCGAATGAACCCACGATCTCCTTTTTTGTATGGTTTACCAAAACTCATAAAGACAACATCCCAATTCGCCCTGTTGTCTCTTACATTGGTGCCCCGACATACGATTTAGCCAAATATCTAAACAATTTACTAAAGGCAAAGGCATCTTTTAAACCACAGTACAGTTTAAAAAATAGTTTAGATTTAACTAAAAAAATACAAAATATTAACACCCCCCACAATTCGAAATTATTATCACTAGATGTAGATAGTTTATTTACAAATATTCCATTTGAAGAGTGCCTACGTATTTTGGGGTACCTTTTGGAGAGGCAACGTTTACATCCAGGAGAAATAAATGACCTACTTAACCTCACACGTATTTGCATGGAACAAAATTACTTTCGATTCAATAACGAATACTACCGCCAAAAAGAGGGTCTAGCAATGGGATTACCTTTAAGTCCATTAATAGCGGAAATATTTATGGACTACTTCGAATGTAAATATGTGGTGGGCGAGCCCAACATTCTGTTTTATTATAGATATGTGGATGACGTAATTATCTGTTGGACAGGTACTAATCGTCAATTAGATATTTTCGTAAATAGGCTCAACACTCACCACCCCAAAATTAAATTCAAATTAGAATTAGATTCAAATCAGTCCCTTAATTTTTTGGATCTAACAATCACAAGAGTCAATAACAAACTCGATTTCCAAATTTAACGAAAGCCCACACACACGGACACAACGATTCCCGCTTCATCCTGTCACCCACTACAGCATAAACTAGCAGCCTTCCGCAGCTATGTCCACCGTTTAATGTCACTCCCACTGTCCACGGATAATTACGCAAAAGAACTCAAAATATTGTATCAAATTGCGACTTCAAACGGTTACACCAAACAAGTTATTGATAATATAATTAAGAAAAAGCAGAATGACCGGGCTCGCTCAGCACTTTATGCATGTACCCCCGAAAGAATTAACAAGAATGTCGGGAGTCTCACTTACATAGGCCCAATTTCAAATAGAATCGCGAATATTCTAAGAAAACACAATGTTTACGTAGCTTTTCGATCAGATCATAACTTGCGTAAACTATGTAAAGATAAATTACAGAATTCAAAAAAAATCCGGAGTTTACAAATTAGTATGCAATGATTGCACCGGGGTCTATGTGGGTCAGACAGGCCGTAGTTTCGAAATTAGGTACAGGGAACATGTTGCCGCTCACAGGAATGGCCATCCAGATAAATCACATTTCGCAAAACATTTAATCGAGCTTTTGGACGGACTTAGTAAGGACGTCCATTAACCCGGCCCAAGGCGAAATAGAGTCCTCTTCTCTATTTCTCACTTGGGTAAGTCCTGACCGGCGCGTCCTCGTCGCGGGGGTGGGTTCCACATGCTTCAGTAGTTGGCACACAGGCAGGTCACATGCCGGAGTATGCAGGTGGCGGAGTTCAGCCAGGGACCCTGTCCTGTGGGGTATAACGCAGGACCTTTACCAAGGCCAGCAGGCGGCTTTGGTGGAGTATTATGCCTGCCTGCGCTAGTCCTGCGCAGTCGAGCGCCGTAAGCCAGGATGAAGGAGTCCTGGAGGGTTGAGCTGATTGGGGTCGGGGTTAGATACCTCCATGAAGCAACACGCCCTCTTTGGTCCGGAATTCAGGCGAAACGGTAGCCCTGTAGCTAGCCACCACAGGGTAATGGACACGCGTCCCGTACGGATGAGGTGGTACGGTCCGCAGGCGAAGTTCGGGGGGGGTGTTCTCCGGGAGAACACTGGGACTCTGCCATGCTGACGGAGCGAGGACAGGCGGCACATTTGGGGGCCGCATGTCTGCAGTTCCTGATGTCGCGCATGAGTCCCAACCCAACGACCCTATACCTCTCGGGTATTCCTGGTGTCCTTAGGGACATCCCCAAAGGTGCGGGCTCCACGGAGGGTGGGAAGCTGGAGAGGTGAAATACATACATAAACATAAAATGGACAACAACAAAAACACAAAAAAAACTATAAAGGTGGACGGTACGGCAGCAGCTGGACCGGACACCCCAAAGGTGAAAGGTACGGCAGCAGCTGGATCAGACACCCCAAAGGTGGAAGGTAAGGCAGCAGCTGGACCGGACACCCCAAAGGTGGAAGGTACGGCAGCAGCTGGACCGGACACCCCAAAGGTGGAAGGTACGGCAGCAGCTGGACCGGACACCCAAGGAAGAGGTCCAGTAGGACCTCCTTCCTTAACACGAGCCTTCAGGGAAGCTTCGGCGACCCAGGTAGGCAAACCCAAACAGCCTCGTGTCGGCGCCGCTACGGTACCGACACCGAAGACAAAACCGACCGCGGAAGGCAGAAAGGTCGCTGGCAAGCCGTTGACCAGGACGCCTAACGCAAAAACACCTGCTGGACGGGCACAGCCTTTAACGAGCTCCACGAGCTCAGGCCGGACCCGGCCAGCCCCCGCAGTTGTTCCGGATGTGGCTCGACCCACAAACCTGGAGCAGACCGCGGGGAGGAGGTCTCAACAAGGCGAACCAGCCACGGACCCTAGCCTGTCCGGATGGCAGGTCGCCATGTCCAGGAAGAGGAAGGGGAAGAAGGCGAAACACATAGTGTCGGCGCCCCAACCCCCAGCTTCATCCGCCTGTGCGGCACAAGACAAGCCGCACAAGAAGAAAAACAAAAGGCAGCGTCGCAGAGAGAAGGAGAGGCGAACTGCCTTAAACACAGACACGCCTCCGGTGCCTACCCCAAGGCAAGGTACCCGTCCGCAGCGGGGGAGTGATGCGTCCGCTGAACCCTCAGCGCCGCGACGCCCACCTCCTCCCAAGGGCAAAGGGGCGCAAGCAGGACCTCAGGGTGGTAGTACCCAGGGGGGCCGGTACTCCGCCAAAAGGGCACGTCTCGACGAGACAATATCTCCGAGAGGCGAGCCTAAGAGGCGGAGGACCGGACCACCAGGGGAAGCCGCTCAGATTGACTACGCGAGCGCGGTCAAGGCGGACCTAATGGTGGCGGTAACTACTGCGGCCATGGAAAACGTAAGCCTTAGTCAGTCTAAAGAGGTCCAAAAACGAATTGAAGAACTGCTGTTCGAGGAGTCGATGAAGCCGGGCAGCAGCAATTCAGAGGGCCCAGCGTTTCGGGGAAGGCCGATATTGACCGACGGCTACCTGAGACTCTGGTGCGAAAACCAGCCTACGCTGGGATGGCTGAAGCGCAGCGTGGCCAGCATCACCCTTCCCACGGGGGAGAAGTTGGTAGTAAAGCGCCCGAGCGAGATGACGAAGCGGGTTCGCTGCGGCATCTTGCTCCCTGGGGTCCACGAGGACCACAGGAAGGTAGCACACATGCTGCGCTTCCAAAACCGGTGGGCAGACATCGAAAGATGGCTCCTACTGAAGATGGACAGGCAAGCGACGGACACGTTTGCTGTAGTCAGCATCCCGGAGACGGTGGTAAAACCCCTGGTCGAGCACGGGCGCTGGCTCAGCTTTATGCTGGGAACGGTGTACGTCAAGTTCCAGGGGCCCCGCGGCAAGTTTGTGGAGCATCCACCAGCCGAAGCCGACTCCAGGGATGCAGAAAACAGTGCCTGCACCCTAACGATGGACACTGCGGAGGGGGCAAAAGATGTTGTCGACATAGTCGTGGCACCTGAGTCCCAGGCTCAGACGCGGGCCGCCCCCGCCTCCGATGCGGAAGAGGAAGATCTTCTTCGCGACCGCACGGACAGTGGGGGTGAGTGCGTGGAGGAGCTACGCAGGTTGGCCATCCAAAAGGAGAGCGGAGCCGAGGACGAGGACATGGCAACGGAGGAATCTGATTCCAATGGCGCTGTCTCATTCCTCGGCGTGTAGCATCCTACAGGCTAACCTCCACCACAGCTTGACCGCGACGGCTCAGATCCGCAAGTGGTTGGAGGTCAACAAAACAGCCGTCATACTGATCCAAGAGCCGTGGGTCAGAAACGGCACTGTCTGCGGACTCCGCAACATGGGAGGTAAGCTAACAGTTTACGCGGGACCAGAGAATCCCCGCACATGCATATACAGTACAGCTCACATAAACATGCAGGCCCTAACTAGTTTCTGTCCTAGAGACATATGTGCCATAAAGGTGCAGGGAGCCCAGGACACCGGCCTCGCGCAGGTGTTCATGGCATCGGTCTATATGCCTGAAGCCGATGACCCACCACCGCACGACCTATCGCGGCTGGTCCACTACTGCGAGGAAGCGGGACTCGAGTTAATCGTAGGAACCGACTCCAACGCGCACCATGCCTTGTGGGGCATGTCAACAGGAAACGACATAGGTAGGAAGCTCGTTGAATACCTATTTACGACAAACCTTAACATAGTAAACACAGGTTCTGTACCAACATTCGTCAACAGACGAAGCAAGACAATCATTGATTTGACCCTGGCAACTGAAGAAGTAGCGAAACACATCTCAAACTGTCACGTGTCACATCACGTGTCCAACGATTTATCATGTTCGGACCATAGATGGATTTGTTTCGACCTTCAGGTAAGCATACTCACGGCACCACCTAGGCGAAACCCGAAAAAAACCGATCGCACGCAGTACTCACTGCGGATCGGCCAGGCCCTGGAACAGGGAAGTAACCCAACTAGGATCATAGGTACCGTAGAAATCGAAAAACAGGTAAAGTTCCTCACAGGCACTATGATGAACTGTTACCATCATACATGCCCCCTATCCATCCCACCAGCAGGCCAAATGAAAAATAAGAGCTGGTGGGGGCCTGAGCTGGAGAGACTCAGGCGCGAGATGAGGAAGCAACTCAATAGAGAGATAAACCTGTAATTACAGGTCCACAGGAGATAGCCAATGCCTTTAGTGATTTTTTTGTAGACAAAATTGTGCCTATAAGTAACTGTGGTACAAAAGTAACAAAACACATTGACAGGCAAAACAAATCCATGTTCATTTCGCCTTGTATTCCATCGGATATTGAGAGTATCATATCAACGTTAAAAAACACCAATAGTGTGGGGTTTGATGGTGTTTTGACTAGGGTTGTTAAATCTTCAAGTCAATGCATATCGAAACATTTATGTCACATAATAAATCTGAGCATCACAACAGGCACTTACCCGAAGGGACTGAAAACATCAGTAGTAAAACCGCTTTTCAAAAAGGAAAACAGAGAGCTCATGGAATTCTATAGACCCATTACATTAACACCTGTTTTTTCTAAAGTCTTTGAAAAATATATACATAATCAGATTTATAATTATTTAGAAAAATATAATATCTTGACCACTGAGCAAAAAGGGTTTAGGCGGAATAAAAGTATTAATAGAGCAATTTACGACTTTTTAAATGTAATAATGGCCAAAGTAGATAGTAAGATACCAGTGAGTGCTATTTTCTGTGATATGACTCAAGCTTTTGATTATGTGGATCATGAAATTCTACTTGCAAAGCTTGATCATTACGGAATACGAGGAAATGTCCTAGGTCTTATAAAATCCTATCTGACTGACCGGCAACAATATGTAGAAATTACTCGCGTAAATAACTCAACGAAAAATGAAGAAATATACACCTCTCATATGCGAACAGTGAAGTATGGCGTGGGTCAGGGTTCTGTCCTGGGTCCTTTGCTTTTTATATTATATATAAATGACCTACCTAAAGTAACTGATCATCAAATTACATTATTTGCGGATGATAGTACAGTTACTATAGAATGTACAAATGAAGAAGAATATAAAAGTGAAATAAATGCTGCATTATTGACTATAATAGACTGGCTTGACAATAACAACCTTAAAATAAATGTATCAAAAACTAAATTAATGCAATTCTCACAAAGAGTACCCACGTTACAAAATTTGGACATAAACCACAAAAATACTAAAGTTTGTGAAGTTACCACAACGAAGTTTCTAGGCTTGACTATTGATAATAGATTAAATTGGAAAACTCACATAGAAGATTTATGTAATAAAATCAGTAGCTCAGCATACGCTTTGTTTAAACTTACGCCAGTATTGAATGTTGATGCACTGCTTACAGCATATCATGGAACTACAGAGTCATATCTAAGATATGGTATAATATTTTGGGGCAACTCCACTCATAAAGACGTAGTTTTTAAAGCTCAAAAAAGATGCATTAGAGCCATGTTCAATTTAAATAGTAGAGATAGCTGTAAACCATATTTTATAAGGCACAAAATCTTGACTTTACCCTCTCTATACATTTATGAAATAGCAACTTTTGTAAAATCAAATCCAGAGTTATTTGAAACTCTTTCAGACACTGTTACACGAAATAGAAGGACTAATACACGTTATAGACTTCGCATACATAAAGCAAATACAGCTTTATTGCATAAAAGCATCTACTGCATGGCGCCAGTGATATTTAACAAGATACCACAAGAATTTAAAAAATTAACTACTAATTTATTTAAGAAGCGCCTACATGATTTTTTAGTAAAAAAATGCTACTATGCAGTGAGTGATTTTCTCTCAGAAAAATAGGAATATTCTGTCTGATTATAAGCTGCAATTACCTAATTTTATTATTACTTATTTAAATTGATTTGTTTGTAGATTATATGCATAGTATGGATTGACAATTTTGACATTTAATTTATATTATTTTTAATGTGACATTGACTATTGACATTTTAATTTTGTTTGTTTAAAGTATGTGATGATAAATTTAGTTTTTACTGACTTCTTTCTATTATTTAGTGACATTGATAATTTCCGTTGACATTTATTCTTGTTTGTCTGAAAAGTGTAATGGTAAATGTAATAAATAATATATAGTATTTCGAATTAGGTGATTGTTATTCTTTTAAAAAAATTTTTGCATGCCGTTAAGGTAGATCAAAGAGGACATGTTTAAAAAAATGTAACACCATTGTACACCTTTGTTCAGCGAATAAATGAATTATTATTATGTTTTTATACCTTTTCTGGTCTCCCTTTTATTTTAAAGGGGATGCTAAATCTAACACACGGGCCTTAGCCAAGTGTGCCAGGGGGGAAATGGTGTGAGATTAGGATGACGATGATGCGAGAAATTTTCGTGTGAGACGGCATGTATTTAAAAGAACTGCTTTTTGAATCAGCATTAGAGTGGATTTCGGCATTTGCAGTGTGTTGAGGCTATTTTTCAGAGTCTTGGGAACCACACCAGTTGTGGATATGATAATGGGTACAATTTTAACTCTATCTACCTGCCATTGTCTTTTGATTTCAGTAGCTAAGTCTATATATTTTGAAACTTTTTCTGTGTGCGTCGTAAGAAGATTGTGTGTGTTACATACTGCTATGTCTACAATAAAAACTGTCCTGTTAACTTTATCTAGGATTGTTATGTCAGGTCTATTGTAATGTATGGTTTTGTCGGTAATTATTGTCCTATCCCAATATATTTTAAATGCATTATTTTCAAGAACTGTACTGGGTTTATATTTATAATAAGCAGTTTTATTGGGAATGAATAAATATTTATGAGCCAGATTTTGGTGGATAATTGCAGCAACTTGATCATGTCTGTGTTTGTAATCAGTTTGTACAATAGATTTACAAGCGCCTGTGATGTGTTGGATGGTTTCAGAACTGCTATGGCATCGTCTACATAAGTCGGTTGGAAGATTAGGGAGACGGATTATGTGTTTTTGATAGTTAAGAGTATCTATAACCTGATCCTGAATAGCGATCACAAAAGCCTCGGTTTCTGGGAAGAGTTCTCCGCGCAGCAGCCATTCGTTCGACGCTTTTCTGTCGACATGTGTTTGGCTGAGATCGGCGAGGTGTCTGCCATGTAGAGACTTTTGTGCCCATAAGTCTATTTTCTGTTGCTTACTTGCTAATTTTGGGTGAATGTTTCTGTCATATAAGTTGAGCGGGGTTAATTTTTTGTCTATATCGGTTAAGAATTTATGAAGTTGGGATTGTTCGGCTTTGGCATAAAAATAATTGCGTAGCTTATCTATGAGTGTATTGTGTAAATTCTGTATGTCGATGAGACCTCTACCTCCATCGTGGCGGGGTAATGTAAGGCGTTGTGTGCATGATCTGGGGTGATGTTTCCTATTGGTTGTCATGTGTGTGTTGATTGTACGTTGTAATTTAATAAGATCGCTTTGAGACCAGTTTATAATCCCAAAAGAATAAATAAGGACCGGGATTGCATATGTGTTGATGGCTTTGATACTATTGCGTGAATTTAATTGGGTTCTCAGAATCTGATTTAGTCTGGCTTTGAATTTCTTTGTTAACTCTAATTTTGTGTGTTTTTGTTGAATCTGTCTGGACTGATGGAATCCTAAATATTTATATGTTGTATGTTCGTCAAACGGTTCTATTTGTTCACCTGTACTAAGTGTATAATAGTTGTACTCTGTCTTGCCATGGTTGATCGAGTGAATTTTACACTTGTCTACCCCGAACTGCATTTGGATGTCTGTTGAGAATGACTGTATAATGTCAGCTAGTTTACTAAGTTCGGTGTAATTAGTTGCATAAATTTTAATATCGTCCATGTAAAGTAGGTGTGAGAGTATGTGGAATGAGTTATTGGATCTTAATCTAAAACCTATATTTGTATCATCTAGTAGCTTAGATAAGGGGTTGAGTGCCATACAAAACCAGAGCGGGCTAAGTGCGTCTCCTTGAAATATGCCTCTTTCTATTTTGATCAGCTGAGTAGTTGATGAAGTATTGTTCAATAGTTTTAATTTTGTGTTCCAATGAGCCATGGTTGCTCCTAGAAATGATATCAGACTGGGGTGAATTTTGTAGTGTTCTAATATATATATTAACCAACTATGGGGGACAGAATCAAAAGCCTTTTTGTAATCAATGTACATCATCTGAATATTCCTATTTCTAGTTTGCGCTTGCCTCATTACTATTGAGTCTATGGTTAATTGTTCTTTACAACCCTGACTATTCTTTTTACAACCTTTTTGTTGTTCTGCTAGGATGTTATGTTGATTAAGGTGGCTGTAAATAATTTCACTGATGCACCCTGTAATGATTTTATATATAGTTTGCAAGCATGTGATAGGTCTGTAATTTGCAGGATTTTTGGGGTCTGAACCTTTTGGTAGCATGTATGTGATTCCTTGTGTTATGAATGTTGGCATAGAGTGTGGTGATTGTATGAATTTGCAAATATGACTATGGATGAATGGATGTGTGCAGCTAAATTTTTTATACCAGTAATTGTGTATATGATCGGTGCCAGGTGCCTTCCAGTTATGTGTGCGATTGATAACCTGTATGAATGTATCAACTGGGATATTTTCAAACTCCATTGCGTTAATATTTGATGTGTCTGCTATTTTTTGTAACCAGTCTGCATGTGTGTTATGTTGCACAGGGTTTTCCCAAATGCCTGCCCAAAATTGGTGAAGGTCTTGAGCTAAGGGTAATTCTGTGGATTGTGGTGTTATTTGATTATTGTGTCCTAGGGTTCTATAAAATTGTTTTTCGTTACTTATGAAGTTTGTATTTTGTTGTTTGCGTTTAGTACAATTTAAGTATCTTTTAAGTCTATTTGAGATCGCGCTTAGTTTCTGCTTCAGTGTGTCAAGAAAATGTTGTGGGTCAGTGTTAGGTTCTTCGTGTTGTGAATGAGTTTTATATTTATTCTTTATTTCCTCTACAGTCTTTAATATTTTCTGACTTCTATTTCCGAACATGTATTGTGTTAATCTTCCTATTTCTAATCGATAATTTTTTATTCTACTTTCGATTCTTCTTTGCCACGCAGGTTTCCTATGTCGTTTATTAGTAGTTGTATGATCTTCAGTGTTGAATCTAGTGCCATTACAGAAAGCTGCTGTATAGGCTGCTGAATAAATTAAAGTGTGTAGTGAATTAAAATCTAAATCTAGGTTTAAGTGTTTCGGTAGAGTATTGTAATTTAAATGTTGAGTTATTTCAGCAAATTTTCGTGATGTCTTTTGTTTCGGGATGTATGGTCTTTCTTCTGGGTCGATTGTACTGAATCGTGTAAGAGCATTATTAAATTCTACTTCTATCCTATTATTATCCATACTATTACTACTATTGGTATCGGTGTTATGAGTGCTGTTGTTTTCATTATGAGTAGTTGTGGTTGGTTCAGTCAGTGTAAATATGGTGTCCATTATGCTTTCGGGTGTGTTATTTGTTTGATCGGCAATAGAGTGGTTTAAGTCAGATATTCTTTGGTTATTCAAATCTATTCGTGATAATTGTACTTCCTGCTTTATTTCATTTATTCTGTTGGTGTATGTCTTATTAATAAATATTATTCTTCTTTGGTCTGCAATTCTCTGTTCGGTTAGATTAGATAAATTTGGTTGTTTTTCTATAAATAATTCATAAAGTTTTTTACGATAAGCAGTCATATTTGTTTCTAGATCCGTTGCTTCAAGGTAACATCTAATAATATCATCGTTCATTTCTTTTGTCCATTTCATCCTATTGTTGCTAGAGTCTGTTTGTGTGTGTGATGAATGCTCGTTTTGGCTATGTGTGTGTGAATGGTTAACGTTTTCATCTCCTATTTGTTTTCTTACTTCAGAAGCTATTTCGTCTAACACATGTTGTGAGAGCAATTTTCTTCTTATTATAGCTCTCTTTTGGTCTCCTAACCGCTGTCGAGTGGCTTGCATGTCGGGATATCTATTGTTGAATTCTAGATGTAAAGTTTCTAAGTAATTGTTTAGTTCTGACGTTTCGCAGTTTGTTTTGAGAAGGTATGTACGCCATATAAAACGGTTCATTTCTTCAGTCCATTTCTTTCGCGTACGAGAAGGGCCAGCAGTGGGTACAGGGTTAATGGCTAATGCCTCCTGCACAACAGCTGTTGACCTTGTAGTTCGGGATGAATATGTAGATGACGGTGATGAATTGGGTGATCTAAATAAGCTATGGGTTGAAGATGGTGATGGAATATTAGAAAAAAGTGAATGATCTGATTGTGTGGTACTAAATGAGGGTGAAGGTGATCGCTCAGTTGTAAGGTGTTGCGCAGCACTGTTAAGTGTGTTAGTGCTTGCCAAGCGAGTTGTTCTTCTTGTCATGTATGAAGGGCGAGTTGAAGGTGTAGAAGAAGATAACGTTTTTGTATCATCGCCCGTTGATTCGGCTGTAACTTCTACGCGATGAGTCCGCCTGCTCAATTCACCGCGACCGGCTGTAGTAGATTGCTTGATGAGAGCCCGCCTGCTCGACGTCTCACCACCGATGGTTCGCATGCTGTGGCACCCAGCATCGGCTCCAGATGCGCCCCGGCGCTCCCCGGGAAGCGGCCGTAAATTATACATCTTCTTGTCAGTTTCCATAAGTTCTCCATTTAATGGGTTTGGGATCGTTGGTTGGGTAGGTGTTAGTGTCAAGTCTCCGCCCCCGAAATCGCCGCTTGATCAGTGCAATAACTCCAAACAAACAGAAACTCCACAAGCGAAAACTCAACAAAGTGATAAGCTGTTTTGATCATAACCAGTACCAGATACCCGTAAGCCCCCCCACCACGGCAAGGTGATCCCCCGGGGGGGTTATTATTATTATTATTATTATTCTCTTTATTACATTTATATATACATATTATTTACATTTTTAAATATACATATAAAAACAAATACATTTAAAAATATAAAAAATAGTAGACCACCGACTTCGGGTACAGGGACCAAGAAACCGGTGGTTAGGGCTCCAGAGACAGGAACCTCCTCACAATACGAGCCGTGTCAAGAAGGACTGCCTTCTGCATCAGACCCTTAATCCAGCCCTCCAACGTGAGCCTCTTAAGATGTTGGTCAAGGCTCTTGGCTATCAATCCGTGAGCAGATACGACTATCGGAACAATGATCACCGAATCCACATTCCACATATCGACAATCTCGTGAGATAAATCCAAATATTTTATTTGTTTTTCTTTTTCAACTTTCACGAGATTCTCGTCATGAGGAACGGCGATATCGACAATCATTGCGCGGCGTTCTAATCGATCTATCACCACAATATCAGGCTTATTGGCAACAATAGTCCTGTCCGTGATAATAGATCGATCCCAATATAACGTAGCACGACCATTCTCGAGAACTGGGTCGGGCACATACCTGTAATATGGCACCTCTGAACTCACAAGTTTGTATTTCAGGGCAAGTTGTTGATGTACGATCCTGGCAACTTGGTTGTGCCTATGCAAATACTCGCCGTTAGCAAGACGAGAACAACCAGAAATAATATGCCTGATAGATTCTCCAGGACGGTGACATGCCCGACAGATGTCGACCGTACCATCCTTCAGGATATACCTCCGATAGTTATTCGTCATGATAACTTCATCCATAATCGCACAGACAAAACCTTCGGTTTCTCCGAACAGATCACCATACTGTAGCCAGGACGTAGATGCTTTAAAATCTATATCAGGCCCATTTAAGGCCCGATAAAATCGACCATGAAGTTCTTTGCCCTTCCATACCTCCCTGCGATCATCAGTACCAAGTACTACAGGTTTGCGCCAATTCTCTTTAGCCAAAGCGAGCGGAGTGAGTCCGGTATCCACTGCAACTACACTGCGATGCATTCCCACATCAGTATGAAGAAAATATTCTCTAAGATTGTATACCTCGCGATTGTGTAGGGTCTTGATATTTAATAGACCACGACCCCCGTACTTTCGCGGGATATACAACCTCATAACCGATGAACGTGGGTGATGCATTCGGAATGCAGTCAGCAATGTACGGACTCTCCTGTCTAGGGCATCTAATTCGGTCTGAGTCCATCTAAGTATACCAAAGGAATACATCAGAACCGGCATGACCCAACCATTGTAGGCTCGCACCTTGTTACCGCCTGATAAAAGACTTTTAAGTACTTTTTTTAGGCGGCCAAAGAAGCGTTCCCGCAACGACTGTTTCATGTCAGATTCTGGTATTCCTAAGGACTGTGAAAAACCTAGATACTTGTAGGTTTCGGCTGCAGACAGAGATCTGAGTCTTGTGGAATCTGAAAGCTCTATACCTTCAGATTCCGCAATCACACCTTTCTTTACATACATGACTGCACACTTATCCACACCAAACTCCATTTTGATAGAATTACTGAAGTTTTCCGTAACCCTTAGTAACGCTGTCAATTGTAATTTAGTGGGGGCAAATAGTTTCAAATCATCCATATAAAAAAGGTGAGATATAACTCGATCATCTTTCTGCAACCTATAGCCTAACCCTGAACCCTCCAATAGAGTACTTAGAGGATTCAAAGCCAGGCAAAACCACAAGGGACTCAGACTGTCACCTTGAAAGATGCCCCGCTCAATATTTATAAGTACGTCGTTTACCGCAGTCTGCCGACATCCAGGATAGCGAAGTACTGTTCTCCACTGCCCCATACACGACTTTAAGAAAGTGCACAGAGTTGTATCAATTTTATACAACTCCAGCACCTTCAAAAGCCATGTATGTGGAACTGAGTCATAGGCCTTCTTGTAATCTATCCAACATGTCGCCAGACTCTTACGATTACGACGTACTTGTTGGCTAATGGTCATGTCTATGATAAGGAGCTCTTTAGTGCCACGGGATCCACTTCTACATCCATTCTGAGAAACGGAAATTATCAAATTATTATTAATATGTGTAGAAATTTTTACTCTCAGAATAGATGTCAGAAGTTTATACATGGTTGGTAAACATGTAATGGGTCTAAAATTTTTGGGATCCATGGCACTACCAGATTTATAGAGTAAGTGGGTTATACCAGTGGTTAAAAATTGTGGTAATGACCCCGAGTCCAATGCTGCCTGGAATTGAGATGCCAGACACGCATGCGAGCTTCGGAACCATTTAAGCCAAAAGTTGTGCAGACCGTCTGGACCAGGTGATTTCCAATTCGGCAATGAACGGACTGCACAACTTACATCATCTTCATCAATGACAACTGGTTCCATAGATGTTATAGACTCACATGAGCGTCTGACATCCCGCATCCAATCACCATCTGTGTGAGTGACAGGCACCGACCAAATGTTACGCCAAAATGTATTTGTGGCATTTTCATCTGGCAAGTGCCCATCACGCTCATATGGACTCGGTGCCTCCCATTTTCGATACACCCACTTCTCATTTCTTTGGAAAATACGATTCTGATTGAAACGGTCTCCTCGTTTTTTGTACCGTCTTATCCTATTTGCCCATGCATAAACTTTCTGCTTCAAGAAGTCAATGCGCTCCGTGACACTCGACATGTACTGTTGAGGACTGATGGTAGTCCCCAAGAATGCCTGTTTCACAAAGCGCATTACTCTTGGCCGCGTATTACCTAATTTAAATGCAATTAATTTACCGATGAGTGTCCTGGTCTCAGCAATACGACGTTCTATTCTGTACTGCCAAGCTGGCACAGCATTTTTGGGTCGAGTAGTGCTTTGTTCAACAAATTTAACACCAGCTACTCGACAAACTGCCATAGCCGCACAGTACAAAATAGAATGTGTATCACTAAGATCCTCGCTATTACCAAAATAATCCGGTAATAACGAATTCAGGGCACCCACCAATGCTAAATTGCGTCTATGTATGGGCAAACGGGGCAACCGGGGTCTGTTATTAAAGTTAACATACCGGTACTCCTGAATCGCATCCTCCAAAGCACTCCTTATCCTATCATTACATTGGGTACTTACGGATATAAATTCACTCTCCACTTGTTCATCAACATCTTCATTGTATGGTAATTGTTGCGTATTAGCTACCACATGTACAGCATGTGACGAAGAAGGGACAGTCAAAGTATTCCGTACGTCCGAGCGTATCCTCTCAAGTACGGCATCATCCAGCAGGTGACAGCGCTGTATAGCTCGTACTTGATCCGACAATCGTTGTGCGGATACGTTAACGGCTGGCTCAAGCTCCCGAAACAGAGAGACTAGTCGAACACGGTACGCTGTAAGGTTGGTTCCCAGCTCTGTAGCCCGAAAATATGCCCGCATGACATTCTCATTTATAGAATGTGTCCACTTCATGCGGCGCACATCACCACCGGCAGCGGGGGCCCTGTTCGAGGTCAGTGGTCCTAGGGATCCCAAGCTGGTCGGTGGCCGGCCTCTCCCCTGCCGACGTACAGGTGTTGGCGACGTCGGCGGAGAGAAAAACTCGTCGCTGGAAGATGAGCTCGACGCCACTTCAACAGCTGAAACTTCAACTATTGCTTCCGTGGGTGGTATGGCGGAGCGGGGCGACGAGTCCGGGGGTGATAACTGTGCTCTACGTCTAGCCCTTGTTAGCATATTCGGAATTTCTTAATATTGTAAATTGTTGTGACATGACGTTCAAAACGTCAAGTCTTACACAATAATATTTTTCTTGTAAAACGCCTGTTTTATGATTTAATCCTGCTTCGATGCAAATAATCCATTTTTTATATATATAAAAACTTGTTTTGGTTGCTTTCTATTACTCCAAAATGTTATAAATAGAGAAAATTAATTATTGAAAAATATGTGTGCAAAATTCCATGTTGTGCTTTCAGTGTTGCTAGCTTATTATTATTATTATTATAGAGCGATGAACACCGGCACAGACCAGGACTGGGATAAATACAAGGCCACCAAGTTCAGGTACAAAAAACGACTCAGATACAGGAGTACCAACTCATGGCGGAACTTCTGCACAAATATTGAGTCTACTGCACAGGCCAACAGGGTAAGAAAAGTTCTCTCCAACAACTCGGCCATATCACTGGGGTCCTTATGAAAACCAGACAACTCCTTTACCACCTCGGCGGAAGAGGCAGAACGTACTCTGGTAACAACACACTTCCCGGACTGCGAAATAATCAGTCCAGGCGGGTGGCCAGATGAAGAAACCATCCCAACGGAGGAGGAATGGCAGCTGGCCCACAAGGTAATCGACCCATATAAAACGCAATGGGCAATCGACAGCTTTGACTCATTTAAATCTCCAGGCCCGGACGGGATCTTCCCAGCCCTGCTTAAATGGGGAGGGAAGACACTTACTCAACGGTTGACCTACGTCCTGGGAGCCTGTCTGGCACACAGATATGTGCCAAGACAGTGGAGAGATGTCAGAGCAATCTTCATACCAAAACCAGGTAAAACCGACTACTCGGATCCCAAATCCTTCAGACCAATAAGCCTAACCTCTTTCCTCCTAAAAACACTGGAGAGGTTATGCGACAGGCACCTGAGGGAAACGGCGCTGACACAAGCACCGCTACACCCGAACCAACATGCCTACAGTCCAGGCAAATCAACAGAGTCGGAACTTCATGCGGTCACAACCAAAATTGAGGTGGCGATCAAAAACAAGATGTTGTGCTTAAGCACCTTCATAGATATAGAGGGAGCCTTCGACAAAACGAAATTCACCAGCATAACAGCAGCACTGGTAAGGCACGGAGTGCATGCAGTCATGATAGAGTGGATAAACAAGATGCTGAGCCAGAGAGTCATCAGACTCGAAGCAGACGCTACAAAACAAGCACTGGTGGCGAAGGGCTGCCCCCAAGGTGGCGTTCTCTCACCAATCCTATGGAACCTAGTGGTTAACGACCTTATCACCACTCTGTACAACAATCACCATTATACCATCGGATACGCGGATGACATAGTGATATTAACAAGCGGCATGCACGCAGATATAGTATGCGATGTCACGCGCTCGGCACTGACAATAGTGGAACGCTGGTGCGTGGATAACGAACTGTCAGTCAACCCAAGGAAGACTGAAATGGTAATGTTCACCAACAAACGGAACCTGGGAAACCACCGACTTCCCAAGCTGTTCAATACAGAGCTCCAACTATCGTCTGAGGTAAAGTATCTAGGAGTAATATTCGACCACAGACTAAACTGGAGCGCCCACCTCAACAACAAAATCGAAAAAGCAACAGTCGTATTCTGGCAGTGCCGCAGAATGGTAGGTAAAACTTGGGGACTAAGCCCAAAAACCACTCTGTGGCTCTACGAGGCAGTTATCCGACCAATGGTAAGTTACGTTAGTCCATAGGTAAGGAACCGCTCATGGAAGCGGTAACTGATACAATACCCAGGCAATTCGTCTTCGACAAAAAGTACAAGATACAACTGTACGAGGATCGCCAAGAAGGACTTAACCCAAGGGAGTTAAGAATCTTCACCGACGGATCCAAAACAAGATCAGGCACTGGCTCAGGAGCATTCTCTGAGGACCTGAACATACACATCTCGACACCATTAGGAGCCCACAACACAGTCTTCCAGGCAGAGTGCATGGGTATAATAATGGCAGCACATGCGATCATCTCCAGAAAGGTAACGGAATACCCCATCCGCATACTTTCCGACAGCCGATCAGTCTTACAAGCTCTACAAAGTCACACGACTACCTCAGGGCTGATCTACGAATGCCACAGAGCCCTGACAGAGGTAAGTACTACAAGTAGTATAACTCTCCAGTGGATCAAAGGACATAGCAACTCACGCGGAAACGACGCAGCTGATGCACTAGCAAGGAGCGGATCGGAGACAAGGGCAGTCGGCCCAGAACCAATATTGCCCTTGCCAGCTGCTTGGCTACGACGGACACTGCAACAGAACACCAAGGTAGAACACCAGTTATATTGGTCCAACCTTTGTACCTGCAGGCAGACCAAGGAGGCCCTCCCGACGATCAACCCCGGATTGTCACGGAATCTGAAACAACTTAAGAGGCCGCCGCTTCGACTTCTGATCGGAGCAATGACTGGTCATGCACTATTAAACAAACATCTTTTTACTCTAGGTGTAACGGACAGCCCTCTGTGCAGAGCATGCATGGAGGAGGAGGAAACAGCCGCCCATGTCATCTTGGCATGTCCTGGGGTGGCAGAATACCGGGCGAAACACCTTGGATCGCCGAGGTCGCTTCAGGAGGTCGTCGGCAACGCCAGGGGTCTGCTAGGCTTCCTGGAGGAACTGGGTTGGCACCATAAGTGCCGACCCACTACGCAAAATAGGCGCATCAAAGTCGTCGAGTTGCGGAAACCCGGCCCGCGAGTTCGAGTTCAATATTTAATCGACACCGGCCACTCCTTGAGCGGCAACAATACCTATAACATTCTGCATGTTTGCGATAAGGGTTTCCGGATGAGTGTGTTGGAACAGTTAGAAATATCAAAATATAACAATAATAACGCATATACACTGTTGAATGACCAAACAAACTTATTTCCATCACCACTTCTAAGTATGATTGCGGGTAGTTCGGCACAGATGTCGTTGTGACATTGTATCGATCGTGATTATAGCGTCATCGAAACGGTATATAAAGGGCCGACAGCGGTGCGCTAGCGCATTCGAGCTCAAACGCTCGACGAGTCAACATCTCCTGAGGATGCCCCGTGGAGGGGCGAAACGCGTGTCGAGGATAGGTTTTTTGCATGGCATGCCTGAACATCGCCCCCAACATCCTCCCTATGAGGGCCCTGGTTCCGTGGACCCAGGTTCCATGTCCGGCCCTGTGTACGTGACCCCATCTGTCCCTGAGTCCGGCCCTGTCCATCTGCATGATGTTGGCCGGGCCTATTCATGCTGAGCAACTCAAGATGTCGGCCTCCACAAAACTTACACATTGCGGACCGAGCGCATTCCCTTGCTAAATGGGGACCCAGACACAAAAAACACCAGCCACGCTGCTTTGTGATCTGGCGTCGCCCTTGGACTCTCTGGTCCCTAAATCTAAGGCAGGCGGCCACACTATGGCCATCCTGTTTACAATATGGGCAGGCATCCCGTTCAGGTGTTGAGGCACCCACGCGCCCATACAACTGCCTTAGTCCTCCCTGCGGTAGTCCCCTCCTCACGGGGCTCCGAGTAGCCTTCTGTGGCTCCCCAGCGGGCTTCACGAACAACCCCATGTTCTCTGCCCTCCGACACTCTTCCTCCAAAAACTCTATGAGCTGAGAAGAGGTGGGCAAGTTGTCTGCACCCTGACCATGATGCTGCTCAAATCTGGTCTGCACATCCACTGGCAGCAGGGACAGTACTATGTACACTAACATGTAAGACCATTGTTCAACTGGCAAGCCTAAATTTTCTAATGCCCTAGTGACACTCAACAACGGGTTCAACACTTCTGCCTGTATGGCAGAGACCCGAGTCACTGAAGGGATGCTAAGCAGCCTCTTGAGCTGCGCATCAACCAGCCTTCTTTTGTTGTGGTAGCGCCTTACCAACATTTGACGGGCAATCACATAATTGCTCTCGGTCACCGTCAAATGGGCTACCAGTTCCCTAGGCTCTCCCTTCAGAGCTGACATCAGTTGTGCCATCTTATAGGCCTTAGGTAAATCCTCCCTTAAGTGGACCAAACTATCAAATAAATTGATGAAGCTGACCCACTCACCGAGCTCTCCATCAAAGCTGGGTAGTTGTATCTGAGGCAATTTTGATACAACCCCGCGAGAGTGTGGGCCTTCCACAGCTTCTTCATCACAGCCAGTTCTGCGCTGGCGCTTTATTTCTGCTATGCGCTGCTGAATGTCATCAACAATTGAGAGGCACTGGTCAACATCAGCCTCCATCGCGGACCTTATCTGATCGCTGACCTTCTCCTCCTCAAGGGCCTTGACCTTGGTAAGTGCTTCCATCGTAATCTCCAGCCGGGCCGGCGCATCCGAAGCTCGAGCCAACAGTGCATCATGTCTATCTGGTCGGCCTAGGAGACCTTGAACCGATGTAAACCATCTCAATTCTGTGCTAATCTTAGCCCGGTACAATGAGAACGACATAGCGGCAAAACGATACTTACAAGTTACAATATTTTATGTATGTAACAAAACTATTTATTTAAACACTATTAGGAACTTCATATAAAACCCTATTAAGTGCTTGTGCAGTCACTTAATCTCAGATATATATCTACCTACAAGTTTCACTTTATCTATGCCCACTAACAATAAGTTAATTTTATTAAAAATAATTGAATTTAAGCTTCACTAAACAATATTAGAATGATATAACAATATTATTCTAGTAATATTGTCTTTGGGCTAGCCAAATCTAATTGTATTAGACTTATATATTGGACCAATTTTATTGTCCCAAACAATTAATATTTAATATTAAGTTTCACAATTCAACCAATAACCAAATGTGTGATTGGGTTAATATATTGGATCAACTGTAACAAGATTCGTCAGAAGGATTGTGAAATCGGCCAAGCGACACCATTTGGAAGGCATTATCTCAAATATGGAAGCACTAATGTGAGTAAATGAGTCCCGCAAGTTCTACCAGGAAATAAGAACAGCTAAAAAGGCGTACCAACCTGTCTCTCAAGTGCTGGAAGATGAAGATGGAAATCTTGTCTCAGAACCGGAAAAACAAAAAGAAATGTGGCGCCGATACTTCAAGGAACTTCTCAACTGTCCACCAGTCAACAACAAAGCCGATAAAAACCCGAAAACCAGTCACGATAATGATCTGGAACCACCACCAACGTTCGAAGAGGTACACAAGGCAATAAACAGACTTAAGAACCACAAGTCCCCTGGAATAGACAATATACCAGGTGAACTTTGGAAATATGGAGGGGGAGCACTGCAATCCCAACTGTACAAAATTATTTGTAGGATCTGGACGGAGGAACATCAGCCTAGGGAATGGAATGTGGGTATCATCTGCCCAATACACAAGAAGGGATGTAGAAAGAAATGTGGAAACTACAGAGGGATTGCACTGCTTTCGACAGCTTATAAGGTACTGTCATACGTTCTCCTCGCTCGCCTTGAAACCTACGCAGAGCAAATACTCGGGGACTACCAATGTGGCTTCCGCAGGGGGCGCGGTACAGTGGACCAAATGTTTCTCCTGAAACAAATAATGGAAAAGCGGTGGGAGTTTGCCCAAAGCGTCCATTGCCTGTTTGTGGACTTCACGAAGGCCTATGACAGTATTGACCGAGAAACACTCTACCGCATAATGACAACTTTCCAGGTACCGGCAAAACTAGTCAGAATGATAAAAGTGGCCACGAGCACAAGCGAACTGCGAGTGAGAGTCGGAGGCGATTTGACTCAGGAATTTGAGGTGACTACTGGTCTGAGACAGGGAGACGCTCTATCGCCTATTCTATTTAACATAGCTCTCGAATACATCATCCGAAAAGTTTTACTGGTGGATGGGGGAGTCGAGTTGAATGGAAGGCACAAAATAATAGGATATGCGGATGATCTTGCTATACTGGGGCAATCAGAGGCGGAAGTTGCGGGCATGGCGCAGGTATTGGAGGAGGATGGGAAATTAGTGGGTCTCAGAATCAGTCGTGAAAAGACTAAATACCTCCACATGAAGAGATACAAGGATAATAGAGCTCAGAGAAAAAACCTTACAACTAATGGCACAACATACAAAGGTGTAGATAAATTTAAATATCTCGGGTGCACGATTACAGACACCAATCAGAGGGAGGAAGAAATAAACATCCGCATTGTCAACGCACTAAGATGTACCGCAGCCCTTCACAAGGTACTGGTCTCCAAGTTAATAAGCAGGACTACCAAAATCCGCGTCTACAAAACTGTGATCAGACCGATTTTGATGTACGGGTGTGAAACTTGGACACTAACGATCAAAGAAGAAGAGAAACTCTTAGTCGCGGAACGCAAGATATTGCGAAAGATTCTGGGACCGGCGGTGGGAGGGAATGGAGAGCGGAGACAGAGGTACAACAGGGAGATAGAGAGCCTAGTGTCAATGCCAAACATAATCGGGGAAATAAGAGCTGCCCGACTTCGTTGGCTTGGCCACATCGAGAGAATGGGTGAGGATCGAGCCGTCAAGAGAGCATACCTTGGGCAGCCCATCGGGCGGCGGCCGGTAGGACGACCCAGATACCGCTGGAAGGATGACGTTGCCAGGGATATCGAAGAAATGAAAGTGTCCGATTGGTCTGAGTTGGCACAGAATAGGAAAGAATGGCGCACTCTATTGTCGGAGGCCAAGACACACTTTGGGTCGCTGAGCCAGCGAAGTAAGTAAGTAACTGTAACAACAATCAATATCAAGTATACAATATAGTATAGTCAAACCAGTAAACAAGTAGTAAAATAAGTTTTACATTAATCTAATAATTAAATGTTTGACCTACCCACTTCAATCATTATGCTAATAAATTGTTTCAAATACTATTCTAAATAGCTATATCAGTGGAATCAAAGATATGTGGACAGTGGAACAGTATAATTACCTACCTCACAACGAGATGTCACCTTCTGAGTGCACTACGGAGTGCCACAGAGGTTAACCACGCTTTCTGCTACCAAAATTGTTCCCTCCTCCCACCAATGATGGCTATCACTTTGTGATACTTGAGATGTCTTACGGCCCATAGATAGGACATTTAATCACTAACCTAATTCATTGGCGAGAAGAATGAGCTTTACGGCGATTCACCGTGTTCTTAATCTAAACTAAATTCATCAAGCACTTACTGGAGTGTGTGGCTTGAGTGTTCTCGGCGTTCCAAGAGATCTCTTGGGTAGCTGCTTCTCTGCGTCGTCACACAAACATAAACTCCTAAAGTGCTGTACAACTTCCAAGGTATTCGAATTACAACAAACTCGTATCAGCTATCACGGATATTCGAATTACAACTCACTCGCTTCAGCTATCGCGGAACGCGCCTACAAAACTCGCGAGTCCACGACCTAACACACAACGGTTTATCACTAAAGACCGGGTCGATGGACAATACAATTAGCTTAATATCAAATAATTACGGTTTTTAAACAATAATCGTCTACCATTCACAACGCGCGTCTTTCAAGTCCTTTTACATTAACCTCAAACATCAAAACGTCAAACACGAAAAAAAATTACAATCGAAATGTTGCCATTATAATGACGTTCGAAATCCAACACCTAGTTTATAGCTAATTCAACCACCAATTTTCTGTGTAAAAATATTTTTTTGCTTCAAAGCCGTTTAAAGCTTTAGGCAAAAAAGCGAACAAAATAGAGTGTTGTTAATTTTTTTTTTATGGCAATACTATTTATCGTATGTAAAAAATTAAATCTACATATTCTTGCACATGAATCTGCAGTAAACATTTTTTTTTCGAATCTTTTGATGCAGCTGTTAAGGAGGAGTAGTCTTTAGAATGCAACCATTTTTACGCATCTGAAGGGAGGTAGGCCCTTAAAAAGGTCTACAAAAAAGTCTGCGACGGTATATGTCTGTCTCTTAGGGATAACCCACAATAACCATTTTTATTCCTTTCTTTTTACGAGAAATAATGTTTTAAGCAATACAGAATGAATCCTTATACAATTAAGTAAATTAAATTAAGATCACACCTTTGATTCTAAGGATCACACATGTCAAAAATTTTCTTTAATCTAAGAAAATATATAAAAATAAAGAATAATTTGATTTTACACTTATACTAGCTATTGCCCGCGGCTTTGCTCGCGTGGAAGTTGATTATATGTATTTATTTAAAACTGTGTAAGTATCTATGAATACTGTGTTCATGTTTTTAAACGTATTTATTTATAATCAATAGTCCATTAAAATTGACTTTCATACACACTTTCGAACCCTTATTTTAACCCCTTTAGGAATAGAATTCCCATAAATGCTGATATAAGTATTCATTTATTTGTAATCAAAAGCCTGAAGACAAAGTTTCAGGCTACTAAATTAAAAAATGACGGACTTCCAGTCTACGTATCTCATTATCATCAACGCAGTCCACTGCTGGACATAGGCATCTCCAATTGCACGCCACTTGGTTCGATTCTCAGCTTCTCTCATCCAGCTTCTGCCAGCCGTCCGATCATTATTCCACCTGGCCTGTGGACGTTCTACGCTACGTTTGCCGAGACGCGGTCACCACTCACGAACCCGTTTACCCCAGCGGTTATCAGTTCTACGGCTAATATGGCCAGCCCACTGTCACTTCAGTTTGCTTATCCTGTGGGCTATGTCAATGACCTTGGTTCTCTATCGGATCACCTCATTCTTGATGCGATCCCTTAGAGAAGAGTTGAGCTTTTGTTATGAGAAAAATAAATCATTATTATTATTATAACCCTCTCCATTGCACGCTGAGCGACTTTGAACTTGTGGACCAGCCGTGTCGTAAGTGTCCACGTTTCGGTATGTATGTCATGACAGGTAGGACGTATTGATTAAAGACTTTCGTATTTAGGCACTGTGGGATTGACGATGAAAAGACCCGACAAAGTTTTCCAAACGCTGCCCAACCCGGCTGAATTCTCCTGTTCCCCTCGTCCTCGAAGTTGTTTCTACTTAACTGCAAAGTCTGCCCGAGGTACCACACATATTTTTGAACAACTTCGAGAACGGCACCGTGAACCACAACCGGTTCCGGTAGAACATGTTCGTACATACGTATCTACTCATTTTTAATCAGTAGCCATAAATAAAGTTGCATGTTTCTAACTTCAAGAGTGACGGACTTCCGGAATAACCTATATACGAAATTTCAACCCTTATTTCACCCCCTCAGGGGTGGAATATCCAGAAACGCTTAAATATGTATCTACTCATTTTTAATCAGCCAAAACATCAATTTTCATGTTTCTTACTTAAAAAATGACGAACTTCCATATAAACTTTCAACTCCTATTTCACCCCCTTAGGGGTAGAATATTCAGAAATGCTGAAACACGTAACAATTCATTTTTAATCAGCAGCCAATAAATAAAGTTTCATGTTTCCAACTTCAAAAATGACGGACTTCCAGACTGACCTATATACGAAATAACAGCCACTATTTCACCCCTTAGGGGTAGAATATCCAGAAACGCTTAAACACGTATCTACTCTTTTTTAATCAGTAGCCCAAAACTAAATTTTCATGTTTCTCATTTAAAAAATGAAGGACTTCCTTATAAACTTTCAACACCTATTTCACACCTTTAGGGGCATAATATCCAAAAACTCCTAAATACGTATCTAATCATTTTTATTTAGTAGCCCAAAAATAAATTTTATTATTTCTTATTTAAAAAATTACGGACTTCCATACAAACTTTCAACCTCTATTTCACCCCCTTAAGGGTAGAATATCCAGAAACGCTTAAATACGTATCTACTCTTTTTTATCAGTAGTCTAAAAATAAAGTTTCATGATTCTAATTTAAAAAATGACGAACTTCCATAAAGAAATTAAATCTCTATTTCACCCACTTAGGGTTAGAATATTAAAAAACGTTTAAATACGTATCTATTCATTTTAAATCAGTACCCCAAAAATAAAGTTTCATGTTTCTTACTTAAAAAATGACGAACTTCCATACAAACTTTCAACCCCTATTTCACCTTAGGGGTAGAATATTCAGAAACGCTGAAACACGTAACAATTCATTTTTAATTAGCAGCCTAAAACTAAAGTTTCATGATTCCAAGTTCGAAAATGAAAGACTTCCAGAGTGACCTATATACGAAATAACAACCCCTATTTAACCTCTTAGGGGTAGATTATCCAGAAACGCTTAAACAAATATCTACTCTTTTTTAATCAGTAGCCCAAAAGAAAAGATTGACGAACTTCCTTACAAACTTTCAACCCCGATTTCACCCCCATAGGGGTAGAATATTAAGAAGCGTTTAAATACGTATCTATTTATTTTAAATCAGTACCCCAAAAATAAAGGTTCATGTTTCTTACTAAAAAAATGACGAACTTCCATACAAACTTTCAACCCCTATTTCACCCCCTTAGGGGTAGAATATTCAGAAACATTGAAAGACGTATCAATTCATTTTTAATCAGCAGCCAAAAAGTAAAGTTTCATGTTTCTAACTTCAAAAATGACGGACTTCCAGACTGACCTATATACGGAATAACAACCCCTATTTCACCCCTTAGGGGTAGAATATCCAGAAACGCTTCAATACGTATCTACCCATTTTTAACCAGTAGCCCAAAACTAAATTTTCATGTTTCTCACTTAAAAAATGACGGACTTCCTTACAAATTTTCAACCCCTATTTCACCCCTTTTGGGGGCATAATATTCAAAAACTCCTAAATACGTATCTAATCATTTTTATTTAGTAGCCCAAAAATAAAGTTTCATATTTCTTATTTAAAAAATTACGGACTTCCATACAAACTTTCAACCCCTATTTCACCCCCTTAAGGGTAGAATATCCAGAAACGCTTGAACATGTATCTACTATTTTTTAATCAGTAGCCCAAAAGTAAAGTTTCATGTTTCATACTTAAAAAATGACGAATTTCCATACAAACTTTCAACCCCTATTTCACCCTCTTAGGGGTAGAATATTAAGAAACGTTTAAATACGTATCTATTCATTTTAAATCAGTACCCCAACAATAAAATTTTATGTTTCTTATTTAAAAATTTACGGACTTCCATACAAACTTTCAACCCCTATTTCACCCCCTTAAGAGTAGAATATCCTGAAACGCTTAAACACGTATCTACTCTTTTTTAATCAGTAGCCCAAAAGTAAAGTTTCATGTTCCTTACTTAAAAAATGACGAATTTCCATACAAACTTTTAACCCCTATTTCACCCCCTTAGGGGTAGAAAATTAAAAAACGTTTAAATACGTATCTATTCATTTTAAATCAGTACACCAAAAAAAAAATTTCATGTTTCTTACTTAAAAAAATGACGAACTTCAATACAAACTTTCAACCCCTATTTCACCCCCTTAGGGGTAGAATATTCAGAAACGCTGAAACACGTATCAATTCATTTTTAATCAGCAGCCTAAAAATAAAGTTTCATGTTTCTAACTTCAAAAATGACGGACTTCCAGACTGACCTATATACGAAATAACAACCCCTATTTAACCCCTTAGGGGTAGAATATCCAGAAACGCTTAAATATGTCTCTACTCTTTTTTAATCAGTAGCCCAAAAGTAAAGTTTCATGTTTCTTACTTAAAAAATGACGAACTTCCATACAAACTTTCAACCCCTATTTCACCCCCTTAGGGGTAGAATATTCAGAAACGCTGAAACACGTATCAATTCATTTTTAATCAGTAACCTAAAAATAAAGTTTCATGTTTCTAACTTCAAAAATTACGGACTTCCAGACTGACCTATATACGAAATAACAACCCCTATTTAACCCCTTACGGGTAGAATATCTAGAAACGCTTAAATACGTATCTACTCTTTTTTAATCAGTAGCCTAATAGTAAAGTTTCATGTTTCTTACTTAAAAAATGACGAACTTCCATACAAACTTTCAACCCCTATTTAACCCCCTTAGGGGTGGAATTTCAAGAAATCCGTTCTTAGTGCTCACTTACGTCATATAAAGAACCTACGTGCAAAATTTCAGGATTGTAGCTTCAGCGGTTTGGGCTGTGCGTTTATCTCTGGGTATGTCAGTCAGTCAGTCAGTCAGTCACCTTACTCTTTTATATATATATAGATTATACATAATTGTACATTTCCAGAGTATACCTACATAAATATATAATCAGAACTAAAATACATTGCAAATTTTTCAGATGTCATCATTTTTTCGATGGTAAAGGAAAGGAGATTTTATCATTTGATTATTACATGAAGAAAATTATTTGCACCAGCTCACATAGAAGCACAGAACAAGGAAGCGTATGATACCATAAAGTCGTCAGGCATATGCAGGCGCCTGTCAAAGTGAAGTTTTGTTTTTGTGAAACACATTTCAGACTATGTTTTTTTACATTTAATTTAAGGATTTTTCTTCTAGCTATAATATTTTTTTATGAGTGTAAACGCCAGTGACAAAGTGGCAGTGTATGCAGGTCAACCGGCTGCTTCAATTAGTAGCCTCGTCCGATGCCCTATTTGTCCCCAGGATCGTTTTTTTAAAGGTGAGCGAGGCTTGAAGTTACATTTTGGTAAATTTCATAAGTCTCAAAATGTGGTTTCATGTCCCTCTGATCCCACACCTACTAGTCCGATTTCAATCAATAGCACACAAATTCCTTTTTGGCAAAAGTTAAGTAGCTTAAAAAATTCTATTCCACTTCTTAAAAGAATCCCTCGAGGTGCAAGGCCTACTGTTGCTGATAATTTAACTAAGTGTGTAGGTTTTGTAGTCCGAGAAAATTCAATATCGGCCTGGGAACAGTTACTTACCTTCCCTTACAGAATTTTATACATAAAAGAAACTAATTGTACCCAAAAATCTTTGACGACCAAAATCAAAGAGAATTGCCTTAACACTACTAATTTAGACCCTAAATTATTTAGCCTTTGTTATCATAAACACAATAATTTTTCTTTTGTAGAGACAAAACTAAGGGAGGGTGATATGAGAGGGGCAGCTAGGTTACTTTTCAGCAGCGATGTGGTAGCGCCTTACTCGCCTGATACAGTTGCAGGCTTGAAGAATAAACATCCCACACCTCAGGATGATCTATCTTTTCCTGACCCACCTACTATTGACAACGAATACCTTAATGTTACCGCTAAGGATGTTTTTTCAGCCATTTCCTCCTTTAAGAGTGGATCTGCTGGTGGTCTCGACGGCTTGACACCACAACATCTAAAAGATCTAGTTTGTTCAAGCGCTGGAGAGGCTGGCGATGTTCTCTTGAAGGAGTTGACGGCTTTGGTGAACCTTATGCTCTACGGCAATGTGGACGAAGGCATAATCGACATTTTATATGGCGCCAATTTATGTGCATTGCGTAAAAATGCTGGTGGCATTCGTCCGATTGCCGTGGGATGTACGTTACGACGCATGGTTGCCAAAATTTGTTGTAAATATTACAGTACTGAACTTGCAGCAAAATTTCAACCAGTGCAACTTGGTTTTGGCTCGAAAGGTGGTTGTGAGGCTGCCATACATGCTCTGTCCACATATCTTGGCAGCGGGAAAGGGGAGGTAATCTTGAAGGTTGACCTGAGGAATGCTTTCAATTCTGTAAATAAGGATGCTTTGTTGACACAAGCCAAAATTGAAACTCCTAAAATTTATAATTTTCTTTGGCAATGTTTTTTTTTTTTTTTTTTATGTATGGCCTGCCAAAATGACTCTACTCTGCCTGATGGAAAGCATAAGCAGAATCCAAGAGTGGCGGTCACCATACTCACTGCGAATGCAGACAATGCAGTATGGCGACCCACACCATGGCGGCCTAGTGATGCTGCTGCATCTTTTAGTCTAGTCAACAAGTATGGAACTTGTTGACTAGACTATTTGGGCCTCCGGTCTCGCACTCACCAACGAAACACGACAGCACGAACGCTGTCATTTTACGTTGATTTTCTGTGCGAGGGTAGTACCGCCCCGGTCGAGCCGGCCCATTCATGCTGAAATCAGCGTGGCTCTACTACCTACTGTTGTGTTATGTTATAGAAATCCAACAAGATTAATGTATAAGGACTATCTTTTCGACTCTGCCGTTGGATGTCAACAGGGTGATCCACTGGGACCAGTTATCTTCAGTTTAGCAATACATCCCATTATAGAGCAGCTAAAATCTAAATTTAACATTTGGTACCTTGACGACGGAACTTTAGGAGGTGAAGTATATACAGTTTTAGAAGATTTAACTTTTATTAAAAATAAATTTAAGTCCAGGCTTAGACCTCAACTCGGACAAATGTGAAATTTTTATTTGTGACAATACAGACAGACTCTCGACTATACAAAAATTTAATTCCTTGGCACCTAACATTAAAGTTTTAGAGAAAAGGTCTCTTCGCCTTCTTGGTTCTCCGGTCTTGGAAGATGGTTTTCAGACATTCATAGATGACAAAATTAAAAATTTTGATGAATTTTCTGATCATTTACTTAAAATCAATAATCATTCGGCTTTTACTATTATTCGTTATTGTCTTTTTGTACCTAATTTTACATATGCGCTTCGGTCATCACCCCTTTGGAAATATTCATCACTTTTGGAAAAAGTTGATAAAATTATACAAAACACGCTTAGTAAAGTTTTGAATGTGGCTTTAAATGATCGAGCCTGGCTCCAAGCATCCTTACCAGTTCGTTTGGGTGGTCTTGGAGTACGCAAAATTGTAGATGTCAGCCTTCCAGCATTTCTGTCTTCGGTTCATGGCACAGAAGAGTTAACCAGGAAAATTCTTACAAACACACTGGTTGATTCTGAAGTATCATGCAAGGCCATTGCCATAGATGCTTGGCAGATAGCTTGTCCCAGTACTGAATTACCTGTTAATCCATTTTCTCAGCGACAATGGGACTCACCGTTATGTATTTTAAAGCAAAATATACTTTTAGATACATCAACCAGTCTTGCTGAGCGAGCTCATTTGTTAGCTGTGGGAGAGTGGGAATCAGGTTTATGGATTCAGGCACTTCCATCACCCAACATAGGTACCTTGTTGGACAATACTACTTTTCGCTTTGCCACTTGCCTTCGTTTAGAAGCGCCTTGTGTTTCTCCGCATTTTTGTCACTGTGGAGAAGCTGTTGACAGTTTCAGACATCATGGCCTTTCTTGTAGCAGAAGCGCTGGCCGAATATCTCGACATGCCAATATTAACGACATTATCCGTCGTGCTCTTGTTACCGCCGGCGTTCCAGCTGTACGCGAACCAAATGGTCTGGTACGGGACAATGGCAAGAGACCAGATGGTATGTCGTTACTGCCATGGAAGATGGGTAAGCCTTTGGTGTGGGACGCAACTTGCGTTGACACCCTCGCGCCATCTCATCTTCCAAGTACAGCTGTTTATGCCGGCGCTGCTGCTGCTTCTGCGGAAAGCCTCAAACGGCGTAAGTACTAAAATTTAATAGGTAATTACATTTTTGAACCGTTTGGGGTAGAGACGCTAGGTTCATGGGGTCCGAGTGCTCGCGCTATGTTTAAACAACTAGCCAAGAAACTGATTGACGCTTCTCGTGACCAGAAGGCCGGCCTTTTTCTAGCACAGAGAATCAGCATTGCCATTCAACGTGGTAATGCTGCCAGTCTTTTGGAACGCTACCAGTAGGCGAAGATCCACATCTTTTTCAGTTTTTTTTCAGTTCAGTTTCAGTTCACAAAAACTCCACAGTTTTTTGACGCTTGTATGTAAATATTGTTATTTTTTTTTTATAAATTATGGTTATGTACATAGGTTTCTATATTATGTAATAAATGTATTTATGTAACATGTAATCTTACGTTTTTCGAGTAATTATAGTAAATTAAATACATTTTGCATTTAATATAGATCAAAATATTCCCTTTACAGTATCTAATTTAAATGAATAGATTCGAAGATATTACAGATTTAAAATGCACGAATCGTGTTGTCGGCGGGGCATCTGAAATCCACCCGTGCGAAGCCGGGGCGGGTCGCTAGTTTTGTATAAATGTATTCTTGTATAGATGGGTAGAAATATTATATTTCTTTGCTTTTTTCTCTCTTATTCGTAACTAGCTGACCCACGCAACGTCGTTTGCGTCTCCTATTGCCAGTAGCGTGATAATTTTCCCCTGTTTTTGAAACATTCTTCATTAGTGCTCCGCTCCTATTGGTATTAGCGTGATGATATATAGCCTATAGCCTTCCTCGATAAATGGCCTATCTAACACTGAAATATTTTTTCAAATTGTACCAGCAGTTCCTGAGAGTAGCGTGTACAAACAAACAAACAAACTCTTCACCTTTAAATATTAGTATAGATGTATTTATTATACTCTTCTAAGATCTAATACTCATAATCAACAACACATTTATTTGGATAAAGATTAATATTAGGTATTATGTTGATAAAAACTCTTTGGCAAATAACTCATTATTAGGTACCAACTCTTAGCGTCTTATACTCGTGATAACTTCTAAACGAAATGTCCAATTGGGATGAAACAAAAAGTATTTTACTTCTACATAAATACCCTTGATAACATAATGCTTAATTTGAATAAGGATAAATATCACGATACACATTTAACGTAGTTTCTTTCTTCAGGCGATTTAATAATTTTTTCGAACACAAAAGCGGTTATTGTGGATAAACCATGATAGTTAGATATATGCTCTCGCGGACTTTTTTGTAGATCTTAATGGGCCCTACAAATCCGTAATACATTATTTTGTCCTATTGTCAATAGTCTTTGCAGCGCACGGAAAAATAGGTTTTCAATTTCACACATTGGGTTACAAAATAGCAATTTTCTTACGGATCCCTAATTTTTTTGAAAATAAAATATAGCCTATAGCCTTCCTCAATAAATGGACTATCCAACACTGAAAGAATTTTTCAAATCGGACCAGTAGTTCCTGAGATTAGCGCGTTCAAACAAACAAACAAACAAACAAACTCGGCAGCTTTATAATATTAGTTCGTAATATGTAGCTTTTTCTGGTTTACTAATAAAGTCACAGTGAAAGTCTAGTGCACCTTCTCATTCATTTCCGCGCCACCTGACGGTAGACTAGCAGAGAATGCCTTTGGCATTAAGTCCGCCATTGTACTATCCAACTAATATTATAAACGCGAAAGTTTGTAAGTATGGATGAATGGATGTTTGTTACTCTTTCACTCATAAGCTACTGAACGGATTTGGATGAAACTTTACAGTAATATAGCTCATACAACAGAATAACACATAGGCTACTATTTGCCGCGATAACCGACATACACGTTGGCGGAGCCGCGGGCAACAACATAAAGTTATTAAATAAAAAAATATCTATAGAATCGTATACGTAAGTTTTTAAATACTAAGTAAGTTATTTTTAAGTGATAATAAGGTTATGAACTTATGAGGGATCAAATGTGAGCCGACTTCGACTACTGATAGTGCTCACATTCAGCGCATTAATGTGAATCAGTGGTGGTGAACCTTCATTTCGACAATTTAATACGCTTTTATTAACTTAGTATTTGACGTTTGTATCACGGGCCTAGAGAGGAGGGGTTTTTTGTGGTTCAAATCCCCCTCTCCCGAAATGGAATTAATAATATATTGAGAGGCAAGTAACATAACTAATTTAAACTAATATAATTATATATTGGATTCCCGCTCTATTGTGAGCGAGCTCGTCTCTATACTATCATCATCACTGGCGACACACACTGGTCAATAACTTTAGTTCTGAGACTCTGCGGTATTCAGCCGAGTTGGACTCGACAATTGACCTCTTTTCCTAAATTTGACCAAGTACGTTCAAGCTGGAAAGCGTATCCTAAGCAGGTTTATATATTATACAAGCTATGCCCGCTACTTCGTACACGTGTCATGTTTAATTTTCAAGTTATTTTTAAATTTTCACCGTTTAAACCTTCCCTGGACTATGACAAACATTTCGAAATCAAATTCAGCTAAATCGGCCTAGCCGTTCTCGGGTTTTAGCGAAACAGATGAACAGCAATTGATTTTTATATATAAAAAGATAATCGTCAACAACTTGGGCATACACTTTTCACCCTACTAAGGCCATCGAATACGGTGCTAAGGTCTTCCATGGTTTCAGCCAAGATCACTATATCATCAGTAAATGGAAGGTGGGTAATACACTCGCTAATCATATAGATGCCAAGTTTATTGTAGTCTGAAAGTCTAAAAACGTCTTCCAGTGCTACGGTGAATAGTTTCAGAGATATTACGTCTTCCTGCCTAACTCCTCGCTTCAATTTGATTAGTTTCAAGATTCGATCCTGTAGACGGCCTGATATACTAGCATTCCTGTGCAAAGGACTATTTGGCACCGCTGGAAAGACTGAAGCACAGTCTAAGTTTCGATCGAATCAACAGCTTTTTCGTAGTCAAAAACACCAAGCGTAGTGAAGGCTATATTCTTAGGACTTCTGTATAATTTACCGCAGCGTATGTATGTGATGATGTATTGAAGCTTTTTCGGAAACCAGCTTGTTCGGGATGCTGAACTTCAGGCGGCTTTTCACCAAGTATGATGGAATATGGGTAAATAAAATAAATAAATAAATAATAAATAAATATTTCGGACATCTATCACACAACGCCATCTATTCCCAAGCTAATCAGAGCTTGTGTTATGGGTACTAGACAACTGATTTAAATAGATATATACTTTTTTATTTTGTAAATACATACATATTATACATAGAAAACACCCAAATTTCGAAACAAATATTTGCAGATCATACAAACATTTGGTCAAACAATCGAACCCGAGACCTCAAGCACAACAGTCGCATACGCTACCACTGCGCCACCGAGGCAGTCCTTGAAAATGGTGTGTATATATTCTGAAGAACATTTAAGACATCTTTTATGAGCATACGAGATAATACAACTTAACATATCTTCTAACCATACTTAAAAAACATTCATGTAACGGGTATAAAGAACATCCACACTCAAAACAACAATTTAGGCAAGGGCGGATCCAGGGGGAGGGTCATGGGGGTCATGACCCCCCCCCCTGGGCTGTGTCCATGACCTAAATTAAATTGTTAAACATAAAGTTCCTTATATTTTTTTTCTCACAATATAGAATTTAATCGTGGCTAAGGTTGAAGAACGTCTTCTTTACATCCATAAAAACGTACTCATTGAAGTAGCAATAGAAGTGATAACGCGTTTTGGGCGAAGACGTAAAAGAAAAATTGAGTTTCTTATTTAAATATAGATATTTTTAAGTATAGTACTTCCAAACCCATGTACAATGGCCAAATCAAGAGGCAAAGTTTTTTTTATGTGATAAACGAGCAGACAAATCATCCGATGGTAAGTGATTACCGCTACCCATGGAAACCCGCAACACTAGAGGCGTCGCAAATGCGTCGCCGGCCTTTTAAAAAGGAGTACCTACGTTCTTTTCTTGAAAGTTTGAAGGTCGTACTGGTCAAGGATTCCGCGCAGGCGACAGTTTGTTCCAGTTTTGTTGTGCGAGGCAAAAAGTTTCTAGAAAGGCGCACAGTTGTGGACAGCCAACCGTCTAATCGATGGGGATGAAACTGCTGTCGCGTAGGACGATGGCGGAAAGAGGCGGCAGGGATCAATTCGGACAATTCCTCAGAGCTCCCCATTGTAAATGCGATAGAAGTCCACATCTCTACGCAGCACCAGAGAGGCCAGCCGATTTGAAACATCTTGGCAGTCGACGATTCGAGTCGCTCTCCGTTGGATGCGGTCCAGAGGGAGGTGCTGGTACTAGGGTGCTCCTGCCCAAAGTTGAGAAGAGTATTCCATATGAGGCCGAACCTGCGCCTTATAAAGAAGCCGGTGGGCCAGCGTGAAATACAGTCTTGATCTATTGAGCACGCCAAGCTTCTTCGAGGCCAATTTTGCCTTACCCTCCAAATGGTCACGAAACTGGACTGCACTCGATATGTCGACACCAAGTATTCCAATATAGGCTGAGGGCAGATAAGGGAGTGTCTTCAAAACGAGGACATACGACTAAAGGCGGTTTTTTAGTGGTGAAATTGTACTAAATTAAAATTAAGTCTACCCCAATCTCTTTCCAAAGAGTTTAAATTTCAGACAAGTTTGTTTCGACTCGATTAGTGCGGCCGGTATCGAGAGCATCGCCCGTGCTATCCAATGAATGCTGCTAATTTGCAACACGTCATTGATATGGAGGAGGAACAAAGTAGGCGATAGCACACAACCTTGGGGGACACCAGCATTCACAGATATGAAGTCAGGTCAGAGCACTCACCGTCTACTACGACCTTTATGCTTCTATCTGTTAAAAAGCTAGTGACCCATTCGCGTAACTTCACAGGAAGCCCATAGGAAGGGAGCTTCGAAAGAAGCGCTTTGTGCCAGACCCGATAGAAGGCTTTCGCAATGTTCAACAAGACTACGCAAGAAGAGTAGGAGAGCTGAAAAAGACGCGTTAAGACCAGTGCCAACTCTGGAGCGCACATCTTCAATACAATATCAGGGCCCCTCTACTTATGTATATCTAGGGATAAAAGTGCTAAAGGCACTGAGCGTTGGTAGAACTGGATATCCAGCATACAGCTCTTGCACCGCGGTCTGGTAGGTGCAACCTGTTCCCTGGCATCCAAGGTTTGGCCATAAGATCGGCTTTCACCTTCTCCCGCATTAGGATCAAACATCCTGTGTCGCGGGGGACTTTACAGACATACACGAAACAGACACAATTAACACCCAAACTCAGAACAACAATTTGTGGATCACACAAAGTGTTGTCCCGTGTAGGATTTGAAACCACAACACTTGGCGAATTGGCAAGCGGCGTGGCGACCGCTTAAACCACTTTTTTTTTTCTTTTTTTTTAACGTGTGGAAATCCCCTCAGACCGTCACCCCACTGGGGTTTGCGGCGGGGCGGTGTGTCGGAATCGAACCGACTAAAACCACACGGTGTGCCACTCTGCGCCTGTGAAGGGAGGAATCCGGGAACTGCTGGTATTAACACGTCCGGATTCCTCCCAGCGCCTGCCCGCACAGAAGCGGGCACCCTCTTCCAGGAAAGTCTCAATTTAGGCGACGTACGGCACACGCGTACGTCGCCCCCTCGCGGGTGGCCACTATAGCGGATGGAGGGGAAAACCCGTCCCGACCATCCGCGGCCACACTCAGGGCGGCATGAGGCGCTGATAGGCGCGCCTCCGCCGCCCAGTTCGCCGGCGGCGGATTGGGTCCGAGTGGATATCATCCTCCCGGGCCTTCTCCGCCACCTCCTTCTGCGAAATGACTTCTTCGCAGAAGGTTGCGATCGCGGTAAAACTGCTATCGCTACCGGCCATGGAGCGTATGACGGCCGGTAGCGAGAGATGTCCTCCGATGACTGCAGTGAGGGCCCGACGCTGCGGCGCCCAAGCGGGGCAAACCGCCAGCGTGTGCTGGGCCGAGTCCTCACTGCAGTCGCAGTGGTGGCAGGCGGGACTCAATTCCCTCCTGGCGACCGAGTGCAGGTACTTCCCGAAGCAACCGTGCCCGGAAAGGACCTGCGTCAGTCGGAAGGAAAGGGTCCCGTGCTGCCGCCCTGCCCACTCGAGGATGACCGGCTGGAGAGCCTCTACGGCGGCAAATTCAGCGCGTGGAGTCTCCAGCCGGAGCGACCATCTGTCCATAGTGGCTCGACAAGCGGCTTCACGCCATTCGCGTACCTCTTCGGGCGGAGGGCGATAGCCATACTCCGCCCGATATCCAGCCACCCGTCGATAAACTTCGGCGAGCACTTCCGCCTCCAAATCCCACGGGGGTGTTCCGGCCAAGGCGCACGCCGCCTCGGTCGACACCGTGCGGTATCCGCGTATGGCTCTGACTGCCAACACCCTCTGAGGCCGCCAGAGGCGGGCCTTATTTAGGGCAGTCAGAGCCGCCACCCACACCGGACCGCTTAAACCACTAGGCCAACCGTGCAGTTGATGCCTTTGCCATAGGCCAACGAATTATTTCCGATGTGTAGAGGTAGTAAGGATGGCTTACCGAAATTCACTTCGATAGCCTTGGCAAGAGACTAGAACGCCCGAGTTCCCAGAGGAAAACGCGAATCCTAGCAATGTGCTCTGACTTCGCCCTTGCAATGTCTCTCTTGAAGGACCTGGAGGCAAAGTTGTACTCCTTTTTCATGCTCTGCTTCCTGCGAGAAGCCTTTTTGGAAGATGGACCAAACCAGGGCCGACCTTTGCCACCAATGGGGACCACAGAGGATGAAATGTAAATGACCTGTCTCCAAGGGTAGGACTGTAGTGCAACACAATCTGCTGACTTGTAGTGCTACACACGGCAGCTGCGTGCAACTCGCGATCACGGCGAGCTTGTGTGAGAGGCACAGTACACCGAACAAGTCAATGGTGAGAGAAAATCACCAAGTAAGACGATCTCTGCAGACGGTATCTGCTGCTGCAGGAAGTATGTAGCCATCTGGATGTGCTCGACGAGTCGGTCAGTTTCGGCTATGGGATCTATAGAGGCACGCATAGACGCGGGGGTGGTCATCGCTGACAAGGTCGCCTACACGGAGCCGTTACATTGAGAAGTCCCTACCTTCAAGATTGCTGAGGCGACGAAAACTAATATCGTCTCAAACGTACACGCACACTCCAGCCTTATACATGAAGGAGTGTTCTAGTCCGTACCCAGGGTGAGTGTGGTAGGAGTGTCCGCTGGAGACGATATCTGCGTCTCGGTCAAGAAGAGCAAGGCTGGCTATGCTGTCTCGAGGTGGTGATAGACAGCTATACCATCCCCTAATGTTGCAAAGGTCCACGATCGCGGGCATTATTGAGCATAATTTTGACCCCTCCCGTCGGAAACAAGGGGCCGCCTGCGCGTCCACGCTCAAGTGCTGAAACAGCTCGGGAAAACCAAGTACAATACTTACATTATTACACTTACATACATTTTTTTTTTTTTATCTGTATCGATATATTATCAAAATTAAATTATGACTTCTTGTTACTTGACCACGATTTTATGGCTTTGGCGCCAGGGAGGGGTCCCCTGGCGCCAAAGCTGGATCCGCCCTTGAATTTAGGCCATGTAGGGAATGTACCCACAACGTTCAGAGCAGTAGAACGGTGAGGGGACCGCTTCATCCACTATGCCATTCCTACAGTCACACATTAGTACTATACTAAAATAATTCATAATAAATACTTCGTACTAAATTTTGTGATCAGTGGCGTGCCTCAGATATTGTGCCAATAACCCGTGTGCCAATGGTTCATCACCCCTGATTTAGAAAACATAAAAGTTTTGCCGAACTGGTCACAGTCCACAGTTCGTGAGCCCGAGACGACGGTTAAGATGGGTCACAACATATTTGGTGGATTGCTGCAGGCCATTCTGATATCAACAATAATTGGTGAGTATAAAATATCGATATATTTTTCAAGGTAGAGCCATGCTGATTTCAGTAGAGTAATTTTTTACGTAATTTCAATTACTTACATAATTATTAGGTCTTTACCTATGAAATTGCCGTTCTTCAGTACTGGTCATTTCAAATAAAAAAAAGTTTGTAATGGCTCTGTATTCTAAATTCAAATTAATTTTGTTTTAAAACCATGACATTCTATTTACAAACTCAAACGCGACACAAACGGCACGTAACATCAAAAACGTTTACAGAGAGAACTGTACAAACGAACGCACAACCCGTTATTGGTTTTCCCGGTTCCGTTCTGGAAATTTTGACTTGAAAAATAAAACTCGTGGTCGTCCGGAGACTTTTGTTAACAATAATGAATTAAAGGCGATTGTGGAAGCTGACGAAACTCAATCTACAGCTGAGCTAGCAGCAGCTTTTAATGTAAGCATCAAAACAATATTGATCCATTTGCGACAAATTGGCAAGGTAAAAAAGCTTGATAAATGGGTGCCCCACGACCTTAACGATCGCCAGCGCAACGTTCGCGTCGAGACCTGCCTTGCGCTGCTCAACAGGCAAAGAAATGAAGGAATTTTGAAACGAATTGTATAGCGAACTTATATAGATGATTAAAGACACTGTGATATAAGTAGTATAGATACTTGAGGTGAGATTTTTGACACGGTGATGAAGGCGGTATAGATACTTGTAGGAGAGATGAATAACACGAAGGTTGTGGCGACTGTGGTATATTTATTGTCAGGAGCCCAAGGCTCCTGAATACTCTTGGTATTACATGGTTACACGTGTGGAGAGTAAGTAACTAAGTAAGTGGTTGTATGCCCATTACAGTTTCCTTATATATTCTGAAACCTATTGGTACAATGCATATAATCACGTGCTGTACTTGCAGACAATAACTACAAAAGAATTTCTAACTACGTGACCGATAACATCCTTACATCTGAGATATGCTGTTATCGCTTAGTTATGTATACATTCTATTAATTTAACTAATGTGAGTATATAGGAATAATATATAGGAATAAATTGTTACGTGCGACGAAAAATGGATTCTGTTCGACAATCGAAAGCGCTCAGCAAGTTTGTTAGACCCTGGTTCAGCACCAAAGCAATGCCCTAAACCAAAAATGACCCCTAAAAACGTGATGGTCACTGTTTGGTGGTCTAGTGCGGGTGTGATTCACCACAGCTTTTTACAAAACGGCATGAGCATTAATGCAGATGTGTACTGTGAAGAACTGGAGAGAATGATGGAGAAGCTTGCACATCTGCAACCAGCTTTGGTCAATCGGTCGACCTCACGACAATGTGCGACCCCATACTGCGCAACAGACAGTCTCCAAGCTGCAAGAGCTGGGGTTGGAAGTTCTCCCTCATCCGCCATACTCACCAGACCTTGCACCTACCGACTATTACTTTTTCCAAAATTTAGACAACTTTTTAGTGGGTAAAAAATTCAATTCCCGAGAGGCAGTACAAAATGCCTCGGAAGAGTTTGTTGAATCCCGTCTAGCTGATTTTTACAAGAAGGGCATCAAAAAAATGCCAATGCGTTGGCGAAGATGCGTCGATTGCATGGGTGATTACTTCGAATAACAGAAATAAAAAAGTTTGAAAAAATAAGTACTTTCACTTATTGCATACAAAACGGCAATTTCATAGGTAAAGACCTATTATTACTTATAATTTTTGATGTGAAACATCTATAAGCGAGGGTAAACCTGATTTTAAGCGTGGCGATAATTGCCGTGGCGACGCTTCGCCTTACCAAAGTCACTGATGAATGTGATTGAGTTGTCGCGATTTCAAATAAATTTAAAATTTTTGAATTTTTATATTTTGTATATATTAAAAAACTTTTTATAAAAAAAAACCGACTTCCAAAAAACATCCAACGAAAACTCTCGTCCAAAAAACACTAAAAAACGTAAAATAAACTGACTCTTCATAAATTGCTATGTGCCAATTCTTGTCTATGCCTAATTCTTTATTCATTTAAATAGTAGTATTATTATGTGTGCTAGGTACCTAAAATCTATTAGAAGTCGGCGCCAAGCCAAATGTAATAGTAGGTACCACATCCTCAGGGCCAGTGATTTATGAAAAAAATGTTGCGCCTAACAAAATACTTAACAACCCGCATGATGAGAAAGCATTACGCGAATGACAACAGTTGAGACTAATAAAATTGTAAATAACTCTTCAAAACTCTTGCATCGTCAATAGAGTAAGATCCCAGAGCCGTAAGACACAACTTATTTTCTAAAGCATATAACTTTCGGTTCTCAGTAGTCTCTTGTGTAGGTACTTTTTAATACCTGAATGTTTGTGGAGCTGCCCGGTGACACCTACGCAGGTACCAGGTGAGGTTTTTTATATGTTATTAAGATAACTATTACAATGTTATATTTAATCAGTCAGACAAATTGCAATGGCCAAACATTAACCAAATAAACACAAAAATTACTCAACCATGAGTATGAGCGCGAGAGCACTATGCGCATGCGCTTCAAAATATCTTAATATTTGAAAAATACTTACTGATTTTAATATGTATTAAATAATAATATTTGATTAAGCTAAAATGTATAATTAAAGTAATAATTAATTATTTAAAAAATAATTTAATGTATTGCTTAGATATAGGGAAAAAAAATTTTTCGGAGCAGTTGTGTTTTAAAGAACATTATATTTATAGAGACATGATCACCATTATTCGGTTCCGGATGCATTACTGCCGCCGAGCTATCGTGGGTAAGCGGGCGAGGAGAAGTAAAACCACGTATTGTAAATAATTAACAATGCAACAATTATTATCATAACAAAATGTGGATAGAATTACAATCAGCAATAATAAAATAATTAGAATACGACGCTCCACCGAACACGTCTTATTTCTTCTGCTAAGAGAGCCCGGAGTTGCGTCAGTGTCAAGAAACGTTCACCAGTGCTTGTCAAAATATCACCAGCCAGTCTTCACGTTTCTTGCCACTCTTAAAACATCGACGCGCCGTCACGGCCGGACTGACATTCGCATGTCCTCGTGCGACACCTCACGCCTTGATTTATCTGAAAAGACCAAATACAGTTCTGTAGCACACGTCTGGGCATGCTCGCCCATCCCTGACTAGCTACCGATTCATGACACCTGTTTAAAAAGATCTCGATCTTCACCCCTCACATCTGAGTTAAACACACTGGGCGGACAACTGACTTCAGGCGCCCCTTCGACCACCCACCAACTCGCATGGTGCGATGGACCGGACAACCCGTCAGCGCCCCTTCCACCAGTCACGATAACCACACACAGCTGCTGCAATCAACTGGTTCAGAACGTCGACCCATATAGGCCAGTCCCAAACCAATCTCTTGCCACCCAGCTCACACCAGAAAAGTCGTAGTCTGACCGTGGGCATCGACCCGGTTTAGGCCAGCCCAGGCGATCAACTACACTACATACCACGTAGTCTGATCAGAGGCATCGACCCGGTTTAGGCCAGCCCCCTTGATCAACTACGCCACTCCCAACTGCCTATCCAGTGCAGTAGGCTCTAGATCGAATTTCAATAAAAATACAGGGTTTACTCAATTGTTATAAACTAACCATTTACTGCTCATCATGTTCGGAGGCAAAGAGGGTGTCAGAGTTTGCCGTCAAAGTAGTTCACAACTACACACATCAAAAGTGTCTAGGGATCAAGCATTTTTATGCGGATTTCTTGAGATTGAGATGTGGCTTTAGCCCTGGCCTGCTCAGTCGCCAGACTTGAACCCGATTGAGCATGCATGGGATATGCTACAGAGAAGAGCTCTGCCGAATATGGAGGGTATCCAGTCGCAAGAAGACCTTTTTTTGTTGTTGCAACGAACATGGGCGGCCATTCCACAGCGTGTTTGGATGAACTCATTTTGAGTATGCCAAACCGATGTTCTTGTGTTGTTAGTGTTCGCGGTAGAAACACGGATTATTAATTGTTTAAGTTACCTAATAAAATGTTAAAGAAAACTGTTATTTCAGTCTTTTTTTCGAACTTTAATGTTAGTGGTTCAAATGTCAAAAATCCCTTTATTAGGAAAATGGCAAATTTCTTTATTAATGCAAAGGTGACTTGGTTTATCGTTACTGTGACAAACGAAAACACTTTATTTGATGAATCCTTAAAGAAAATTTTAATTAATATCAATCAGGAGAAAAGTTATTGCAAAAATATATGTTGATCTCTAGACACATATGTTGATCCCTAGACACTTTTGATGTGTGTAGATACCGATACTGTATCGCTATCATCATCGGATGTTACCGTTCCATTATTATTACTATGGATTTCCGCCGTCTCGGCCTCCTCTGCCTCATTGTTTAATGAAGTAGCTACAATCATCAGTTACATCAATCAGTCCATCGTAGCCCCTGGGTACTGCACGCAAGTTTTCGTGGGCGAACTTATAGGTTTTGTTAGACCCATCAATGTCTCTCAGCTCGTATCTATCGTGATCTAGTACCTTGACAATCGTAAAAGGGACCTTTGAACTTTCGCTGTAGTTTGGTTTGGTTACGCTCGCTACCCTTGATAAAGACAAGTCGCCTACACTGAATGGTCTCACTATTGCTCTACCCCGGTTAAAGCGTTTTACTTCTGACGAAGCAGCCACTTTGATATTCTCGGAAGCGTCATGCCTAATGGTATCTAAGTCTAAACGGCGCTCAGGTTCAGCGTGCAATGATAAGGTTGATATTCCTAATGACTTTACTCGTAACTCGTCGCGTTGGTATACCGTCCGTGATGAACGTACTACATTTTCCTAAAATTCTAATCAGTGCTATTTTGTCATTACCTCGTTAGTCTGTATCAGTATTCATAAAATCAATGATGTAATGCTAGATTTTTCAGAAAATTTAATTTCTCTACGGTGTGAAAATGCACGCGTCCTGTAGAATATTCCTACCTATTTTAACTGGTTCCGCAATAGTGCCATGCATGAGTTACTACGTGAAACAGCACTGAGAGCGAGAAACCTTGAACATTGATGGGGTTAACAAATTGGGAAATACATTCTACATTCCCCCTACCAATGCCCGTCAGATAGACTAAATCAATCTGTACAGTACCAGGGAACTTCTTGACGTAGCTGTTGGTTACCAATGATCAAGCAGATCAACTATCAAAAAGAAAGGAAACTGGCTCACCGGATGATATAGTCAAAGTGTTCCTCTATGCCTTGCGTTCACACACATGGACTTCTTTGACCACCACTGCTCCGCCGCCACCCGCTCGAACTGGACACGCCAATGCCAAGTGTCCTGGTCGTCCACACGCGAAGCTGGTGATTGGTCTTGGTTTATCAGCGGATCTGGATGTTTGGTTGTGCGTGTTCTCTGAAGTATCAGGCTCTTCTCTTCGTTTGTGGCAGTCTTTCGCTTTGTGACCCGAAGTGCTGCAGCGATGACATGTTCCCATAAAGCGTGCTTCGTTGACTCGGGTCCTTTTCACATCTGCATCATGGTTATCACTACCCTCATGCCTTTGTTTCAGTGAAATGCCATTGAGAACGCGAAGAAGTTGAGATCTAGTGGTCAGGTTATGAGAGTGGCGCTCACGGCGAATCACGGCTTCCTTTTGGCATAAACCGCAGATACAAATCCCGTTGTAACATCTCTTGTGGCAACATATGTTTAGTAAACTTTGCTAGCAATACTTCTTTTATTTGAGGCCATGTTAGCTGCGATGCCTGCAGTCGTGTTAAACAGGTAGCAGCTCGACCTTTGAGTGCACGCGTAAGTAACAAAAGTAGTTCTGCATCTTGTAACTTACGGCTGCTGACAACAATTTCTGTCACATTGCACCAACCTTCGATATCCAATTCGTTGCCATCAGGATCAAACTCGATTAATTGGTTAGACGTGCTGCCTGAAGGTTGCGGCTGCGATATAGCCATCATTCGGGAGTTAAACAATTCCATCTGTTGAGATAGGCTTGATTCTGATGCCTGTGCTGAAGATTGCGTACGGCTATTCTCCTCTGAAGTAAGCCCTTCAAATCCCACTTCTGATATAGAGACATGATCACCATTATTCGGTTCCGGATGCATTACTGCCGCCGAGCTATCGTGGGTAAGCGGGCGAGGAGAAGTAAAACCACGTATAGTAAATAATTAACAATGCAACAATTATTATCATAACAAAATGTGGATAGAATTACAATCAGCAATAATAAAATAATTAGAATACGACGCTCCACCGAACACGTCTTATTTCTTCTGCTAAGAGAGCCCGGAGTTGCGTCAGTGTCAAGAAACGTTCACCAGTGCTTGTCAAAATATCACCAGCCAGTCTTCACGTTTCTTGCCACTCTTAAAACATCGACGCGCCGTCATATTTATTTTATATATAAATTATTTGATTGCTTTTTTATCATCTTCATCATCATCATAGTAATCATTCGAATTTTCATCATTGAGTACATCGCGAAACTGTCCATCCAAGCCATCATCCTCATCATCATCTGATATGTTATTGTTGCTAGCAGCATGTTCTGTAAAAACAAAAAGATAAACAATTAAAAAACGGAACAACCAATATAATAAATTGTAAACCAGAAATCAATGTACGGTACCTGGTTCTTGAAGTGATTCACTAACGAATCCGGGTAATTGGTCACCATCAAAGGCATCAAACCAATAAAAAAGATACTGGTTATCTTCTAACGTCCATCCATTGTTTTCAGGAGTAAAAGTCGTTTTTCATTTGCATTATTCCTTAAGCTGGTAATATAATTAACTCGGAGAAATTGTTGAAATAATTAAGTTTTGCATGGTGGTAAATTGCTTGCATCGACATTTTTTAGTTTTTTTTTGGGATTGAATTCTTCATTAATATCAGACACAGTATAATTATTTAAATGGCTACCGCCACTTGACCGCCAGAAAATGAATACGCGCGGTTGCCGCGCGGTTCTATGTACTCGATGTAACCTAGAGGCGTTCAGTTGCTACCACAGAACACATATACTCAAAAAGGTTGCTACGCGGAAGCCGCGCGTATTGGACGGTGACAATGGATCGCTTCGACACCGAGATAATTATAGACGAAGTTGAGAAACGACCAGCTTTGTGGGAGATGCACATGCAGTGCGCAGAGTATTAATAAAATTTAAAAAACGGTGCTTGTGCAGGAGTTAGTGGACATTTTTGGCGAAAGCGAGGATTCATTAGAAAAAAAGGCAAAGGCAGAGTTGAAATGAAGCGGTTGTCACCCTACCCCACTCCTCACACTTACCGCGCGTGTCTGAACACTTTACGAACCTCGCGGATTGGAACCGCGAGGTTCGGTGTCTAAACAGGCACTAAGTAATAGAGTGCAAAAACAAATACGGACAAAATGGGCATAAGCTTGGCACATAAATAAATAAACGAATGACTATGTTTTGTAAAAAATAAAGCTGGAACTGATCTTAATCTTATCTTTATCGATAGTCAGTATTTTTAAATTAACACTTTTATTAATTTTTAGTTATTTTTATCTATATAAATAAATCAAATTGGAGTGTATGTTTGTGATATTAAAAAAAACTTCGTTTAAAAAAACCGACTTCAAAAACTGAAAAGTATAAAATAACTTAATTTGTATATGCTACCTATTCATAGGTTTGAATTCGGCGCCAAGCCAAATGTAATAGTAGGTACCACGTACCACACTCGCTATATTGCGAGACGAACGTCAACGACCTCACCGACGCTTCGGTTGTTTTGTCCTACGCGAAGAGCAGCTCAAGGTCACGCGCGGCGAGTGCGGTACCTACTATTACATTTTGGCTCGGCACCGACTTCAAACCTATGAATAGGTAGCACATACAAATTAAGTTATTTTATACTTTTCAGTTTTTGAAGTCGGTTTTTTAAACGAAGTTTTTTTTTTATTTTTCGCTTTTTAGTCTTTCTCAAGTCTCTCATCATCATTTCACCTAAATAACTTGAAAGAATACGACTAAAGGTAACATACAACATACTGTATAGAATAATAAATAAATATTTCGGACATGATGTTTAATACAGAATATGAAAGCTTGCAGACAATTGCCTTAACTTTATTGCAGACGCTCACGTAAATTTGAGGGCTTCCTTCAATTTCCTTGGGATCCCATCATCAGATCCTGATATGGTGGCCATGGGACTACATGGGGAGCATACCCTTTCGAATACAAATATAATTTTCAAAATCGGTCCACAATTGACGGAGTAATCAATGTACATACATAAAAAAAAAAAAAAAAACCGATGAAATTGAGAACCTCCTCCTTTTGGAAGTCGGTTAATAATAACTGTTTTTATACTAAATGCATATCTTGTATGTTTATACGGTACATATACCAAAATATCATTTTTTACAACTTTTGTCTGTCTGTCTATCTGTTTGCTCTGGCTAATCTCTGGAACGGCTGGAACGATTTTGACGGAACTTTCACTGCTTGGCATCTGATGATATAAGGAGTAACTTATGCTACTTTTTTAACCGACTTCAAAAAAAGGAGGAGGTTTCTCAATTCGACCGTATATTTTTTTTTTTTTATGTGTGTTCGGGGATAACTTCGTCGTTTATTATCCGATTTTGATGATTCTTCTTTTGTTGGAAAGGAGATGTCCCGACGGTGGTACCATAACAAGGAAACTAGGATCTGATGATGGCATCCCTGAGAAATCGAGGGGAAACCTCCTTTTATTCAGGCACATACTATGTTTTTCGTATATTTTCTGAAGCTACTCCGGTATTTGCGTCTGGTAGTCATCATTTAATGATGAAGAGCTGATGATGAAAGGTACAACTCCTTAACGGTTAAGAGTTGGAGGATAAATCTTTAAATGTCATATGTATGTATGTTACCTTTAGCCGTATCCTTTCAAGTTTTTCAGGTAAGCTGATGATGGAAGGTACAACTCCTCAACGGTTAGGAGTTGGAGGATAATTCTTTTAATTTCATACGTATCTATAGACCTTTAGTTGTATACTTTTAAGTTATTTAGGTGAGCTGATGACACATGCGCTATGATGACTAACCCCTTAATGTATTTTGCTTTAAGTAACTCGCCTGCTTCTATTTCATCACGACATTTAAGCTTGGACACGATTCCTATTGCTCCGTAGACCACGTTTTCGGTAACAGAAATCTTGCATCTCAACATAAATTTGAAAACTGAGCATACTCAGTTTTAATACGTGTTCAAACCACTAAAGTTATTCGCATCAGCAGAAATTATATGAAATAGTTCAACTTACTGATAACCTACGATTGTTTGTACTAAAAATGGAAAAATAAAAACTTTTTATAAAAAAAAACCGACTTCCTAAAACCATCCAACGAAAACTCCCTGCTAAAAAACACTAAAAAGCGTAAAATAAACTGGCTCTTCATAAATTGCTATGAGCCAATTCTTGTCTATACCTAATTCTTTATTCATTTAAATAGTAGTATTATTATGTGTGCTAGGTACCTAAAATCTGTTTGAAATCGGCGCCAAGCCAAAATGTAATAGGAGGTACCGCACTCGCCACTGCCAGATAGCTGCTCCTCGTGTAGCACAAAACAATCCAAGCGGGCAGACACGCGCGGTCTGACGCGACGTCGTTCATGGTCGTCTCGAAATATAGCGAGTGTGGTAACTACTATTACATTTGGCTTGGCGATTTTAGGTACCTAGCACACTTAATAATACTACTATTTAAATGAATAAAGAATTAGGTATAGACAATAATTGGCACATAGCAATTTATGAAGAGCCAGTTTATTTTACGCTTTTTAGTGTTTTTAGCAGGGAGTTTTCGTTGGATGGTTTTTGGAAGTCGTTTTTTTTTTTTTATAAAAAGTTTTTTAGACTAGCTTCGCCCCGCGGCTTTACCCGCGGTACAACATTAATTCCCGTGGGTAACACCGCGGGGTTCACCTAGTACTATAATCACATTCGAAAAATAATCGAATTATTTATATAGATACTAGTGTAACTCTTGTAAGTTAACCGTTCTACAGTACTGGTCACTTCAAATCAAAATAAATTTACTTTACATAAGAATTATAATTTCAAGTTAATAGTCCGCGTTGTCCGATCAGTCGGACAAAGTGATTAGAGCACGCGGTCATAGCCTTATTTTTTCAAGATATGGAATTCTTTTTTCTAAATTTGTAACATGGGTATGGTGGTATTTGTGTATAAAACGTTTCAACTATTACCGTAAAAAAACTTGTTGTCATTCAAAAACTTTGATCGATTATGATGAATTAAAGGTTATGGAGGAAGCTGAAGGAACTCAATGTACGGCTAAATTGACCGTTGGAGAGCCACGCTTCGGCATGAATGGGCCGGCTCGACCGGAGTGATATCACGGCCTCACAGAAAACCGGTGTGAAATAGTGCTTGCGCTGTGTTTCACCGAGTGAGTGAGGATACCGGAGGCCCATACCCCAACACCTCCCCCTATCTCCCCCCCCATCCCCCAAAGGCCGGTAACGCACTTGTGACGCCTCTGGTGTTGCGGGTGTCCATGGGCGGCGGTAATCGCTTACCATCAGGCGATACGTCTGCTCGTTTGCCGGTCTATTCCATAAAAAAAAAATAAAAAATTAATAGCAACTTGCGACGTTAGGTATACCACGCAACAATATTTTAGACGATTTAAATTGTTAAGGTAAAAAGCTTGGCTAAAAAGTAATGGCTGCGCCCTTTTTTGTGCGAAAATTCCCTCGGATACCTCCGACTGGTGGCTATGTCGGACTCGCATCGACTAAAAACTACACACCGTTTCGGGTACTAGAAGCCGGGGAACGAGGTGCACCCTTGAGAGTTTTCGTTGGATATTTTTTGGAAGTCGGTTTGTTTTTTAAAAAATATTTTATTTTTCAGTTTTTAGTGCAAACAATCGTAGGTAAGTAGTAAGTTGTACTATTTTATAAAATTTCTGCTGATGCAAATAACTTTTATCGGTATAAAGACGTATTGAATGTCAACCCCTATTTCACCCCTTAGGTATAGAATATCCAGAAACGCTACGTAATACCTTAATACTCATTTTTATCGGTAGCCCAATAATAAAGTTTCACGTTTCTAACTTAAAAAATACGAACTTTTACACAAGCTTTTATCTTTTTCACCATCTCAGGGTAGAATATCCAGAAACGCTTAAATACATTTCTACTCATTTTTAATCAGTAGCCCAAAGATAAAATTTCATGTTTCTAACTTAATAAATGACGGACTTTCGTACAAACTTTCAACCCCTATTTCACCCCCTTAGGGGTAGAAATTCCAAAATTCCTTCCTTAGTGGCTGTCTACTGAATAAAACGATCCACATGAATAACGGAATGAATAAATGAATACAAATTAAGGTCTAGGTATACGTACGTGTAATATTAAAATAATCCTCTAATCCCTAACTGTTGAAGAGTTTAAACCTTCTATCATCAGCTCACCTAAATAACTTGAAAGTATACGACTAAAGGTCTTTAGATACGTATGAAATTGAAAGAATTATCCTTCAACTCCTAACCGTTGAGAAGTTGTACCTTCCATCATCAGCTTACCTAATAAAATTGAAAGAATACGACTAAAAGTAACATACATACCTATGATATTTAATGAGATTTATCCTTCAACTCCTAACCGTTAAGGAGTTGTACATATATAAGAATATAAGAAAAACATAGTATGTGCCTAAAAAAACTGAGGGTTTCCCTCGATTTCCCTGGGATCCCATCATCAGATCCCGATATGGTGGCAATGGGACCCCCTTCGGAGCATACCCTTTCGAATACAAAAAGAAGTTTCAAAATTGGTCCATAATTGACGGAGTATTCAGTGAACAGACATAAAAAAATAAAATAAAGAAACAGTGGAATTTAGAACCTCCTCCTTTTTGAAAGTTTTGTTAGTTCATAGGTAAAGACCTTTTCGGGACAGCTGTGTACTTGCTGACCCGTATAGTTTGCCTATAACTTGGTCCTACACGCTATGCCAGCTGGCTGAGAGTGTAGGTACTGGGATATAGGTATGTGGCCGGCCCAGCTGTTTTAGCTTTTGATCCGTAGCCTAAATACCAGGGAGAGGTGGTGGTTCACTATCCTAACCGGCCCAGCTGTTAGCCTTTGATCCGTAGATAGGATAGTAGTGAAACTCGGAGGAGGTTACGACTTTTCTTATTTGCTAAAATGCACTTTAATATATACACAAAATTGGCATACAACTCGTGGCTGTACCAGCGAGCTTGAATTTACGCGTGAGTGAGAGAGTGATATAATTGAGTGAGAGAGAACGATTATCGCTTAGTGACAGTTTATATAAATACGTGCGCGCGCTGAGATTCCGTTCATAATTTGTTTGCTAGGGCAGCGGATGGACGTACGTACGCATGGCGCGACAGGACGGCGCCACCGCAGGTGCTCTGTCGCCACATTACTCCCCCTCAAGCGAAGCGTACGTTGGGTTTAACTGGCCTCCCGGCTCGGGTGACGTAGGTGTTGCGTTTCGTGGCTGGCTCATCTGTGTTGCTCGACGTCGCGGCGGCTGCACTCGTAGTATTGGTACTCGAAGTTGGCGGTGTTGCTTGCATTGTCGTATTGGGATATGTTTGAGGATGTGATGTACATTGTTCGTCGCTATCTCAGAAATCTTATGAAATTAAATATAAAAAAGTGTCAAGTAATGACTTTCACCAAAAAGAAAAATATTATAAAGTATAACTATCATATCGATTACACCAATATAGACAGAATTACGGAAGTGCGGGACCTAGGAGTTATATTTGATTGCATGTTAAACTTTAGATCGCACTACAACTACATATGCAACAAAGCTAACCGCATGCTCTCATTTATACTTCGCACCGCACGACCATTTAAAAATACAAGATCTATTGTAATCTTATACTACTCTCTCGTAAGAAGTATTCTGGAATATGGTTCACCCGTATGGTCTCCAATTTATAATATACATATAGACCGGATAGAGGCGGTGCAGAGGAGATTCGTGAGAGCTCTCTGCTCAAGATGTGGGCTAAGACGCAAAATACCGGAGTATGTTGACCGATTACAAAAATTTTCTTTAAGGTCTTTGGAAAATAGAAGATGGATGGGCGACTTGTGCATCTTACACAAAATTGTACATTGTACAATCGACAGTAATCTCATAGAAAATATTGAAATTAAAATACCAACGCGATCTGTACGTATACCACAATTGTTTAGTGTTCCTCCCTGCAATAATAATGTCTCACACAATAACCCACTAAACAGAATGTGCAGGAACTATAATATCGTGTGCTCACATTTAGACATCTTTCACGAAGGCCTCAATGCCTTCAAGTGTTCTCTCCTTCGTTGCAGCGGACCTTAATTTTAATACACAGCTCAGTTTTCTTTATATATTTAGTTTGTAACTGTGTATCTAATTATAGATTTGTTTTTTGTTGGTTTTTCTTATAATTTTCTTATAATTTTTCTTATAATTTGTTAGCCTTATGCTAAAACGAAGCACTTTCTACTGTTTAAGCTGTGTACAGTTGTAACTGGATGGCAGGTTTACTGTGTTTGTTAAGACTGTGTTTTGTATTTTTTAAGTCTGTTATCTGTATCTGTACCTATTAAATAAAATAAAATAAAATAAAATAAATATGTATAGGCTGGTTTCAGTCGATCTATTGATATTACTGTCGTACGTAATGGTAGAGCGTAACAAGTATTTTTCATATCAAGCTTCGAGAATATAGTTTTTCCGTGTAACTGGTAGGTAAAGTCGTGAATCCTCGGTATAGGGTATCTATCTGGTATTGTAACGGCGTTGAGTCTTCTATAATCACCACACACTCGTAGTGAACCGTCTTTTTTCTTTACGACGTGTAGTGGGCTGGCCCAAGGGCTGTTTGATGGCTTACATATACCCATTTCTATCATCTTCTCGAACTCAATCTTCGCGGTTTTATATTTATCGGGCGGGAGCGGACGCGGCCTTGAGAATAAAGGCGGTCCCGTCGTTTCGATGCGGTGTGTGACGTCATTGTTTCGGTCAGCTGACGAACGAACTCTGCGTCGTTTATGTTCGGCTTTGTAGGCACGAAGAAATCCGACGGGATGCGCAGTGGAGAACCGTAGGTCATTAGGGCAGGGCTAACTGAAGAGTCTTGACAAAGTGCTGTACGTAGTCCTAGTAGCACAGTAGGTAATTCTTCGCTCCATCTGCAACTCGCGGATCTTGCCATTAGTGCTGCTTTTAAAGTACGATGCCATCGTTCTATCTGTCCGTTTGCTTGTGGGTGGAATGCAGTGGTGCGTATGCGAGTGACGCCGAGTTTCTTCATTAGTGAGTAGAATAGTGATGACTCAAATTGTCTGCCTTGGTCGGTTGTGATTCTTAATGGACAACCGAATCGTGTTATCCATCCTTCGTAAACAGCTTTCGCTATTGTCTCGGCGGTGATGTCACGAGTAGGTATTGCCTCGGGCCATTTAGTACAGCGGTCGATCATTGTAACTAAATACCTATAGTCGTTTGATGGTGGTAGCGGTCCAACTATGTCGACGTGTAGGTGTTCAAAACGCGATGATTGTTGAAACTCGCCGAGTGGACTAATTACGTGTCTTTGTATTTTCGCGCGTTGACAACCGATGCATGACCTTGACCACGTAGTTACATCTTTGTTCATAGACGGCCAGAAGAATTTTGTAGTCATTATTTTTCTTGTATCGTAGTGTGTATCAACTAAATTGAATTTCTGTTCTTCTCCGATTTTACTTGCAGCGACGGCGGCTTCAAACTGCGCGAACCATAGTCATGGGTTTTGGCGCCAAAATGGTGGTAGACGTGCAGGCAGCGAGATTGTGGCTACGTCGCTCTGAATTGTAACTACCTGGGCATCGCTAAATTCTGTGTTCGTTTCATTCGTCATGGCTTTAGGTACACGTGGACAGTAGTGGTAGATACTGCGCTTGATGCGTCGTTAGCAGCGAGAAGGTAGGTACGACGCGTCGGCTGTGTGATAGGTATGTACACGCGGTCAGCCGAACGACGTCTCGCCAGTAGGTACGCCGCCGAGTCGTCGCCGTGAATGCGAAGGAGCGTTTGTTTGGGTTCGGGGTCACCAATTTCGGGACAGCTGTGTGCTTGCTGACCCGTATAGTTTGCCTATAACTTGGTCCTACAAGCTATGCCAGCTGGCTGAGAGTGTAGGTACTGGGATATAGGTATGTGGCCGGCCCAGCTGTTTTAGCTTTTGATCCGTAGCCTAAATACCAGGGAGAGGTGGTGGTTCACTATCCTAACCGGCCCAGCTGTTAGCCTTTGATCCGTAGATAGGATAGTAGTGAAACTCGGAGGAGGTTACGACTTTTCTTATTTATTTGCTAAAATGCACTTTAATTAGGCAGACCCGAAATATTTTTTTTTTTTTATCTGTACAAATTTTACAAATTTTAATATATACACAAAATTGGCATACAACTCGTGGCTGTACCAGCGAGCTTGAATTTACGCGTGAGTGAGAGAGTGATATAATTGAGTGAGAGAGAACGATTATCGCTTAGTGACAGTTTATATAAATACGTGCGCGCGCTGAGATTCCGTTCATAATTTGTTTGCTAGGGCAGCGGATGGACGTACGTACGCATGGCGCGACAGGACGGCGCCACCGCAGGCACACAACCTATTATATATTTTTATGTGTGTTCGCAGATAACTTCGTCGTTTATAAACCGATTTTAATTATTCTTTTTTTAATGGAAAGAAGATGTCCCAACGGCGGTACCATAATAAGGACACTAAGATCTGATGATGGCATCCAAGAGAAATTGTGTCGAACCTTGAAGTCGGTTTTTGTTTTGTTATTTTTTTTACATATTTAGAGTTTAGCTTTTTATTAATAAACAAGCGTGTACCTCAGATCAACTTTTAGTTGGTACTGAATCAAATATAGTGAAAGCTAAGATGTGAGATATCGAGAAATTTACTGTACGCAAATGAGATTAAAATATACACTCATTTGCAAAAAAAAAACGGGCGGTTTCGATTTTCTTCCTGGCTGAAAAAAATAAAATACCAAAAAGGTTTTAATCATTTGAACATGTTACTGGCCAGTTATAAAAGTACCATAATGTTTATAAGAGTACATTCCAAATTCAAATTTTTTACTGAGCCTGGTTTTCAAAGAAAACAACTTTTAACTACATTTTGTGGCGCGAATTCCCTATAGTCAATATCGTCTCTAATTAACTTTTTGTAAATTTTTATTAAAGTATCTGATTTCCTTGACATTTAATAGTATTGTTATTGCTGTTTAGCAATCTCGAAAATGGTAGATGAAGTGATAAAAGCGAGCAAAATTATTGCGCTGCTTGAAGAAGGTTGCAGCCAATGCTTCGTGGCTCAGAGGCTAAATGTGACTCGGTCGACAGTTCAAAGGACCTGGCAGCGCTATCAAGAGACCGGTTCCGTCAAGAGAAGACCTGGTTCTGGCAGAAAGACATGTACCGAACCACGGGATGATCGTTTTCTAGTTAGTCAAGCGTTGAGAAATCGCAAATCTTCTTATGTGGACATCAAGAACAGCCTCGAAGAAGTAAGAAATGTGCAAATTAATCTATGGACGGTCAGGAGGAGGCTTCTCGCTGCTAATATACACAGTCATCGCCCGGCACGCGGCCCTAAATTACTCCGTGGACATCCAGTTGCCAGGCTTGGCTTCGCTCGAAATTGTGTATCATGGACTCATGAAGACTGGGATAGGGTATTGTTCTCCGATGAAGCCACGATATATCTGCATGGTGAAGCCCGACGTCGGCGAGTGCTACGTAGACGAGGTGAACGCTTTGCAGAGGCATGTTTTGAAGAAATCACACCTTATGGAGGGGGCTCTGTTATGTTTTGGGCAGGAATAAATTCTATGGATCGTACGGAGTTAGTCTTCATCGAAAACGGTACACTGACTGGACACCGATACATAACGGAAGTTCTAATTCCTTATGCACAACCCGCTTTAACCGCTCTTGGCGAAAACTCAATTTTTATGGACGACAACGCTCGCGCCCACCGGTCTAGCGATGTGGAAGCGTATATGCTAGAAGTCGGAATTCGTCGTTTGACTGGCCAGCTAGAAGTCCGGACCTCAATCCAATAGAGCATGTCTGGGACATTCTGAAGCGACGAGTGAGATCAGTGCAGCCGTCTCCGCAGACCACCAGAGAGGTAAATAATGTGATTACCGCGGAGTGGGAACGTATTCCCCAAGAAACCATAAAAGATATACTCGCTAGCATGCCCAGACGAATGCAAGCCGTGATTTCAGCAAGAGGGGGTCACACTCAATACTAAACTTTTATCTGCTTTTAATGTATTCAAGAAAAACAAAGAAATTAACGCGTTTCATTTTTACTTAGCGAGCAGGTACAATAATAGTGTTTTGAGCTTAACATTATTTCTCAGTAATTTAATCAAAATGTTATGATAAAACTGATAAAAACTATTTCTTCCTAATTAATTTATAAAATTCTGAGGATACAAGGACAATACCTAAAATTGTCAAACAAACTAATAGTAACTATAAAATAGTTCTTTGCTTAAGTGCCCGTTTTTTTTGCAAAAGAGTTTATAATTTAACAACAAATTTTTGTGAATTTTAGTTTAGTGATGTCAACGTAGGAAGGCCTCCCGCAAGGTGGACGGACGACCTATAAAAGATCGCGGGGACTCGTTGGATGCAGGCCGCTACCGACCGGTCGAAATTATTTTTTAAAATTTACTGTAGCGAATACTGCTTCACGAAGTGGTTTCTCACGTGCAGTATACACCACGTTCTTTAATATGTATGTTAATATTTAAGATCATATATTATAGTATAAATTGTATGTAGTATATGAATATTAGGTTGAATTATTAAATATTTAAATACTCACTTCAAATATTATAAATATTAGTATTTACGATTCTTTCTAAGGAAAGGCCCGTGTACAGCAGTGGACTGTTAAAGTTTGTTGATGTGATGTATTTTTATTGTTCGCAGGTAAAGTGTGGGGCAAATATACCTATGAACCAGCGCTCAAAGGCTGGATAGCGCCGTACATGACCATTAGCACGTTCGATGAGGCGCTACGGCGATGTCGGAGCGACGGTAACGCTAACTTGATACCAAATAAAAATATTGTTCTGTATATCGCGACATCGCATTGTTTATTCCAAAGCTGTGTATATTCACTACTGCACGAGTAAAACTTACAGGTCTTTATACTTCAAAGAAAAACTCGATTCCGATCGAGACCAGCTTAAGGCCAGAGCAATGCTACCATAGACCAAATACTAATACAAATTATTACTTAAGTAATATTCTTTTATTCCTCAAGTAATACCTATTAATTGATTAATATCTTTTTTTTTAATAATCTATTTAATTTTTAATATTATAAATTATTATATTTTTAATAATTTAAATAATAAAAATAATAATGCAAAAAGATGATCGAGTTATATCTCACCTCCTTTATATGGATGATTTGAAACTACTTGCCCCCACTAAATTAAAATTGACAGCGTTACTAAAGGTCACTGAAAACTTTAGTAATTCTATCAAGATGGAATTTGGTGTAGACAAGTGTGCAGTCATGTATGTAAAGAAGGAAGTGATTGTGGAATCTGAAGGAGTAGAGCTTTCAGATTCCACAAAACTTCGATCTCTTTCTGCCACCGAAACCTACAAGTATCTAGGTTTTTCGCAGTCCTTGGGAATACCAGAATCTGACGTGAAACAAACGTTGCGGGAACGTTTCTTTGGCCGCCTGAAAAAAGTACTTAAAAGTCTTTTATCAGGCGGTAACAAAGTGCGGGCCTACAATAGTTGGGTCATGCCGGTTCTGATGTATTCCTTTGGTATACTTAGATGGACTCAGACTGAATTAGATGCCCTTGACAGGAGAGTCCGTACATTTCTGACTGAATTCCGAATGCATCACCCACGTTCATCGGTTATGAGGTTGTATATCCCGCGAAAGTTTGGGGGTCGTGGTCTATTAAATATCAAGACCCTACACAATCGCGAGATATACAATCTTAGAGAATATTTTCTCCATACTGATGTGGGCGTGCATCGCCATGTAGTTGCAGTGGATACCGGACTGACTCCGCTCGCTTTGGCTAAAGAGAATTGGCGCAAACCTGTAGTACTTGGTACTGATGATCGCAAGGAGGTATGGAAGGGCAAAGAACTTCATGGTCGATTTTATCGGGCCCTAAATGGGCCTGATATAGATTTTAAAGCATCTACGTCCTGGCTACGGTATGGTGATCTCTTCGGAGAAACCGAAGGTTTTGTCTGTGCGATTATGGATGAAGTTATCATGACGAATAACTATCGGAAGTATATCCTGAAGGATGGTACGGTCGACATCTGTCGGGCATGTCACCGTCCTGGAGAATCTATCGTGCATATTATTTCTGGTTGTTCTCGTCTTGCTAACGGCGAGTATTTGCATAGGCACAACCAAGTAGCCAGGATCGTACATCAACAACTTGCCCTGAAATATAAACTTGTGAGTTCAGAGGTAAGCCTGATATTGTGGTGATAGATCGATTAGAGCGCCGCGCAATGATTGTCGATATCGCCGTTCCTCATGACGAGAATCTCGTGAAAGTCGAAAAAGAAAAACAAATAAAATATTTGGATTTATCTCACGAGATTGTCGATATGTGGATTCGGTGATCATTGTTCCGATAGTCGTATCTGCTCACGGATTGATAGCCAAGAGCCTCGACCAACATCTTAAGAGGCTCACGTTAGGGAGCTGGATCAAGGGTCTGATGCAGAAGGCAGTCCTCCTTGACTCGGCTCGAATTGTGAGGAGGTTCTTGTCTCTGGAGCCCTAACCACCGGTTTCTTAGTCCCTGTACCCGAAGTCGGTGGTCTACAATTTTTTATTTTTAAATGTATTTGTTTTTATATGTATATTTAAAAATGTAAATAATATGTTATATAATAAGTTTAATAAAGAGAAAAATATTAAAAATTTAATTTTTAAAATAAAAATTTTAATGTTTATCCGTCTATGGAAAAACTAACTCACTTACTTACAATTGTATTGTTTAGACACCATGTAACCTTACGTTACATCTTAAGCAACAAACGTTTATCGATTGGAGATCGATAAACGTGTGTTGGTGTGATGCATTAGGAATTCGAAGTTTCGCCATCCTTGTTCAACCAAAGGGTATCTTAAGAGTCATCTAAGAGAGCAAAATACGCAGTAAAATAGCACTGCAGAGAGAAAAAAACTTAACACAAACCCTACACCGTATGTCTGGCCAGCGTGCCTAGTTGGCTAAAATCTCCTTGTTAAGAGAGGTTAGGTCCAGCAGTGGTGTGGGAGCGCAACTGTGCCGCTGTCAACATCGTACTCGTGACTATATAAACTTTATAAATGTTTATGTACTCTATAAAAGTGGGATTTGTGCAAAACTACATGAACAGTGCTAAAATTATCCCAAAAAATATATAGAACACAGTGAACATCGCACAAAAATCGAATAAAAGTACGTAAATGCGATCCACTGAAAGATTTTCTTATTATGTGAAAAATCCAACATCTAATAGGAAATCTTATACGAATACTGTATCTACTGCCCCTATGTGTGTGTCACCGTTGAACTCAATACATATAAACTCAAATAATAATACAAAAACACCCTAGTGAAAGACAGTTTTTACTTTTACCACAATTTTTTACTTAAATCTCAAAAGTTCAGTGTTATTATGACGAAAACCACAACGACAAATTAGCGACATCTAACGTGCTTCGTCGAAAACAACTGAGACAAACCGCGGGCCAAATCGTAACCTGTCATCTAGTGACAACCAACGACACTACTTAATGAGCATCGATATATTCGATAGGAAGAAGTACAATTACAATAGATGTCACTAAAAGCAACATACAAATCCGTTAAGGAAGAAATAAAAATATGTTAATAAATATGCAACAGGATATGAAGCAGCATAAAGAAGACATGACAAAGATGAAGAAAAAGATAAAAACACAATAGTTGACAGCCTTAACGAGAAGTTTAGCAACTTATAACTAAAAAATGAACTTTTAGAACAAAAAAAATTGAAGAACAAAACAGAAAAATAAACAACTTAGAAAGGACAGTCTAGACGCAAAAACTTGGTTATATTTGGTGTAGATGAGTGCGAAAACTCATAGCACGAACTTGAAAAAATTATAATCAGCATAATAAATATACCTACATATATATTTTAAGGTGTCCTGTGAGATCAACAATATTGAAGCAGTAAGAAGACTAGGAAAGAGGGGTGAGAAGATCAGACCAGTGGTTATTATACCATGAGGGGTGAGAATATTTAATTAGGTTTCAAACTACAGATTCAGAAAAGCAAATTTTGTCTTCAAAACACCGCATACTACATACTTAAAAGAAGACTATCCAATTGAAATATTAAAAAAGCGTAAGGAGCTACAAGTCCAACTAGAGAGAGAAAAGAAAGCAGGCAATACAGGGATTATTAAATACGACAAACTTATTATAATTAATAAGAAACACTCTTCCCGCAATCCCAAGCAAGAGAAACATTTTTGAATCCCCGCAGACAACACAACCTGTTAGCCAAGAAACTCAACACATTCGTAAGCAACCTCTGAAGAAAACCAAAGCAACAAATATGAAGAACTACATAATACAGACGCCTAAACTAGTATTCACCCAGACAGAAGCACCTCAAAGCAAAACAAAGACATCACAGTATAAAGAAAAATACCAATCAACACCGGACCCGCCTATCACTCACCTACCACCCAGTACGGCCGGCCACCGCGGGAGAGTGCTACCAAAATCCTTTAAAGAGCAACAACTTTAAAGAACTCTTTCAAGACGTTTAAAACACCTACCTTCAATGAAAAATCATTATTTTCCGAACTAAAACTTATGGAGTAACTAGACATCAAGCACGACGTAAGACGCAAGACATCAAGATCATAAATTGTAACAACGGCTGGTGGAGATTGGCTGAAAACCGCTAAAGATAGAAATAAGTGGTGTGCCTTAGAGGATGCTTTTACCCGTAAGGGGTCCATGTGGAACTAATGATGCATCATGTAATCATCTATCTATCTATACTTATACAGGGTGTCCCAAACTTCAACGATAAGCGGGCGCCTAAAGGTAGAACTGCTAATGAGTACATAAGGAAAACAAATAAAAAAAACATACCTAGTTTTTTTTTTAGTTACAAGAAAAATTTAGAATTTCTTTGAATTTCTTTGTTTTATACTATGTAGTGATAAATATATTAGTATAGATAACCATCGGTCGGGTAAAAATAACATGTCCTGACTGGCTGACTGATGGACTAAGAGCCCGTGAACCTCAGACTTTCGTTATTTTATAAAAGCTGAAAGTTTGTCAGCGCAACCTCCCAACACAGGTAAAAACGATGGACCATTATGAAGTTTGGGTTACCGTGTCTTTGGCAGTTAAACGGTACCAAAGGTGTGTAAAATATCGATCTAAATTCGTCAAATAATAAAGCGCGATTTTTTTATATAATAATAATAATAAAAGCCTTTATTCGCTGACCTTTTAACTTACATGCTATTCTTATAAAACAGTAGTATTCTTAAATCTAATTTACCTAGCAAAATATAAGAATAAATTTATTTATTAGCAACCACTTTGGTCAGGTTGTCTGTCGACATAGGCCTCCCCCAATTGTTTCCACGTCTCTCTATCCTTGGCAGACCTTCTCCATCCTTTTGGTAAATCGTCCTCCCATCTTCCGATTTGACCTCCTCGTTGTCTTTTCCCGTTCCTCGGATACCACTCTATTACATCCTTAGTCCATTTTTCTTTGTTAGTCCTCATTATATGTCCAGTCCAGTTCCATTTAAGTTTTCTTATTTTTTGTAACACGTCGCTGACCTTTGTTCTTTTTCTTATTTTCGAAATGGTCCATCGATCCCGTAGTTTTATGTTAATCATGCTTCTTTCCATGCTGCGTTGACAAACTGCTAGTTTTTGGTTGTTTTTGCTCGTCACAGGCCAAGTTTGACATCCATAAGTAAGACATGGTAGAATACATGTGTTATATAATTTGCTTTTCATTTCCATGGGAATTGTTTCATTTTTAACTATTTCTTTTAGAGACCAATACCGTTTCCAAGTGTTGCATATTCTTCTATCTATTTCTTTAGAATACTGGTCTTTTATTGAAATAAGTTGTCCTAAATATATATATTCATCTACATATTCTATAGTTTCTTGTCCTATTACTATATTTTCTTTTACGGCATTCGTCATCACTTTAGTTTTCACTGGGTTCATTGATAAACCTGCTTTCCTGTTTTCAACATCTAATTGTTGTAGCATAGTTTGTAGTATGCTTGGTTTCTCAGCGAATACTACTATGTCGTCGGCAAATCTTAAATGGTTTAGGTTCAATCCGTTAATATTGATTCCGAAATGTCCCCAGTCTAAGTTCCTGAATATATTTTCTAAGACTGCTGTGAAGAGTTTTGGGGAAAGTGGATCGCCTTGCCTAACGCCTTTTTGAACTCTAAATTCTTCGCCTTGTTGTTCTAGTTGGACTGTTGCTGTGGTGTTTTTGTAAATTTCTTTTACGATTTTTATGTACTTTCCTTCTACTCCTTGGTTTTCTAGCGTTTTCCAGATATAGGTATGACTCAGCGAATCAAAAGCCTTATTGTAATCGACGAATGCCATATAATACAGTTGTCCATATTCATTGAGCTTTTCAGTTACTTGCTTCACAACATGAATATGGTCGATGGTAGAATAATCGGCGCGAAATCCAGCTTGTTCCCTTGCTTGGTTTTCCTCCAGGTGCTTCGATATTTGTCCGAGTATTATTTTAGAAAACACTTTATATAAATTGGACATAAGGCTTATAGGTCTATAATTATTTATTTCATTTTTGTCACCTTTTTTGTGTAGTAGGATGATGGTTGATTTAGTCCATTGAATGGGTATTTGTTCAGTTGCTACTACTTCATTAAAAAGATGGGTCACATATTTGGATATCGCAGGTAAAGATTGTTTTAGTAGTTCGTTGGATATTTTATCGTCTCCAGGAGCTTTTCCACTTTTTTGTGATTTTATAGCCTTTGTGACCTCAGATTCTAGTATACATGGTATTTCTTCTTCTTCGTAAGCTTCCTTTTCTTTTTCTTCTGGCGTTGTTCTGTCTGTCTCCGTGTATAAGTTTTTGTAAAAATCTGTCGCTACTTTTGCTATTGATAGTCTCTTTGTCGTAATTTTCTCGTTTTTCTTCTTATTTTTAGTTCTCATGTTGGGTATCCATTGTGTATATTCTTTTAACTGTTTTATACCTCTCTTAATTCCGCCTGTTCTTTCTATTTGTTCTTTCAAAACATCCAGTCTTTCTGCTTTTTTATGTTTTCTTATTGTTTCTTGAATTTTCTTGCTAATACTTGCGATGTTTTGTTTTTTATCTTTTCGTTTGTCTAACATTTCATTTCTCTCTGCCATCAATTTTAATGCTTCTTCTCCTAACTTATTTTTCTTAATTTTTTTCGTACTCGATTTGTTTATATATATAAGTTCCTTTTGCAAAAAATTATACTTCTCTTGCAATGTTTCAGTATCTTTCATTCGATTTAATGTTGTCCCTAGGTCATTCAATATATTTTGTGGTATCAGTGATGTTATTGTCTTGTTCATGGTTGAGTGTATAATATGTTTTCTTGATTTGTTGTTTCTGTCTTGTACAACTCCTCTTACCATTCTATGATCTGTGTCAAAATTTAACTTATTAAGTACTTCAATGTCATTAAATATATGTTTTTCTCTGCTAAGTATGAAGTCAATTTCATTTCTGTTCATGCCATTCGGTGCCAACCATGTCCACTTTCTCGACTTTCGTTTTTTGAAGAAACTATTCATTATTTTAAAATTGTAAGCGAAACAAAAATCTATTAGTCTTTGTCCGTTGTCATTTCTGTCACCACTACTGTATTCTCCTAAGACAAATTCATCTTTGTTTGATTTCCTACCAACCTTGGCGTTAAAGTCTCCCATGATAATTATGTTCTTTTTTTGCATCAACTCTGTCATGTCTTCGTAGAATTTATCTTTCTCTAATTTTGTATCTTGTTCTGTGGGTGCATGTACTTGAATAATAGACCATGGTTGCTTAGATTCTGTTAATTGAATTTTAAGTACGGCGATTCTATCTGATATTCCGTGGAAGCTAATTATTTTATCTTTTAAATATTTTTGTACTAGGAATCCCATTCCATATGTACCTTTTTGTTTACCATAAGAATAAAAAATGTATTTATCATATTCTCTTATTTCTTCTCCTATTCTTCTTACTTCACAAAGACCTATGATATCCCACTTTATAGATTTTATACCTTCTTCCAATTCTTGTAGTCTGCTGTCCGACATTAACGTTCTAACGTTTAACGTTGCAATGTATATATTATTGTTTTTTTCTATTTTGATGTAGGAATGTATTTCTATGGGGGGGTGGTGGTCGTGCAACCCCACGGGGACCAGCCGGATTGGGGTTGTTTTGTCTCTGGTTGCTAATGGTTAGTTGCTACTTAGAGTTGTTTGAATTATTAATAATTGCGCTTGACCTTGGTCTCATCAAATCAAACGCGTTCTTTCTATTTTCCTTTGTTGTTATACTGTTGGTTATTGTTGTCTTTTTGGCTTGATTCTGGTTATCCGGTGAAGTTAATTGGTCTCTTTTCCTTTTTTCTTTAATTGGGTTTCCCTCTTTCACTACCAGTTGATCGTATTTAATGTATGCAGTGTTTCCTTTCGCAAGTTCTTCTATTAGTTTCGGCTTTAATTCCCTTCTTTTTTCTAGTACTTCTTTAGGAAAATCTTCAGTGATGTAACCATCTTTCAGGCTCCTTTTCATTTTTAATATCTCGTTTTTTTTCCAGTTATTTACAAAACTAACAAGAACCGGTCTTATTTTATTCTCTTTGATAGGACCGATGCGGTGGATTTTCGATACATCAGTAGCTTCCAAGGTAATTTTTAGATCTTGTTTAAAATTTTCCTGGACTCTCTGGAGCATCTCAAAAGAAGATTCCCTTTTCTCATTCAAACCAAAGTACAAAATGTTATTTTTCTTTTTTTCCTTTTCGAAATACTCAATTTTCTTTTCTAATATTTCTATTTTATTTTTCAAAATTTTGTTTTCATTTACAAGTGGTTCTAGTTTTTCGTCCATTTTTTCAAATATAATATTTGTTTGCTTTTCCATCTCTATTTTCATTTGGTCGAAAAGTAGTTTGAATTGTCCGTCCACTTTTTTTTTTCTTTTACTGGCAACACTGACGTGTATTGACGCTTAATTTTTATTTATCGGTCGGTTGGCACTTCCGTCGAATGTCAATGTCAGTGACGTATGACTTATTTACTTTGGTTACTTTCTCACAACCTCAAAGTAATGGAGTCTAAAATGATGTTATTATATATAGCGTATCTAGTATCTACTTGTAACTTCACGGTGTCTGTTTCACAAAATGTTCGGTGTCCCTTGATGTTTATGTTTATTGAAGCAGTTGTTGTAATAGCGCTGAATAACAAGTGTTTTTCAATTATTTTCGGCGGATGAATTGCAAGATAATGTTTACTTTTTGACAACCCGAAGATTATAACCAGGTCATGTATTCTCTAATGAATATTTTTGTTGACATTCAGCATTCATTTCGCAGATATGTGGCACTTTGAATAATTTATAATTATTAAATACAATTTGGATGATTATTTCATTTTTTTTTTTATATGACCTCTATGAATAGGTTAGTTGAAATTTTAATCAATTCAGTCCACTGGATCTTTAAATCAATGCTAGGATCTTTGCAGTTATCTTTGTTTACAATTTATTTTCAATATTTTCGTAAGATGGCGTTAGTTTTTTTTTTTATGGAGACTATAATAATTTATTTGCACTTTTTATCACTTTAATTAAGTACTTATTTTGTTATTGTTTATTTAGCACTTAGTACACTCGTTTTTGCTGGTCTTAATCGATTCTATTACACTAGATTCATCTGTTTATGTTCACAAGTTGTGATTACCGTCACTAATTTCGAATGTTCGTTTTATTTTTATGTTTGAAATGTTTTCAAAATCACTGTTATTTAACTCAATCCTTTATATTATCCACGTAGATTGAAGTCTTAATGACGTTTTTATACATATTTCGTATCACTCGTATAAGTATTTGTATTTTTAAATCACTTCAATATAAGACCCGATGTAAACAGTAGGACTAGTGTTGCCACACTTCCCTTTTTTTTATAGTACCTTCAGAATATTATTAAAAATCACGTTATTCATTGCCAGACACTTAACATAGTGGCAACCCCTTGCCAGACGCCCTTAACGTTCATGAAATTATAATTTTACTTACTTTATAGGTAGTAGAGCCACGCTGATTTCAGCATGAACGGGCCGGCTCGACCGGGGCGGTACTACCCTCGCACAGAAAATCAACGTAAAATGACAGCGTTCGTGCTGTCGTGTTTCGTTGGTGAGTGCGAGACCGGAGGCCCAAGTAGTCTAGTCAACAAGTTCCATACTTGTTGACTAGACTAAAAGGTGCAGCAGCGTCACTAGGCCGCCATGGTGTGGGTCGCCATACTGCATTGCCTGCATTCGCATGGTGACCGCCACTCTTGGATTCTGCTTGTGCTTTCCATCAGGCAGAGTAGAATCATTTTGGCGGGCATACATAAAAAAAAAAAAAAAAAAAAGCATAAAAGCTGTTTTTTAACCGACTACCAAGAAGGAGAAGGTTCTATGTTCTACTGTATGTTTTTTTTTATGTATGTTCACCGATTACTCCGTCAATTGTTGACCGATTTTGAAAATATTTTTTGTATTCGAAAGGTATGCTCACGAAGTGGTCCCATTGCCTCCAAATCAAAGGGTGAAATGAGGGTTGACATTTAATACATCTTTAAACCACTAAAGTTATTTGCATCAGCAGAAATTTTATTTGAGTTGAACTATTTCATAAAATTTCTGCTGATGCAAATAACTTTAGTGGTTTAAGGATGTATTAAATGTCAACCCTTATTTCACCCCTTAGGGATAGAATATCCAGAAACGCTACGTAATACCTTAATACTTTTTTTTATCAGTAGCTCAATAATAAAGTTGTACGTTTCTAACTTAAAAAAATACGAACTTTTATACAATCTTTCAACCCCTATTTCACCCTCTTAGGGGTAGAATATCCAGAAACGCTTAAATACATTTCTATTCATTTTTAATCAGTAGCCCAAAGATAAAGTTTCATGTTCCTAACTTAAAAAATGACGGTCTGCCACACAAACTTTCAACCCCTATTTTAACCTTTTAGGGGTAGAATATCCAGAAACGCTTAAATACGTATTATATATTAATACGTATTTCTGACTTAAAAAGTGACGGACTTTCGTGCAACCTTTCAACCCCTATTTCACCCTCTTAGGGGTAGAAATTATAAAATTCCTTCCGTAATAGGTGTCTACTCAATAAAACGATCCATATAAATAACTGAAAGAATACAAATTAAGGTCTATACGTACCTGTAATATTAAAATCATCCTCTAATCCCAACTTCAAACTGTTGAAGAGTTTAACCTTCTATCATCAGCTCACCTAAATAACTTGAAAGTAAACGACTAAAGGTCTATAGATACGTACGAAATTGAAATAATTATCCTCGCAACTCCTAACAGTTGCTCCATCATCAGCTTACCTAAATAATTTTAAAGAAAACGACTATAGCTAACATACATACAGATATTTAAAGATTTATCCTCCAACTATTAACCGTTAAGGAGTTATACTTTACGTCATCAGCTCATCATCATAAAATTATGACTACCAGACGCAAATACCGGTGTAACTTCAGAAAATATACGAAAAACATGGTATGTGCCTAAAAAAATGAGGGTTTCCCCTAGATTTCCCTGGGATCCCATCATCAGCTCCTGGTATGGTAACAATGGGACCACCTCGGGAGCATACCCTTTTCAATACAAAAATAATTTTCAAAATCGGTCCACAATTGACGGAGTAATCGGAGAACATACATAAAAAAAAAGTCAGTTAAAAAAACATACAGTAGATCATAGAACCTCCTCCTTTTTGGAAGTCGGTTAAAAATCAGCTTTTATGCTATTACATAAGTAAAATTATAATTTCATGAACATTAAGGGTGTCTGGCAAGGGGTTGCCACTATGTTAATTATCTAGCAATGAATAACGTGATTTTTAATAATAATCTGAAGGTACTACCAAAAAATCGCGCTTTATTATTTGACGAATTTAGATCGATATTTTACACACCTTTGGTACCGTTTACCTGACAAAGCCACGGTAACCCAAACTTCATAATGGTCCATCGTTTTTACCTGTGTTGGGAGCATGCGCTGACAAACTTTCAGCTTTTATAAAATAACGAAGGTCTGGGGTTCACGGGCTCTTGCTCTTCATCATCGCCGAGTGTAAACTATTATAGTTAGGGCTGTGAAATTTGATGAGTAGCATCGTTTCATTGAGTAGACACTCACTAAGAAAGAAATTTTGGAATTTCTACCCCCAAGGGGGTGAAATAGGGGTTGAAAGTTTGTATGGAAGTCTGTCAATTTTTTAAGTTAGAAACCTGAAACTTTTTTTTTATTATTATTAATTCTACTACCCCTAGCAAATGAGTATGGCCAGAGTCTATGCTAAACTACGCCTATCTCTGTCCATATATATTTTTCAGTCCTGCCCTTAGGGGGCTTTATTCCTATTCTATTCTTTCATTCCTGTTCTCTAGTACCATTCCAGTTCCCGCAAGTTTTCCTCTCGTAATTCCATACATCTATTTCATACCTTCATTCCTAGTCTTTTTGGAATCGTCTGGGTTTTCAATAATTGGCTCTCCATTTATTTATTACATTTCCTTTTTACAATCTTACACTTATTGTTATACTATTACATTTTTCTTCGTTCACTTATCTGCTTTATTTGTTAACCTTTTCTTATTCTATTTTACAATTTATCTATTTGTTTTGATCGTTTACACTTTCTTACTGTATGTTACGACTAGTTCCTACGCCATTACATTTTCTTTTATTTTTAGTTTATTACACATTTAATTTTGTATAACCATAAAAATATACTATACTATATTGAATAGTTATTCTCTTTCTTTTCATGTTTTGTTACGTTTATTAGCTATTTTAACAATTTTTGTGCAATAGTCCAAGAACAGGTCTTTGGTTTTCTTATCTATCATTAGTATTGGTAATGTCTGTTTTGTCAATTTTGTGTTAAGCTTGATCTCTAGTGGAAATCTTTCTTTCCGGTGCACTGGGCATTCCAGTAGTAAGTGTGATACTGACTCACTTATATTAGGGTCGCAGATGCACGATGGGTTCTCCTTGCACTTGAACCTAGCCAGGTACTCGGAGAAGCGGCCGTGCCCTGTTAATGCTTGAGTCACCTCCTTTGCCATTTTGATGTTCCTTATTATCCTGTATGCCTCGGACGCGATAGGGAAGTACAGCTTTGTTACAGAAGCTGTTTGTTCGACGTCGTATCTCCGGTCCCATTCGCGAAGCGAGTCCATACGGATAATTCGAAACTTTACTTTTGGGCTACTGATCAAAAATGAGTAAATACGTATTTAAGCGTTTATAGATATTCTACCCCTAAGGGGTGAAATAGGGGTTGACATTTCGTATATGGGTTAGTCTGGAAGTAGGTCATTTTTGAAGTTCGAAACATGAAACTTTATTTTTGGGCTACTGATTAAAAAAGAGTAGATACGTATTTAAGCGTTTCTGGATACTCTACCCATAAGGGGGTGAAATAGGGGTTGAAAGTTTGTATGGAAGTCCGTCATTTTTTAAGTAAGAAACATGAAACTTTATTTTTAAGGTACTGATTAAAAATACACAGGTACACGGTGCCGTTCTCGAAGTTGTTCAAAAATATGTGTACCTCAGGTAGACTTTGCAGTTAGATAGAAACAACTTCAAGGACGAGGTGAACAGGAGAATTCAGCCGGGTTGGGCAGCGTTTGTGAAACTTCGTCGGGTCTTTTCATCGTCAATCCCACAGTGCCTAAATACGAAAGTCCAATCAGTACGTCCTACCTGTCATGACATACGGTGCCGAAACGTGGACACTTACGACACGGCTGGTCCACAAGTTCAAAGTCGCACAGCGTGCTATGGAGAGTGCTATGCTCAACGTTTCTCTAAGGGATCGCATCAGGAATGAGATGATCTGGCAGAGAACCAAGGTCATTGACATAGCCCACAGGATAAGCAAGCTGAAGTGACAGTGGGCTGGCCATATTAGCCGCAGAACTGATAACCGTTGGGGTAAACGGGTTCTTGACTGGAGACCGCGTCTCGACAAACGTAGTGTAGGACGTCCACAGGCCAGGTGGAGTGATGATCCGCCCAAGACGGCTGGCAGGAACTGGATGAGAGAAGCTGAGGATCGAACCAAGTGGCGTGCAGTTGGAAATGCCTATGTCCAGCAGTGGACTGCAATGATGATTTTGAGATACGTATTTAAGCGTTTCTGGATATTCTATCCCTAGGTTAGACTGGAAATCCGTCATTTTTTAATTTAGTAGCCTGAAACTTTGTCTTCGTGCTTTTGATTAAAAAATAAATGAATACTTACTTATATCAGCATTTATGGGAAATCTATTCCTAAAGGGGTTAAAATAAGAGTCGAAAGTGTGTATGAAAGTCCTTTTTAATGGGCTATTGATTAAAAATAAGTAAATACGTTTAAAAACATGAATAAATTATTCATAGATACTTACACAGTTTTAATTAAATACATTTATTCAACTTACACGCGAGCAAAGCCGCGGGCAACAGCTAGTTTAATTATATTTAATTTAACAGAGATAACTCTATTGGAGATATTCTCTTTTCAATTCTATTAATTAATGCATGTTAAAATCCAAATTAGGTTGTCAATTATATAGTATTTCTATTTGATTCGTTTTAATTAGGAAATACATATACTAATTAATTATTATTATTACTTTTCTGTATATAGTATAAAGTAATAAATAAATCTTTATTATTATGTCCAGCAGTGGACTATTAAGGGCTATTGAAGATATCTAATAATGATGATACTGATCGATTAGACAGCTTAATATCGGCCACCATGGAGAAGTAGCCACAAGCGAAGGTTAGTTTGTAATAAGTTATTACTAATAACACATAGACATTAATATGACAGGTGCGGTGCTGATGTCCCCCCTCCGCAAGGAGCTGCTCGACAAGATGCGGTCACTAATGGGATGCCACAATCGGTATTACATAGGCGTTCACACAAGGTTTCATCCGGCACTATTCGAGTCTATTGAAGGTCTGTACTCCCTCTGATCTGATCTGATTCATATGACTGATATGTCTAGGATTCTAACTTGTTGCACTCGTCTTTAAGTAAAAAAAAGTAAAAACTATATAAAACCCAACTACGACAAAAAACGACGCTGCAAAAGTATGAAAAAAGTTTGAAAAGCCGTAGTCACGCGTTGTTAAAGTGTTATAGTACGTTTCTATGTAACGTGTGACTTTTTGTATTTAAAATGTTTTGGTGCCGTTATAATGTTACAATTATCGAATTATATATTTTTTAAATATACAAGTAACGCCCGTGTAGGGCGTTACTTGTATATTACAGTACAAACACGACATATTTATCTAAAATTGATTTTTTAATACAGTACTTTATGTCGGCTAAAGGGCGCTACATTAGATTCAGTGAAACGTCATGTAGCCTATACTATAACCAGCGGACGATCAAGACGCTTCTAACGATACCTCATTTGTGTTATTCTGACTAGTAGTTTAGAAAGAATAAGGGAACAGACAAGCTTACCATAGAAATATCACACTTATCGAATAAATACAAAGTCACAAGCAAATGCTAATAATATATGTATTTTTGAAATATAACGCCCTTTCCAATGATACCAAACACGGCATATTTATCTCATTTTTTTAATAACAGTACTTTATGTCAGCTAGAGGGCGCCATATAAGATTCAGTGGAACGTCGATCAAGACGCTTCTAACGATACCTCATTTGTCCAGTTCTAATAAGTAATTAAGGAGCTATGAAGGAACAGATGAACATACATACATACGTAGCCTGTCAAAATCATAGCCTTCCTTTGGCCTTCACGTATTCGGGTAAAAACTAACGAACTGCAATTCATTTTTAGTTTTATTGAAGTGAAAACTTCTTTAGGCGGGTTGAGCATTTTTAGGGTTCCGTGCCAAAGGCAAAAAACGGAACCCTTATAGATTCGTCATGTCTGTCTGTCTGTCTGTCCGTCTGTCTGTCCGTCCGTATGTCACAGCCACTTTTTTCCGAAACTATTAGACCTATTGTGATGGTGCCTCTTCGAGCCTAGCCCATCCTAGCCTGAGTAAAGTATGTAATTGTCTATCGAACAAGGTTTTTCTTTAATTACACGACTGGCAACCCTCATTTAGAGGGAAGAAACAGTACCCCTCCAGCCGTACTGCTCTGTAGAATTCGTCTCCTGACCGCAATTCTTCCACCAGCATTAAAGGCCTCACGCGAAGCAAAAGGAAAGATTATGGACGAATAAACACATTACAATTGATTCTTACTTAACACTCTCATAACCTCTCAATGTGCAATCAAGACGCTGGTGGTTTAATGCTCATTTATCGTAGGAAATCTGTACTGCAGAATCAAACACTATAACCGCTGGCAGAAGGCGCATTCAGCCCTCATGCTACTCTGAAGCCGATATATTTGATATCGTGGATATCGTTAAAAATGCCCTAAACCTCAGGCTGGAACTCGAATCCAGTTCTCCTACTGGCGCAACGGTGACAATGCTCAACTTGTCTATAGAGACTCCGTTTTTGAGCCTTAAATATACTTTCTCGTTGGTTACAGTTACCCCAGAATATAATGCCAAATCTTAAAATTGACGATACTAGACCATGATATGCCACCAAAAGAGTGTTTGTATTCACTTTTTTTGAGAGACTGTAAAGAACAAAGGCAGACGTGCTTAATTTTTTACATATGACCTCCGATTGCTGTTTTCATGTTAATTGGCTGTCTATTTTTAAGCCTAAGAACTTTGTATCCTTTACTTCATTTATTACTTTGCCATTGTAGCTAATATTTAAGGTTTCGTTTTGAATACGCTGATAGAAATGCATTACATTGTTTTTTTCAAAATTTATGATTAGATTATTTATATTCATCCAATGTATTATGTCCTCTAAAGTATTATTTACGTCATTTTCAAAGAGTTTGGGATCTCGACATTGAATTATGGCAGTACTATCATCTGCAAACAGTATCATCGGTTGTTTTGTGTGTCGAGGGAGATCGTTAATGTACACTAAGAATAGGAGTGGTCCAAGAACGCTTCCCTGGGGGACACCATATTTTATTAATCTGCAGCTTGATTTAAAGTGCTCTTCATTTTTATTGTTCCTATTTACTCTCGATACCACCGTGTATTGCCGACGATCAGTCAACTATGATTTTATCAAATTTAAAATGTTACCTCTTACGCCGTAGCCATAAAGTTTTTCCAAAAGAATGTCATGTTTCACAAAATCGAAAGCTTTCGACATATCTGTGAGAAGTGCACATACCGGTAATTTCTTATCAACATTTATCATAACGATGTTTAAAAAATCAAATATTAATATTTTGATTTTTTCTGAATCCCTTTTGTTCGTCACATAGTATATTATATTTAGTCAAGAAAGAATAAAGTCCCTGGTAAATTATCTTTTCCATAATTTTACAGAATACTGAAGTTAGAGCGATAGGTCTGTAATTGCCCATGTTTTCTTTACTATTCTTTTTGTGAAGCGGTTTCACTATCACAGTTTTAAGACTACTAGGAAAAATCCCAGAGGTTATACTTAAATTTAAAATATGGCTAAGGGGTGCTGCAATGTCATTAGCTACAAATTTAATCACTTGTGTTGATCGTAACCTACACTTTTTTTTATTTTTGAATTGTTTTATTACCTTTATTATGTCTTGTGGTAATACTGGTAGCATAAACATGGAATGAGGATTGACTACGGGTTTTGTTAGTCTGTCAGTTGTTGTTGTTGTGTTGTTCTTAGATGTATCTAGTACTTCATCGATAAAGAAATTATTGAAAGAGTCAGCTATATCTTTAGGGTCTTTAATTACTGTACCGTGATTGTCAATTTGCAAGATAGGATCTCTTATTGCATTTTGGTTTTTTATTATTTGCCAAGCAGTTTTTGATTTATTTTCAGATTTACTCAAACTCAAACTCAAAACTCAAAAATATTTTATTCATATAGGCACTTATTTTACAGGCACTTATGAATAGTCAATATTTAATATTAAAAAATCGAGTGATTCTAGTCGCCAGTTCCAAGTGCAGCCTACCCTTCATGGAGAAGAATCTGGCAAAAAAACTCCATTGTTGCTCCTTTAAAAAAATAATAATACGGTTTACAATATTTTTTTCACTAAGAGACTTGAATGAGAACGAAGTCGACCAAAGAAAACAAAATAAAAGGTTTGGAGTCATTGCTGCACAGCCATGAGCTAACCAATCATGCGCCGTTCTTACTGATAGCTGCAAGATTTTTACATTGTTATATTGTGACATTGTATTGTTATATTGTGAGGTCCACTCATGGAAAATAAAATCCAAATAGCACTTTCACTCACAGTCAAATTGAAAAAAAATGTAATATATCCAAATATAAAATAATCAATAAATGTCACAAATGTAAAATAGAGTAAGACGCATGGATCAGCCATCGACCTATTCAACCGTAGTTGAGCTGCGTACTCAGGCCGCACGGCAAATCATCAGGTCAATATCAAAGAAATTAATAATTAATAATAATCATAGTCGACAAGGTGCTCATACAATAACAAGTGCGTATTTAATAAATTGGGAAACATTGTTAGATAAGTACCAAAGTACCATCATGTATTCATTCACATTATACAAGTATGTGTGTATGTTTTCATTTATAGGTTGAACTAAAACAATCAACAATTTGTATTTAAGAAAAAAAAAGAAAGATGAAAATTAAGTAGAATTGATACAAGAAAGAGATAAAATAAAGGAAAATTTAAACAAGAACAAACTAATTAAGAGAAAAAGGAAATTATTAAAGAAAATTATACAGAAAATAGTTACAAACAAATCTTAACTTAATTAAATGTCGGAATTAGATGTCGTTAGGTTAAAGTATACAAACAATTCATACCGGAGCACCAACATGTCAAAATTTATACATTATTCAAAAAAAAAAAAAAAAATATCTCAATTTCAAGACGAAGTTAGTGTGTATATAATAACATTAATAACACCTTAAACCCATGACTCTTTGTCATTCAGATAATTGCCAATCGTATAGTAGGCTTTCCTAATAAGGTGATTTTTTACAGTACGCTTGAATTTATCTATGGGAAGGTCAATTACATATGTAGGAATTTTATTATAAAGACGTATACCAAGACCTTCGAACGAGTTGTGTACCTTATGTAAACGATGATAGGTACCAACGAGTTTAGACTTATTTCTTGTATTAATATTGTGTACAACACTGTTTTTCATATAGTCATTAATGTTTTGCCTAACAAACATAACATTTGCAAATATGTACTATGATGCAACAGTTAAAATACCTATATCTTTAAACAACTCTCGAAGAGAGATTCTAGCACCTAAATTTTATATTGAGCGGATGGCTCGTTTTTGTAGAATAAAAATCGTTTCAATATCAGCCGCCTTGCCCCAGAGTAGTATACCATAGGACATGACGCTGTGAAAGTAGCTAAAATAAACTAGCCTAGCTGTGTCCGTATCAGTGAGCTGACGTATCTTCCATACTGCATAAGCTGCCGAACTAAGTCTACCTGCAAGGCTATCTATCTGGGCTCCCCACTGTAGTTTGCTGTCTAATGTAATTCCCAAGAATACAGAATTTATAAATGGCATTATCATTTTGTGATCGCTGAGTGAGCTTTATAATTTTTTTAAATCTTTGTGAATATGTTTTAAATTTGAGCCGATTTTTTACAGTCGGTGTAAGCCTGTACTTCCACAGCAACTGCCTTTGTCTCCTGCTGCAGAGCTTTTTGTTTGATTTTATTGTTATCGATTTTAGTGGTAAGCACAAATTGTAAAGTAAACTAAATAGTCCCAGAAAGCTTTCGTACGCTTCATTAGGTTCCTCAGAATAGTAAGTATCTGAAAAAGATAGAGACCGAATCCATTCATGAAATTTAATTAAATTTTCATTAGATAAATCACGTTTTTTTACGCGCCAAGAAGTAAGCTGTCATGGTTTTTTAATAGGAATTTGGAGAATTTGTGCTGAGTGCAAAGTCAATAACTTCTGTTTTACACTTGTCTCGAAAGTTATGAGCAAAATTATCTAAACAACTTTTACTAGCCGGTCTAGTGGGCTGTGAGATTGCTAACTTTAAATTAAAGCCTAAAAGGAAGCATTCAAAGTCCAAAGTATATTGGTTGCGTTTTAAGACATCTATGTTGAAGTCCCCACATAAAACAATTTTATTATGATATTTTCTACAAAGTTTTTCTGAAACATAATTTAATTTGTCATAAAAAACATCTATATTACACATTTTAGGCGGTCTGTATATTCACAATATAACAATGTTTAATTCTATCATTTGAACACCACAACATTCCATTACACCTGCAATCGAACATTTAGAAATTTCAGGTAGTTCATTATATTGGTAACCGGTTTTTACGAGGATACAAGCACCACCTCGTTTTTGTCCCGGTCTGGAATAGTATGCAGCTAGTTTATAGTTATTAATGTTCAATAATTGTTCGTGACCAGACTCAATAAAATGTTCTGTAACGCAGATAACATCCAATTCTTTACCATTCATCATCAGCTCGTGGTTGTACAGTGTTAGCAAATCTACTTTAGTTAACAATCCAGCAAATGCAAACAATTAAAATAATGTTAATAAAAATCAAATGCATTGAAATTTAAGTAAGTACAAATACTATACATCTATTTTTAACCGACTTCCAAAAGGAGGATCTCAATTTCATCGGTATTTTTTTTTTTATGTATGTACATTGATTACTCCGTCAATTGTGAACCGATTTTGAAAATTGTTTTTGTATTCGAAAGGGTATGCTCCCCATGTGGTCCCATGGCCACCATATCAGGATCTGATGATGGGATCCCAAGGAAATCGAAGGAAACCCTCAAATTTACGTGAGCGCCTGCAATAAAGTTAAGGCAATTGTCTGCATGTCTTCATATTCTGTAGACATCATGTCCGAAATATTTATTAATTATTATTTATTATTCTATACAGTATGTTGTATGTTACCTTTAGTCGTATTCTTTCAAGTTATTTAGGTGAAATGATGATGAGAGACTTAAGAAAGACTAGAAAGCGAAAAAAAAAAAAAAATCGTTTAAAAAAACCGACTTCAAAAACTGAAAAGTATAAAATAACTTAATTTGTATGTGCTACCTATCCATAGGTTTGAAGTCGGTGCCGAGCCAAAATGTAATAGTAGGTACCGCACTCGCCGCGCGTGACCTTGAGCGGGATAGCTGCTCTTCGCGTAGGACAAAACAACCGAAGCGTCGGTGACCTACTATTACATTTGGCTTGGCGCCGAATTCAAACCTATGAATAGGTAGCACATACAAATTAAGTTATTTTATACTTTTCAGTTTTTGAAGTCGGTTTTTTAGGGTTCCGTGCCAAAGGCAAAAAACGGAACCCTTATAGATTCGTCATGTCTGTCTGTCTGTCTGTCCGTCCGTATGTCACAGCCACTTTTTTCCGAAACTATTAGACCTATAATGTTAAAATTTGGTAAGTAGATGTATTCTGTAAACCGCTTTAAGATTTTTACACAAAAATAAAAAAAAAAAAACAATAAATTTTGGGGATCCCCATACTTAGAACTTAAACTCAAAAAAAATATTTTCATCAAACCAATACGTGTGGGGTATCTATGGATAGGTCTTCGAAAATGATATTGAGGTTTCTAATATCATTTTTTTCTAAACTGAATAGGTTGCGCGAGAGACACTTCCAAAGTGGTAAAATGAGTGTCCCCCCCCCCCCCCTTTAACTTCTAAAATAAGAGAATGATAAATCTAAAAAAAATATATGATGTACATTACCATGTACACTTCCAACGAAAATTGGTTTGAACGAAATCTAGTAAGTAGTTTTTTTTTAATACGTCATAAATCGTAAACTGCAATTTACCTTTCATTCAATCAACACAAATATAAAAATAAAATAAAAATTCTATTATGTTACTTGCTGCCGCGGAACCCTTCATGGGCGAGTCCGACTCGCACTTGGCCGCTTTTTAATTTATATCTATACTTATAATAAAAATGTAACAGGTCCAATTCTGTACATTAAAGATATTTTGAAATTTTTTTTTGGAGGGCTCTCTATAATCGATACTGAAGCCAAAACTGTATTTTTTTCATTTTTGTCTGTCTGTCTGTCTGTATCTTGGCCGCGCATCACGCCGAAACTACTTAATGGATTTAAATGAAACTTGGCATGATTTGAGTTCATACTACGAGGTAGGACATAGGATACTTTTTAGAGTTCCGTGCCAAGCAAAAAACGGAACCCTTATAGATTCGTCATGTCTGTCTGTCTGTCTGTCCGTCCGTATGTCACAGCCACTTTATTCCGAAACTATAAGACCTTTAATGTTGAAACTTGGTAGGTAGATGTATTCTGTGAACCGCATTAAGATTTTCACACAAAAATAGAAAAAAAACAATTAATTTTGGGGTCCCCATACTTAGAACTGAAACTCAAAAAATTGTTTTTCATCCAACCCATACGTGTGGGGTATCTATAGATAGGTCTTCAAAAATGATATTGAGGTTTCTAACATTATTTTTTTCTAAACTGAATATTTTGAGCGAGAGACACTTCCAAAGTGGTAAAATGTGTGTGTGTCCCCCCCCCCCCTCTAACTTCTAAAATAAAAGAATGATAAATCTAAAAAAAGTATATGATGTACATCACCATGCAAACTTCCAACGAAAATTGGTTTGAACGAAATCTAGTAAGTAGTTTTTTTTAATACGTCATAAATCGTGAATTGCAATTTACCTTTCATTCAATCAACACAAATGTAAAAATATAAAATAAAAATTATATTATGTTACTTGCTGCTGCGGAACCCTTCATGGGCGAGTCCGACTCGCACTTGGCCGCTTTTTATCCCGCAGTTCAGCACGGTGTCCTGGAGAGAGGAGATGCAAGTCAAAATATGTACTTAGTTGTAATTCAATAATACATAGTCCGATTTTATTCATTCTTTTTTGCTAGAAAGAAATAAATAAAAGATAACGGGAAAAGTCTTTTCTTTTTGTCCGCGACTGTACACTGCCTGTGGGAAGCTGAGACAGATATGTAAATATGGCGGTACGAAGTTCGCCGGGTCAGCTAGTAAATAATAATATATGATTGTATATTAATTGTTATTTCAATTGAATTGTATTTATATTATGTCATGATCTTGTACAGCCCGTAATATATATATAGATATTTGAATAATAAAAACCATAAAGACATGCATATAATTGTTGCTCGGAGTATCAATATAATGTTCTGAAAACCAGATTGATGTTGATAATTTTAATTCAAACATTACGAAATTTCAAATTTTAATACTAAAAGTTGTAAGTTTTCACTTCTATCGGCAGTCCTTATGACTGCCATTTTTTTATTATATAGTTGTGCCTATTGTATGCAAACAGGGGGTTCTTCATATCCGCAGTCTGTTATTTTCAGGAGTACTCCTGGATGACATGCCGGTTTCAGACATTTGCGAGGAGATAGATCCACAGAAGGGAAATTGTCTGAGTATGACCTATGATCGTATTAGCACCGTGTCGTGCTCGTCACGGCTACCCTACATGTGCTACAAGGAAGACACATCAGAGCGGTTGTTAACGGAATGCGGCACATCCGATAAGGGTAAATCTTTTTATTTAGATACTAACTCCTCTTAAAGATATATCTACTACAACAAGTAAAATTTTAACACAATAAAAAACTGACTTCAAGAACGACCAATTCGATCGATGCCATCATCAGATTAGTGTCCTTATCTAGGTGCCACCGTTGGGAATGTTGGGATATCTCCTTTCTATTAAAAAAAGAATCATCAAATTCATAAACGACAAAGTTATCCGCGAACAAATATTAAAAAAAAATATACCGTCGAATTGAGAACCTCCTCCTTTTTTGAAGTCGGTTAAAAAGCAATTCTTTTGGCAGCCCAAAATTTATGTTTGAAGTTCTGATAAAATGTTTGCAAAATTAAATTAAAACATAATTTAGACGACGCGTAGTGACGGCTTAAGGACACGGAGTATCATCACCCTCATTCATCCTGTAGGTGTCGCTAAAGCGGACGAAAAGAGCAAAACACGAGACAAAAGAACACTGCAACGAGAAGGAGGACTTCAAGCTTGAAAACTGTTCATCAGCCGGCGCCGGCGTGCTAGCGTGGTATAGCAGGCTAACACTCCTTTTAACCGACTTCAAAAAAGGAGGAGGTTCTCAATTCGACTGCTTTTTTATATTTGTTACCTCAGAACTTTCGGCTGTGTGAACCGATTTTGAGGATTCTTTTTAGGGTTCCGTACTCAAAGGGTAAAACGGGACCCTATTACCAAGACTTCACTGTCCGTCCGTCTGTCACCAGGCTCTATTTCATGAAACGTGAGAGTAATAATGTTGAAATTTTCAGAGACGATGTATTTCTGTTGCCTCTTTATCAACAGATACTAAAAAACAGAATAAAATATATGGTTAAGGGGGCTCAATGATAACGGCAACAGGGCGATGCGGAAATGTAAAGATAATGGTACGGAACCCTTCCTGCGCTAGTCAGACTCGCACTTTTTTTTTATTTGAAAGCTGGTGGTTTCCGTGTGGTCGCATTTCAATTTGGTCCAGTTCTTGAAGTTGGTTTTTTTTGTTAAAATTTTGTATTATTTTTCTAAGTTTGTTACCTTAGAACTTTTTACTGAGTGAACCGATTTTGATGATTCTTTGTTTTAAGGAGACATATATTAATCGATGGACTATTAAGTTCTGTTGGTATAAAATGTAATAAAATGATTATCGTGTATAAAACTATATTTTCTTTCCAGGATATCTACTAAATAGCAATAAAAGCCGCTGTTACAAGTTCCACACGGATGTAAAACCATGGCGGGAGGCTTACTTCACGTGCAGAACCGAGGACGCCTACCTGGCCGTTGCAGACGACGAGAAGGAGGCGCAAGAACTGGTCAACGTTGCCTCCGATAAGAGCCGTTGGGTACATGTTGGTTTAATAGACTTGCAAGGAAAAGGCGATTGGAAAAGTATTCACGGTACGAACACATTGTTTTACAAATTTATTATTTTATGTGTTATAGAAAAGATCAGTAAATATGTAGATATAATCAGAATAGTATTCACACATGTAGAGTTTGTATATGAAATATTAGATCCAGGACCGTAGGACAAATCGTCATCTTCCTAGCCTTTATTATTCCCAATATTATTTGGGCCTTTGGGGTCGGCTAACAATTTAACCGAGTTTACCTAAGTATCAGTTTTTGATACTGGTGGACTAAATTCGAAAGTTGTCAGTATCAGTCTGATTAACACGCTCTTCGACGCATGGAAATGAAACACCGCCAACTTCCATACTCCGGGCTGTTATTAGGAATTTCTTGTAAGAAAACTCAGTAACACTTTTTGGCCTTTCGGCCAAATTCCCAAAATCGGGCCAAATCGGGAATTGAACCCGAGACCTCTTAATCAGCGGCGACTATTTATCGCAGAATATTTTATTGACAAAATTGTTATTAACACAAGTGAACCGCACTTAGAAATGAACATTACCTAAGAACTTTTGAAGATAGAAATGCACTAGAAATGTATTCATTTCCAGAAGTCTATAATTTATGATTAATATTTATTATTTCATTTGTAGGTACTCCTATCCAAGAAATATTTCACACGTGGGAAGACAACGCCCATAGTAAAAACAAAAATTTTGCTACTATGAATGCTTACACAGGGCAGTTGAAGGCTTTTTTAGCGCATGAATCGGCTTACTTCATCTGTGAAAAGGATCCGAAAAAGATTAAGTTCTCTCATAACTAATAGTACTGAAATAAACGTGTAATAAACCTTTACATATTTTCACTCTGAGTGTTAAAATCAAAGTTTGAAAAGAAGCATTTCAGCAAGCCTTTGCAGCGAATATTCTAGATTGCTTCGTCTGTGGAAAGGATCCGAACAACATTAGGGTCTCTATTAACTCATAGTAACTAAAAAAAAAAACTTCGTTTAAAAAAACCGACTTCAAAAACTAAAAAGTATGAAATATCTTAATTTGTATGTGCTACCTATTCATAGGTTTGAAATCGGTGCCAAGCCAAATGTAATAGTAGGTACCACAATCGCTGCTCTCAACTAATGCTAGATATACCGACGCGATCGCATACATCAGAGATTCTCAACATTAATGTGACCCCTACAGGATCTGTAAAACATTTTTGTTTCATTTAACATGTTATCAACTGTTGCATGTTATAATTAACCATATTGAAAACTTATTACTGTGAACCTACATCACAAGCTACGGTTTTGAAAAGTGCATTGAAGGTTTTAAAGAATAGGCCATGATATTAGCGATGAGTTATTGTTAACTTTTATTTTTTTTTTTTATTTATAATTTTCATGCTTTGTACTGTACTGTGTTAATACTGTAGTATTAAGTCGTTAAAATTTGTCACATCTTAATGACATCAGTTACCAGCACGAAATGCTGTAATATTGAAATATGTAAAGATTTCAGGATCACATAGACCCCTGATAAACTTAATTCATTATTTTTTGAGCAAGGAACTAAAAGTTCATCACATTTAGGATCATGCTATTGGTCACTTGAGTACTGAGTGCAAACCTAACAATATAGTGGTTCCAATGTGCCAATTACAAACAATATCATTATTGTAATCCTGATCATGATATGATGGCACACAATTCTGGGGCACACAGACTCCAAGATGTCTAGATGCTACACATCCTGAAGTCTTACCCAGGGTGACTTGCAGCTTCAAGCCAAAACCTTATTTGTAAAGAAAGCTTTAGAAAGAAGCTTTTGGCCTACTATAGCAGGTAGACGGCTGGTCAGACGTGTAAGTGTCCAGTTTGTGTCAAGTTTTTCGTCTCTTTGCAGGGCGTTTACCCTGCGCATTTGGTGCCCTTAGCCGGCTCTTACGATATCCACGTCATGAAAATGGGTGGTGACACTGCATAATCTTAATACGTAACCACACGGATAACAGAGGGCCTTTAAGATAATTATAATAAAATAAAAAAAGTTTGAGCAACAGTGAGTTATTTAAAGCGAACTCAGCGAATGTGAGCGTTACTCGCTGAGTTGGCTCGCAATGAAGCAGACCGATGACGAAGGCACGCGTCTCCTCGTGCGAGACTACCAATTGGCTTTTTCATGCGTTATTGAATACCAATCTTATTGTTTTGCCTTCGCGCGATTTAAGTAAAATAGCACAAGGGCTTTTAAAGCAATGTGTGAACAATAATGGATGTCAGCTATTTGTGCAGTACCTACTCGTGGTATAGAACAGACATCTGGTACCAATGTGTTTTTTATTCAATTAAAATGTTTAATAGGCAGGATGCCTTTCTGACTGTACATGTCCCGATTTACGGGCTTGTTTTGATTTTTATTTTTAAAAGGACAATTCCCGCATTAAAAATATACACATGTGTCGCGGGGAACTTTACAAACGGACACAAAGAACACCCAGACTCAGAGCAACAATTTGTGGATCACACAAACTGTTGTCCCGTGTGAAATTTAAAACCACAACACTTGGCGCAGTAGAAAGCGGCGTGGCGACCACTTTAACCACTAGGCCAACCGTGCAGTTGTTTGTCTAATTGTTAGTGACCCTGAATACTAACAAGTTTCACGACGTCAAAGTTTCTTTAACATAAAGGATCTGACGGCTCTCCTGATCGTCAGTAACTTCCCCTGTCATGTCCACCTGCAACTAAAGAATCAAGGTCAAGCAATGAAACAATCGGTTAACACTGTTTTCTGTGAGGTCGACATTAGCCGAAGCATTAAGCTTTTTGAAAGGCACGCTTTTATATCAGCCAAGGAATGAAAAAGCATCAATTAAATTTCGGTTTTGTTTTTCTTATCTTAGCATAAGGCAAATAATAACACTAGTTTCTCATTAGAGTGAGTTCCGTTCTTTTGCGAATATTTTAGTTGGCACCATTTAATATTCATTGTGTATAACATGTAATATAGTTTCACACTGTTTCATTAAACCTGCCTGCTTGGTAGTCGTCTGTGTGCGGTTTCATTCTCACAATATCAAATTAAGCAGAGATGGAGCCTTTAATGACAATATCTCAGTTAAGCATTAGACAGCAAAGTCACAAGTTTGCTTAATAGTCTCAGGAGCGAGGATATAGGTCAGGACTTATAGGATAGCAGTTCTATCTATGTTAGTATGTGCTTCCAAACTATTTGGGAAATCGACTGTGCGTTCAACTGTTTGCGCAACAATTGGCAGCGTAAGCGACTGCGAAAATCTGAGTTCCGGGGTTGGCTTCCCAGGTCGGACCAAATGTTTGGATGATATGCAAATAATTGAAAAATAGTTTGGGTTTTTCTATTTATGTACGTATTTACAAAAATAAAAAGTATATAAGTGTTCTGTCAGCCAATCTAGTTGTCAGAGTACAAGCTCTGCTAAGTTTTTAGCTATATAGCGTTATGTATCAAATATCTGAAATATTTGCTTATATTATTGCCCACAGCTTCGCTCACCTATTCTCAAAGAAATTCCTCCTCTGACAGTGACTGACAGTCGTAACGTGATTTATTTAACCCATAAACTACCTCAATAATTACTATACTCTATTGTAATAGAATACAATTACTCAAATCTGACCTAAAATTTATCGAGATTAGCACCTACAAATCAATATCACCGTAGTCTAACTTGTATAAGTTGTACTTCAACATTTGTAGTGCCAAAAACCAGCTCGCAATAATACTTCCGGTTGTATTAATGCAGATACACACGAGCACATACACTATCGATATCGCATCAAGTGGTGGGTTGGGGGTACATTAGTGGTCGGTGTGCGGTTGCCCGCTCCATGGAGTGCAATAAACTAATTATATGGCCGATACACAAACACAATTGACGGACTACTCCTAACCGCACGCCGATAAACACCAACTTTACAAACTATATATTAACTACGAATATTGCCTCATTTATTCCATGGCATACAGATATTTTTAAATGCTGACGATCATACACTTTGAAGTTCTTTTCTTAAATTAACTGGAGATATGTCTTTTTATTTTGTATTTTTACACACTGTGTAAAAAAACAGCCTTTTGACTACCGATTGTACCAACACTGTTTGGTAATGTGATCGTTTTCAAAACTAAGGTGTGTTGGGGTAAGGAAGACGGAAAGGGTGAAGGACTTGGGCGTTACCCGACAGAGTAAGATAAATAAACTATGTAAGATCAAGAAATATGCTTTGTAGTGTGACCATATATGAACCACTATCTGTTTTTTTACTGTTCCAAAAACAATCAAAAAATAATAATTAAAAAGGACAAATAGATATCCCCATTTCTAAATCCAATAACAGATACCCTAATTAAATATTATATCATTTTTTTATGGAAAGTGTGCCTGATGCGTTGCCGGCCTTTTAAGAAGGAGTACGCTCTTTTATTGAAGGTTTGACGGTCATATTGTTCCGAGAATACTGCAGGCGACAGTTCATTTTTCATCAACTAAAAGTCCATCTGCAGCGGTGCATGCGGCCGGTGGTCGTGCTAAGTGGCCTCCCAACACGGATAAACGTATTAGTAGATAGAGAGCTCATTACCAGAACACATTCTGATTTACTAGATATGTGTTAAGGCTATGGCACTAATTAACTACTGCGTTAAGGAGGCAAAACCAAAGCTTCAAGGCAAGCATCTAGCCTTTTGGCATAACATAAATTTCAAAAGGTATCATTTTCTTTTCGGGCCAAGTCCTATGCTTAATATATTTACAAAACAAAGGCTTTCAGAACACATCAGAATGAAAGCCCTGGATGTGAGCCTGGTAAGGTAAGCTTGTTAATTAGGGACTGTCTACAGGCATTTAGAGATGTACACATAGTTCGGTGACCCGTAATGCCGTTAAGACTTGACTTATCAGGTCTTTTACACAAATTAAATGTATTTACCTATTTATATGCAACTAACATAAAAGTATTGCTGAATTGTCAAAAGAAGAGTTTAATGAGACTAAGAAAGTTGTGACGCCAGTTGCAATATGTAGGTCTTAAAGAAAAACAGAAACTCCAAGGACACAGGTAAAGGTATGACATGACATGAAAACAAAATAATATGACATAAGTTTTAGCCGATTGCAGAAATAAGATGAGATTGCGGCACCAATTATTTTTTTAATGAATAGGTTGTACTCAAGGATGGTTCCATTTAAGTTTGTGAATAATCAGTTATGAAAATACCAGTTTTAATTTTTTGAAGTTGCAATAAGTTCAATAAAAAATATTAGTACCCCAAATACAAAAGCATTGCTTTTTAAATATATAAACAACTTTCACCCGGAAACTGATCACATCGATTCGGATCATTACTTCCTCTCGGAGACAAGGCATCAGTCATGTGACTCCTGCTACTTCATTATGCATTCACAATATTTAAAATAATCCCAGTGATTTCATCGGCATGAACAGGGGAATTCCCGCGAAGCCAGAGAAGTAGAAATATAGGTTATAACTTATAGGTATTTATAACTTTTGATGTTCAGAGGATGACAAATCGTTTTATTTAACCCTTTTGCTGTTGGAAGATACTGGAAATGAATAATTTGTTTAACCTTTAATACACGTTACATAGCTGTAAACCTTACACTGAAGAAGAAAGAATTAGATAAGACAAATGAGAAAAAGTACAATTCAAGAACTTTTTTTAAACTACAATTTGTTTTCATCTACATCATTAAGAGAACAGAATGTCGTGTTTAGTTGTAAACTCAATACTATTGGCAAACGAGCAGTGCAAAGTGTGCTTCTCAACATACGTTTGTTCTGAGTATTGTGGGTTTAATCCCCACATGGGATAGTACTTTGTGTAATTCACAAATAGTTGATCTTTTCTTTACACAAATGGTTGATTTGAGTCTAGATGGTCTTTAAAAATCTATACTAATATTATAAACGCGAAAGTTTGTAAGTATGGATGGATGGATGGATGGATGTTTGTTACTCTTTCACGAAAAAACTACTGAACGGATTTGAATGAAACTTTACAGTAATATAGCTTATACATAAGAATAACACATAGGCTACTATTTGCCGCGATAACCGACATATACGTGGGCGGAGCCGCGGGCAACCACTAGTAGAAAATAAAAGGTGGTTTCAACATCAACTATTATGGAAGCGATTCTACCATAATAGTAGACAGGGGCAGTATAGCATTACCTGTGTGCCTTTCTATAACTCTAACAACCTAAGCATCAAAATTATCATGAGAATCGGCCCACCCAGTACTTACTTCGACCTAAAAGTGTAAACGAATGTCCTAGTGAATACTAGTGATTGAGTGCGACACTTCCCACCGCGCTGAGTGTGATTTTTGTGCGAACCACAACTTGTTTTTCTGAGTAGGGTATTTCTTTGTGTCTGATTCATAAATGTTTCTAAAATCCCCCGCAACATATGATGTATTCCTTTATAAATGAACTAGCTTTTACACGCGGCTTCGCTCACGCAGACTTTCATCCCCTGATTTACCCCCCTAGGGGTGGAATTTCAAAAATTCCTTTCTTAGTGCTCACTTACGTTACAAGAAGCTACATGCAAAATTTCAGGATTCTAGCTTCAGCGGTTTGGGCTTTGCGTTGATCTCTGGGTATGTCAGTCAGTCACCTTACTCTTTTATATATTTAGAAGATAGATAAGCGAACTCCAATAGTGGCCAGTATAGAGTAAAACATGATATAACTTATAAATTAACGAATGAGCTCATGCCTAACTATGATGTACGAGCAGTACAAGACGTCCTTAAAACTAGAGATAAATATAATAAAGGAGAAATGAACAGGCCATAAAGTGAGTTATTCCGCCATTACGGTTCTGCTACGCGAGGGGGCGCTGGACTCACTGGCCTTAAATCTTCAAAAGTGCCATCGGTTATTGTTGTGACACTATTAGCTAATTTAATCATAATCAATCATTCTTAATAGACACTCTGTACAAAATTCCAAAAAAAAACGTGGCTACTATAACTTGCTCTTATATTGAATTTTTTCGCTCGCGTTAATATCGAAGGCCTGTGATGTCTTGTCCGAGTGGTGGATTAACAATACGGAGTGGCACCACTGCTATTCATTCCATAGATGCAGTAAGAGTCGACTAAAAACACAAACAACGCAACAATACTGTAAAAAGTTTCAATTTATTATTAACTAGCGACCAGGGTTGATATGATTTAAATCATTTGATTTTAATCGTGATTTTAATCAAATGATTTTTTTTTATAAAAATCAATGATTTAAATCATTAAATTTTTACTGCAACCAAATCGGCCAAAAATTGTCTAGGGACTTCCCCCGACAAAGACCTAAGGCGCGCACACGTTTACCGATTACCGACACAGTTCCGGGATTCCAAATGCTACAGGAGTTTACAGAACATTTTATTGTTTTAATTTACATTTTACATTTTAATTTACAGAACATGTTCTAAAAGTTATCAAATATTTCAGGAATCATTTCGGGTATACTATTTAAATTCAATGCAAAACGACAAGGATTCGTTTTTAGATAGTGTACTCATCTGGAAATAAGTAGAATTATGTAGGTACTTTAATAAGTTGCTAAGTTTTTACTTTCCTTGTTATTTTTTCAACACTACTGTTTTTTAAATTGTTGATTTAGTAGAACTTGTTAAAATAACTTTTAATTGCATTAATAACTATTAATAACTTTACAACCGCGGGTCACACCGCGTGGCAAAGCTTGTCTAAAAAAAGTCTGAGTTACTCCTTATTACATCAGCTTTCTGCCAGTGAAAGTCCCGTCAAAATCGATTCAGCCGTTCCAGAGATTAGCCGGAACAAACAGACAGACAGATCGACAGACAGACAGACAGACAAAAATTGTAAAAAATGATATTTTCGTATATGTACCGTGTATACATACATATGTATTTAGTACTAAGCGGTTATTTTAATATTACAAACAGACACTCTAATTTTATTTATTTGTATAATAGGTCTTTACCTATGAAATTGCCGTTTTGTATGCAATAAGTGAAAATACTTATTTTTTCTAACTTTTTTATTTCTGTTATTCGAAGTAATCACCCATGCAATCGACGCATCTTTGCCAACGCATTGGCAGTTTATTGATGCCCTTCTTGTAAAAATCAGCTGGACGGGAGGCAACAAACTCTTCAAAGGCATTTTGTACTGCCTCTCGGGAATTGAATTTTTTACCCACTAAAAAGTTGTCTAAATTTTGGAAAAAGTAATAGTCGGTAGGTGCAAGGTCTGGTGAGTATGGCGGATGAGGGAGAGCTTCCAACCCCAGCTCTTGCAGCTGCTTCACGATAACGCGCGACCCCATACTGCGCAACAGACAGTCTCCACGCTGCAAGAGCTGGGGTTGGAAGCTCTCCCTCATTCGCCATACTCACCAGACCTTGCACCTACCGACTATTACTTTTTCCAAAATTTAGACAACTTTTTAGTGGGTAAAAATTTCAATTCCCGAGAGGCAGAACAAAATGCCTTTGAAGAGTTTGTTGCCTCCCGTTCAGATGATTTTTACAACAAGGGCATCAATAAACTGCCAATGCGTTGGCAAAGATGCGTCGATTGCATGGGTGATTACTTCGAATAACAGAAATAAAAAAGTTTGAAAAAATAAGTATTTTCACTTATTGCATACAAAACGGCAATTTCATAGGTAAAGACCCATTGATAAAAGACCTATTATTATCTAGAGTCTAGCTAGAGTATACATGTAAAAAAAACGTTGTGTCTTCCCGAGTGGTCCCATTTCAATTTGGTCTAGTTCTTGAAGTCGGTTTTTTTTTGTTAAAATTTGGGATTATGTGCCTACTATATAAACATGCAGAATGATAACAATCGTGACAATGCAAATAATGATCTATAAATTGTTAGCCTAAGAAGATCTCCTTGTGTTTCAAACACGCGTTGTTTACTCCTAGTAACGGAATGCAGTCGATAGTTCACTGTAGGTCACCACTTAACTTTAAGGCCCGTATTCACTTTGATTAGTGCGAGTGCAGGTATGAAGTGAATGAGTCATTGTTTGTTCCGGTACAACAACACGAGCGTCCGACGCAATACAAACATGCAGGCACGCTGCAGGTGAGGGGTAGGGAAGGGCGCGCGGGACGTGGCTACTCGCAGTCTACTCGCAAAAAAAAACATCCAACGAAAACTCTCTGTCAAAAAACACTTAAAAGCGTAAAATAAACTGGTTCTTCATAAATTGCCTATACCTAATTCTTTATTCATTTAAATAGTAGTATTATAATGGGTGCTAGGTACCTAAAATCTGTTTGAAGTCGGTGCCAAGTGCCTATCGCTTAGACTTTTGTAATTGTTCGTTTGTATTCTTTTTGGCTTAGCACCGACTTCAAACAGATTTTAGGTACCTAGCACCCATTATAATACTACTATTTAAATGAATAAAGAATTAGGTATAGGCAATTTATGAAGAACCAGTTTATTTTACGCTTTTAAGTGTTTTTTGACAGAGAGTTTTCGTTGGATGTTTTTGGAAGTCGGTTTTTTTTTTTATAAAAAGTTTTTATTTTACAGTTTTTAGTGCAAACAATCGTAGGTAAGTAGTGAGTTGAATTATTTCGTCAAATTTCATCATCAAGAATAATACAAATTAAGGTACGTGTAATATTAAAATCATCCTCAAATCCCTAACTGTTGAAGAGTTTAATCTTCTATCATCAGCTCACCTAAATAGCTTGAAAGTATACGACTGAAGGTCTTTAGATACGTATGAAATTGAAAGAATTATTCTCCAACTCCTAACCGTTGAGGAGTTGTACCTTCCACCTTCCATCATCAGCTTACCTAAATAATTTGTAAGAATACGACTAAAGGTAACTTATATACATATGATATTTAAAGATTTATCCTCCAACTCCTAACCGTTAAGGAGTGGTACCTTACATCATCAGCTCATCATCATAAAATGATGACTACCAGACGCAAATACCTGTGTAACTTCAGAAAATATACGAAAAACATAGTATGTGCCTATAAAAAATGAGGGTTTCCCTCGATTTCCCTGGGATCCCATCATCAGATCCTGATATGCTGGCAATGGGACCACCACGGAAGCATACCCTGTCGAATACAAAAAAAAAATTCAAAATCGGTCCACAACTGACGGAGTAATCAGGTAACATAAAAAAAAAAAAAAAAAAAAAAATACATACAGTGGAACATAGAACCTCCTCCTTTTTGGAAGTCGGTTAAAAATAGAAAACGCTTCTAATCAGATGACTACGCAGCCAACTTGGCACTCGCACTAATCAGTCGCTGACCACACATTAAATAAATAATAAAAATAAATATTTCGGACATCTTACACACAACGCCATCTAGTCCCAAGCTAAGCAGAGCTTGTGTTATGGGTACTAGACAACTGATACAAATACATATATACTTTTTTTTTGTAAATACATACATATTATACATAGAAAACACCCAAACTCCGAAACAAATATTTGTAGATCATACAAACATTTGGTCCGACCCGGGAATCGAACCCGAGACCTCATGATCAGCAGTCGCACACGCCAACCGCGAGACCAACGAGGCAGACATTGTTCTACTAATCATTGATCACCTACACTAAGCACCTGTACTCGCACTAAACAAAGTGAATACCGGCCTTTAGTGCTTGGCTCATGTCAATTTGTTGATTGATATTTAAATTGTTAAAGTCAATACATTTTTTCTGGCATAATAGTTTGGTTGGTTAAATTTCAAATTGTAATGACAAATAACTTATTAATGAACAAGATGATTCGTTTGAAGTCTCTGCGTAATGTATCTGTACAATGTATCGTGTACATATCGTGTATCACTACTTAAAAAACTAAAAATGTATGCGCGGTGAGTACTTAACACTCTTCGAACTCTTGTCACTTTAACATCATATTCCCTGAGTTTCCCATAACTTCTCGACTGGACAAAAACGTGCAGACAAGTTGACAGCGGTCACAACACGATAGCGTCACCAATTCCTGGACAGAATAATCCGCAGAAACGGTCCTTTATCGCTTCTCATTAATACGTCAATAGACAGACAAACGAGGGCTTTGAATCATGGGTCAATCCATTGTTGTTTCTTACCTTAGTACCTACTCATCGGTGTGACGACGATTTTGTAATACGGAGTTTCATCATCCCTATTTATCTTGGAGATGACATAAGAGCCAACTATGGGAGCAAACTATGTAAGACACTACTAACTAACAGCATTGTAACAAGAAAGAAAGCTAGAAATAAAGTGTAAACCAATCCGTTTGGCCAGTCTGGTGAAGCAAGCCAAAACATAATTCTAACGACGCTGATTTCTAGCGGTGGATTGTTTAAGGCTATTGATGTACGCGCAATGATGCTTTTTAACGTTATTGGCACAATAGTAGATTCTCTGAATTTAGTAGTTTAGTTTTATATTATATACATGTATACAATCTAATTTCTTATTTTAGTATTTCAAATTTTACATACTGGCACCATTCAGTTGTAAACAATCAACGACACCACTATATTACTTACGCACGGACTTAAGAAAACTATGTATTATTATTTCGGAAGTTTAACATTACTCATTAGCATAATTTCAAAGACGGGTCATTCTCCGAACGCTTGAAAAAACGTGTCCAGATCGAAATCTCTTTGAATTGATTACTTACTATTTCAATTTCTTTACATGTAATAGAAAATTTGAAAATAATAGGGAGGGTCTATGTCCTTTTTTAGATAAAATAAGTAGAAGTATGTAAAAAAAAAACTTACTTAAATATTGACCTCGGTGGCGCGTCCGAACCCTACGTTGCAGCGGAAATTATTTTTTAATTTTTTTCCTCTAACAAATTACGCTATTTTGCATTTGTTCACAAATGACCAAATAGTTATTTGTTCATTTTATATTATTATTAAATAATGATATGCCACAATAGAGAAGATACAAAAGATGGTATACACGTCCGACGTTTTGAGTTGATATCAGTGGCGCGCACCGATCTGCTCATATTTCTTAAACTAAACTGTCTGTGAGGATAGTTATTGGCGTTAGCTGAAGCATCAGTCGTGTCGCGACAGCAACGAGAAAACCATGGCTGTACGTCTTATGGTCACCTTTTTATAGAGGTAAGTAACTGTTTTCGCTGGCTTGGTATACTAAAAATTTGATTTCGGTGAAGCCTTTTTTTCATGTATACTTTAAACTATCATATTTAAAATATAAAAATAGTGTATATTACATGTAATAGATTTTAGTAGAAAATGTAAATATTAGCATTTTAAATTAATTTTTACGTTATTTACAAAATATCTTAATATTTTGATTTCAGTGGTATTGAATTCGGTGTTTTCCGTGGCAAAGTATTCACCTTCTACTAAATGTGTCCACCTTCTACTAACTTTTTAAGACCGTAAATCATAAAATATTTATCTTGATCTAGTATTGTCATTATGTCAGATTCTAAGCAAGGTCACATGGCTAAGAAAAGATTGGCTTAGACGTCGGAAAGCCCGAATCAAGAGTCATCCAGAACTTTACGCAATACACAAGGAAAAAGACAGGAAGCGTTATTATGAAAGAAAGAATGAAGGAAAGCCTGTTAGTGAATTAATTCGTCGTAAACAACGCATACATAGAGAGATGAGTAGAATATCTTCGGCCAAACATAATCGGAAAAAAGGCTCAGAGAGTTGAAATGCCTTAAAGAAGATTTAATAGTCATACCAGAAGTTGTCGATACAAATGATAACTTCACAATCGCAATTGAAACTTTTATAACAACGCCAATTAATGCCACCGATAGTAAGGACTCGGCTTAACACTCAATCAAGTTCCTTCAGTGATTTATTACTATAGAGTCAGTTCATTATCAATCATTTCATCTTCTTTAAGTATTAAGACTTATCGAGAATTGTCAGTACCATTGTGTCCATCTAGTGATGCCAGTTTTGCTTCAAACTCACAGAATGGAGTTGCCAGCTCTTATGACTGATAGTTGCCTATTGCCCTTGTCCCTATTTAGTAAAGAGGTAGACAAAATGAAGTCAAAATAGGCAGACACCTTTTTCAAACCGGGAAGTACCACGGATAAGAAAATTATGGGTCCTAAGTGAGCGTTATTTGATTACTATAATATGTATGGTAGAATAGCCTAAACGCACGGAAATTCCACGAAGTTAACACAAGATCGACATAGTATACCGCCCCAGATTTTAATTGTAAGCTTGAATAGCATAATGTTACGTTCATTGTACCAAAAGTTACATTCCCAGAGGACATAATAAGCTGACTGTTAACTGCTAGAATCAGGTGTTGAGCGTTGCTACAATGTGTTACAAAGGTGAATCGACTAATTAAAAAGAGTGTAGTTTGCTCTTAAAGTGCCTATGCCTTAAACTATGACTGCACGTTTGGCCTAGTGGTTTAACGGTCACCACGCCGTTTCCTACTTCGCCAAGTGTCGTGGGTTCAAATCCCACGTAGGACAACACTTTGTGTGATCCACAAATTGTTGTTCTGAGTCTGGGTGTTAATTGTGTCCGTTACATGTATGTTGTTTGTAAAGTCCCCCGCGACACAGGATTTATTCCTAGTGCGGGCGTTGTTATCAAAAAAAAAAAAAAGTTACCTTGGCTTGTGAGAAATTGAGCGACACAGTGATCCTCCCTCGAGCCATTCCCTCGACAACCGTTCGCGAATAGATGGAAAGAACTGGTAAAGGTAGCGCCCCTTAGATGATTCGTCCCATCGTTATTGCCTTTCATCCATGAGGTCGTTATAGACATTGGACTGCTAGACCGGCTCTAGAGACTAATAAAAAGCCAGATAGCAAAGTTATTATACGTAGACTTAAATACCGCATGAATATTTATGTTATTCATACATCTTGTATGAATTACAGAGAAATGTAAAGGCCCTACCTTTTTGATTTAAGAAATGAAGAAGTAGGAACTATACACTTAACTTTTTTAAGCGTAATAATCAATATATATCAGAAGTCCCTTAACGGTATTAGTTTTCCTTACCTGAATTTATAATAAAATACTTTTTTTTTGAAATATAGAACAACCATGTAAATAATTTGTAAACATAATTAACATTTTAGATTTTGGTGAAAATAAAGTTAATTTCGGTGGACGCCATTATAAAAAAAAATATTTCTTCGTAACCGTTCATCCAATAAGAGTGCCTCCAGTACAGATATTTTCCAAATAAAATATAGTATTTGAATATCTTACTAATAAAAAAAGAAAAAAATAATCAGCCATTGAAGTCAACTGAATAATGAGTTACTTGAGAAATACCCAGACTTTGGACGATAAAGATGTGTTATTCTAAAATTTTGGTTCCACGGTCGGTGAAGTCGTTTAAGCGATGACCTTGCAACTTCCCACTGTTCCTTGTTTTGTTTGTTCGATCCAAACATGAGACAATACTTTGTGTAATCCACAAGTTGTTACTTAGACTATTATTTTTTGTCTTTGTGTCCTTTATAAATTCACACAGAACAGAGTGAGAGAGCGAGAGAGTTGTCTTTTTTTTTAAAGAAAAAAAGAATTCAGCGTGATGGTGACGTCACGTTCGTCTCTGCCGGAACTTAAAAGCTACTGATACTGTAGAGCCTTAAGAAAGAATCGAAGAGCACGGCGTGTTGAGCTCGAGGCATCTCATTGTGAGGCGTGACAGGGCGCGGCGCGTCCGCACAATCTTCTTTGATTTTTCAATATCCGGCCGGTGCGAGGCGCTACACAATAATACGTGCCTGTCTGCGAATATCTCTCTATAAGCGTTAATTATCACCTCGAGTTCCGTATCGCTCAAGTCTGCTGAGGTACCAGATTCTTATGTGAACAAACGAACTAACTAGTCACCCGATGGTAAGTGAGTTTGAGATCTAAATAAGCTAAGCTGAAGGTCCGGTCCGTACACATGGCAGGTGACAATATTTTCCTCAGCTTAGTTTTTTCAGGAAATAGTTAATTTTTTATGTATGTGCCTGCCAAAGTGATTCTATTCTGCCTGAATCCAAGAGTGGTGGTCACCATACATACAACAATACAGCATGGTGACCCACACCATGGCGGCCTAGTGATGCTACTGCATCATCCGTTTCTTGAAAAGAGAACAGTGATTGTCAACACCCAAATAAAGGGGATGCATATTTTGTGACACTTGTTTTTTATTCTTTTGTTTTTGTTACAAAAATACTATGGACATATGCATCTTCTCTTGCTATGACTTCTTGGAACTAGACCACAACTCATAGTTTGCTTGTATCTCAGAGAAAAAAAGTTGTTTTATTTTAGAATTAATTCTGCTAAGGAACCCTAAACGTATGCTAGTTTTCAACAAGTGCGCATAAGTTGGATGTTCTGCTCGAAGTGATTAGCTAACACTGCGCCGCTTTCAATAACTTTAATATAACGATTCAAAGCAAAAGTTGTAGATTAACTTCTTTCTTCAAACGAAAATATTTAGCTAGTTAAAGGCGAGATATATTTAGATCGACATAAATGTATTAAAGAACGGATCTTTGAAAATATTTCGTTGAAGGTATATGTATTTTTTTATATATATTTGGCCCTGCCAAAATGACTCTACTCTGCCTGATGGAAGGCATGAGCTGGATCCAAGAGTGGTAGTCACCATACTCATTGCCACTGACGACAATGCAACAATGCAGCATGGTGATCCACACCATGGCGGCCTAGTGATGCTCCTGCATCATTGGGCCTCCGGTCTCGACATCGAAACACGACAGCATCACACAAATTGTTGTTCTGAGTCTGGGTGTTCTTTGTCCGTTTCATGTATGTTTGTAAAAGTCCCCCGCGACACAGGATGTATATTCCTAATGCAGGAGTTGTCTTTTAAAAAAAAAAAAAAAAATAGTTTAACTTTCTTAACTTTTATCGCACGCACGAGCGTCCGGTCCGACGCAAATACAAAACTGCAGGCACGCTGCAAGTGAGGGGTAAGGAAGGGCGCGCGGAACGTGGCTACTCGCAGTCCACTCGCAAAAATATAGACAACGCTTCTAATCAGGTTACTACGCAGCCTACTTAGCACGTGCACTTTGCAGTCGCTGTCGCTGTCCACACGTATTTTCTACTAACCATTGCTCAAATGCACTTCACACCTGCACCCGCACCAATCAACGTAAATACAGGCCTTTAGTTAACGTGTCTGCATATATTTATGGCTGATTACCACCAAACGGCTAGCATCGGATCGGAAAGAATCGATCGGATACGACAAAAACGGAGCAGATGTTCGTCTACGTCTACGGTCTTGTGTCACAGGAGATATCAGTGTTCACAACCTATATACTCGATATCTGGATGGCGTGTCCTACCGGACGCATCCTGTAGTGATCACCGCTTAATCGTGTACGAATTCATACCAATGGTTGCACAATATCCACAAAGAACTCCTTACAATTTTAGGTATAAAACTAAAGGGGCAAATTGGGCTTTATTTGGTTCACTCTTTGCAGTACATGCCAAAGACTTCAGTCGCAGTGGTCTATCAGCTGAGGAAAGCGCAAACATATTATCAGATACTTTCACATATTGTGCTGATGTTTGTATCGGCCGTGGATCTATCACTAACACTCGTAGATGTGATTGGTGGAATTATAAATTAGTCGAATTACGTAGAATCTATCGAAAAGCTCGTAAAAAACTAAATGACATTAAAAAGCGTAACGTAACAGGAGATATTTACAATAATGCTCTTATTGCTCTTAGAGTTGCCAGGTCTCATTATAGAGCTGCTGTGGAGAAATCAAAGGGAAATTTAATACGTAAACTTGTTGATAAACTCGATAGAGAGGGTCCCTGGTCACCTTTGTATCATGAATTTAAAGCAAATAGATCAATCGACCTTGCATACGTACAGAACATCAAAATTAATAATAGTTATACTACAGGAGTAGAACAAACCACAGAATATCTTTTAGAATCACTTGTGCCTGACGATCGGCCGGAGGATGACACGGATTATCACCGACAAATTAGGCAGTGGGCTATTGAACCACCATTGTCTCCAATGTCTGACTTACCATCTTCAGACGAATTCCTCAGTATTGTTAGGTCATTGCCACTAAATAAGGCTTCGGGCCACGATAAAATATCAAACAAAATGATAAAAGAAGCTTGTAAACTTTCGGGTGATACGGTTTTAACAGTTTTTAAACGTTGCATTGCGGAAGGAGTATTTCCTAGTGTTTGGCGGTGCGGTAATATTCGAATAATACCAAAAAGCGGCGATAAGCCGCCGGACGATCCTAAATCCTATCGACCCATAACACTGTTACCATCGCTGGGAAAGCTTTTAGAGCGTCTTGTAGTACCACGACTTCTACCGGGTGGAGTTAAATTTCATGATAGACAATTCGGCTTTACGTTGGGAAAATCGACAACTGATGCGGTTATATCTGTAAGGAAAACTGTCACCGAGTCAAGTTTTCAATACGTTTTAGGCATCTTCTTAGATATATCTGGCGCCTTTGACAATGCGTGGTGGCCCATGCTATTGCTAAAATTAAAATTAAGAGGTTGCTTTAAAAATATTTATTCCCTTATCTCCTCGTACTTCTTACAAGGTACTACTAAATTGAGACTTGGGCATCATTCTGTGTCGAAGGCGCTTACGATGGGGTGTCCTCAAGGGTCAGTGCTAGGACCATACTTGTGGAACATAGGCTTCGACGATTTTCTGGCAATGCCTGTGCCGTCCGGATGTACCCTGAATGCGTACGCGGACGACGGTTTGTTATTGATAGAGTCGGATACTAGAACGGGGCTTGAGAGGCTGGCCAGTGAATGTTTGGACTTAATATCTCGGTGGGGTGGGCGTAATCGGTTGACGTTTGCACCAAACAAAACCTTCCAGCTACTTCTGAAAGGTAACCTCAAATCACCGCCTTGTATTAAATTTGAAAATATTACTATTAAAAATTAAACCTCGGTTTGTTATTTAGGATTGGTTTTAGAAAGAAATTTTTCATTTATTGAACATATTAGAACAGTTAATGAAAAGTCTAAAAAGAGTTTCTTTGCACTGACGAGGATATCAACTGCGACATGGGGTCTGTCATATAATACACTAAAGATCATATATGGAGCTACTTATTTGGGTTCTATTTGCTATGGTGCTCCTGTATGGGCAGATAGGGCGACTGTAGGTGCTGTCCGTCGCAAACTGTTACAAGGCCAACGACCTGCATTGATTTTCTTGTGCAAGGCATATAGGACGGTTAGCACTGAGGCTTTACCGGTGTTGGCAGGTGTTCTTCCGGTCGATCTCGAGGTGCAAAGACGTGCAGCCATGTACTATTCCACACTACAAAACATGGAATGCGATTTTTTGGGCATACGAGACCGCGGTAAAATCATAAGATTGTTTCAACAAAAAACCAATGTCTATAACGACCTCTTGGATGAATGGCAGAAACGATGGGACGAATCATCTAAGGGGCGCCACCTTTACCAGTTCTTTCCATCTGTTCGCGAAAGGTTGTCAAGGACATGGCTCGAGGTAGATCACTGTGTCGCTCAATTTCTTACAGGCCACGGTAACTTTAAGAGCAAACTATACTCATTTAAATTAGTCGATTCACCATTGTGTCAATGCTCAACACCTGATTCTAGCTGTGAACAGTCGGCTCATCATATCCTCTGGGAATGTAGTCTTTGGTACAATGAACGTAACATGATGCTAAATAGCTTACAAATGACGTCTGGGGTAGTATATTATGGGGATCTTGTGTCAACTGCGGTGAATTTCCGTGCGTTTAAGCGATTCTGCCATACATACTATAGAAATCAAATATAGCTCACTTAGGACCCATAATATTTTTATCCGTGGTGCTTCCCGGTTTGAAAAAGGCGTCTGCCTATTTTGACTCCATTTTGTCTCCCGCTTTGCTAAGGAGGGAAGTGGACTTATTATATTTCCAACTCCTCCAGTTTTCTTCTGATTAATTTCGTTGCGGGTTCCAAGACAGTTACATTTTTCCTGGGACTTCCCGAGTGTCATAACTCGGTGTTTTCGTGGGTCACCGCTGTTGATCCTGGTGTACAGGAGTTACAGTGGTGGGCGTGTGGGCGGGATTAGTCCCATTAAAAAACCTATATACTTTACTAACTGTGTACACGATTTAATACCGTTTACAGATTGAAAAATTAGTTCCGATTCGATGCTTGCCGTTCAGTGGACATCATCCTTTAATTAACTTACCGTTAAGTACATACATTATTTACCCACATCAAAACAGCTCAAAACAAACATTATTAGCTATTTATCATAATACGGTACACGACGAGGGTCGCGATGATCTTATAATGCGCCCAAACCATTCAGAAAATCCTCTCAATGTAGGCAAGTAATACAATATAATTAGTGATCTATATTAAACGTGGATTAACATTATTGAATAATAACCGTGTTACCTTCTTTGTGTAACATATCTATCTCTACATTTATCTATCTACAAGTGATCTGAGTTAACTATAAACCCTCCCCTTTTCGTTCAAACCACAACTTGTAACGCTCAATTTGCTAGCCACCTTTCTTAATATTTAGGCTTTGTGATCCCATAATGATTCCATTCATCCCACCACAAACATAAATGTAAAAGAGGAGAGCCAAGTTCAATACAAAAATTATGCTTGGCTGTGGGCTTCGTCGCAAAAAGAATGGAGATCTATATCATACTACGTCATTTCTTAATCGATTATTACTTCAAAGCGCCTTCGATTCTTATACGATTGAGTTCATAAATAACACAAATTCAGAATGAAGCCGTAACATTACAGTATAATACACAACACACGGTAATACAATCACATTTTTGTATAACAAACAAGGTGCGGATCTGTTTGTACACCCCCTTGTAAGGGTTCGGCAAAGCTTTGCATTAACTTATTGAAAATATGTATCAACAACACATATATAAATATACATACGTGACGTATTGGATCTTTATTCTTTAAGCTATGTATGAAAGAAACTGCCAGCGAAAAAAATAATCACTTTATTTAGTTGAACATCATCGCTCGCTTCAAATACTGTTATATCGCCAATGGAAACCTTACGACTTACAAGTTTGTACTTACTACTTTTAAATAAAAACTACACTCAAGCTATAGACCGGATCATACAAAAGTAGTATCTAAAAATAAAATACAAAAACAATAAAAATATAATATTTATCAATTTTTAATCGTGATCATCATCATCAACAGCCTTTAATAGTCCACAATAAGGAAAGTAACTATACGAAAATAATCTAAAATTAGGAATAATTCCCTTTTGCTCTATTAAAGCATTTTGACCTCTTGAAAGGTAACCGGTGCAGGGTTTCTTTGTTGTTAACATTGTGGCATCGTCCGAGCTCATTTCGACAATGCTCGATCCGGTTGAAATCCAGACTGTGTGCCATTGGTCAATTAATGTTAATCTAGCTTCCTGCCAGGACAGACCAATCCTATCTTATTTTCTAACCTTTTCTTTTCTAGAAACTCTTCTCACCTACCGAGAAACGAATATACTTCTATAGTAGTGATCCAATTGCAGGGAATATTCGCTACTTCTGTTGACACTACACGTGCCGAGTACGCTTACACTTGGAGCACGTTCTTCACTCTCACATAATACAGTTCTCGTCACTTCTAACTTAATTCCGAACCGAAACCAGAGACACTGGCGAGGAGCAGTTTTAAGCCTCAAAGTACTTAAGCTGGTCACACCGGCAGCCGTTAAGTGCCGCCGTATAAATGAACAAAGGAGCAAAAATGGTAATGATTGAAGACTCAACCCGTTTCGATGCTAATCCACCAATGAATGCTTTGCCTCATTTACAAATTATATTCATTACTCTATAGTCTCTATAGATACTAATGTAAATCCTTTAATTCTAGGATGAAACGTTAATAAATAGTCTATTAAGACACAATTAAATAAGCGTGCTATGTGTTATCTTTAAAAGGAGTCTTTGATGTGAACCGTCTAAAGCGGAGGGTTAAACCGGCTGTTGACGTGACGACAAGTCGCCATAAATAGACGCAATAATGTATATACAAATATATTAGTCGCTATCAACAAATCTTTAAAGATTTACATTGTTATGGTGACATCCTGGCGCATGGCGTTAATGTAAGCCATCCGTACTCCGGTTCCTACTACGCTCAGTGCTGTGGGTTCGATCGATTCACACATGGGACAAGTTTGTGTGATGCACAAATTATTGTTCTGAGTCTGGATGTAAATACCTCCACGCCACATGACGTATTGCTTGTGAAGGAATTATCTATTTGGAAAAAAACGAAATAAATAATTTTTTTGTAGAGGATCGTACATTTCAGAAAAAATAAACCACCACGGCATTGCAGAAAACCGGGGTATTGAGGTTCTTTTTCTGGTTTTCATCGAGTGATTGAAGTTTCCTGAGCCCCCAAGCCTTGTATTGTATTGCTCTACTCCATACTTCATCGTGGACGTAAGACTCCTACAATTCGATTCCTACCGGCTTCCTCCAGAGAGTCGGTACAATCATACGTTGGTATACTAATACCAAATAATAACATCACCAAAACTTTAATGCACACATGCTATGGGTCTGCGTCTGCTGAAGTGATTTTTCTATACCTGACGGAATACATCATAATTTAAAAAAAAAGTTAATTGTTAATTCTTGAACGTATTCAACAAATAGTTAATTGTTGAATGTCTATTACTTATTTTTACGGGAATGAAAACGATCACTTATTTAAAGGTATTACATACCTGTGATTTGCCTAACGTTTCGACCAGGTTGCACTGGCCGTGTCACAGGCTGACTGGCTCAGCGGCGCACGTTCCCCGTCGTCGAATCCGTGAAGTAGAAGGTTTTCCATCCACCCGCACATTTTCGATATTATTGATAAATTTGTTTCACCATGTACCGTCACATACCACACTAACAGGTCCCTATTTTGAAAGCAAACCGCTGTGTTCGTATTTTGGTGTTTATCCGACTGCGTAGAAAAGCGAGGTGGAATGTTTTTTAACACTGGATTTCACACTGTAGATAATTTAAAACCATCTTCCCTTAACCTTTAAATAAGTGATCGCGTTAATTACCGTAAAAATAAATATTATGTCATGGAACGCGAAAGTTTAAAATGTATATGCCTATTTCACAACTGTTTTTTGTATCGTAGTCGTCGCAAAGACCACAGAACACATATACTCATAACGGAGAAGAAGTACAGAATGATTGCTGCCAGCGCCATCTACATGCATACCCAGAAAATAATTTAGAATGGCGGTAAATTCAAACGTATTGTTCATCCTAAGAACAATATTTAAAAACCACATTTCTTGGTTGATACATTATCTTGTAAGAAAATCAAATTTGAGTTTCCTATAAGATAATGTACCTACCAAAAAATGTGGTTTTTAACTTACAAGAGTAAATGTAAAATAAAACGATAAATAATGTTGTTAAGTTACTTATCTATTTCAACAGTTTCATTCCAATTCATTTCTACATATTGTGTTTCAAAACAAACCTAAAGTTAACAAAATAGAGTCACTGTCTCAGAGCTCGTCAAACACGATTAACTGCACTTAACAGACACTTAACGGAGGAACGAAAGCTCAATTCGACGTTAATAGGCAATATAAAGCACAGTTAAACCAAATAAAAACAAAATACAGTGAAATTAGTCTCGAGAAATTTTTGCATATGTAGTGGTGTGTATATTACTCAGATCTTAGAGCACGTTTCCACTATATCGTTCTGGCCTATACAAAAATGTTTCGATATCCTAACATTACTATTTAATTTTATACTTATCCCTAGCAACACTCTGATTTTTGTTTTCAATAAAAACAAGTTTTTATTTTAAAGAAAAAGGTTTTGACTTTATAAAAAAAAAAAAGGTGTGTGTGCGATTCACACACGATAGAAGTGAAACTTCAAAGAGGAGAGACCGATATATATATATATATTTTCCTTTCATCTATTTTTTTAAAACTCCGGGGGGTCTACGGGGGGGGGGTCAAAATTTTTGTTATTTTTGGCCTAGGACGCACCGTTTCAGAGATATTTCAATCTAAAGCAAAACATCGTCACTTGATAGTGGAAAGTGGAAACACGCACAAAACCAGAATAAACCAGTTTACGCTGTGTCCGCAGGTGCCACGTGCAGTCCGGCGTCAGTCGCTTGGTACTTTTTTTTTTTGTTTTTTTTTTTTTTATTTTTATAAAAGACAACTCCCGCACTAGGAATAAATCCTGTGTCGCGGGGGACTTTACAAACATACATGAAACGGACACAAAGAACACCCAGACTCAGAACAACAATTTGTGGATCACACAAAGTGTTGTCCTACGTGGGATTTGAACCCACGACACTTGGCGAAGTAGGTAACGGCGTGGTGACCGTTAAACCACTAGGCCAAACGTGCAGTCGATTTGTCGACTGTTAGAACATTAAGCACACATTTCATTCAAAAATTATAATTATTACGTTAATTGTTAAATTTTGTATTTGTTGATTGTTTTTATTGTTTGTTATTATTGTTATAATATTTGTTGAAGTGTTTAATTTGTGTGTAAGTGTTGTAACTTTATATTGTTAATTCAAAATGGCTCCAGTGTTAAAACATGGTCGAGGCAAGCCTATGACTTCTCAAACTAAAGAAGTTTTTTACTGTTTGTACAAATATTTCGAAAATTAGTGTAATAACAACCCGAGCAGTATTATGACCCCCACTCAATTAGTTGCTAAATCAACAGGAATTTCAATAGCATCCGTCAGAAAGGTAGTATCAGAAAGCAAATGTCGTCCTTCAGATCAGGAAGTAACATTTAAATTTCCTAAAAAGAAACCGAATCGTAAACTTACAATAGTAATCGATAACTTTGATCAGCAAGTTATCAGAAGAACAATTCATGACTTCCACATCACAAATAAAGAAGTTCCCACTTTGAAAACTTTGCACGCAAAATTAAAAGAAGATATCGATTATAAAGGTTGTGTCAGCACGTTACGAAAACACGTCATGTCATTAGGTTTTAATTGGAAGCAAACAGGAGATAACCGGAAACTTCTTATGGAAAAACACGAAATTAGATACTTGCGAATTAATTATATGATGAAAATTGCTGAATATCGTGAACAACGCCGACCAATTGTTTACACCGACGAAACATATATACATACATCACATACCCTCTCGAAATCTTGGTCAGACGGAAGCACTTCAGGTTTGAAGCAACATATATCGAAAGGCAACCGCTTAATCATTGTTCATGCCGGTGGTATGGATGGCTTTATACCAAATGCATTGCTTATGTTTAAAGCCAACCAAAAAAGTGGAGATTACCACGACAATTTGAACTATGACAACTATTCAAGGTGGATTCAAACTCAATTAATACCCAACTTACAATCAAATAGTGTTGTTGTTGTTGACAACGCACCATATCATAACTCAATACAAAATCCTGCACCGAATAGTAATTTCTAGAAAACAGCAAATGATTGACTGGCTGACATGGCGAAACATTGAGCATTCATCCACGTTGCTTAAGCCTCAATTGTATGAACTGATTCTGCAAAACAAGGCGAGATTTGTAGAGTACAAGATAGACGAAATATTACAACAGCACGGTCATACTGTGCTGCGTTTACCACCATACCATCCGGAGTTTAATCCTATAGAAAATATATGGGGGATAGTGAAAACATATGTCGCAAAAAAGAATGTCGCAATGAATATGAAGGTTATAATGTCATTAGCTGAAGAAAAAATGAACGCCATAACTGTAGAGGAATGGAGAAAAGTTTGTCTGCATGCTATTGAGGAGGAAAACAAATATCAGGGTGGAGACGCAGCTTTAGACACAATATCAGAACGAATCATAATTAATTTAAATAATTCATCTGATGAAAGCGAGGATGGGGATGATTGTGATATGCCTGGGGTTGATGAATTATTAGAATAAAACATTTATGGCCGGAGAATACTTAATTCATACACGTCTTCACTGAAGTGAAAACCGGCATTCACTGTGTTAGCGCCAACTGGCGTGGCCAAGAATTGTCAACGCCAACATATAAAGCGGGGTGCGCAGTATATCTTCAGCGACTAGGCACTGCCTGAAAACTGATTTGGGCTGAGTACTGTGCGGCTGCCGGATAGGTGGGTAGGAGAATATAGGAAGCACGCTTACCTTTGGTGATCTTGAGCTGCTGTCCAGACCTGGCGGCCTGATCAGGCGACCTGGCTCCTCACACCGCGGTGTGGCTTGCGGATGAAGATGGCGGCACGTATTCACTATGGAAAAAACGTCCCTAGCTTGCCGGCAAGGCACGATTGCACTCAGCGAACTAATGCGGATTCCACGATCAATCACTTGAACGCGGCGTATGTAATTATACTATTTACAGCGGTTTTAAAGTTAATATGATATGCGGTGGCGGAGTCCACAACTGGTGTAAACTCGACAAGCGGGCGGCGAGCTTCGCGTCTGGAGCGTTCTCTAAAACGTGCGGCGAGGTCCGCGTCCAGGGCGTAACTGTTTTATCTCTTCTTTCTTGTAGCGGCGCGTGCGACGGGAAGGGAATATCGGTTAAGGTGTGGGTAATATATGTGCCGACAGCCTCACCTAGCGGAAATTTATACAAACTAACAGAGTACCTGTCTCTATAGACAGGTGGCGTTACCATTCCCCCCGCCCTTAAAGGGTTACCTTTAAAAAATACTAAAACGCGGTAAGAAAACGCGGTAATATATGCGGTAAAGATATGAAAGTGCGGAAAAGATGCGGTAAATGTTTATACATATCTCTAACTTACTCTTAAGCCTACTTAAAGCTATTTTTGCGGATTTAAAACAATATACTACTGACTAGGCAATGGGCACAATCGGACCACTGGGCGCACGAAGCTCCCTTTACTAGTTCTAACGGTGACTACTCGCGTTGTTCCATCTTTCGAAGGATGGACGGCTTCTACAACCCCGAGCGGCCATGCAAGCGGAGGTGCGTTATCGACGATGATGACCACTACTGATCCCAGCTGAATCGGTGTAGTGGGCGTGGTCCACTTGGCTCGAGCCTGCAATTTATGCAGATACTCGACTCTCCATCGCTGCCAAAACGATTGAACCAGCTTGTCTAGGAGAGAGTGTCTCTCGAGCAGGCTAGCTGACTCTACGTGCGGTGCGGGTAGCGAAAATAGCGGTGCGGTGTGAAGAAAATGAGCCGGCGTTAGCGCCGATGGCTCAGCGGGATCGCTACTTAGAGCGGTTAGCGGGCGCGAATTTATAAGTGCCTCGACCTGAGTAAGCACAGTTAAGAGCTCTTCATAAGTGAGTAGCTGCTGACCTATCACTTTGAAGAGATGAGTCTTAACGACCTTCACCATCGACTCCCAGCATCCACCCCAATGAGGGCTAGCAGGCGGGATACGTTTGAAATCGATGCGACTCTCTGTCAACTCATGTTCGAGGTGCGGGCGAAATTCGTCAAGGAATTTATAAACGTCGCGCAAGTATGAGCGACAACCAACAAAATTGGTTCCGTTGTCAGTATAAAGGCACTGTACCGGTCCGCGGCGGGACAGAAATCGCTTGAGCGCGGCGAGAAAACTGACTGTACTCAGCTCCGTAGCTATTTCTATGTGTATACAGCGGGTAGTAAGGCACGTAAAGATGCATAGCCATGCTCTACGGCTCTTAACGCCCCTACCTCTGGTGGGGGTGAACTGTATCATCATCAGCCTATTGCAGTCCACTGCTGGACATAGGCCTCTCCAATTGCACGCCACTTAGTTCGATCCTCGGCTTCTCGCATCCAGCTCTTGCCAGCCGTCTTGCGCAAATCATCACTCCACCTGGCCTGTGGACGTCCTACACTACGTTTGCCGAGACGCGGTCTCCACTCAAGAACCCGTTTACCCCAACGGTTATCGGTTCTACGGCAAATATGGCCAGCCCACTGCCACTTCAGCTTGCTAATCCTGTGGGCTATGTCGATGACTCTGGTTCTCTGCCGGATCACCTCGTTTCTGATACGGTCCCTTAGAGAAACGCCGAGCATAGCCCTCTCCATAGCACGCTGAGCGACTTTGAACTTGTGGACCAGCCGTACCGTAAGTGTCCACGTTTCGGCTCCGTATGTCATTACGGGTAGGACGCACTCATTGAAGACTTTCGTCTTTAGGCATTGTGGGATCGACGATGAGAAGACCCGACGAAGCTTCCCAAACGCTGCCCAACCCAGCTGAATTCTCCTGTTCACCTCGTCCTCAAAGTTGTTTCTCCCTAACTGCAAAGTCTGCCCGAGGTACACGTATTTTTGAACAACTTCGAGAACGGCACCGTGCACCGCAACCGGTTCCGGTAGTACGTGTTCATTGAACATGACCTTGGTCTTGTCCAAGTTCATCCGTAGGCCGATGCGCACAGAAGAGTCAGCCAGCTCGTTCAGCATCTGTTGTAGGTCCTGCAGCGTCTCTGCCATGATGACGATGTCGTCTGCAAATCGCAAGTGAGAGATGTATTCGCCATTGATGTTGATGCCACGTCCTTTCCAGTGCAGCGTCTTGAAGAAGTCCTCCATTGCATTAGTGAACAATTTCGGGGATATAACGTCACCTTGTCTCACTCCTCGATGCAATGGTATAGGTCTTGTATGCTGATTCTGTACTTGGACGGACATAGTGGCGGCTTCGTAGAGATGTCTCAACACTTGGATGTATCGCCAATCCACTTGGCAACGCTGCAGGGACTCCAGAACAGTCCAGATCTCGATCGAGTCGAAGGCCTTCTCATAGTCCACGAATGCTAGACACAGGGGCTGATTATACTCTTCGGTCTTCTGTATAATCTGCCGCACTGTGTGGATGTGGTCTATGGTGCCATATCCGCTCCGAAACCCAGCTTGCTCTGGTGGTTGGAATTCGTCGAGTCTTCGCGCAAGACGGTTCGTGATGACTCTTGAAAACAGCTTGTAGACGTGGCTTAGAAGTGAACTGTATAGGACCGGCATAGTCACACCCACAGTGGGCGTATGCCTTTACAGACGGGTTTACGCGGGAGCGCTGCAAGTCCGACATCATCGGAACCGATGGACGCGGCCTTGCTCTGAAGCAAGTATTGCACTTGTATATGCGGTGACGTATAACACGTCGTGCGGAGAGTATCCAATAATGATGCCTGAGTAAGGACATCAAATGTTCGGGACCGGCGTGTAGATGCTTCCTATGGTAGGAATCCTGACTCAGGTGTGATGACCTTGAAATTAAATTCATCGTTAGACCTATCCCAATGCGTGCCTAATATTTTATGTGGTGTGCCACCCCTGTCTAGTTCAAGATCCGAGGAGGCGCGGTGCGATGCGGGAATGGCACGCAGAACAGCGGGGGAGTTACTAGTCCACTTTACAAGGTCGAACTGACCACACCTGAACATGTCAATGAGTTCCGTACAAGCGGCAACAGCAGCGGCTTCATCAGAGCGCGATGAGTCATCCGACATAATACTGAAACACACGTCATCCATGTACGTAGAACTGGATGCGATAGCGGCGGCGGTAGGAAACGTATGTTTTTCATCAGCGATTAGCTGTTGAACGACGCGTACAGCGTGATATACGCTTGACTTCATCCCGAAACAAACGCGATTAAATTCTAGAATTACTAATCGGTCTTGCGGCGAAAATCTGAAAAGAATTCGTTGAAATTTGCGATCGGCTTCGAGCATACCAATCTGCAAAAACATTTGACGACAGTCAGCGGATATAGCGATTTTAAATAAGCGGAAATTTAAAAGTATGCAATTTAAATCACCCTGTAGGTTAGGGCCGGAATGCAATACTTCGTTAAGTGACAACCCTGTGCTGGTTTTACAACTGGCATCTAAAACCATTCGAACCTTGGTAGTCGTTTTATCAAAACGTTGCACACAAAAATGCGGTACGAAATAGGAATCGGCGGGAGTTATTTTATCAATAGACCCTATTTCGGTAATGTAGCCCTTATCACTATACTCGCGTATTATATCATTATACTCAACCGATGTGTTGATTCTGGGGTTATTCCTAACCTGATGAAGTATAGTAAAGTAATACCTTTATTCAAGAAGGGTTGTACAACCGAACCAAGTAACTTTAGGCCAATCTCAATCTTACCGGCTATTAGTAAAATTTTTGAAAAAGTCATTTTGCAACAACTAGAAAGCCATTTTAATCTAAATAATTTATTTCACAAAGAACAATATGGCTTTACAAAGGGTCGTTCAACAATTGATGCGGGTGCAACTCTTTTGAGACATATATTTAGTGCATGGGAGAATTCGCAAGATGCGATAGGTGTATTTTGCGATCTTTCAAAAGCTTTTGACTGTGTAGAACATAACACGCTTTTTCTTAAACTTAGGCATTATGGTGTTAATGGTATTGCTTTGGAACTAATCGTTTCCTACTTGAAAGATAGAATTCAACATGTAGATGTCAATGGTGCGAGGTCATCTGGATTACCTGTTACTATGGGCGTTCCGCAGGGCTCCATACTGGGTCCTCTACTTTTTCTCATATATGTAAATGACTTACCATATTATTTAAAAGATCTCTGTGATATAGTTCTATTTGCTGATGATACGTCACTTATTTTTAAAGTCGATCGTAAGAAAACAGTTTTTGACGATGTGAATAGGGCACTAAATGATGTTTTGAATTGGTTTACAACGAATAATCTCCTACTGAATTCAAATAAAACAAAGTGTGTGAGAGTTACTATGCCAAATGTAAAACAACTAGGCACTAATCTAACTATAAATAATGAAATCATAAGCATTGTAGACTCAACAGTATTCTTAGGAATTACATTAGATAGTAAACTTCAATGGGGAGCCCAGATAGATAGCCTTGCGGGTAGACTTAGTTCGGCAGCTTATGCAGTATGGAAGGTACGTCAGCTCACTGATACGGACACAGCTAGGTTAGTTTATTTTAGCTACTTTCATAGCGTCATGTCCTATGGTATACTACTTTGGGGCAAAGCGGCTGATATTGAAACGATTTTTATTCTACAAAAACGAGCCATCCGCTCAATGTACAATTTAGGTGCTAGAGTCTCTCTTCGAGAGTTGTTTAAAGATATAGGTATTTTAACTGTTGCATCACAGTATATATTTGCTAATATTATGTTTGTTAGACACAACATTAATGACTATAAGAAAAACAGTGATGTACACAATATTAATACTAGAAACAAATCTAAACTCATTGGTACCTATCATCGATTACATAAGGTACACAACTCGTTCGAAGGTCTTGGTGTACGTTTTTATAATAAAATTCCTATACATGTAATCGACCTTCCTGTAAATAAATTCAAGCTAACTGTAAAAAATCACCTTATTAGGAAAGCCTACTATACGATCAACGATTATCTAAACGACAAACAGTCATGGGCTTAAGGTGTCATTAGAATTTAAATAGATACACACAAACTTCTTTGTCTTTTAATAAAGCTAAATATTAACAAACCATTGTTAGTTGAAAGTAATGCGTGGCGATTATCATGGTAATTTAATTAGTAGTGATTTTTATCAGTATCTAGACTATGGTTTGTCATGCTCACTAAAATGTCATTGCTTGCGGTGTCGTCGTGGGGCGGGTCGTTTCCTTCCCTCTGATATGGCGAAGGAGATGATGGCTGGTCCATGCGTCATACTCGTGAACGGGTGCTGCTTGGGGTGACTGGTCGGCCTAGTCAGCGATTCTTTAGACAATACTATTATTCTGGTTCGTTCAACTGCAACCCTAGCCTCTTAATCCAGTCACGAATTATTTTCAACAGTAGATTTTGCAACTGAATGTAAGTGGATGTGCACCTTGTTTCTATTCTGTTCTATGTTTAATAGACTCAAACCTTCAACGTTATCACTGAGTGTTTTTTGTTTGTTTGCGCGTTAGATTTTGGAGCTTTTTAATAAAAGGAATTTCAGGTGGCAACAGCTTGCATACTGTTTACCTTACATGTAATACTAACACTATTGAACCTGAAAATCAGATTTTGAAAAAGAGTAGCCATGAGTTTCTTTGCCAGTATTCTTCTCATGAGCTCTACGCATTTTGGAAACTGGAAGTTATGGATCGACACAGGCAGGCAGTAGATTTTGGTGTTTTCGCCTAACTTACCTCGACAATACAGCACATGCTGTGGCCTCTGTTTGTGTCGATCTATGATTTTTAACTATAGCTTCAATTTGACGTTCATAAGTGTCACTTGGTGTCTTAGATGAATAAATGATTTTGATTTGATTTGATTTGATATAGGCCGTACGCAACGTAGTTGATGACTCCAATTTTCGTTCCAAACACATGAAGCGTCTTTTAGCGGCGGCGAGGGAATCCCCTAATTTATAAACATCGTCCCTAAATGGTAACGAAACGGTATACCTACCACTAGCGTCGCGCGTAGTGGTGGCGCGGAAATGATTCTCACATTCAAGGTCATCTTGACTGTGGGCGGGCGGAGCGGAGACCTCCTCAAGTTCCCAAAACTTTTTGAGAATGCGGTCCAACGACTGTTCAAGAACAGTACAACAAGCGGTTGTATTTTTAATTTCGTGTTTAGACAATAATGCGGGAGCAGAACCCATGATTATATATCCTAGAACACTTTCTATAGCGGGCGGTATCCCTACAACATTACTATGTACCACGCCTGGTAGCAGTAAGTGCGGGAAATAATTCGCGCCGAGGAGAACGTGCACCTCGGCGGGCGAAGCGAACATACTGTCCGCGAGCGGTAGCGAGTTCAAGTGAGAAAACGCTGTTATATCAACGGGTACCGTAGGTAGGTTATCCGTTATGCGGTCGACAATAAATGCCGATACGTCAAAATGAACGTTATTATAGAAACGCGAAAATATTTGAAACTCTGTGGAACCTCTAATACATTTTTCAGAACCACCAAAACCTCGAACAATCGTCCTCGTATTTCTATTGCAATCGAAACCCAAACGCGCGCAACATTCACTTGTAATAAAACTGACTTGCGATCCCGTGTCTATAAGAACTCTAATGACATGGGCGCGTCTAGTCTTATCGTAAACAACCACCTGAGCGGTAGACAGCAGTACCGTTATGGGTTGCGTACATTGCGCACTCTGAACATTATTATTTGCGGCGTTCGGTACGGGCGCGGCAATGGACGCATGCAGCGCTGATACGTTCACATCACGCGTTGAGCTAGACTGTGACGTAACAGACGGCTGCGCGGGCGGCGGCGGCGACGGTTGAGTGCGGCGCGGAGAGCGCGCGGTGGCTATGGTCCCCGGTTCGATTCCGGGGGCGGCCATTTGGTTGTCAGGCGTTTGCTGTGCAACCCGACTGCGAGCGTTATCGAAATGCAGCAGCGTATGATGCCTCTGACCACAGCTGCGGCAGTTCTTGTTCGAATGACAATCGCGTGCTTTGTGTTTCAAACTAAGGCAATTAATGCAAGCGTTGCGTTCTTTAATGCAATTAAAGCATGCGGAAGGCGTTAATTTATTAAATGATGGACATTTAAATAAGTGGTCATGTACGAAGTTGTCACAAAGACATATCTTGTGTGGCGTAGATACGGCTACGTATGCATGCGGGTTTGGTACATGACGTCGCGGTTTATTTTGTGTAGAATGAGAAGTAGAAGTACTTGCGGTGGGGCGTATGTTATTATATATCTTGAACTGTCCCTTAATAAATTCCGTCAGCTGACCGAAAGTAGGTACTTTCGTATCGCGGTATTGAGACTCAAACGCGCGGATTGTTTCTTCGTCCAACTTCTTTAAAGCGAGGTTAAGCAGTATAAAGTCGCTTAAATTATCGATTTGTAGATTTTTTAATGCGTTTGCGGCGGTGACAAAGTGATCCATGAATGCCTGGAATTTGGATGAAGAAGCGGGGCCGTTCAACTTAACATTCAACATCTGATCTATGTAGGTATATCCGAGCGTGCGTCGGTCTTCGTACCTGTCTATCAGACATTGTAATATCGTGTCATAATTTTCAGCAGACGGCGTGATGCCTGAGAAAACGGACTGAGCCTTACTTGAGAGCTTCCCTATTAAATAGTACAGCCTCTCAGAGTTAGTCAGCATAGGATTATCGTGTACGGTTGATTTGAAACCAGCGTAAAAAAGCGGCCAACTTCGTATGTCTCCCTCAAAACACATTAATTCGATCGGCGGCAAAGAAGGCAATCTGTGTTTCAAACCTAAGCGGTCGCGGTCGGTCGAACCATCCTGATAACGATCAGTGTCCTTCGCGGACGGTTGTGGTTCAACACTTTTTAATACACGTTTTATATGACAGTACAGCTGTTCGAATGAGTTTAAAGATTTATAATTAGGTTTAAATGCGGGATTATTTTTAAGTGAAGCGCGATTGTGCTCATTGACTATTTCCTTAAACTCAGAGCGAATATCTTCAATAGTTCCTACAGAACTAAGGAAGTCCTCCATACATTCTACACTTTTATGAACTTGTTTCGAATTATCGTAAATAGCTTGAACAAACTCGAATAGCGTATCTCGTTTACTTTCTAAGAGAACAATCTCATTGTCTTGTTTAGTCTCGAAAGACTCAGGACTCCCTTTCTTGGGCATTGTCGGCGCCATAATATGAAGCGACAAGGCACAAGGAATAGAACGCAGCTAGCAAATAAAATTATACTATATGTAACTATAAGTTTACATTCACTAACCGGGCGAGCGGCGGCGGCGCGATAATAATACAATGTGGGTATTATTTTTTCAATAAACGAGATATCTATCTGTTAACTTTGCGGTTGAAATAAATGCCTATAAGTAAGTTAGCTACACGTAATTGACTAATAAATCAAGTTATCGTATGACGTTAAATTAAATAATTTAAGTAAGTAGGTAACTCTTTTAAGGCGCGGAAGAATTGAAAGCGAAGTTTGTACGTAGGTGATGTTTACCTAGGTAGGAAATTATGTTTAATTAGATTATAACTAAGCGGCGTTAGCTAGATAAATCTAGACTATATGCGGGTGTACAAATCTAGATCAAAGCAAAAATGCGAAGCGAAAATAAGCTGTTATAGATATATCGTGACAAATTAAGCGGTTTTAAGTGCTAGATGGACCTAGACTTAATAAGCGGGCGGTTAGGAAGTACTAGACGAATCTAGACTTGACAAGCGGTGGGTCAAAGGGACCCCAAAGGATAGCTCTTAGCTGCGATAACGTCGAAAGACCTATATAAATATACAAGGGCTAAAGTATCACTCAGCTAAGATCCGTCTCGAAGGACCATATTATATGTTAGCGCCAACTGGCGTGGCCAAGAATTGTCAACGCCAACATATAAAGCGGGGTGCGCAGTATATCTTCAGCGACTAGGCACTGCCTGAAAACTGATTTGGGCTGAGTACTGTGCGGCTGCCGGATAGGTGGGTAGGAGAATATAGGAAGCACGCTTACCTTTGGTGATCTTGAGCTGCTGTCCAGACCTGGCGGCCTGATCAGGCGACCTGGCTCCTCACACCGCGGTGTGGCTTGCGGATGAAGATGGCGGCACGTATTCACTATGGAAAAAACGTCCCTAGCTTGCCGGCAAGGCACGATTGCACTCAGCGAACTAATGCGGATTCCACGATCAATCACTTGAACGCGGCGTATGTAATTATACTATTTACAGCGGTTTTAAAGTTAATATGATATGCGGTGGCGGAGTCCACAACTGGTGTAAACTCGACAAGCGGGCGGCGAGCTTCGCGTCTGGAGCGTTCTCTAAAACGTGCGGCGAGGTCCGCGTCCAGGGCGTAACTGTTTTATCTCTTCTTTCTTGTAGCGGCGCGTGCGACGGGAAGGGAATATCGGTTAAGGTGTGGGTAATATATGTGCCGACAGCCTCACCTAGCGGAAATTTATACAAACTAACAGAGTACCTGTCTCTATAGACAGGTGGCGTTACCACACTGCTTGTAATGTTTCGAACTGGCTTGTCTGCCTCATACAGTTCCATAGATTACAATGCAGTGGATACACATTTTCACGTCGGTATTGGTACGTAGTGCGTATGCGTAGACCTGTACGCATTTGGTGTGCTCCAGCCACAAACGTATATTACCTTTAAAAAAATAAAAACTAAAAATAAAATGTTGTTTTTTTTTATTTGCTGACCATACACTACTACAAACGCAAAAATTTCTCCAAGCTAATTTACCTGTATTCTGCAACGGATCGCACTCGCATGAAACTCGAAAACAGAATAAAATTTTGACATGTCATGTCATAGACATTGTAGTGCTATTTCGAGGGTATTCAAAAATAACTACTTTATTTCCGATTCAATTTTATTTTAGACAAATTTATTTAGACAAATGCTATTTTGTATAACTTAAAAATCAGCATAACTGCATTTGATGTATGATACATCAAAAATAATTTTACTGATAAATATTTATATTTCGTAGGAAAATTTCATTGAAAAAAATCTAAGTCATAATAATTTTAATGTTGGCAATGAAACATATCTGCCCCGGGTACCTCACCTACGTCGGCCCATACAAAGTTACCACCCCCTGGCAAAGACTTTCTGAACAATGACAAGGCCACCTAGTTATGTATACTAGACCTCTGCAAATGGTTTGCCTCGTGCAAACTCTCAATAAACTACGTGTGACAGCCCTGTAACTACGCGATACATTAAGAACCCAGTCATGGCGGTTGGCACTCACATCCGCTTGTTCCTTGTTTGAACACGTCCTACCACCGCCATCTCTTGACAAGTTCGCGAACTACTGATCGTACTTGATACTGCAAACTATTCCTTACTTCCTTGGCTCTTTGTTGCTTTTTTGTGAACTGCTTTTTATATTGACAGCATGTTCAAAATTTTTCAACTGCATCACTTATTCGATAAATTAGTATAAAAATATTTGGCTAAGTCTACATTGCATCAGGTCTATGTTTAATTTGTGTACCTATATTTAAAATAAAAAACCGACTTCCAAAAACATCCAACGAAAACTCTCTGTCAAAAAACACTTAAAAGCGTAAAATAAACTGGTTCTTCATAAATTGCCTATACCTAATTCTTTATTCTTTAAATAGTAGTATTATAATGGGTGCTAGGTACCTAAAATCTGTTTGAAGTCGGTGCCAAGTGGCTATCGCTTAGACTTTTGTAATTGTTCGTTTGTGTTCTTTTTGGCTTAGCACCGACTTCAAACAGATTTTAGGTACCTAGCACCCATTATAATACTACTATTTAAATGAATAAAGAATTAGGTATAGGCAATTTATGAAGAACCAGTTTATTTTACGCTTTTAAGTGTTTTTTGACAGAGAGTTTTCGTTGGATGTTTTTGGAAGTCGGTTTTTTTTTTTATAAAAAGTTTTTATTTTACAGTTTTTAGTGCAAACAATCGTAGGTAAGTAGTAATTTGAATTATTTCATCAAATTTCATCATCAAGAATACAAATTAAGGTACGTGTAATATTAAAATCATCCTCTAATCCCTAACTGTTGAAGAGTTTAATCTTCTATCATCAGCTCACCTAAATAGCTTGAAAGTACACGACTGAAGATCTTTAGATACGTATGAAATTGAAAGAATTATTCTCCAACTCCTAACCGTTGAGGAGTTGTACCTTCCACCTTCCATCATCAGCTTACCTAAATAATTTGTAAGAATACGACTAAAGGTAACTTATATACATATGATATTTAAAGATTTATCCTCCAACTCCTAACCGTTAAGGAGTGGTACCTTACATCATCAGCTCATCATCATAAAATGATGACTACCAGACGCAAATACCGGTGTAACTTCAGAAAATATACGAAAAACATAGTATGTGCCTATAAAAAATGAGGGTTTCCCTCGATTTCCCTGGGATCCCATCATCAGATCCTGATATGCTGGCAATGGGACCACCACGGAAGCATACCCTGTCGAATACAAAAAAAAAATTTAAAAATCGGTTCACAACTGACGGAGTAATCAGGTAACATACATAAAAAAAAAAAAAAAAAAATACATACAGTGGAACACAGAACCTCCTCCTTTTTGGAAGTCGGTTAAAAAGGAGGCGAGACTATCTAACAGTAGGTAATTTACACGTCTCACTTCAGACGGTTAAGATATTACGGAATTCTTTACGAATTTACTTTTGTAAACATTAGAGAGTTTTAGTTGCAATGAGTCCTATAACTAACAAAAGTGCCAGCTGCTGCACTCTAAACAGTAAAAAGCGGCCAAGTGCGAGTCGGACTCGCCCATGAAGCGTTCCGCAGCAGCAAGTAACATAATATAATTTGTATTTTATTTTTATATTTGTGTTGATTGAACGAAAGGTAAATTTCAGTTTACGATTTATGACGTATTACAAAAAAACTACTTGCTAGATTTCGTTCAAACCAATTTTCGTTGGAAGTTTGCATGGTAATGTACATCATATATTTTTTTAGATTTATCATTCTCTTATTTTAGAAGTTACAGGGGGGGGACAAACATGTTACCACTTTGGAAGTGTCTCTCGCGCAAACTATTCAGTTTAGAAAAAAAATCTATTAGAAACCTCAATATCATTTTTGAAGACCTATCCATAGATACCCCACACGTAGGGGTTTGATGAAAAGAAAATTTTTGAGTTTCAGTTCTAAGTATGGGTACCCCAAAATTTATTGTTTTTTTTTCTATTTTTGTATGAAAATCTTAATGCGGTTCACAGAATACATCTATTTACCAAGTTTCAACATTATAGGTCTTATAGTTTCGGAAAAAAGTGGCTGTGACATACGGACGGACAGACAGACATGACGAATCTATAAGGGTTCCGTTTTTAGCCTTTGGCACGGAACACTAAAAAGCGTTCTACACGATTGGAAGTTCGTAACCAACTAACCAACCAAGGTGACCTTGGTCGGATTGTTATAAAAATGGACAGAAGCCGGTTGTCTGACCGAATGTTTGGTTGGTCCCAACCAGTCCCAACGGCCTTGATCGGAAGCGCATCCCTTCCGACGGGCTGCGTCGGTGGTCGGTTCCAACCACGTCCCAACCGTGTGGAACGCTGTTGTCCGACGCGAGCGCTTTAGTGCATAGATAAGAATATGTACTTCTTTAAAGCGCTCTACACGATCGGAACCGACCGACCAACCAAGGTGACCTTGGTCGGATTGTTATAAAAATGGACAGTGTAGAAGTCGGTTGTCTGACCGAATGTTTGGTTTGTTCCAACGGCCTTGTTCGGAAGCGCATCCCTTCCGACGGGCTACGTTGGTGGTCGGTTCCAACCGTCTGGAACGCTGTTGTCCGACGCTTTAGTGCATTGTACTCTGTGCTTTAGTGTGCGCTCGTCAGTCATCGCGGGCGCACGTTATCTATATTTTTACCCGACTATGGCAAAGCCAAAGAAGGTTATGATTTTGACAGGCTATGTATGTATGTTCATCTTTTCCGTCATAGCTCCTCAACTGCTTATTAGAAATGGACAAATGAGTTATTGTTAGAAGCGTCTTGTTCTTCCGCTGGTTATAGGCTATATGTCGTGTCACTGAATCTAATGTGGCGCCCTCTAAAGTCGTAAGGTACCTACTATGTTAAAAAATTAATTTGAGATAAATATGCCGTGTTATTATTGGAAAGGGCGTTACTTGTACATTTCAAAAATATAAATATTATAAGCATTTGCTCGTGATTCTGTCCTTATTTATTCAAAAATTGTTATATTTCTATGGTAATTAAAAAATATTTTGCAAAGAAATTAGTATTATAACGAAACTAAAACATAAATAAAAAACACTTTTCCCGTTATCTTTTATTTTTTTTCTTTCTAGCAAAAAAATAATGAATGAAATCGGACTATGTGTTATTGAATTACAACTAAGTACATATTTCTACTTTCATCCACTCTCTCCATAAAACCGTGCTGAAATCGGGATAAAAATCATCCTATGTTCTACTTCGTAGTATGAGCTCGAATCATGCCATGTTTCATTTGAATCCGTTCAACAGTTTCAGCGCGATGCGCGGCCAAGATACAGACAGACAGACAAAAATGAAAAAAATTACAGTTTTGGCTTCAGTATTGATTATAGAGAGCCCTCCAAAAAAATACAGAATTGGACCTGTTACATTTTTATTATAAGTATAGATCTAACACACATCTATATCAATAAAACATCTAACACACACCGCCATCTAGTCCCAAGCTAAGCAGAGCTTGTGTTATGGGTACTAGACAACTGATACAAATACATATGTACTTTTTTTTGTAAATACATACATATTATACATAGAAAACACGTAAACTCCGAAACAAATATTTGCAGATCATACAAACATTTGGTACGACCCGGGAATCGAACCCGAGACCTCAAGGATAGCAGTCGCGTAGCTACCACTGCGCCACCGAGGCAGTTGAATAGAAATTGGTTGGACACGACGGTTGGCGGTTGGTGCCGACCGCGTAGAAGGCGTTCCAATCCGACCAAGGTCACCTTGGTTGGTCGGTCGGTTCCGATCATGTAGAACGCTTTTAATAGTTTAACCTTTGTCACGCGTCATCGGCGCTCGCCTCCCACCGCTGAGCCGCTGTCCCTACCACCGCAGGGACACATAAAAGGACGAGCGCACTACAGCTCGACCTCTTTCGCCCGGCGTCTACCTCGCCGGACAGCTGCGCTGCCCTCTACGGGGGGTCGGCCTCTAAAGCCGACCCCAGCACTGCACTCTTTCGCCCGGCGTCTACCACGCCTGGTGGCTGGGCTGCCCGGCCTACGCCGGAGCCCCAGCACTGCACCTCTTTCGGCCGGCGTCTACCACGCCAGTCGCCTGCGACGCCTCTACGGGGATCGGCCTCTAAAGCCGACCCAGGACTACACCTCTTCCTTTTCTCATCGCTGCGAACCTACAGTTAAGTGCTTCTTGTCTGGAGGCACTGACTGGTCGAATCTCTCAAACCCACACCCTGACTGTACATCTATCTGTTTGTGTTATACTCATTAATAAATTCTTTAAATTGTTGTTGTGAAGCGTCTAATTCCATCATCATCATCAGAACCTCGTGGCTTCACCACAACCTTCTAGGCTCCTCAAGCCGCTACGTGACACATGGCGCCCGACTGAACTGAGAGATTCGATCACGGTTTACCTCATATTCTTTTTATTGTGTATATTTTGTGTGTATTACTTGTTTTATGTTGAATCCCATCCAGGAAAGTGTTTTTTTCTATTATTTCGCTGTGAACACGTGCCAATCAGAACCGCGTGTACATTCATGTGCTTCTAATTGCTTTTCTATATATTCTTTTTCATTAAAACACGTGCCAGTCGAAACCGCGTGTATATTCACGCACTTTTATTTGCTTTTTCATATTTTTTCGCTAGAACCGCGTGTGCAAAAAATACTGTTAATTACTTTCGCTTAAATTTTGTTCGCTTGTGGCTTATATAAACCGCAATTTAAATGCAAGTCGCTGGAATGCGTTGAGTCGCAAACGAAAACCGGTTTCGCACGCGCAGAACCACGCCACGCCCTACGGCTCGCTTAATCTTATTGTAACAACCTGGATGAAATTCGATACATTCTAATTTTCTTTCAAACACACCTTAATGGGTTCGATAGCTATATCTAACTTAATTAATTCTGTTCAAATATCTAACTAGACCAAACTTGGCTTCATTACTAAAAACTTAATTATTACTTTGAGTCATTATTAAACTGATCTAAACTTAAACTACATACTCGTATTATTCATCTAACGCGTAATTTTTTTCTTTCAACTTCTGTATACATCTGCGGCTATGGTCATTTCATTTACGATCTAAAACTCAAAAATGGTACATGTTGATACCTCTCTAAAACTCAGTCCTATAACTTGTTTTTCTGGTAGGTACAATGGATGCGATTTGTTTTCTAAATGAGGTTACTAACATTAAACTATACTTTTCTAAACTATATTAAATATGTGTTAAATAATATCTAACACAGTTGTTCTTAGTCTTGTCGTTTCTCGTTCATTTGTTGCTTGATATTTTACTTAAAAATATGCTATAAATGATGTCGATCGGTGTAGCATCGATTACATATTACATATATATATTTGACAAAACACCTTGAGTCTTGTCGTTTCTTGCCCGTCTATTGTTTACGTATTCTCTTAAAAATGCATTCTAACAATGATAGAAGCGTAAACTTATAAAATAAAATCTTCAAATATTTCTAGCCACAATTTTTTTTTTTTGTAAGGAGTGGGCCAAAATCAAATTAAACTAAAACAATTAATTTGATGACTAAGTAGCTGTTAATAGTATCGTCGTCGATCTTTCACTCTAAATTGTTCTGGGCTAATTTAAAGCCTCGTGGCGACATAACCTCAAAAGGTACTTAACCATATAGCTACTATTTAAACAAAATGGCTACCATAGTTTTTCTGCACAATGTGATCGTCTCGGATCCTTGTTCTAAAATTTGTATTCTAAAATACTACTTTTTGATTTCTTCGTGTACATTTAGTACCTACTTTTCTACTTTGTTTCGTTCGATAAATTTCGAAACGCATTCTAAATGTCTACTAATAATACCTATATTATTATACTGTTGACCGCTGCAACTTGCTACAATATCATATACTATAGCTACAATCTACAATATCATTATTCTATCGACCTTTGGAATTCACTATACAGATGTTCCACTATAGCTTCTTATAAAATATACCTATAAACATGTTGTTCTTACAACATTCTTGCACTATTCTCAACTTGAGACAATTTTAACTAGTGATGCTTGAGATGTAGGTGGATTTATATAAAGTTGCAATACGACTACATAAAAATAATCACATAATGTGGGTATCGTATTGGCATGTATGTTTCTAGTCTGTATGTTCGTTTGTGTATATTTTGGTCTAAACCAATATACCTACTTATTTAATCTCTTTCTATCTCTAACCGACTATACTGCCACTTTAACTAATTAACTCTTAAAGGTTTACTGACAATTTTGATTGGAATTTAAGCTTTGACTGTTCGCCTCTATCGGTGGCAGGTATCGCTCTGTGCTAAGCACTTGATCATCCACCAAAATGTCGTGAACTCTGTTCCTCTAACCCTAATGACGCCCGACATCATGTCTTCTGAAAGACACTCAAGGCCCTACCCCTTGATAGTTACTACTTGTAACCTTTATGATGTTGTGACATCATGTCTTCTGAAAGACACTCAAGGCCCTAACCCTTGATAGTTACTACTTGTAACCTTTATGATGTTGTGACATCATGTCTTCTAAAAGACACTCAAGGCCCTACCCCTTGATAGTTACTACTTGTAACCTTTATGTTGTTGTGACATCATGTCTTCTGAAAGACTCAAGGCCCTACCCCTTGATATATTACTACTTGTACCTCTTATGATGTTGCGTCATCATGTCTTCTAAAAGACCTTCAAGGTTCTAACCCTTGAATTCTTGGTACTCTTAACTTGGACTCACCAGTTTCTTCTAATGATTCTTGGTACTTTTAATACTCTTTGGAGCGGTTAGTGACTCCTAAAACTTAAGCCTTAGTACTAAAACTTATCATTGATGAGGGATTTATTTATTTATAACAGAGCGGTCGGTAACTCTTTAAACAAGCCTTAAAGCCAAAATTATTATTATTTTTGGGGATTTATTTATTTATAACAGAGCGGCTGGTAACTCTTTAAACAAGCCTTAAAGCCAAACTTATTATTATTATTGGGGATTTATTTATTTATAACAGAGCGGTCGGTAACTCTCTAAACAAGCCTTAAAGCCACATATATATATATAATTAATTAACTACAAACAATTATTTTGTTCCCTTATTCTCCTAAACAGTCGTTTCAATTTCATTGAAAATGACCACATAAACTTATCTAAATACCCTAATCGACACACCGCTGTATACACCCTAAACTATACTCGGTGAAACGATACATCTAAACTACAATTACCTACTTATATCTACTAAAAACTACTAAAAGCTACTAAAAACTACCAAAAACTACTAAACAACTTTTTCTACTTGATAATTCGCGACCAGAGAATCTATCATCAATTTAAATACTAAAATCATTCTTTTCTCTTCACTACTAAATCTAATACTACAATGTATATTAAAATTTAAGTCGTCACTGTGGTCGCATCTATATTGCTACGGATTTTGATCCCAATATAGTTGATGAACCACGAGATGTATACACCAAAACTTTAGGCTATCAACCTTCTATCTTTGAGAAGGTACTGGCAGCTTGATAATTTTTCTCGGTGGCTAAGACAAATACTTTGGAGTAATTGACACATACATTATCTAAATTAAATCTAATATCGTTTCTAAAAGGTCTCGTTTGGTTGGTGAATTAGCCAAAGTTAATTAAAACAATTAATAAACAGTGATTTTGTTTACTCATTCCATAAGTAACATCTTTTTTCACAGATGCGTTTCTGTTTTATTTATCTCTAATATTTACTTCCTGCGTCGTGAATCAACTTGTGTGTTCTTAAATAATAATTCATTCTTGCTTACTACAAAACAATAAAAACAAAATAAATATCGCATAAAAAATCTAACTATAATCTACAAAAACTTTTAACCTATGGCTCAGTAGTTAAAAAGTCGAGTCAAACCCGACTTACAGGTTCGATTCTCGGTTGTTGTTGTCGATCTGGTTGTTTATTTTTCTCTTTCGCACATATGTCTTAGCTAGCATACCTACTTATAACTACAATTTTCTACTACTGCATCTACCTAAACAGTTAAACAAGTTTGCAACTATTATACTAAGGGCCGGTTTTTCAATCCGCAGTTAAACGGTCTAATAACTAACAAGGGAATAAATGTATCCAGCTCTTTAACAAGCGAATAAACTTTTTGTGTTTTTCAATCGGGAGTAAACAGTCAGATAGTTACTTGATGGTTCTTCACAGCTATGTTCACTGTAATCATGCGCAAGTGAGATGCAGCTATACAGATAGTCACACGTTAGATAAGGACCAGATACTTTTAGACAACATTCAAGTTGACTGTTATTTTTCTATTTCTTTTTGTCTTTTTTATGATTGCCGGTTTGGGATATTTAATTAAATGAAATGAAAGCATTCGATTATAATTATTATTTGTCTATTTATCATAATAGATGTAGTAAATAATAATTTAGTAAAAAGTCGTATATGATATTCCTGTAGTAGACTCCATAACAATGATTGAAATCAAAATTTATAAAAATGAAATGCCGAGTTAAGGGTGGTGCATAGTAATTTTTTAAACGGGTGTTTCTACGTTTAATAAATATGTGTTTAAAAGTAAAAAGTATATTTGTATTTATGTCAGTTCTCTGTACCTATTGGTGACGAGCAGATTCCCTAGCGGCAAGTCGCAGAACTAACGTATGACAGATAAAAATACGTATACACGTTAACATTCCACTTTTAGAATACTGTTTACCCTCACGAAGTGGTCCTAAAGTATTTCTTTTACTACTCCGTAGACGTCTATCAATGAAATCATTGTAGAAACGATTTAAATGGTGACGAGCAGATTCCCTAGCGGCAAGTCGCAGAACTAACGTATGACAGATAAAAATACGTATACACGTTAACATTCCACTTTTAGAATACTGTTTACCCTCACGAAGTGGTCCTAAAGTATTTCTTTTACTACTCCGTAGACGTCTATCAATGAAATCATTGTAGAAACGATTTAAATGGTGACGAGCAGATTCCCTAGCGGCAAGTCGCAGAACTAACGTATGACAGATAAAAATACGTATACACGTTATCATTCCACTTTTAAAATACGTATTTTTTACTTCTCCGTAGACGTCTATCAATGAAACAATAACAATGCACTCGCTCTGTACATTAAACTGCCAGGTAGAAGTGTCTGTCATACGTTAGTTCCGCAAACGGCCACTAGAGAAATCTTCTCGTTACCAATAGTACAAGCTCTGTTTTGTTTCGAACTAGATAGCATTGTGTGAAATAAAAATTCTTCATCTTCTCTATAGTATCTATAACCTATATTTCTCTAATAACCCTTTTTACCTCAGAACAAAAAGTCAATCGAGTCAAAAACATCCATAATCTATCAAATATTCAATAACGACAACGTACTTAAACTTTACCACAAATAGGTACAAGAGAAATACACAACGTCAAATCACTATTCTACAGAATAAAACACTAACTGAGGTTTGAAAGCACAGATAAAGTTATCAGTCAGATTACAGCTTTATTCGTCTGATAACTGATGTCTGACTATTGAAAGACCCAAACTTACGCTAACTGAGGAATAAATGCTATTTGACTGTTTATCTGACTATTGAAAAACCGGCCCTAAATTCTTTAAACATTTCTAACGGAGCATCGGAATGTATGATTCACTTTGTTTATGTTCTCAATTGAACTTTTTATTTGAAATTTTATTTCAAACCTTTAAACTTTTATCTTCACTATATTTTTGCTATTGAACTAAGCTGATATGACCTTAGCCTGTTAGTTTGTCTTTTCCCTCTTATCTCTTTAAACTTTTTTTTGTCTCTAAAAAAATTCTGATCCTGCTTTAATCTTGTTCCCAGGGTACCAGCGAGGAGCTGCCGACAGTGGCGACCCCGAGGTCAGCGAATTTCCCCTAGGAAAAATTCTCGCCTAATCAGGGGGGTGTCACGCGTCATCGGCGCTCGCCTCCCACCGCTGAGCCGCTGTACTAGACAACTGATACAAATACATATGTACTTTTTTTTGTAAATACATACATATTATACATAGAAAACACGTAAACTCCGAAACAAATATTTGCAGATCATACAAACATTTGGTACGACCCGGGAATCGAACCCGAGACCTCAAGGATAGCAGTCGCGTAGCTACCACTGCGCCACCGAGGCAGTTGAATAGAAATTGGTTGGACACGACGGTTGGCGGTTGGTGCCGACCGCGTAGAAGGCGTTCCAATCCGACCAAGGTCACCTTGGTTGGTCGGTCGGTTCCGATCATGTAGAACGCTTTTAATAGTTTAACCTTTGTCACGCGTCATCGGCGCTCGCCTCCCACCGCTGAGCCGCTGTCCCTACCACCGCAGGGACACATAAAAGGACGAGCGCACTACAGCTCGACCTCTTTCGCCCGGCGTCTACCTCGCCGGACAGCTGCGCTGCCCTCTACGGGGGGTCGGCCTCTAAAGCCGACCCCAGCACTGCACTCTTTCGCCCGGCGTCTACCACGCCTGGTGGCTGGGCTGCCCGGCCTACGCCGGAGCCCCAGCACTGCACCTCTTTCGGCCGGCGTCTACCACGCCAGTCGCCTGCGACGCCTCTACGGGGATCGGCCTCTAAAGCCGACCCAGGACTACACCTCTTCCTTTTCTCATCGCTGCGAACCTACAGTTAAGTGCTTCTTGTCTGGAGGCACTGACTGGTCGAATCTCTCAAACCCACACCCTGACTGTACATCTATCTGTTTGTGTTATACTCGTAAATAAATTCTTTAAATTGTTGTCGTGAAGCGTCTAATTTCATCATCATCAGAACCTCGTGGCTTCACCACAACCTTCTAGGCTCCTAAAGCCGCTACGTGACACCTTAAAAGCTTTAACTGAGAAGTCAAATATCGTCTCACTATATAGTAGTTTATTTTCTCTGCTCCAAGTAAAGGTAAACTATCGCAAAGATAAACATTATGTAATGAAGGAAGTATAAGAAAACAAAGCGATATTTATGATATAATTTGATGGCACGCGCCGCGCCGTCTAGTCGTCGCATCGCTCTGATTGCGTCCCGCAGCGACGTGGCGCGCACGTGACGTGATAAAGCTTCGCTTGTCCTCAACTAAACTTGACAGATCCCGCGAGCTTCACTTGCTCAGATAGTTTTAAGTTTCAAATAGTTTCTTTCATTTCTTGTACTGTCCTTACCTATACATTTATCTAATCTTACAAATCGTTAGAAGGAAGGAAGAAGGAGACTTTCAATGATCGATACACGTCACTTAACTATTAGTGAATTCACCAATCTTGCCTAATCAAATCAATAGACACTTAATAATTACACACATATTATGGAATTCAATTTTTATCTGAATTTCTGTTCATACAAGTCTCAAAACTTAAGTTTTATCGGTACCTTTATAAATCTATACTAATATTATAAAGCTGAAGAGTTTGTTTGTTTGTTTGAACGCGCTAATCTCAGGAAACGCTGGTCCGATTTGAAAAAATCTTTCAGTGTTGGATAGTACATTATCGAGGAAGGCTATAGGCTATATATCATCACGCTAAGACCAATAGGAGCGGTGCACCAATAAAAAATGTTTCAAAAAGGGGGAAAATTGTTACGCTACGGGCTTCGATCAAATATATCATATATGCACTGTTGCCGCTTAAAAAGTGGCACCGGCAAAACAAGGCATAAAACAACAATATGGCTTGTTTCGCTCTCATTCGCTTGGTGGCCGCGCTCGTGTTTACACACAAAAAAATGTAAAAATTACACTCTAAAAGTGCAAAAGAAGGATGGGATATCATATTTTCAGTAAGTCTATCTTTAATCTAACATATTGGTGTATTTTCGTTATGCTTTAAAGCTAATTTTATTAATATTTTGATAAAATTTGTGATTTACAACGGCTTCTAATGTACGCATCCATCCCTTTCACACTCACGGGCGATGCTCATAACAGAAAAAAGACAAGTCTAGTGCTAGCGAACAAAGTCAGTAGGATAATGATGGAGTCGCCGTTACAATTTTTTTAGGTTAATTGAAGATTTGTTTTAGTTTTCCGAAATTTATATAAACCAAATGCATCTAGTGTCGTGTGTTCCAACCATTTTTGTGAATATGATATGTACACAACAGAAAAAAAAAACAGGAGAATAAAAAAGACAGCCTTATCAACTTTACAGGTAGGTATTATATTCTACTAAGAATATTTAACCGACTTTAAAAAAGGAGGTTATAAATCGATCATAAATGTTGGTCTATACCAGATTCTAAACGTAATTACCAAAATTTAAAATTATATGTATTTCTGTTCGTAAATATCTGAAAAACCTTTAAGTTGGAATATAAAATATCTTTGATGATTACAGTTTAGGTATAGTCCAACTTATGGAACAGTGCAATATATGTAATAAGTACAGGCACGTAGGTATAGAAGGTCTAATATCTGGGTGGAATATTCAATATTATTAAATTAATACACATCATAATTTATAATAAAATTCTATTTAATCTTTTAGCTATCAGAATCAAAAGAAGAAATAAAAATTGTGTGAAGAATTAATTATGAATATGTTGATCCATCCAACTACCGTATTTTTTTAAATCGAAAAGTACCCTAAGCAACTCCATTTTTTTCCGTGTGCCAAATAGAAGCGATTAGACGCGAACACACTATTGAATGTCAGTGGAATGTAACTCTCGTTATACTTTGTACTATTATGTGCTTTATTGTAATACGTTAAGTTTAATTTTTCAATACATTTGTTTTTGGGCATGTGTTGTTTTTAACTGACTTCCAAAAGGAGGAGGTTCTCAATTTCATCGGTTTTTTTTTAAGTATGTACATTGATTACTCCGTCAATTGTGGACCGATTTTGAAAATTATTTTTGTATTCGAAAGGGTATGCTCCCCATGTGGTCCCATGGCCACCATATCAGGATCTGATGATGGGATCCCAAGGAAATCGAAGGAAACCTTCAAATTTACGTGAGCGCCTGCAATAAAGTTAAGGCAATTGTCTGCATGCCTTCATATTCTGTAGACATCATGTCCGAAATATTTATTTATTATTATTTATTATTCTATACAGTATGTTGTATGTTACCTTTAGTCGTATTCTTTCAATATATTTAGGTGAAATGATGATGAGAGACTTTAGAAAGACTAAAAAGCGAAAAAAAAAAAACTTCGTTTAAAAAAACCGACTTCAAAAACTAAAAAGTTTAAAATAACTTAATTTGTATATGCTACCTATTCATAGGTTTGAAGTCGGTGCCAAGCCAAAATGTAATAGTAGGTACCGCACTCGCCGCGCGATACGTTGAGCGGGATAGCTGCTCTTCGCGTAGAACAATACAACCGAAGCGTCGGTGACATCGTTGACGTTCGTCTCGAAATATAGCGAGTGTGGTACCTACTATTACATTTGGCTTGGCACCAGTGGCGGACTAAGGGGGGGCGGAGGGGGCGGTCCGCCCCTGGCCTCCGGTCTTGGGGGGCCTCCAAATGGCTGCAAGTTCCCTTGATCAAATCGTAAATAAACTTTTGAAAACATAAGAGGAAGTTTTGGGTTGGAGGCCCCGTAGACAAATAATTAGGTACAGCTTGTACCGGTAGTTTACATTTTTTTCAAAATAAAATTACTTTTACTGCCTTATCTTTCTAATGTTCAGCTTCGTAGTTTTTTATTCATTAACTTTAAAATACTATGGCCATCTATATTGTATACGCGGTACTAATATTATTTTATAGTTAATCGGTAGGGGAATTTTAGTATTATATTGTAATATTGTTCAGATATTTCTTAGTGTGATTTTTTTTGTGGTTTATGGAGAAAGAAAAATAGGAAGACGAATTTCTGGTCCCTGCCGTAGTGAAAATTTTCTACCAGTTTTTAGAGTTCCGTAGTCAACAAGGGAGTCAATTTGGTGAACCGTTCGTGACTTATTAAGCTTTATAGTGACAATTTTCGTTATTAGTGTAAAGAGAACAGGCCAAAGAACTTGCTGGATTTTTATCCAAATTCCTATTATATCAAAGGAAAGAAAGATGCCGTTTGCGAAGGAATTAATCAAACTGTTGAATCAGTCTTCAACATTCAAATAAATTATGTCGATATAACAAGTATAGGTGAAATATCTTGTGATACTAACAAAAACCGGTGGTGGATTTACCACTAGGCTGAGTAGGCGCCTAGGGCGTCAAATTTTAGGGGTCGCAGAATTGGACCAAAATTGATCGCCGCGAAGCGGCGAGTGTCGTCACCGCACTTCGAGGCGAGGTGTATATCTACCTTATTTTTGGCGTGGCGAGATTTTTGGAGTGGCGAGATTTCTGGCGGGGCGACGCTCGCCACGAAGCGCTGATCATCGCCACTGCAATTCAATTCTTTTTTACATCTGCAATTGTTTCACATCTGCCAGGCGTCCCGTGACGGCTCACTTTTTGATGTGAAACATCTAAAGGCGAGGGGTAAACCTGATTTTTGGCGTGGAGATATTTTTGGAGTGGCAACGCTCTCGAAGTCACGAGTCACTTTCTGGATTTTAAAATTATTGCAGTAGCTGTAGATTAAAAGTAGCAATTTTTAATTTTAACTATCTTTTAATCACCACTCAGGGCGGCATGAGGCCCTGAAATCAGTGAATCTGCTTTCTGGTTCGTCAACGGCTAATTGTGTCTGAGTGGCAATCTTCTTTCCGAACCCTCTTCGCCGCTTGCTTTCGCGAGATGACATCTTAGCAGAAGGTTCTAATGACTGCAAGGAGGACCCTACGCTGTTATGTCTAAACTGGGCAAATTACATAGGCCTCCCTACAATCACAGTAAAAGTAAACTCGATGGGTGGTTCTGGGGCAACGCGCACGGCTCTCTGAGAATGCCATTATGCTCGACCTTTTTTGTGCGGTTAGAGCCACAGTCAAGACCAGTGTTCCAGCGACCAGTTTTGGAGCAAATCATCGGAAACACTCATCAAAAAACCATCTTTCGTTACGGATTAGACACAGATACTTGGTTTAGGCCTGAACCAGTACGTGGATCGAGTTAATCAAGATTAGGTCACCAGGGAGTGAGCAACGACAGAGCCCATAAAATAAGAGGACCTCTGTGTTATACTTACGGGTGTCAAAGTTCAGCGCCTACCAGTGCGGTACCTCTGGCAGACAGGTGCGCCGCTTTTTGGAAGTTCGACACTAACTAAAGTGTCAGCGCAGCCAGTTTAGCCCAAGCAGGAGAGCTTCTCGAGGTCTGCATTGCACGACATCATCATTCATTGATCAACAACCCATAACATCCCACTGCTGGGCTCGGGTCTCTTCTCAGGAGAGAGTTAAGGCCAGTAAATGCACGACATTATTGATTCATTTCCTCCTAGCGACGAGTGCAGTGCGAGAGAGGAAAAAGTACCGCACTGCCGTTTGGGAGGATGGGCCCGAGTAGAAACACAGCACCCCCTCGTACCGACTGACGCACATGATGTCCAGAAAACATACTATGGAGATCACGTCCGGCACTTTATAATATAAATTCTGTCACATTTTTTTTTAAAACGTACCTATTTCATTTTCCTAACTGTTCATGAAAGTCTAATTCAAATGTTAATTATAAAATATAAATCAATTAACATAAGTACATACAGAATGGAACCCACGCAATGTGAAATTAATAAAAATCTTTACACTAAGGCCTCATTCAACTATGCCGCCCCGGGCCTCAGACGCATGACGGTGGTAGTCCGCCTCTGCTTGGCACTGACTTCAAACCTATGAATAGGTAGCACATACTAATTAAGTTATTTGATACTTTTTAGTTTTTGAAGTCGGGTTTTTTAAACGAAGTTTTTTTTTATTACCTTCACAATTTTACAACAATCTTAGTCCATCATATTTTCTTAACCACAAAGCCGATGAATCAAAAAACAGATTAAATTAACCATGTTAACACTAATAACTATCTACTTTCTTTAAAGCAAAGACACATGGTGACTTTAAAATGCATGCTATTCCTTATATTTAAGGGGCTGAAAACCAAAATAGAGCTAAATAAAGATCGCTTTGTATAAAACCTATCGCTCATATCATTACCAAAATCAATGTCTTTATAATTGAACATGTTCCTGACAAAGTGGTTATTTCCAAAACACGATTTGAAAAACTTCACTCGATAGAAAAAAAAAACAAAGTAGCCTCCGAAAATACTTGAATTCTGACTTTACACAGTTGTGCTTTAAGTAATGTAAATGAAATTAAGTAAAATTGTCTATCATATGTAACTAAAGAAAATGGTTGAGTTAGATTTTTAATAAAATTGCAACTTTTACCATAATAACGAATTTTGTGGTTTAGCACTTACGCCCTTCTATTTCAAGCGCTCTTTCTCTGTCATTCCTATGGACATCGGCAGTGAGCGTCAGGCGGTACAATCTTAGTCGATAGTTTTTGGAATGTTACGAAAATAAAGAAACCAAATACAATGGATCTTAATTGGTTCGAATATACTCATAAAATTACGTAGATTTAATTTAGGCGTATAATACGTGTAATTTCGCCAGTCGCTACTGTAAGATGTCGTTACTTTCGGTATAATCCGCATAAATCACAAAGAGAGTTGTTTTAGTTATGTTCATTCTGAAACCGATATCACTTTTTTTTAAGTCATTATAAAATGACAATTGAAAACAAAATGTTGCCATTCTTTTCATAACACAATGAAAAGGTAGTTTTTTTTGTGACAAAATTGACAAAATTACACTTATATTTTAACTTTTGAAAAACTTGCTGATAATTATAGCATTTCATAACACATGATTCTACAAAATCCTAACTTAGTGCCTATATTATTTAATTATTGCATTGTTTTGGTACTTTTTATCAGCGTTTATTGCAGCCGCCATTGTCGTGAATGTCATCCGTCAACAATCAACATATTCATACATACTTACAGGCTTTTTTGTTAATTGAATGTTTACTTGTGATAGTGACTAACAACAATTCTCTGATTTATCTGTTAATACGTGAGTTGAGCTTAGCTTCCTCCGATTTTCGTTGAGTATATCCGCGTGTGTTGTTTTCAAGTAATATTGAGGCAGAGACTTATTTTTAACAATTTATTTTCGTGTCGCAATATCTGTTAAACATTGTTGTGTTCCTAAGCGCACGGATAATGAAGGTACGTAAATTGTTATTACTAATAATAAATGATGATAAATAAAAGCTTTAGACTAGCTAAAGACTTTATAACATCTTATATATTGAATGGTTGGATCTAATTCAAATTCTAACCTGTAGTCTAATTCTTATTCCTGAGAGGTATTCTTCAGGCAATCTCAATTTCTAAAACCCGCATAGGAAATAATATAACCTCACTTGATAAAGTAGTATTAGATCATACATACAACATACTAAAATGTTGCAAAAACATATTGTTTTGTATGCAAGCTATGCCAGCAGGTGATTTAACTAAAACCTTTTTGAGGATTCTTATTTTAATATACAAGTAACATTCTTATTGCACTATAAAGTTTTTACAGAAACTTATGACAGCAAAGTATTATAACTATTGTTTGTAGAACGTATGAATGAACATACAAAAATGAAGAAACAAATAGTATATGTAGTAATACTTTCCAGTAATCCAATATCTTGTGAATATGTTTTAAGCTGTCATAAATGTTGCTGTCAATATATTAAATTTCATTAATTATATTAATAAAATAAAATAATGCTTATTGTATTTATTTTTATTTCAGGGCCATTGTTTTGGAGGCAGTTACCAACCAAACCTTTATGTGAAATTCATCGAGGGTGATATGTTACAAAAAGCCAAAATATATGCACAGAAAGCTTTTAAAAAGAGAAAATAAACTAATTAATCTTTTACATTGTTTTATTTTATAAAAGTCCTAATTAAATAGGTAGGTATATATGTATACAATAAGTATTATACTATGTTTATATAAGTATACGTACCAAATATATATACATATATATATAGGTATAGTTTCAAATGTTGAGCAAGACTAAAGTTGTTGATCTCGACCTACAGATGGCGTTGTTATAGAATTTCCTCCAGAAGCGGATGAGATATACCTCTATTTCAGTATATAACAATGTACTCTGTGGTGAGCGTTGAGGCGCGCTGCTAGACGGACCTATGTCGCTCGATTCGCGCGCTGACCCGATATATTAGTCGTCTATTTAGTGTATAATTTGGTATAAGTGAATCATTTTCTACAGACGAAGAGTGTAAATAGATAGTTCCTAATTAATTAACCGACTTCCAAAAAGGAGGAGGTTCTATGTTCCACTGTATGTTTTTTTTTTTTTTTATGTATGTTACCCGATTACTCCGTCAGTTGTGGACCGATTTAAAAAAAAAAATTTCTATTCGAAAGGGTATGCTTCCGAGGTGGTCCCATTGCCAGCATATCAGGATCTGATGATGGGGTCCCAGGGAAATCGAGGGAAACCCTAATTTTTTATAGGCACATACTATGTTTTTCGTATATTTTCTGAAGTTACACCCGTATTTGCTTCTGTTAGTCATCATTTTATGATGATGAGCTGATGATGTAAGGTACAACTCCTTAACGGTTAGGAGTTGGAGGATAAATCTTTAAATATCAGATGTATATATGTTACCTTTAGTCGTATTCTTTCAAATTATTTAGGTAAGCTGATGATGGAAGGTACAACTCCTCAACGGTTAGGAGTTGGAGGATAATTCTTTCAATTTCATACGTATCTAAAGACCTTCAGTCGTATACTTTCAAGTTATTTAGGTGAACTGATGATAGAAGGTTAAACTCTTCAACAGTTAGGAATTAGAGGATGATTTCAATATTACACGTACATTTAGACCTTCATTTGTATTCTTGATGATGTAATTTGATGAAATAGTTCAACTTACTACTTACCTACGATTGTTTTCACTAAAAACTGAAAAATAAAAACTTTTTATTAAAAAAAAAACCGACTTCCAAAAAACATCCAACGAAAACTCTCTGCCAAAAAAACACTTAAAAGCGTAAAATAAACTGGTTCTTCATAAATTGCCTATACCTAATTCTTTATTCATTTTAAATAGTAGTATTATAATGTGTGCTAGGTACCTAAAATCTGTTTGAAGTCGGTGCTAAGCCAAAAAGAATACAAACGAACAATTACAAAAGTCTAAGCGATAGTCACTTGGCACCGACTTCAAACAGATTCTAGGTACCTAGCACACATTATAATATAATATACTACTATTTTAATGAATAAAGAATTAGGTATAGGCAATATAAGAAGAACCAGTTTATTTTACGCTTTTAAGTGTTTTTTTGGCAGAGAGTTCGTTGGATGTTTTTATGTATGTATGTATGTGTATCTATGTACCTAATTGTCTCGCTTTTTGATTTCGATCTCGTGATAATCGTGATCTCGTTAATCACAATAAAATAATGTGATTATAATACATAATGTGATTAAAATTTTTGTTTTTTTTGTTTTAGGTACTTACTTGCTTATCTAATTGTATTTTTTTATCTATAACAATACAAAATAAAATAAATATTATATCACATATTTTCTATTATTTCATAGACAGAAAGTAAACACATTAATAATCCTCATTATAATATTTTTGTAAGGAATGCGCCCATTTTGCGCATGACATTTTTGCTATTTTTATATGCTGCACAAAATTTGATTAGTTGAACCATTATTTACTTATTTAAAATTATGTTTTTTTTATCATACCATTACGATAGCATTTTTATTTTGACCTATCTGAAATATTCTAAAGCCCTGTGTAAAGTGTGGTGAAACTACAAAGCGCCATTATGTTGGTTTTAGCAGAGTGCAAACTCAAAGTGGATTAGTGGTTCTCGGACTCTGTAGTAGTACCAATAACGAACCGCATCGCAACCGCGGCGCTGCTTTATCGAACATTGTAAGGGGCGTGTCCATTGCTCAAGGTCGTTGGCTGCAGTCAGCGTCTTAAATACTGGTTGTTGCCCGCGGCTCCGCCCGCGTATACGTCGGTTATAGCGGCAAATAGTAGCCTATGTGTTATTCTGACGTATAAGCTATATTACTGTAAAGTTTCATCCAAATCTGTTCAGTAGTTTTTGCGTGAAAGAATAACAAACATCCATCCATCCAAACTTTTGCGTTTATAATATTAGTAGGATTAGCGTTTAAAACATTTGTATTTTACTGGCATAATATGAACTTAGTAGGCCTCTACCTGTCTACCTACATCTCTAGGAATACTGCCGTGAATGTATATCCTGTTGTCACATCGCAACCCTATAAACCGCTATCCGAACTTGTAGCCCCATCTAGTGGCAGGTAATGGAAAATAAATAAGCATTCGGCCAAGTAACATCCTTTTGTTAAAATGGATGTTTGATGTGATTTCAATGGACATCCTAATAGGCATGATTTTAACCTCTATAACCCCGTTTCATCAGATAAATACAGTATTTTACTTGGTTACTGTCATACTGTCATACACACATCATCACACACACTGTCATAATACCTAAATAAATTGACATTTCGATAAACCCTGACCCTGTAACTGAAAATTCTGTAAAAAAAGTCGATACAATTGTAAGGACCAAAAACAACAATTATTTCACTAAATAAAAAATTATCTATAGGTACCATTATATAAAGCTGAAGAGTGTGTTTGTTTGAACGCGCTTACATCAGGAACCGATTTGAAAAATTCTTTCAGTGTTATCGAGGAAGGCTATATATCATCAAGCTACGACCAATAGGAGCGGAGCTGGGGTGGTACGGGGTGCCAATAAAACAACACAGTCAAACTCTTACATTTAATCATTATTATTATCTACTATGTACAGAATGTGCCTTACAACTAATGTTCACCGTCATCAACACTTTGTACAGTCGTACAGTCCAACCTCTCGGCGCTACGTCTAGGCTGGCGCTCACCGACACTACCGCTCACTACCGCCCTCAAGCGCTATCACATGGGACACAGGTGATCCTCCAAGACCTTAAGTTTAATTTATACCTATATTCAACGCAATATTGTGAAGTGCATTTAAGGCCACCGTTGGATGTATAAGACGCAATCTCTCAATAAAGAGCCGGGTGTCTCCGAAATATTCCCGCGTATATAACATACACCCTTAGAGCATATTTACCTCAAGGGGCAGCCGAACGGGCGGAAAGCGTGATCGGAGTAGAGAGTGAGAGAGACTAAGTTTGGGTAGTGTCTGTGTCTCTCACGCAAGCTTGTGATTGGTTGGTGTATTTCCCGCCAAATCAGTCATGCAAATTGGTATGTGCGTCCACCAATCAGAAGCTTGCGTGAGAGAGACAGACACTACCCAAACTCAGTCTCTCTCTCTATTCCGATCACGCTTTCCGCCTGTTCGGCTGCCCCCCAGATATATATGTTCAAAGCATACACCTATCTATAATGTCCAAAACAAGAAAGAAAGACCAAGATTTTTTTATTTTGTTTCAATGAACAAGATATAACAGGTTAGTTATTCGTGTCTAATTAGTTACAGGTTACACTTTTAATACTATATTTTTTATTTGCTGTTATAAGCATTGTATATGTTTGTTTCACCGGTTCCTAGATTGAATTTAGTTAATCTGTTAGGCATTAATAGTCGGTGTCGTTGCAGCCATAGAGTATTATTCTTCGGTTTGGTTACTTATGTTAGAGAAATGTAGAATTAAAGAAAGAAAGAAGAAAGTAGTATTTCATGAAACTGAAACAATGTGGTGTTATTATTGGTCTTCTTTCTCACTGGAACCTCTTCCGCTGAACGTGATCTTCGACGACCAAGGTGAGGTTTAAACGGAGCGTCTTTCACATCGCGAGTCCACCGCCGCAGCGGCGCTACGTCGGTCGAACGGGGAAGCTATCGTATCGTCCCGTTCGATTTTTGTCGTACAAACTGTGATTCTAATTCGACGATATAAATAATAATTATGTACAGCTCACGAAGTAAGATAGAGTCGCCCGCCGTCGACCGAGAACGGCGACGGACATCAAAATAGAGTTTTACAGTCTCGGAATAAAAATAGTATTAATCTCATCGTATCTCGGCGGTCGGTCGGGGCGTGGGTGGTGGCGGCCTCACTCGCGGTACTGGCAGGCCAGCACGTAGAAGGGCGGCGCGGGCGGGCGCGGCAGGCGGCTCACGTACTTGGTGAAGGGCGCGGCGCCGGGGTCGCAGTACACCAGGCTCAGCGCGTTGTGCGCCGGCGGCAGCTGCAGCAGCGCGCTGGCCGCGCCCGGCTCGTCCGGCGCCACGTAGGCCAGCGAGCCGCCCGCGCGGCCCGGCAGCGCCCCAAGCGCCCCAAGCGCCCCGCCCGCCCCGCACAGGTGCAGGTGCGCCTCCAGCCGCGCCGCGTCGCGCTGCTCGCGCGGCGCCAGCAGCGAGTAGGCGCCCGGCGCCCAGCGCTGCAGCTCCAGCCCCTGGTGCGTGGCCAGCGCCAGGTCCGAGCACTCGGCCAGCGCGCGCAGCAGGGCGGCGCTGCCGAACAGGCGCAGCAGCGCCCGCAGCGGGTGCTGCGCGTCCTGCTCGTCGGCCCAGCGCGCCGGCACGCGCTCGTACCAGCGCTGGTTGGGCGGGCCCACGCGCTCCCACGGCACCTCTGCGAACCGCAACACGGGTCAGTGACGGAGGGAAGGAACGCTTTCGACGCGTTTAATGGAATCCGGCTCGAGACGTACCCGGGTCGGCGAGCGCAGCCATCACCTCGGCGAGCTTGTCCTGGGGCAGCAGGTCCCGCAGACACACCTCGCTCTCGCGCTCCATCTGCGTCTGGATCTGCAAGCGGCTACGCGGCGACATGTACGTGGGCTCGAGCCACTGCGACAGCACCACCTGGGGGACGAACACCGCGTGCGTTGAGGATTGGCAGTCGCTCGATTTAAAGGATCTCATTCGGCGTAGCGACGAATTAAAAACTAGAACTCACGATTTCGTTGTGAGGTTTGAGGGGTTGAGGCGGGTCCGGCACGCCGGGCGGCTCCCTCTCGGGCTCGTCCTCCGGCGCCGGCCCGTGGAACCAACCGTTGATCGATAGCCGCGGCAGTTCCAACGACAGTACTTCTTCTACCTGTTTTACATACGAGCAAACTATTCGTTTGATATTTCGCAGAAAATTTACAGTTATTACCGTCAACGACGTTCTTGCCTAAAGGTTATCTCACTTTACTTTCAGGATAGTATAGTGTCTAGATGTTATTAAAAATAGTTTTGAATAAACGGAGAATATGCATACCCTACTAATATTATAAACGCGAAAGTTTGTAAATATGGATGGATGGATGTTAGTTACTCTTTCACGCAAAAACTAAAGAATGGATTTGGATGAAACTTTCCAGTATTATATCTTATACATCAGAATAACACATAGGCTACTATTTACCGCGACAACCGCTATACACGCTAAACTAGTTATTAATATGTATACCTGATGAAAAGATTCATGGCCGACTTTGAAGAAGGCAAACATGTTGTTCCTGGGATAGACCTCTCGCACCACGTGTGTCGGGTGTCCGAGCTGGTCGCAGGCCAGCTGCTGCAGCGCGCCGCCCATGTGCCGCGCCCAGCCGCCCCACGCCTCCACGCTCTGCAACACCAACAACGCACTACTAAATAATGTTTGCGCAAAGGTATTGTAGGTTCCACTACCATAATGACAAAATAAGCACTTTTCCAATTCAAAATATTCAACTTTTGCCTCCAGTTTTACTTGTGTACCAAATAAGTATTCCATTCCCTGTTGAAGGGAACCCTTGTATCACTTTCAACATATCAATGAAGACTACTATACCAACAAACTTTTTTATATTTTTTTACGTATGGAAATCCCCTCGGACCGTCACCCCACCGTGGTTTGCGGCGTGGCGGTGTATCGGACTCGAACCGACTAAAACCACACGGTGTGCCACTCTGCGCCTGTGAAGGGAGGAATCCAGGAACTGCAGTTATTAACACATCCGGACCAAACTTAGAAATACTAGATTAACCTACTACACGAAGTTGCACATACCTCCGTATGATCCCCACCCGCACCATTCTCAATGTTGTTCTCATGCTTGGGGGGTGTTGGCCGCCAAGGCGCCAAGTAGAAGATGAAAGCGACCCGCCTGTCCGACAGCATATCATCATGGACTAATAAGTGGTCTCCAGGACCATACAGAGAACATGATGCTGATACTGAATTTAAAGTCAAGCCGGTCACTTGTGATACCTACAACAATGCAAGCTGTTAGCCCTGGTGGGTATATAAGACAGACACACACACAGAACATCAAAGCCAGTAAGTCTTACCCAACTCATAACCTCTGTCTTGAGCAACTCGTAAATTCCTCTAATACTTCTTTGCCACGTCAGGCTGGCTAGGTCTGCGGTCTGGTGGAACTCATAAAGGTCCATCTTTTTCCTTGACCAATCCAGTGTGTTCATGTCATCAACTATGTTATTGATCATCTCAGGGTTAGAGAGGAAGTCATGGAGGAGACACAAGCGGAACGGCTCACAAGTTAATGTAATCACCTCATTGCTCAAGTCTTTCTGCTCCTTCCAATGGAGAGATAGCCTATCAATTAATTGTTCTGTCTGCAAAATAAAAATATTCAGTACAGTTAAGATCAGACATGCAGTATGTATTTACAATTTTTATTTTTAACTGACTTACTTTACTGACTTGATTAATTCAAATACATTTAATAAAGAAAGAACACATCTGTTTAAAGAGAATCTAAGAATTTCTTATTAGACATTATAGTATGTGTGTTTGTACAAAGGTACCTTAATCTTAGGATTAAACTGTGGGTCATCCATTCGGTTTGCTCTGGGATTGAGCTGGGCTTTGATAGCCTTCATATCTGTCACATAGTCATCCACCACAATGGAGTTGTCCTCCCATGACTCCTCAGAGTCTGAGCTGTACTCTGATGTGGAGGAGGAAGATGAATAGTCAGCTGAAACAAGAAGTTAGTAAATAATAGATTACAAATCTACTGGAGTATGATTTCCATCAATAATTGAACTAGGGCTTGTACTTAAACTCGCGGGCGGGTTTGCGCAACTCGACGACTATTTTTCGTAACTAGGGCTTGTATTAAATTAGCCGACATGGACAACTGCATGTAGTTGGAAGTCACTTATTACGTCATAACTGTAGATTTAGCATAAAAAGCGTTAAACAAATTTAGCAGATGCACTGACGTAAACAAGCGTTACACATCAACAAGAGTCTGAAATTCATGTTTCCCGCGCAAATTGCTCTACAAATCAAGACACTGGAACTCACCACCACGGATCCGCTTCACTTCATCGGCAGTGGCCTGGTATGAGTTGACGGCGCAAACATCAGAGTCGTCGCTCTCCGTGTCCGAGATCTCGATCACGGTAGATGAGTACCTGCGTTTGGCGGGTGGCCGGGTTTCTGGTGCACTACTGTTGCTATCGCCCGGTCCTTCGTCTCCGAGAGCCATACTCGACGACGGCTCCTCGTTATCTCTGCTAGACGAACTCATGGTTTGCCACCAACACTACATAATACGCGAAACAAAAACAAAAGTAAACCAATACGATGCGACGCCTAACCTAAAATTTTGTTGACTTGACGTACAAAATGATATTATTACCATGTACAAAAATTTGATATTAATTTCAGATTATTGATTTAAATAAATATGACGCTATTTGGTCATGTTTATTTAAATTTTGTTATAACTAGTTGAATCTCTAAATATCTAGTTAAAAATGTAAATTTTAATTAGACTCCTTCCTATACTGTGCTGTAAAATATTTTTTGTAATATAAAATACACAAATCACAATTCACACAACTCACAACAATCCCTACAGTACATGGATTACGCATACCTACAAAATTATCGTGCCTACCTACACAAGAAGTTGGCGCATAAAATGGCTGCCATAGGGTTGTACCTATGTAGAGTGACTCGAAATGTCGATATCGATATTTAACTGAAATATTTAATAGATTGCAAAAATAACGATAACATTAAATAATTATAGTTAAATCCGATTGTTTTTTTATTATTTAATGGATATAATGGATGGATTAAATTTTGAATGATGGACTTAAGACTAAAATCCAAAAATGAAAGCTGGCCATCACGGGACACCCGGCTAGATATGATATGAGCGAAATATTACTTAAACGATTCTTGGGCTTCTACCCAAGAAACCGTAGGCCATTAGGAGTGCTACAGCGTCCAAGTCCATTGTGGGATAGGAGAGTGCTAGTCCTCTCCCTTTTCCCACCTTTTAGGCGTACATCACCTCCTCCCAAAATGAGGCCGTGGATTCCTCTTGGAATCCCTAAAATCCTGGTCTTTCTGTAGTCTGGGAATAGATGATCGTAGGTGAGGTTTCTCAAATTATTATTTTAAAACCATTTGTTATCGGCTATGAAAACAGCCCTATCCGTTCTATCAGCAACAAGACTAAAGAAAGAACAGAATACCTCCGCATTCAAACCAACGAGAATGTATATCGTTGTTTACCTATTTTTTCGTAGCTCCGACGGTTCTGGGATACCGATATCAACATAAAAAGTACTTATATTATGTTAACATTGAGCGAAATAACAAATTGAGTAAATAAAACACGTTTCAAATAGTTGTAATATTTATTCACACATTCAGGTTAGGGCACTGCGCAGTCACGTAATCGCGTCACGTCGAGAGTTCTGTATTAGGATGTTTCATGGAAGTGCATCGAGCAGACATACCACATTTTATGTTGAGGGTTTATATTTTCCAAACCAATGATTTCGATACATTTCTTTCTTAAAATTTCATTTACAGGAAATCTGATGAAGAAAACACCATGTTAACATATTTTTTTATATAATAATATAAGTATCGACACTTTAACTCTACCATCACTATCCTTAATCGTATGTAAACAAATCAAAGTGAAACAAAGCAAATAAATTAATACCATTGAGAACCTCAAAAAACTAACAAACGTCTTCGGAAATTATAAAAAGAATATGTTTAATACAATACAATAAACAAAATCGTAAAATATTGAACAATTTCAATGCATTTTTGTACTAACCTGTAAAGAGTCAATGTACAATGATTCTTGTTTTTTCTTGCACCAGATTGTTTAATGGAGCACGAAGGCATGATTTTCATGTCTAGGGCAAAGCCTTGGATACAATAAAAACCAATTTAAAACCGTAATTGGCACGAAAACAAAAACAAAATTTCCAACAACAACCGCTTGACAGCAGATCTACCTCAGAACTTGGTGCATACAATGGCGTCGCCGGTCACGAATTGACAAGTGTATGACGTCACTCAAAAGTGTTGCCAATATTAACGCTCACTAAACTATGTTTATCTCTCTTTTCACACCAAGGTAAACATAAGTTAAAAAGAGACAAAATGCTTTTTTGTATATATGTGTCGATCTTAAATATATTTGTATAATGAATTGTTCGTATAGTAGAATAGGGCATCTCCTTATATTTTCTTTCCTCATTGCAATTAATTGACTGACTGACTTTTGATTTTGATTGAAGTGTGTGTGAAACTGTGAAGTGCTTGTAGCCGCTCGTCAGCGACGAGCCCTGTTGTCAACTGTGGCGCATGTGCGATCAACTTTTTGGAAGTACTCCCGGCAACTTTCCGACTCTCATTAAAATGATGTTTTCCAAAAAAAAATGTATTGAGGCTATAAATGATTTATGTACCATTAGAATGTCCATTAAATAAGCTATCCGATGATGTATAATTGATTATGATTTAAAATAGCTTTAAATTAGTAAATCAAAGCTAAAAGTAAGAAAAGTGATTTTTTCCTCGATGTACTGTACTTAAAAGTGGAATAATTTCTAAATAAAACCTTTACTACAACTAATATGTATATTATTTAAAACTATATACAATACTCACCAATAAAAACAGCAAGAAATACACTTATTCACACAATTTTATCACACAAAACAATCAAACATCAATAGCCACTTCAAAACATGACAAAAAAATGGGTTTGTTTACACTTCTTATCTCCGTTTCACTGTGATTCACCGTGGTTGAAGTGGCTTTCTGTTGTATTTATTTAAAAGCTTAGGTAGTGTACTTGTGATATAAAGTTGCAAATATAACAAAGCACTCAAGTTTAATATTACTGAACACTTTAAATAATCATTCACGCGCACAGCCGGCAGTCACCGCCATTGACAAGGTCACAGAGCTAAAATAGTCGAAGTTTGGTTTTAAAGTGGCATTATATTGCATCTCTGTTTTACTTTGTACAATTTAAGAAAGAGTGACAAGGATAAAACTAATTTAACAAATTCAAATTAATGTTTAAAATCTTGACAACCGCACGCCCGAAACTGTCGTTTCACAGATAAGCATTTTGGCGAATTTTTAGTGTTGCTAGAAGTAGTTTCGAAAATGTACTGAATTTTTTTTTGATTAATATGTTTTTCACTCTGGGCATTTAAAATAAGTGTTTTAATGAAGAAATACATTAAAAAATAGATAAAATTAGTTAAAAATAGGACATAATCACGATGTCCAATATGGGCGCTTCTCAGATGAGGCCATGTTTTGACGGTGCCCCAGTCGAAGGGGTAGATGTCATGTCATCATGTCAATGTCATGTACATGTACAGTAATCGGTATCGGTGTTCGTTTTCAAACATGCCGTTGTTTTAGTTTTAGTACAAGTATATATCCTGGCATAAAAGCCTGATACATATATCATCTCATCGAAACTAGGTGGAAGTTAGCTGGAGTCCAGCTGTTCCCTGCTTAACCTTATTCGCAACAATCCTGAACACTTAGCAATGACGGAGTCCTTGCAGCAGCAGGACTTAATTGTTCGAACTGAGCCTCAATGCCAGTTCTTTGTAGTGCGTAAAAAAAGACTATGCCGAATGACTGTTAAACCGGGGCGCCAGTACTGCGGCGAACACGAACCTCAACCTAAAACAGCTGATGGACAGGTTCTTCTCGATTTTAAACTTATTTCACTATAGATACTAAGAAATGAAATATAGCTCAAACTAGTCTTTATATTTTAGGATGATTCTCGCGTACCATGTCCAAATGACCCTAAACAGTAAGTAAAAACATTTTATCTTTACATTATTATTAAATTATAACGATAATGTTAAGTTTGTGTTTCCAGCACCTGCTATGTAAGTAAACTGGAAAAGCACCTGTTGATCTGCAACGCACGGCCAGTGCAGCAGCCACCTTACATTGTGCACAATATTAACTGTCCCACAGAGGGAGAGGTGTGCGTGAGGAAGCCCCTCAGCCAACTGTCTAAGGATACCATCTTAGCAGTCATAGACAAAGTTAATACTTTATATGACAGTGAGTATGTTTAGTCAATTAAGTCTATTAAGTATTAGATATCTAATTGGAAAAACAATTCCGTCTAAATTATTTAGTATACATCTTTTTTAAATCAACATAATTAAATGATCTTACCATATTTGTCTTAAATTTATTTGTGTAAAATAACAATAAAAATTTAAAAATCCAAAACGGAAGTCTTATTAGAATAATATTTGGAACTGAATTGTTTTATAACGGTCACCACGCCGTTTCCTACTTCGCCAATTGTCATGGGTTCAAATCCCACGTAGGACAACACTTCGTGTGATCCAAAAATTATTGTTCTGAGTCTGGGTGTTCTTTGTGTCCATTTCATGTATGTTTGTAAAGTCCCCCGCGACAGGATTTATTCCTAGTGCGGGAGTTGTCTTTTAAAAAAAAAAAAAAAATATTAAAATAAGACCAAAATGAAAGTGATGTCAATGGTGTTTAGGGTTCCGTGCTAAAGGCAAAAAACGGAACCCTTATAGATTCGTCATGTCTGTCTGTTGGTCCGTATGTCACAGCCACTTTTTTCCGAAACTATAAGAACTATACTGTTGAAACTTGGTAAGTAGATAGGTATTCTGTGAACCGCATTAAGATTTTCAGTCAAAAAAAAAAAACAAATTTTAGGGGTCCCCAATTCCCCATACTGAAACTCAAAAATTTTTTTTTCATCAAACCCATACATACGTGTGGGGTTACTATCTATGTATAGGTTTTCGAAAATGATATTGAGGTTTCTAATAGATTTTTTTTCTAAACTGAATAGTTTGCGCGAGAGACACTCCCAAAGTGGTAAAATGTGTGTGTGTCCCCTGTAACTTCTAAAATAAGAGAATGATAAAACTAAAAAAAATATATGATGTACATTACCATGCAAACTTCTACCTGAGATTTAGTAAGTAGTTTCTTTTTAATACGTCATAAATAGTAAACTGCAAAAAAAATTACACTGTTATTAAAACATCGATCAAAGTTAGAACGAACTACAAGAACTTTTAAATTATGTCACTTGCTGCTTCGGAACCCTTCATTGGCGAGTCCGACTCGCACTTGGCCGTTTTGTTTTGTACGTATTGAAGGTCCTCAGTTCTAAAATTTTTATTATTGAATTTCATGACTATAGACAACCGAGCAAGCTGGTACTCCCTTTATGTAGAAGACACAGGGTATGGTAATATATTCATTTTTTAAACAGAGCACATAAATGGCCAGATAGTGACAGAGCCAGAACATCCCATCCACAGTGCAGTCCTGGAGGAGTTCTCAGAGGGGGATAGAGCTGAAAGTTCTCTAAGACATCTGAGACAGGTCTCCAGCTTGCTGTGGCTCGTCGAGCGAGAGGGCCTGGTCAGGGATCATTCCTGCTATGTGGAATTGGGAGCTGGAAAAGGTAACTACTTCAATTTGGTGAACTTGTACACTAATGCCACACGGTAGGCTTTTTTGCGGTATCATACTCACTTACTTGTTACTTACTTATTGACTTTCGAAATATACTATCTTATATAATAATCTATTTATAATAATATGAGTTCATTATCACTTTGTTCTTTCTTGAACTTTTTGTGATTTTATTTGATGATCAGTCGCTTGAATGATGTCAACGGGGAAGCTTAGGTTGGGAATGAGGCAAGTCATGTTCATCCTTACATACGATGGGGCAACAGTCAAAATTAAATATTAGTACGTTTTAATTAGTGAAACATTTGAACACTGAGAACATGTGGTGCAGGTCACATGTCGTACTACGCTTGCAATGCGTGGTGCGGGGCGGAGGGCAGCTCGGCGCTGCTGGTGGACCGCGCGTCGCTGCGCCACAAGCGCGACAACAAGCTGCGCACGCGCACGGCGCTGCGCCTGCGCGCCGACCTGGCGCACCTGGCGCTGGCGCACGTGCCCGCCGCACGGGCCTGCGCCGCGCTCGTGGGGCTCGCCAAGCACCTGTGCGGGGTCGCCACCGGTACACATCTCCATCTGATACCCCTTCCCGTAGATATATACACCTTTAGTACGAACAATACAGTTCCAGCTCAGTTATAGGTTCGAAGTACACAATTTGTTGGTGTTGTACTCATGAACATATCATCTTCCGCGCTAATTGTAAGTTGATATAATCTAATAACAAATAATCATTCTGCGTACATTTTTTTAATTACATTTAAAGTCGATCAAAATGCGATAGTGAATCGTTGGTGACGGCGAGTGTCATTTTTATTACTTAGAGCTATTAGATGATAAATAAATCCTGTGTGTCCTTGCAGACTACGCGCTGCGCTGTATGTCGGGCTCGGACGGGCTGGTGCTGGCCACGTGCTGCCACCACCGCTGCACGCACCAGGCCTACGTCGCCAACGAACATTTACAGGTGAGCTCGTCGCACTGGTGAAGAGATCAACTCCAATCTCTTTACGAGTCTGCGCCACCGGACGGAGTGATGGCGAAGAGACTAATTCAGTTACAATTTAAATTCAACCTAAAGGCCTTACATATAAGGAATACAACTGTATTTGATGCAACGAAATAAAATGGCCACTAATGAGATGGTTGATTGGAATTTCAATTAACTGAATTAGTCTCTTCGCCGCCACTCCATCTGTCGGCGCATACCCTACTTTGCACAGATTTTATGCCTAAAATTCCTACTACTACACTTTCTACTACAATTGCAGAAACTCGGCATAAGCGGGGATGACATAAATGTAATGCTGGGAATAGTATCTTGGGCGACGTGCGGCGATGGACGTAGCCGCCAGAACAAGGAGAAATCCAACCCGCCTAAAGACCCCAGCCAGAACACTGATGACTGCGAAGAACATCCTATAGATGAAACAAATGAGGGAGATCAGACAGGCGGGCGTAATCGTCTGATTCTAGGCCAGGAGTACCGCGAGGAAGTCGGACGGCGCGCGAAGCAATTACTCGACTGGGGCCGTGTGCTGTACCTCCGCGACTGTGGGTTCGACGCTCGGCTGTGCTACTTCGTACCCACAACGGTATCGCCAGAAAACGTCTGTATAGTCGCCAAGAAATGTAAATGACATTCACATTTACCTGCCCCTGATCTTCACAAGAGTGTCTTGTATAAAACTTCCCGATTCCTCATATAACTCTTATCTACTAAGTGTAAATAGATAATAAATTGTTATAAACTCATGAAAACTTTACTTCCGTCCTTCTTCTGTTTAAAAAACAGTCAGAACTTTATAGCCAGTCAGGCCAGAAAACAACCCCCAAGGAATTTGTTAGAAGATGTTGACATTCATAGGCACTGAACTATGAATGAACCCGCCACCATTGCCCTCGCAGTCCACTGTTTTACTTACCTTTATAGAACAGCATTATTATGGGTTCTGAGGAAAAAAACACAAAACGTAGAAAATATAATTGTGTATATTTATATCAATCATTATCATCTAAAACAAAATTCTATTACTATACAAATGTTCAATGAGCCCAAGTGCGCCGCAGTACCGCCCGCGAGCGCGAGTCGGCCGACAGTCGGCCGATAGTCGCGCGACACTCGCGCCACCGGTGACGTCACTGCTGCTAACAACTAATTCGGTCTCTACCCACTTTCTGTACGACACATTGAACTTAGCGCTGCCAGAAAATACGAAATATTAAAAAAAAAAGTCTTGAGCAGCCGCCAGGTTTTTAAGCCGCTACTTAGATACTTTACGACAGTGCGCTATATTTAAGGAACTAAATCGAATACATATACACAATAGTTTCTAATCATCTGGCAGCGTCAAGTACGGTCGCGTTGGTACTATCGATAATAATCTTAATAATTAGCAAACTCGTTGCCGACGACAAAAATAAATTGTATAAGCACTCGACGAGTGGTCTGGTCGTGCTGGCACACGCCCGGGACGGTGTTCGCTGTAGTAGGTACGTGTTTTGTTAGTGCTAGGAATAAACTCATTCAAAAGATGCTTTATTTATTTATTTATTTTATTTAAAACTTAATGCACATGATGTACAAAGGCGGACTTAATGCCATTAGGCATTCTCTCCCAGTCAACCTTCAGGTGATGTAGAAGTATGATGTGGTAGGTGCAACGACAAAAAACTGAATTCGACAAAAATCATAATATTTAGTACATAATATATACAAATCTACAACTACATTAATCCATACACATGACAGCATAAGCATACACATACATATATTTAATAAGGCATGAATATACACAGACTGGTACTAGCATTGTGTTTGTACCGCCAACTCCCCCTGAAGGAGTTCCCGTACTTTTCTCTTAAATGTGAGGCGGTTTGTTGTCATCCTGATTTCAGCTGGAAGTGCATTCCAGAGTAGAACTGACTGTACATAGAAGGAAGAATTGATAAAATTGGAGGTGTGGGAAGGGCATAGAAGAAGCAAGTATATATTATCAACCGTAAAACAAAGCAAGTTTTACGCTTGTTGATGCAAGCGTATGTTATGTAACACATTCATTTTAATATTTAATCTAGTCATCAATGTTGAAAAAAAAAACGCTATACTTTTACGTTGTGATCAAATATATTTACAAAAGATGGTCAGTTTTACACCCTTTGAACCACTAACGACGTTTTTCTTTTAATACAACTTACAGCGAACATCGTTCCCCTTTGTGCGGCCACTGTAGAGTTAGTAACTCTAACATCTAACTTAATTAAATAACTATAAAAAATAAAAATTATCTATCACCAAAACGTTTACATAAAATAAATAAATGTTAAATGCTCTGTTAGCGGCGAACAAACTCTTGATTATACAACTCCATGTGGTGTTGCCATGTCAAATATTAACCACTTCAATTTGGAATGCGAACTGTAGTGCGCACGCGTCTAAAGTCGCGTTCTCACTGACCACAATCCCGTTAAAAACATATTAAAACTATTGACGTTTAAAGGAAGAAACAAGTAGGTATTGCCTGTCTCGTAATTATGTTGAGGGCGTTACCCTGAGGTGCACGTATACGTTAGTGTGCGGTTGTTACGTACTTTGTGACGTACGTGCGTGCGCACTACGTTATTATTTACATCATGTGACGATACGCGCTTATTCTTAATTTTAAATGTCCTATTGTCCTAATGTGAAAAGTTACCTCCTGACAAGGACAGTTATAGTTTTACTGAGCGGGCCAATTTCAGATCATTTATCTATATGAGCGATGAACATCCCAATAATTTTAAACACAAGTTTTATTTTCGTAGCAATTTTAATTAAAATTTGTGAAAGTAAGGTTTCAGTAGTCGAGCTTATAGATACTTTGCTAATATATTGTACATTATATTCGTGAAGTAAGTCGTCTAGGACATTACAGTGTATAGGATGCTGTCAGGAGGGAGAAGAATCAGTAAGAATAAGTCAGTCGTGAAGTTAGTCGTTTTCTAAAACTATTTATTTCAAAAGTATGTAGCTACGTGGGTTATATGTTATTTAAAGGTGCGTTAACGACGGTTTGATACCAAATAGGGTTCGAACCTGCAACCCCGTGAACGCAAGTCAGACAGCTAAGTCATTAAGTTCGAAGGACCAAAGAAAAATACAGAAATATGAGTTTTTAGTGAGTAAATTATAGAGGTTAGATAGAAAATAATTGTAGACTGTTATGTACCATATGGATAGTGCACAGTAAGAGCTACGACCCGCGTCACCGGCGCCGGGGTGGGGCGGGGCAGTGACGCGGACCCTCCACTACAACATGTACACACGGGAGTTCCTTTAAGACATTCGAGTCGACAGCAACAACTTAACAGACATTTTTTTTCAGCTGCAGAATGAGTCTAATATGTTGTATTTTACATTAGCTTCTTTGAAACACAACATCTACACGTCTACAGGCACACTTTCTTCGAAATATTAATATGCAACTAAACATCTCTCGTCATAAACACAAACCTATGAATTAAACGAACTCATATGTAAAAAAATGCTGTCTCTACATGTACGTACATATTTATTAGTTTATGTTTCCCTATAAATTTAACTTCAAACGATAAATAAATATTTTTGTGTCATATAACTCAATGGTGCTCAATTCGGAAATCGAACCCGAGACAAGTCTGAATATTTTACAGTATGTAAGGTTCGATGTATGGCTCATTAGTCTGTGACGCCATTAAATACTACTCTAATGTATGGAAGCGTTCGCACACAGCACATTGTATGGTACATATTAGCATAATACATACATATTATATATTGGGCTACCTATACATATATTATTTGCTCTGATCCACTGATCCATCAACGCTCAGTCTAAGCCCCTAACTTGTTATTTTAGGAAGCTAATACTTGGTTTGTTATAAACACCCCTAGAGGGCAAAAATAGGGCATGAAAGATAGCAAGGAAGTTTGTCACTTTCAAAGTTAAAAACACGAAATAAACAAGAACAAGATTTAAAAAAAAAACCTGATACATAAAAACTTTTGATGTAATTTACAGCCCATGTCACCCGGGAAATTATTACGAATTCTATTGACACCTCATTAACTAAAATCAGTTCAGTACTTTAGGCGCTACGGTGAAACATACATACATACATAGGCTGGCAAAACTATCACCCTTCCATTTGGCTTTCTAATGTTACGAGCATTTTTGTTCCTTTTTAACCAATTTCAAAAAAGGAGGAGGTTATCAATTCGACTGTTTCTTTATGATTGTTACCTCATAACTTTCCACTGGGTGAACCGATTTTGATGATTCTCTTTTCATTTAAAAGCTGGTGCTTCCCGTGCGGTCCTATTTCAATTCGGTCCACTTCTCGAAGTCGGTTTTTTTTTGTTAAAATTTGTGATTATATGTGTATGTTAAGATAATGCCGTCTACCATTTTTTTACGGTTACCATACTACACAGCGAAGCCAAAAGAAAAAAAAGATTTTGGCACTCTAGGTATGTTTGTATGTTCCACCATAGCCCCAAAACTATTTAACCGATTGAATGAATGATGTATCAACAGTAATGTAGTAATTCGGAGGCACGTATTAATGAGACAACACACACAACATTATTTGCTCAGTCAACAAACATAGTCGCACAGTACCCAGTCCTACGACAGCGTTACATATATAAATAAAAGAAATAAAATACTGTATAACTAATTCACATTCATTAAACATTTTAATTACAGGAATTATGTACACATTAGATGTTGTTTGTGGCAGATATTCTCATTTAACAAATAAAATTGCACAGAAATATAAAAGAAATCATTATTGTCTTTAAAATATAGCTTCATCTCGGTGACAGTGACAGACACTAACTAGCGATTAGTGTTATTACAGAACTTACGAGGTACATTTTCAGTGGGATTTTTAAATTTAGAATGTAGAACTTCATCTATACTATATAATATATAAAGCTAAAGAGTTTGTTTGTTTGTCTGTTTGAAGCGATAATCTCAGGAACTACGGGTCCGATTTGAAATATTCTTTCAATGTTAGATAGCCCAGGCCAGTCGAGGAAGGCTATACACTATATATCATCACGCTAAGACCAATAGGAGCGGAGCATCAATGTAGAATGTTACAAAAACGGGGGAAAAATATCACGTTACGGGCAATGGGAGACGCAAACGAGGTTGCGTAGGTCCGCTAGTCCTACTAATATTATAAACGCGAAAGTTAGTAAGTATGTATGGATGTTTGTTACTCTTTCACGCAAAAACTACTGAACGGATTTGGATGAAACTTCACAGTAATATAGCTTATACATCAAAATAACACATAGGCTACTATTTGCAGCGATAACCGACATACACGCGGGCGGAGCCGCGGGCAACAGCTAGTTTGTGATAAAACTGGCACGTAAACAATAATCGCCTATGTTTTTAACATAGGCGATACAAAATGAAATCGCTTGTTCAAAATTACTTCTTCAATTTTGTAGCCATTTGTCACAGAGATAATTAGAACTATATTTTAAGGTCTACAATAAGTATTTCAGAACAGGAGCGTACGTAAGCAAGTTAAAAAATTTCGCGACTTTTTAACCGACTTCAAAAAAGGAGGAGGTTCTCAATTCGACCGTATATATATTTTTATGTGTGTTCGCGGAGAACTTCGTTGTTCATGGACCGATTTGCATGATTCTTTTTTTAATGGAGAGGAGATATCCCAACGGTGGTACCAAGATAAGGACATTAAGATCAAGTAATCGCAATGAATGGCATCCAAGTGAAATCGATTCGAACCTTGTAGTCGGTTTTTATTTTGTTAAAATTTTGTACAAGTCGATTTTAAGTAGTTTTTTTTTATTCAAACGCACCCGAGACACGTTAGTTTATATACAAGAGATTGATTCCCTTTGAAGGGAACGTTATCCTTCAGGTATACAATACATAAGGATAGTACTACCTATAAGCATTACAGTACGTTCATACTCTAGTACAGATAGCCATTTATATCTTTCTCTATACATTATATAGTTTAATTTAGAAAATATCGTTTATAATACACCAGACGATACTAATTTTAAGGTATGTACTTTTAAAATTATCAATGTTTTAATTTGCAAATGGCTGACGTTAGTGATTGATAAGATTTAAATATTCGCGTTTCAAAATCAAATCATATTTATATGATTTCATTTGAAAATATATAATAAGTAGTTCTGAAATTAACACGATCAATAAGTACTTTGCCGACTTCAAAAAAGGAGGGGGTGGCAATTCGACCGTATATATATATATATTTTGTATGTTCGCGGATAACTTCGTCGTTTATGAACTAATTTTGATGATTCTATTTTTAATGGAAAGGAGATATCCCAACGGTGGTACCGTGATAAGGACCCTAAGATCTGATGATGGCATCCAAGAGAAATCCAGTTGCACCTTGAAGTCGGTTTTATTTTTGTTAAAATTTTACTTGTTATTGATAGTGTTTATTCCTGAACATAAATAATCATTAAACAAAACTAAATTTTAGAGATACAATGTCCACTTGTTATACCTTAAATGAACAATGATATTAACAACTAAATTGTCTAAACATGTGTTAACGGTTAGTTTTGAACATATTCAGAATGTATCGTTTCTATTGTGTTGTTATGTAACCTCCTTTTTATTATTTAATACGAAAAGCACAGTTAATAAATGCAGTCCCACCGTAATGTTACAATGCAAACACATGTTATAACTAGACTAGCTTTTACACGCGGCTTCGCTCAAGCAGACTTTCATCCCCTGATTTACCCCCTTAGGGGTGGAATTTCAAAAATTCCTTTCTTAGTGCTCACTTACGTTCTATAAAGAACCTACACGCAAAATTTCAGGATTCTAGCTTCAGCGGTTTGGACTGTGCGTTGATTCCTGGGTATGTCAGTCAGTCCCATTACTCTTTTATATATATAGGTTTATAGTATGTGTGCATTGTGACATCATATACACAAATATATGCACAGAAGTGGTGAAGCGTTAAGCCGAGTCTCCACAGAACAAAAGTTAACAACTTTTGTGTTGTCAACACGTGTTGGTGATAAAAGTTTCTGTAAAGCCGAGTCTCCATCGAACAAAAGTTGGAAACTTTTGAGTTGTCAATCTTTTTTTGTGTTGTCAAATTTCGGTGGAGACGCGCCTTTACGGTGGGACTGCATTTATGACCCTTGGCTGTACATAGTTCTTCAGTTGGAGGAGGATCAAAGGTTTATAAAAGAAATGGCAATGGTGTATGTATGAAGTGGTGGCGGTGTGGTGGAGTGGTGGAGGTCGTGGTGTGGTGGTGGTGCGGTCAGTAGCCGTACTTCTCCTGTATGGAGGAGACGACGCCGTTGGCCAGCGACGACAGCCGCCCCGCCACACGCGTCACGCCCGCGCGGACCGACTCGCGCACCTAAACACGGACAGATTGCATTATAATACCATTTATAGTTACATGACAATACTAAATACGATAAAATAGTTAACAAACATCTTTCTTTTTTAAAAGACCACTCCCGCATTAGGAATAAACACCCTGTATCATAAGGGATTTCAATTAAAACAAAAACAAACTTGAAATGAACTGTATAATATCCACTCATCAGGCTAGTAGTATATTCTAGTAGACTTGTGAGGAGAGATATAAGGGCTGTAGAAGATAATTATGTGCAAAGCATGAAGTATGGGTGTATGTGAGTGTACGTACGTCGTCGAGGTCCGGCGCGGACAAGTTGAAGCATTAAGTATGGGTGTATGTGAGTGTACGTACGTCGTCGAGGTCCGGCGCGGACAAGTCGAAGCATTAAGTATGGGTGTATGTGAGTGTACGTACGTCGTCGAGGTTCGGCGCGGACACGCTGAAGTTAAGTATGGGTGTATGTGAGTGTACGAACGTCGTCGAGGTCCGGCGCGGACACGCTGAAGTTAAGTATGGGTGTATGTGAGTGTACGTACGTCGTCGAGGTCCGGCGCGGACACGCTGAAGTTAAGTATGGGTGTATGTGAGTGTACGTACGTCGTCGAGGTCCGGCGCGGACACGCTGAAGTTAAGTATGGGTGTATGTGAGTGTACGTACGTCGTCGAGGTCCGGCGCGGACACGCTGAAGTTAAGTATGGGTGTATGTGAGTGTACGTACGTCGTCGAGGTCCGGCGCGGACACGCTGAAGTTAAGTATGGGTGTATGTGAGTGTACGTACGTCGTCGAGGTCCGGCGCGGACACGCTGAAGTTAAGTATGGGTGTATGTGAGTGTACGTACGTCGTCGAGGTCCGGCGCGGACACGCTGAAGTTAAGTATGGGTGTATGTGAGTGTACGTACGTCGTCGAGGTCCGGCGCGGACACGCTGAAGTTAAGTATGGGTGTATGTGAGTGTACGTACGTCGTCGAGGTCCGGCGCGGACACGCTGAAGTTAAGTATGGGTGTATGTGAGTGTACGTACGTCGTCGAGGTCCGGCGCGGACACGCTGAAGTTAAGTATGGGTGTATGTGAGTGTACGTACGTCGTCGAGGTCCGGCGCGGACACGCTGAAGTTAAGTATGGGTGTATGTGAGTGTACGTACGTCGTCGAGGTCCGGCGCGGACACGCTGAAGTTAAGTATGGGTGTATGTGAGTGTACGTACGTCGTCGAGGTCCGGCGCGGACACGCTGAAGCCCTGCGGCGGGCGCGGGCGGGCGTCGCTGCCGAAGTACTCCGCCGACGAGATGCTGCTGCTGCCCTGGAACCGCGACAGATTGCCCTCGCGCTCCCACCGGGACTCCTGCACCACAGACACACACATGTTAGCCATCAACTAAACATTATAATTCACTTAATACGAGTCTAAATTCCACCGCTAAGCGTTTCTTTTGTATATGAGCCTGCCACAATGATTCTACTGATGGAAAGCACGAGTAGAATTCAGGAATGGTGATCACCATACTCATTGCGAACGCAGACAGTACAACAATGCAATATGATGATGAAATCTTTTGCATCATTTATCGTTGGTAATGACTGCACATCAATATTTTCTGATCATATAGTCACGTACGTACCTGTTCACCGAAGAACTGTGCGGAGCTGATCGCCTTGGCGGAGCCGAACTTCTTGACGGCGGAGTCGTCGTCCACGGTCTCGGCGCGGCGCGGGCGCGACCTTCCGGTGCTGGTGGTGGTGGGGGCGGGCGCGGTGCTGGCGGCGGGAGAGAACATGGTGTGGACGGTCCGCGCCGGCTCGGGCTCGATGCTGTGCACGCCGTCCAGCGACGCCGACGACGACAGCTTGGAGCGCGCCTCGCCCTCGCCGAACAGCTTGTCCAGCCCGCGGCTGTTGCTGTACGGCTCGTTCCTACACACACGCGTCACTCTTATGACTTTTCAATCTTATTTACATTGGTATTTACTTTCAATCTTTAGCTTTAAAACTGAAAAAGACACAGGAGATCTAACTCCATCTACAAATAAAATATTTTTGTGAAAAAGTTTTTTTTTTTTCTTTTTTTTTTAAAGACAACTCCCGCATTAGGAATAAACATCCTGTGTCGCGGGTGACTTTACAAACATACAAGAAACGGACACAAAGAACACCCAGACTCGGGATAACAATTTGTGGATCACACAAAGTTTTGTACCGCGTGGGATTTGAACCCACGACACTTGAAGCAGTAAGCGAGGGGCGTTGCGACCGTTGAAACAACCGTGCAGTCTAAACTTGAAAAACTTTGAAAAAAAAGCTAGTTATTTGAATTCGATTATCTGAGGATAGTAAAAGGTGAGGTGTCTTCGTGTCTGTTGTGAGTACATGAACATCTACAATTTTTTCATTACAATTTAATCAGGAGCAAATGTACTGCCGTTAATTAGTTATTGAAAATGTAAACAGTTGTAGTGTATGTGTTGTAAAGTGTATGAGGAGTCGAAGAGTGTAAGGTAAGTAGTACCTGATCATGGTGAAGGCGGAGCTGAAGTCGTCGATGTCGTCGAGCTGGCTGCGCGCGGGCGCGTCGTCCGGCTCGATGGCCGTCATGTCCGACGTGGCCGAGTGGGTCACGCCCGCCCTGACACACACACACACACACGCTGTATCTCACACATACTGACACTCCACACATCGGTAACTATTGTTATACACTTGTAACGTTTTAACAACACGTTACTAACTCAAGTCAGCTGGATGCGAGTAGACCAAAATCGATAGGAGTGGCGTGCAATAGGAGAGGGCTATTGACATCAGTGGATTGCAATAGGCTGATGATGATGACTACTGAAGAAAGGAAAAAGTGGTCACTCCTGGGCCCAAGACGTGACAACTGACACACAACGTCATCTAGCCTCAAGAATTGTATTTTAAAAACTAGATTGACTGATAAAATACTTTTTAACCGACTGCAAATAATCATAAATTATAACCGACTTCAATCTGGACCAAATTTAAATGGGACCACACGGAAAGCACCAGTTTTCAGATAAAAAGAATCATCAAAATCGGTTCACCCATCGAAAGTTATGAGGTAAGAAACATTAAAAAAAAACAGTCGAATTGATAACCTCCTCCTTTTTGAAGTCGGTTAAAAATAGGAGGTGGTTGTCAATTCGACTGTTTTTATGTATGACTAGTATCCAAGAGTATTGGTCATCATACTCATTGCTCGTGCAGACAATGCAGCATGGTGACCCACACTATGGCGGGCTATTGAGATGCTACTGTATCGAGTAGGCATGGTGGTGGTGGTGGGTGGTGGTGGTGGTGTACTCACGAGCGGTTGGCGCGGCTGGCGGCGGCGATGCCGAGGCGGTCGGAGTTGGCGCGCGCGCTGGGCTCGCGGTAGGCCAGCCGCAGCGACGCCACCTCCTCCTCCACGTTCTCTATGGTCGCCTTGCTCTCGGCACTCTTCGTCTGCGCAACACAACACACATACTGACAACCGTTACGAGCCAATACAATCAAAAATATACATTACTAGCTGCTAGCTGACCGCACTTCGTACCGCCATTGTTAATTATCTGTCTCAGCTTCCCACAGGCAGTGAACAGTCGCGGACAAAAAAAATTGACATTTCCGTTATCTTTTTTTTTTTTGTATACCTTGTCCTAACAATAACGAAGCAAAAAAAAGAATTATTAAATTTGGTGCAGTTGATCAAAAGTTATGCGCGTACATACATTTCGGCGATTCCTTTTTATATAATAGATAATAATAAAACTACATGACGGTTATTGTATGAGATATATAATTATTTACTATTTCTTATTTTTTATGAATGCAAAGTTTTAAATACGTACAGAATCACGCTAGTTTGACTGAACTGATCTTAATATTTACTCATTTTTATTTATTTTTTTCTCATTAATAACAAGTTTACATATTCTAAGATACCTAAGTGTAAGATATCTCATATTATCATAGAATTTACTCTATTGTACACCAATTACAATACTACAGATAAATATAACAAAAAAGTACCTATAGACTATTAGATGAATGAATAAGTAGAAATAAAGAAAGGGTGGTTTAGATGTTTTGAAGCTACAGTGGTATTAGAATAAATATACACATATAGGTACACAATATAAACATGTGAAATATATATTAATAACTTTTATACCATTTACAGCTATTGAGACAAAGAGTACTTTTAAACCTAAGTAGTGATCTTTGACGGAATTCCTAAATGCTGACAATGTTTGGGCACATCTAATGGATATCGGCAAGGCGTTCCTTAATCTCTGTTACATTTATTAAACTGTTACTTTACAGGAAAAGATTTGTCATCTTGGGGGGGGAGGTCGGTCCGCCCCGGGCGGCACTTTTTAGGGGGCGGCAAAATTTCACAATAAAAAATATAATAAAATATTTTAACTATTTCATATTTTTATCACAACTACAAATTCGGACCGATTGAAAAAAGCACGAAATTTTTCATTACTTATTCTGTGACGAATTGTCATTTTGTAGCGACAGCTGGCAGCACCGTTTATTCTGACGTTTGCCAAGACGCGGTCTCCACTCTAAAATACGGTTGTCTGTTCTGCGACATATGTGACCACCCCATTGTCACTTCATCCGATCAACTTTCAGAGCTATGTCGGTCACTTTGGTTCTGTCGACGGGTTACTTCATTACGAATTTTGTCCTTCAGAAAGACTCTAAGCATAACTCTTTCCACGGCACTTTGAGCATGGAAACAGCTCTGCTTAGAGCTATATATATAATAGCTTGCTACATACATATATGCCTGCTTGCTTCATATACAATGACCTCGTCGCTCCGATACAAGTAGTAACTGATGGCACGCCTCTCGAAGTTGTCAACGGATATGTCTATCTCGGGCAACTAACGCAGTTGGGTGGATACAACTTCGAGAAGGAAGCCAACAGGAGATTCCAGTTGGGATGGGCAGCGTTCAGGAATTTAAACCATATATTTTCGTAGGATATACCACAGAGCCGCGTACGGTGCCGAGACGTGCACAATTACTCTAGGGTCAATCCAGAAGCTTAAAGAATAAAAAATGTTAATTGTCTTGAAGTGAATTTTAGTTAATTGGTTTTAAACATTTTTTTCCTATTTCACTAAAATTGATGAAATTATTTTAGAACGAATCCGACAAATATGTAGCCGTACCTACTCACAGCATGAAAATTCTTATATCCCTCGAAAATATGTAATCCTGTAAGTAATCGGTCAAAGCTAATATATGTCAAATCGTGACGAATAAAAAAGTAAGCCTCAAACTAATTAAATAGCTAAAAGCTAAATAAAGCAAATAATGTGTCAAATAAAACAAATAAAAAAATTGTAAGATCACTTTAGAAAGTTGCTAATCATTTTTTTACATCTACACGTCGTTGGGAAGTTCTGATAGCAGCTACAGGCAAAAGCTTAAAAAGCGTTCAAGACACGCGGTGGAGTGCAAGAGGCGATATAGTAAATAGGTCATGGCATCATGATATTCTAATTACTTTGGAATAGCTGACAGAGGCAGTTGAAAGCATAAACACTAGGACAGATGCAGGAGCTTCACAAGTAATGATGCAGTCATTTTCCGTTCATTGTTTATTGAGTTCCTATAACCTCAGAAGGAACTAGAGATTCTAACATGTCTTGTGAAAATGAGTTGAGACGAAAGCTGTTTTTCTTTGTTAGATACAATCATTGTAGAAATTCGTGAGTGTTTTCAGCAGCTACAGAATTTAACGGATAAGTTAATTTATCTAAAGCCAGCTATATTATTATATCCAGACGACATTAAATGTAATCTAGGCTACGCATCTGTCGAAATTAACAAGCAGGAGTTCAAGCTGCACGACTTCGAATGCTACGAATATTCTAAAGTTCTAGTTTTCATTAAAAATTGATTTGTGTTTTTGAATGTATTGTAGTTGCAACAATGTATCAAAGTGGTAATAGTAAAATAATTTTTCGTACTAATAATCGATAAGTGATTGTAAAATTTTGAAAAAGTTATTTATTTAAAATCTAACCTGTATAATGCAAAAATAATGACGACTGTTCTTGCCGAAAAGTTCTCTAAAATTAATGTACCTATGTAATGTATAGTAGGTAGGTATACATTAACTTTAAATACCTACATAAGAGGGCGGCAAAATAGTCTGCCGCCCCGGGTGGCCGACACCCACGCTACGCCACTGATTAGCTCCAAAGATTCCGAGGACCTTATGGATCTTAGATGTGTGTCTTTAACTAATAGAAGTAATTCACCACATTTCAAATATATCTATATTGCGAATTTCCGCATGTCTCTCAACTGCGTTACGCAAACCTAACAGTGTTAGTGTACGTTATCGCTGTAAATGTGCCACAAACTGTACGCCCGCGCCGTACGTTTGCGTTTTACTCGTATTATACTATGCACATAGATAACAAGTTAATCTTTAAAAAGCAATAAAATATTGATAATTTCCGTGTTATGACACTTGTGGCGCCGTAGATAAGGTTCATATTTTATTTGTTGTTTTGTTTTTATTGTTTTTGTGTATGTGATTCTTTTGTATAGGACCTATACAAAAGAAATATTTATACTATAGATTATATGTATTTGTGTGCTTCTCTATCTTCCTCGTACATTCATCCACTTTTGGGCATACGCTAATATTTTAGTATTTTCATGTCAATAGTGTCTGTACACGCCGGAGCGGCGAGAGACGACACTTCCACACTCCGATACATCCAGCGCTCGTACGACGTGATGCACAAGCGCTAGTCTGACGCAACTAATTATATTGTATCTATACTTATAATAAAAACTAGCTGTTGCCCGCGGCTCCGCCCGCGTGAATGTCGATTTTCGCGGCCAATAGTATCCTGTATAAGATATATTACTGTAAAGTTTCATCCAAATCCGTTCAGTAGTTTTAGCGTGAAAGAGTAACAAACACACACACTCACACACATTTTGTGTTTTGTTTCTGGTAAATTATCATAACTATTAAGTTATATGTTTGTTTATATTAAAAATTATAACTCCTAATTCAAGTATTTCAAACTTAAAATTGATATTTTACATTTTTATTATACGATAAAAAAGTAATCATATAACGTACCTATTGTAAAGTATCTTTTAGAAACTGTTTAAGAACTACCAGATGTGGATGTTGTGTTAGTTACATTGAGATGATAATTTTAGGAACTGGTCACACACACTTTTTTGGAAATATAAATACAATGTAGATTATTTATATATTATTTATTAACTTTATGCACTAAGAATGTACATCGGCGGACTTAATGCCCAGAGCATTCTCTTCCAGTCGACCTTCGGGTGGTGGAGAAATCTTATAAGGCAGGTGTGTGAAATCTCATATACATAAGAAGTCCGTTAAAATTTACAATAATCACATCATATTCAACGTTATACATACAAATATACATATATAAGTAGATATAGATATACAGATTACGTATACATAAATACAACATTTATACACTAAATAATGGAAAAAAAACCTCGTTTAAAAAACCGACTTAAAAACTAAAAAGTATCAAATAACTTGTATATGCTACCTATTCATAGGTTTGAAGTCGGTGCCAAGCCAAATGTAATAGTAGGTACCACACTCGCTATATTTCGAGACGAACGTCAACGACGTCACCGACGCTTCGGTTGTTTTGTTCTACGCGAAGAGCAGCTATCCCGCTCAAGGTCACGCCATATCAGGAGATATGGTGGCCATGGGACCACATGAGGAGCATACCCTTTCGAATACAAAAATAATTTTCAAAATCGGTCCACAAATTGACGGAGGAGTAATCCGTGTACGTACATACATTGTGACGATGAACGATGAAATTGAGAACCTCCTCCTTTTGGAAGTCGTTTAAAAAGGACGGTAAGCTATAGATTACATAATTCTGCCAGTTCATTGAGAAAGAGCTCATGTACGTTATTTTTGAATGTATATCGGTTAGTGGACATCCTGATTTCGAGCGGGAGCGCATTCCAGAGTAGTACTGCTTGAACAAAGAAGGAACAGTTCACGAAGTCGGAGTAATGAGACGGACATGAGAGAAGCAGAGACCGTGGGAGAGCCACGCTTCGGCATGAATGGGCCGGCTCGACCGGAGTGATACCACGGCCTCACAGAAAACCGGTGTGAAATAGTGCTTGCGCTGTGTTTCACCTAGTGAGTGAGGATACCGGAGGCCCATACCCCAACCCCTCCCCCTATCTCCCCCCCCCATCCCCCAAAGGCCGGTAACGCACTTGTGACGCCTCTGGTGTTGCGGGTGTCCATGGGCGGCGGTAATCGCTTACCATCAGGCGATACGTCTGCTCGTTTGCCGGTGTATTCCATAAAAAAAAAGCAGATTATTAACTGAGCGAAGATTTCTATCGTGATTAGAGCACAGGTATCGGAAATACGGAGCAAGGTAGGTAGGTAAGGATGGCGAGTTGAGAAATGAAAATAGGAAGGTAAGAGCTCGCTGATTGCACTGTAGGCGAATAGGATTGCATTTTAACTGGGAACGCAAAGCAGACACGTGGTCATACTTTCGAATATTGAAAATAAATCGAATGCAGTTATTAAGAAGACGGTCAAGCTTGTTAAGGAGGTCTGCATTCAGGTCGAAGTAACACACATCACCATAGTACATTCAGTGTTCCGCAAACTTTTTGGGTTCAAGGTACATCTAGGAAGATTAAAAATTTTGGAGGTACACCATAATTTAAAAATATTTTTAAGTAATAAAAAACAATGTTTCTTATTAGTCACAAAACTATATTTTTATTTTACACTTTAATTGAGCATAGGCGGTCTCATCTCTCGTCGATCGTCTTGAGGCGTTCCCTTTTTTGTTTTTTACTGTGGTAAGAGTTAAAAATCCTAATCCACATAACTTTAAATTTTTCTTATCTAGTTTTATGGTTAGGCAGATTTAGACAAAATAAAAAGATCTCAGAAATTACAGAATAAAAAATAAAAAGTCCTCAGAAATCAGAACAGACTTGTCTGTAAGTAAATTCTGAAAGCTGCAGCACTTTGAATAGGAAGGGAAGAATAGAAATAGGGCGAAAATTTTCAGGAAAGGAAGAATAAGAATAGGGCGAAAATATTCAGGAAGGGTAGAATAAAAATAAACTTCGTACCGCCATATTTACATATCTGTCTCAGCTTCCTACAGGCAGTGTACAGTCGCGGACAAAGAAAAATACTTTTCCCGTTATTGAAAAAAATTAAATTAAAAAAAATTAAAAAAAAATCTATGTCCTACCTAGTAGTATGAACTCAAATCGTGCCAAGTTTCATTTGAATCCATTCAGTAGTTTCAGCGTGATGCGCGGCCAAGATACAGACAGACGTCGCGGACAAAAAAAAAAGACTTTGCCCGCTATCTTTTAATTTTTCTTATACACAACCCTTAATTTCATTCGTGTAATAATATATGATGCCTATTTAAAACCCTTAATTTAATAAGTGCTTCAATTTGACAGTCAAAAGTTTGACAGGAAAGTTGGTAGAACAGTTTATATGGGTAAAAGGAAATTGTTGTTTTTATTATCTTCCCCGCAATTTTTCCATATTTTATCACCGTTTAAACCTTCCCTGAACCACGGCAAACACTTCAAAACCTAAATCAGCTAAATCGGCCCGGCGGTTCTCGAGTTTTAGCGAAACAAACGAACAGCAATTCATTTTTAGGGTTCCGTGCGAAAGGCAAAAAACGGAACCCTTATAGATTCGTCATGTCTGTCTGTCTGTCTGTCTGTCCGTCTGTCTGTCCGTCTGTCTGTCCGTCTGTCTGTCCGTCCGTATGTCACAGCCACTTTTTTCCGAAACTATAAAACCTATAATGTTGAAACTTGGTAAGTAGATGTATTCTGTGAACCGCATTAAGACTTTCACACAAAAATAGAAAAAAAAAACAATAAATTATGGGGGTCCCCATACTTAGAACTGAAACTCAAAAAAAATTTTTTCAATAAACCCATACGTGTGGGGTATCTATGGATAGTTCTTCGAAAATGATATTGAGGTTTCTAATATCATACTTTTCTAAACTGATTAGTTTGCGCGAGAGACACTTCCAAAGTGATAAAATGTGTGAAGTGACAGGGGGGGGGGGGAGCCGGCCTGTAATTTCTAAAATAAGAGAATGATAAATCTAAAAAAAAAATATGATGTACATTACCATGCAAACTTCCAACGAAAATTGGTTTGAACGAAATCTAGTAAGTAGTTTTTTTTTTAATACGTCATAAATCGTAAACTGCAATTTACCTTTTATTCAATCAACACAAATATAAAAATAAAATAAAAATTGTATTATGCCACTTGCTGCTGCGGAACCCTTCATGGGCGAGTCCGACTCGCACTTGGCCGCTTTTTATATGATATAAAAGAAGAAGAAGATATACAAATTGTTTTGTCAACTTTGCAAGTTTTTTCTAGTAATCTATTACTGTAAAACCAGCAAATTAAATACAGTCTACTGAAAAGACGTCTTCCTTCATACATTTGGACCTTGCTCCTTTACAATGACCATTTAACGTTATTATGATATTTTAGTTTTTGGTTCAGAATCGATTAGAGCGTCCTCCCAAAAAATTTCTCTAATGTACAGAATTATTATAATTATAATATAATTATATTAATCTGTTTTTTTTTTATTATACCTACTTTAAAAATTAATCATATATAGATTACTCGTATATAGGATAGGTATATCCTACTGTGAAGTTAGTGTTACTTAATTCCAATACATGTCGCTGTTAAGTTCAGAAACAATTTTCAAGAAAATTTCATTGCTTCAGTAACGATTAGAGAGCCCTCCCGATAAAACATCTAAATTTCTTTAATGTACAGAATTGATCTGTTACATCACATTTTTATTATACGTTCAAAAGAAAATCATATTACGTACCTATTGTAAAGTTAGTTACTTGATTCCAAGAGATGTCGCTGTTTTAAGCAAAGAAACTGACAAACTCAACGTCTACAGATTTATTATACGTGATATATTTATAAATAGATCACGGAACAATATTTAAAGTACTTGCTGTCTAGCAAAAAAAGAATGAATGAAATCACGTGTTATTGAATTACAACCAAGTACATATTTTGACTTTCATCCCCCCTCTCCAAGAAACCGTGCTGAATTTATGGATAGAGAGGTTGCGATAAATCAAATACTTAATGCTACACCGAATTATACGTAATACGTTCTACGATTATTCCACGATATATTAATCAAAGTGTTATTAATTACGCATGGCTGGCAATAGGTGTCGCTACATGTTGTTTTACGTAATGATAAATTCTTTATAATTTTTTTTCCAATAGATAGAGAGATTGTGATAAATTAAATACTTTATGCTACAATCTTCAGAGTATCTCCTTTCTAACAAAAAAAGAATTATTGCAATCGGACTACTCGTTAATGAATTACAATTAATTACACATTTTGACTTTCATCTCCCCTCCCAAAGAAACCGTCCGGAATTTCGGAATAAAAAGTATCCTATGTCCTACCTCGGAGTATGAACTCAAATCATGCCAAGTTTCATTTGAATCCATTCAGTAGTTTCGGCGTGATGCGCGGCCAAGATACAGACAGACAGACAGACAGACAGACAGACAGACAAAAATGAAAAAAAAAATAGTTTTCGTTTCAGTATCTATAACAGAGTGCCCTCCAAAAAAATTTTCAAAATATCTTCAATGTACAGAATTTGACCTGTTACATTTTTATTATAAGTATAGATGTAACAGGTCCAATTATGTACATTAAATATATTTTGAATTTTTTTAAAAGACTACTCCCGCACTAGGAATAAATCCTGTGTAGCGGGGAACTTTACAAACATATATGTAACGGACACAAAGAACACCCAGACTCAGAACAACAATTTGTGGATCACACAAAGTGATGTCCTACGTGGGATTTGAAGCCACGACACTTGGCGAAGTAGGAAACGGCGTGGTGACCGTTAAACCACTAGGCCAAACGTGCAGTCAAATACTGTAATCGATACTGAAGCCAAAACTGTATTTTTTTTAATTTTTGTCTGTCTGTCTGTCTGTATCTTGGCCGCGCATCAAGCAGAAACTACTAAATGGATTCAAATGAAACTTAGCATGATTTGAGTTCATACTACGAGGTAGGACATGGGATACTTTTTATCCCGAAATTCAGCACGGTTTCTTGGTGAGAGGGGATGAAAGTCAAAATATGTACTTAGTTGTAATTCAATAACACACAGTACGATTTCTTTCATTCTTTTTTTGCTAGAAAGCAAAAAAAAGATAACGGAAAAAGTTTTTTTTTTTTGTCCACGACTGTACATTGCCTGTGGGAAGCTGAGACAGATATATAAATATGGCGGTACGAAGTTCGCCGTTTCGGCTAGTTTGTAAATAAATCAAGTAGAACGCCAAACAGAGGCTTTTATTTACGTGGCATTCAGTGTCTTAAAAACTAAACAATGCAAAAAATTGCGTTTTCAATATTTCGTAATAAGAACTATTTAACTAACGTTAAGTTTAAATAAAGTGGGACCAACCTCGACTCCAAAAAAAAAACTACAAATAATTGAATTTAATTAGGCATACGTCCTTTTTTGAAGTCGCAAAAAATTCATTTATTAAGAACATATAATGGTAGTGCAATATTTGTTTTACATTGTTTTTAGAGTGCGAAAAGTTTTAGTGACTTACCTCCATTTTGAGTTTCTCAGCCATGATGGCCTCCCGCTCGATGTCGTCGAAGTTGGCCGCCACCTTGGTCGCGCCCAGCCCCCCCTTGCGGGCTCCCAGCTGTGCAACAACAACAACACCGCTCGTCAACAACACTATACACACACCTACAGCTTACACTAAATAACGTTCCGGAACACATATCTATAGACAAATGTACTTAAATTAATAGTTTAGCTTGACTATTACATAATTATCCTACTATCCTACTAATATTATAAACGCGAAAGTTTGTAAGTATGGATGGATGGATGTTTATTACTCTTTCACGCAAAAACTACTGAACGGATTTGGATGAAACTTTCCAGTAATATAGCATTAGAATAACACAGGCTACTATTTGACGCGATAACCGACATATACGCGGGCGGAGCCGCGGGCAAAAACTAGTACGATTATAAAAACAAACAGTTTTTAGTTTGATTTAATGTTTTCTTGGATTCATCAAGTGTCAAGTGTCCTCATAGGTCACTGCAGTAGTAGCAGGAGAATGGTGATAGTAGACTCATTTTACTGCCTACCTAACGATTACCATTAGAGTTGAAATGGATATCCGGATACTATCGGTATAACGCGTTTCACACTAAACACTAAGACCTCTCAGTAAACGACATTTGATTGAAGTTTTGTAGTTAGGATTTACTAAGAGGAGAACACTGTATCACCTTTTTAAAGCTTTTGATAACCAAGTCCAAAGTTATCCGGATATCCGGCCAAACCACTATACATTTGAAATACACTGATCATATTGAAAGCTCGTTTCGGAACAGCTGGACAAGTGTGTAGTGGTACGTACCCCTGAGCGCTTGGCGGGCGCTTTCCTGGCGCCGGCGGAGGAGGAGCCCCACAGCCGCGCCTCGGAGCTCAGCTCGCTCTCCGGCTTGCTCACCTGACGTTACACACAAAATACACAAGTGTCATTCCAACAGTGTTATAAATTAAATACACGTGCGCATGTTACTTCATATCTGTTGTGTCGTTTGTAAACGCGTTGTATTTCGCATACCTAACGATGACGTTTTTTTTCTCACAGTAATGTAGGTGTAAAGTCCATTCGCTTAGATACGGTCGATTTGATTGCGCCGCCGTCGCACTTGTGACTTTTTGTCAAAGGAGCGCCGCCACGAAATCTAACAAGCCACCCACAAGTAAGTATGATTTGTCAATTTACGCCGAAGAAGTGTAATGAATGGTTGTGTTTGTTGACTCTTCTAACGTGTAAACTGAAAATGTTTTGATAAAGGGTATAAAGGTGAAATGTTTTTATTTTCCATCTAATTTCTCCTTACTATCGAGGCCAGCATCTAACTGTATGAATTAATATATTCGTATTTCACAAAAATAACCACAATTGCGTGCGGGCGTGCCTACTTCCTACTTCAGTCTTAGGACAAATTTGTTATTATTAAACTCATGATAATATTTTTTGCTATAGTTATCAGCATCATGCGAATAGTCTGCTTGTCTAAACGACCTGATTAACCGGTTAACCGGAATTTATTAAATCATCATCTCGGCCAATTGGTGCAGAATGCAGGACATGGCCCTTTCCCAAGGCTATCCATAACAACCGGTCCTTTGCTGCCCGCATCCACTTATTATTCATTTAATCAGTTATCAATACCATTGCAAAAAAAAAAGTAATCAAAAAAGAATTTAAATCTGTTGACATTTAGAGGAGAAATGGTGTGCGTGTTGAGTACAAAGTGTGTTTAAATGCGGAAGTGGAACGTCAATATGTTATCAGTGACGTGACGTTATCTACGTGTATCGGTGACACATGCGTGTCTCCGCATCATTACACACATGTATGTGTAAGGGTATCCCCGCAAATAACATTATCCATTATGAAAGTTCCCTTTTTGTTTTGTGTACAGGTATACCAGTCTAGATAGTTTTGAATATATGAGTGAGGTGCTCATAGCCCAGTTGCACTCGGTGACTAGAAACAATTACCGAGGGTGAGCAACGACGGCGCGGTCAGTATCTAGATGGACCGTTAGTGGCATGTTACCATGAGCGTCTCCGTGATTCCGAGGTCACGTTAAGCAGTCGGTCCCGGTTGTTATCATATGATAACAGTCGTGAAGCTTAGTTGGAGGTTGGTAGGTCTTTGGGCTTGGGCGGCTTAAAAACATCCAACGGCAAGAAAACGTAGCCACAACGTTGTCTTGCCAGTCCCTAACCCGCACTTGGTCAGCGTGGGGACGTATGGCCTCTCCTGAGAGGAGACCCGAGCCCAGCAGTGGGACGTTATGAGTTGTTGATATATGAGTGATATGAGTATTGGAGATTCGATACCCACGCGAGACATCTACACACATCAAAAGTGTCTAGGGATCAACATATGTGTCTAGGGATCAACATATATTTTTGCAATAACTTTTCTCCTGATTGATATTAATTAAAATTTTCTTTAAGGATTCATCAAATAAAGTGTTTTCGTTTGTCACAGTAACGATAAACCAAGTCACCTTTGCATTAATAAAGAAATTTGCCATTTTCCTAATAAAGGGATTTTTGACATTTGAACCACTAACATTAAAGTTCGAAAACAAGACTGAAATAACAGTTTTCTTTAAAACTTTATTAGGTAACTTAAACAATTAATAATCCGTGTTTCTACCGCGAACACTAACACAAGAACATCGGTTTGGCATACTCAAAATGAGTTCATCCAAATCACGCTGTGGAATGGCCGCCCATGTTCGTTGCAACAACAAAAAAAGGTCTTCTTGCGACTGAATACCCTCCATATTCGGCAGAGCTCTTCTCTGTAGCATATCCCATGCATGCTCAATCGGGTTCAAGTCTGGCGACTGAGCAGGCCAGGGCCAAAGCCACATCTCAATCTCAAGAAATCCGCATAAAAATGCTTGATCCCTAGACACTTTTGATGTGTGTATTTGTGTGTCCCACTGACAGTCATCTTGACTGTGTTGTTTAAATAATTGCAAAGTCACAAGACTTATTCGAAAGATATAAAGCGCAACAGAAATTACTATTTTTTTTCTTAAATTTTAGCCAACACTTGAAGTGCCTTAATTGTAGCATTGTTACGAACTTTTTCCAGAAAAAAAAAACAATATTGCATAGTCACCGCAAAGCGATGTTGCTTTGTGAGAAGTTATTGTCAATGTTCAACTAGTTGTTTACCAACGTTCGAGTCTTGTGATAAATATATCGATTATCTAACCAACAGCCTCTGCTTAGGGAGGAGGTGTTGGTCTACTACAGCACGCTGACCAGACGGGTTGGTATAGGGTTTGTGTCAAGTGTTCCTTCTCTTTGCAGTGATGTTTGCGCGTAGTTTGCTCTCTGAAGCCGGGTCTCCACCGAACAAAAGTTGTCAATTTTTGTGTAGTCAACACGTGTTGGTGACAACATTTTCTGTAATTTCCCTGTGTCGGCAACAAAAATGGTCAACATTTTTTTTTTACCATTCCCGCACTAGGAATAAATCCTGTGTCGCGGGGGACTTTACAAACATACATGAAACGGACACAAAGAACACCCAAACTCAGAACAACAATTTGTGGATCACACAGTGTTGTCCTACGTGGGATTTGAACCCACGACACTTGGCGAAGTAGGAAACGGCGTGGTGACCGTTAAACCACTAGGCCAAAGGTGCAGTCGGCCAAAAGTGCAAAAAAATGTTGAGTGTGTTTCCGTTTTTGGCGGTAAACCTCAAAAGAATACGCTTGTTGCAAATATTTATTGTCTCTATGGTGACGCTTAGTTCGAATGTTTTTCTAATTGTTGGCGACTCGGTGTAGTAGTATAGTGGAAACAAAAGTTGGCGATTTTCTGAAGAGTTGCAAACAGTTGGAAACACTGAAATTGAGAACAATTTTGGTGGAGACGCGCCTTTAGTCGGCTCTTACGACGACACAAGGTCAAAATAAATCGTAGAGTAGAGATTGTCATCTTGGGATGTCAGTACATCATAGTGTAGTCTGAATATAGCAGTGTGAGTCGTAAGTATAGATATGTACGTATAGTAACAGTTAAATAACTATTTTTTTTTCAAAAAAGACAACTACCGCATTAGGAATACACATCACAAGTGCCACAACAAACAACACATACTATTTAACATACACCCACCAGTTTAAACGGGTATTGTCGGTAATATTTAAAACATGAAACATTTATTTATTGAAATAAATGTTTTAAATTATGGAATCACAAATGGTGAAAGTCAAACCGAATACACACAAACTCAATACACTGGCAGTTAAATAAAATATAGTACATATTATCTTTGAATATTATGAATAAAACATGCAATGATTATGTAATGGTGTAATTATTGAATTCTATATATTTATTAAAAACCAAAACGATCAGCTAAAAAAATAATTTAATTACAATTTCAATTAGTTATCAGAGCTATTGAGAACACGTTTGGCTGTGGTTACCCAGTGATCATTGGTCCATTGGTGAGTGACGCTAACTAATGATCTAGAGGACGGTATTTGACTTCCAATGTGCAATAATCATTTCTGATGTAAATTTATCTGCATATTTGTATGTATTAAAAGAAAACAGAATCTGTATAGCTAAAGTTGCTATATATTTGAAAAAAATATTATTGATCTCATTTTAGTTATATTTTTGTATTAATATTCATTTTTAAAAGAGTGATTCCATGCAATAAAATATATTTCTCTATACTCACCCTTTATCTCATGACCTATTTCATCATGAACTGAATTAAAACCAAATTCCACACAATAAAACTGAACTCGCATTACTAAGCATGGCAACACAATCAAGCACTTAGCATGAGAGACATACCTCTTTTAAAACATACTATATTGTCCATAAATTTTACATATGGCAACATTTTGATGCTGCACTGTGGGTATAGCTGATATTTAGCATAGAAAATACTAGAAATGGCAATGTTATTAGAATCTCTGAAATAATTAAATACTACATGGTGATAGGATGGCTGAACGGCGATCCTGATCTGCCCACTTGGTTTTTATTTTAGAGACACAGAGAAAATAGGGAAATAACAAATATGTCCCTTCCATTTCCAATTGTTTTAAAATATTCCATTTATGACCAATAAGTTTTATATTTACTACCAGAATCATAAAATTATATTTCTGAACAGTCATAAATGTAAGGTAGAAGCGTGGGTACTCATTATATTATCAACATGATAACAATTGTAATAAAAACCTCATCAGAAAAATATTTTATAGATTCGAGGAAGATTGCTAATGAAATCATGTGATACCGGACTAAAAGGATAGCTAGAAACTGTGGTGGAGACCACAGCTCCTCACAAGAAATAAAGAGGAGAGTATTTCCCTCCTCCTCTTATCTGAATCTTCAGAAGTCCAAGTCCAGCTGGACAAAGACACCGCTTAGCAGTGACCCTACATGTGCGCTCGTCGGGTGCGAGTCAGTGGTATGGAGAGTATGTGGTGAGGTGTTACCTGTGCAGTGGTGGCAAGCTGGCTAGTGTTAGTGGCAGTGTTCTCCGCGAACCAGTCTACCTCGGCCTCCTTGCTCTGCTCCTTCACCTCGGCCGGCGCCGCGTCCAAGTGCAGCTGGACAAACAACACAACATTATTATTAAACATATTTTTCAACAACCATATGCCACAATGTAACAAAATAAATTTATAAGTGACTAGCTGCGCCCTGCTGTGTTGCCCGTAGTTTATCAGATACTTGCTTATTTACACTAAATTTTATAGGATAAAAAGAGGCAGATGTATGAATCTGGGGCTTCATCTATATCTATACCTATTAATTTTTTATTAAAGTTTATCCAGCTATCTATACTAATATTATAAAGCTGAAGAGTTCGTTAATCTCAGGAACCTCTGGTCCGATTTGAAAATTCCTTTCAGTGTTGGATAGTACATTTATCGAGGAAGCCTATAGGCTATATATCATCATGCTACGACTAATAGGAGCGGAGCACCAATGAAAAATTATTAAAAAACGGGGGGAAATCATCACGCTACGGGCAATAGGAGACGCAAATGAGGCTGCGTGGGTCATTTTGTTATTTATAGCTGGTGGTCTCAGATGACCGCTACAGCTTTACGGGGGTTTTTTGGTGAATGCTGCAGGCTCTCAACCGGTAATTTATTTTATGAGCAGATGAGTTCGGCCTTTCCTGACTTAATTTAAGTATAAAGAAGTAGCAAGCATACTCACAAACTTTGCCTTCATAATATTAGTATGATAGTTCTTACTAATTTGATAAAGAAAAATTTTTACAATTAGTTTAAACTATTACAATAGTAATATGCTGGCTAGAATAAAGTGCTGATAAGTTGCAACTTTGGGAATGTAATGTGTCATAAATGAGTCATACAGTCTCAGACCATTAATCATTAAAAGTTCACATAATTTTCTGAATAATCTGAGGTGGTATCAAGAAATTAGAACTGGCAGGTGGTGAGAGACCAGTTAATGGTTTTTTATTACAAATCAATTGATTTAAAATTAAAAAACATGTGCAATATAACAATTAGTATTTACACTATTTACATATTTTAGGGCAGACTTTTGTTTGGAATATTAAACTCATTCTGGCAAAGATCTTCATTTGCCAACATGGACCGAGGGCTTAACATGCTCTAAGGCATGGAATTTGAATATACTTTACATGTATAGCAAGGAAACATGGCATATCTTGTACACCACACTCAGCATGATTAATTTAAATGTAATAAATATATTAGGATGAGACTTACCCAACGCTGGAATAGTAATATATTATTTTCATTTGTTTCTCATATCCCTGCACAGGGATGAACCATATTATATCGTATTAGTAAACATTTTAGATTATATTTTATAGCCGAATATATATTCTCAATTCATTTAATTAATGTTCAATAGAATGGCACTTACAACAAACTTCAAGTGAGTGCAAAGTTTAGGAAAAATAATCATAACTTAAATAACTTGTATGGCTATTATTAACTACACAACTAGTTATGAGATCCACATCAATATCTTTGCATAAACCTAGCCATGGTCAAATGTATATTAAAATACTTTATATTACACTAGCTGATCCGGCGAACTTCGTACCGCCATATTTATGACCCACGTAACATCGTTTACGTTTTTGTGAATCTAAACCATTCCCAGATCCCCTTGAACACACACAAAAAATTTCATCAAAATCGGTCCAGTCGTTTTTGTGAATCTAAACCATTCCCAGATCCCCTTGAACACACACAAAAAATTTCATCAAAATTGGTCCAGTCGTTTAGGAGGAGTTCAGTCACATACACACGCACAAAAGAAATATATATTATACTAGCGGACCCGACAGACGTTGTCCTGTCTACAAGTCTTTAATTTGAAAATTTCAAAAATTAATTAAAAAAACATTGTCCAGCGGACAAAATTGTGAATCTAAACCATTCCCAGATCCCCTTGAACACACACAAAAAATTTCATCAAAATTGGTCCAGTCGTTTAGGAGGAGTTCAGTCACATACACACGCACACAAGAAATATATATATTAAGATTACATTTGCATACATAAAAATTGTCCAGATTAAAAATTTCTCTAGACTATATCCATATAAGGACTACTTTAGTAATTTAAAGCCTTTTTATTCTACGATATATAAATATGTAGTTGTAATAGACTAGTATTATATCCATAGCCAGTGTAACCTGCTCAAAACATCAGCACTTCAAGTGTGTAATATTTATCTACATAAATACAAATGAATCACCAAATGTGTTGCTAAGGGCAAAGCTTGAGAACCGCTCTAATAATTTGTTTTTTTTTTCTTTAAGGAGCAAGAAAGGTTGTTATGGAAACAAAAAAATAAAATTACAGGGAAAATAAAAAAAAAACAATTCTCTTTTCCCATACATCACACAAAACATGTCAATAATCTCAACATAACGAAGTCTGTTGGGGCAGTTAGTATGTAATATAGATATTTACTTTCATTCTTGTACATTTAAACATTATTAAAGCGTCAGATTCTGGTATTTTGTGAGAGCTCTGGGAGACAACTGTTAATGTTATTCACATATTTGTGTGTAAGTAATGCTTACAGAGCACTGAACATAGCTTTGTTATTGTTACCTTTGTTCCATATGTCTTCATGGCCTGCTCAGACAGCAAATTCAACTTGTCACGGTACATCTGAGCCACTCTGGAACTGTACTTTTGTCGTGCGTCATCTGTCACCAAGCCGTGCGTGCGGAAAAACTGAGTCTGGTCAAAAAACATTTATATGACTAGTTTTGTAGTTAGATTTTCAGTGACTAAAAATTGCTATACTTTTTACATTTTGCACAATTCTTTATGTTTTCAAAAAAATACAAAAAAAAACTATTTGGAACTTTATCGCAAAGTTATAAGTCTAGCAAAGTTACTCCTAATTTATTAAAGGATCACAACTAAGAGGCTTAATGTACCGCGTTGACATTCCCGCCAAGCTGCATGTTTCGGAGCTGCTTCCATGTCCAGTTGGTGTCAAGCTGCGTGGAGCGCACGAAGGTGAGGTGCACGCCGAGGCTGCGGTGCACCGCCGAACAGTCCAGGCAGATGAACACACCGTACGTCACAGACGACCACGTAGGATTCTTCGCGTTGCAGTCGAAACATACCTGCGTATCACAACACACTACAATTATCACTGAACTTTAATTCTCTGCTGGTGTGGCTTCTCAAATATACACACTTTATTCGCCGGAATAGAACGTAATCTCTGGAATACTGCTTCAATATCGTTTTTACTTGGCCCCGAGTCAGCCATTTTCGACGTGTTGTCACTAAGTCACAGACGTCAGTCGCCAGTCAAACAAATGTCACATTCGTGTCAAATACGTTCACGTAATCACGTTTAGTTCTATAATACCAATTAATATTTTAAATAAAGGTAAAGTGTATAAAAAAAAGTACTATTAGGGGGTCAGTTCAAATCTAGATATTGAACAAAAATAAAGTAACTAAAATTTTCATTGATCGCTATCATTGAATCATCGCATCGTCGCATCAGATCATCATCAAAAACATGGATTTAAAGTTTTTTAGCTTTGTTCTTTATTTTGTATATAAATCCTTTTTTATCTAACTTATTGTAATAAATTCAATGTGTAGGAGTTATTGATTTGTTTTTTCTATAATTGTAAATCTATAAAATTCAAATAAAAATCTTTCTTGTCTATGGTCCTTGTAATCGTCGAGTGAGCGGACGCATGTTAAATTTCTAAAGATAATTTTGTTGATAAACTGATTTGTTGAAACCGCATAAAACGTTAAGAGAAATCAGTTGTATTAAATTAATTAATACGGTATTGTCGCGAGTTTGCGGTCTGTTCAGATCAGTGTGCATGAAAGGACGCTGTGGAGTGATCGCATCTCGCAATCGACGAGCTCAATTAGTTATGTCGACGTGCCAGTGTCTTCGGGCAGTGTGGTGAAAGTGCCTCGATGTGTATCGCCGTGCGAGAATGTCGGAGTGGCTGGTGAAATGGGTGTGAATCGGTCGGTGTAACCACTTGAATGGATAACGTAAACTTTCAGCCGAGCGGCGAGGAAATTGAGCGGGCGCTCATGGACCTAGGCCCGCTGCTCGGCGTCAGCATCAAGGAGGAGGTCCCAGACGAACTGGCAGATCCTAACGCCTCCGCACGGTCTAATCTAAATGTAAGTACAGAATATAGTAATTATACATTACAAACAGTATTTGTGAGCAATACTTTATTTAGGCTCTGGACAATTAAGTATAATAAATCCCAAAAAACTTTTTTTTTTCCATATTTTGCAGTTTTGTTTAAAAAAGTATTTTATGATAATTTTCCTTAAAATATACCTACTAAAATCCTTGCGATTTAATTCAATTTAGTTTTACTCCTAACTACCTTAAGATGCATAATCTGACTGGATCCTCTGTAAATTATCATCCTAAAATGTGGTGTCCTTGTCACCTGTAATAAAGTTAAGGAAAAAAGTTATAAAATCATGTTGGTTTGTCTGTAAAGAGACATATAAGTCCAGTATTGAATATAGTTACCAGACATTACCTCCAGTAGTTGCTTCCACTAAAGGTGGAAGTGGACACTGAAGCCAATAACGGGAATTCTGTGACAAATATACTTTTAGGTATAGTTTCTGTCTATAATTCTATTTATATTCAAAACTTATGAAGCGTTTATTTTATAACATTATCAAAGATCCAGATACTCATCTTCCTAGCCTTTATTATTGCCCATGTTTGAGGGTCGGTCTGGACATACAACACTATCTAAGTACAAACTAAGCAGAGCTTGAGTTAAAAAAAAGTAATTTTGACTGATAGAATACTTAGATACATATAAAATACAAATTATATGTAGAAAACACTCAAACTCTAAAACAAACATGATGTAGGACACAGAAGTCAGACCCAAGGCACAGTATTAAAGACACTATACAGTCTATATAAAATATGGTCTCATATTACTGTGAATATTCACTGGCAATATTGAACATGGGAAACTAATCTATACATCATTGATTGTAAGTTCTCTTCTTACAAAATGAAAAGTTTTACAAGCAATTAATATTTCTATGTAATTTCAATTACTTATTATTTTTTTAACTTCACATCCAAATTGAATTACTTAAAGTTTTATTTTTAAAAAACATCTCCCGCATTATTAATATAGTCAACCGTGACTTGGAAGTCATAAAGTCATGGTCTATGCGATTTGGACTATCGGTTGACCCCACCACATGTCAGGCGATCATAGTAGGCAGCAAATGCATAGTCAGTAGATTGGATCAGTATCCAGTATACTGACTCAGTCAGACTGAGGCAGTCCTCAGTCTCACCGATTATCTTTAACGGATCGGTCATTCCATTCAGCACGGTAGTCAAAGATCTGGACTTACTCATTGACCCAACGCTTGATTGGCGAGCTCAAGTTACTCACGTAAGCCAGAAATTGACTGGAAACCATCAAATTACTGTCTCAAGAACTTCCTGCCTACTAAAACCAAAACTACTCTTATGCAGTCCTTAATAATACTCATAATCGACTATGGTGATGTATGTTATTTGGACCTGAATGCAGATCTCCTTAATAAACTAGACCGTCTTCTCAATAATTGCATTCGATACATCTTTAATCTTCAGGAGTATGACCATGTGTCTGCTCTATGCACCCAATTAAACTGGTTGCCTATTTGCCTGCGCTGCAATCAGCGAGCACTTCTCTATTTTTAACCGACTTCCAAAAAGGAGGAGGTTCTATGTTCCACTGTATGTTTTTTTTTTTATTTATGTTTTTTTTTTTTATGTATGTTACCCGATTACTCCGTCAGTTGTGGACCGATTTAGAAATTTTTTTTTTGTATTCGACAGGGTATGCTTCCGTGGTGGTCCCATTGCCAGCATATCAGGATCTGATGATGGGATCCCAGGGAAATCGAGGGAAACCCTCATTTTTTATAGGCACATACTATGTTTTTCGTATATTTTCGGAAGTTACACCGGTATTTGCGTCTGGTAGTCATCATTTTATGATGATGAGCTGATGATGTAAGGTACCACTCCTTAAAAGGTTAGGAGTTGGAGGATAAATCTTTAAATATCATATGTATATAAGTTACCTTTAGTCGTATTCTTACAAATTATTTAGGTAAGCTGATGATGGAAGGTGGAAGGTACAACTCCTCAACAGTTAGGAGTTGGAGAATAATTCTTTCAATTTCATACGTATCTAAAGACCTTCAGTCGTATACTTTCAAGCTATTTAGGTGAGCTGATGATAGAAGATTAAACTCTTCAACAGTTAGGGATTAGAGGATGATTTTAATATTACACGTACCTTAATTTGTATTCTTGTATTCTTGTATTCACATTATAATACTACTATTTAAAAGAATAAAGAATTAGGTATAGGCAATTTATGAAGAACCAGTTTATTTTACGCTTTTAAGTGTTTTTTGACAGAGAGTTTTCGTTGGATGTTTTTGGAAGTCGGTTTTTTTTTTTTATCATTTCTAAAATTGTCTTACTCACCTACCTTGCTCTGTACTTCTATTAACTGTGCTCTAACCATGACAGAAATCTTTGCTCACTCTTAGTTCTTTGTCCAAGCAGTACTCTGGAATGGGCTCCCGCTCGAAGTCAGGATGGAATGGATGGAAGTCAACATACATGAAAGGGACACAAAAAGCACCCAGACTCAGAACAACAATTTATGGATCACACAAAGTGTTGTTCCACCCTGATTGGTATAGGGTTTGTTTCAAGTTTTCCTTGGTGTTTTTTGTGTGTGTGTCATGTATGTTTGTAAAGTCCCCTGCCACACAGGATTATTCCTAAGGCGGGAGGTGTCTTTTTAAAAAAGACTGCACGGTTGGCCTAGTGGTTTAAGCGGTCGCCACGCTGCTTTCTACTGCGCACAGTGTTGTGGGTTCAAATCCTACATGGAACAACAAATTGTGTGATCCACAAATTGTTGTTCTGAGTCTGGGTGTTCTTTCTGTCCGTTTCATGTGTTTTTGTAAAAGTTCCCCGCGACACAGGATGTATATTCCTAATGTGGGAGTTGTCTTTTCTATCAAAGTTCTATTTAAAGTTAGTATTAACTTACATCTTAATATACTTAAATATGTTTTGTAACATTTTTCAACTATTTTATAACATCTATTTTGTAAGCAACTAGCTATGGCTCATGACTTTGTTTCATGATTATTTTTTATTTTATGTTTCTAATGGTCGGTATACATTACAACAATTTATCGTAGCGATGTTGCAACAGTTATCGTACGTCCATTGAGTGTCCACACGTTTACGATATCTGCATCAATCGTCAGTTCTCTGCAGAAGCTCAGACTTTAAACATGTCGTCCGCGATAAAGACTAGCGATGACGCGCTTGCGATAACATGACTTAATTTGACTGCCTCGGTGGCGCAGTGGTAGCATCTGCTGTGCTTGAGGTCTCGGTTTCCATTCCCGGGTCGGACCAAATGTTTGTATGATCTGCAAATATGTATTTGTTTCAGGGTTTGGGTGTTTCTCTGTGTATATTTACAGAAAATAGTAAACATGTATTTGTATCAGTTGTCTAGTACCCATAATACAGATGGCATTGTGTGTTAGATGTCCGAAATGTTTATTTATTTGTACAACAAGTAAATTTTAACAAAACAAAAACCGACTTCAAGATTCGACTTGATTTCTCTTGGATGCCATCATCAGATCTTAATGTCCTTATCATGGTACCACCGTTGGGATGTCTCCTTTCCATAAAAAGAAACATCAAAATCGGTTCATAAACGACGAAGTTATCCGCGAACATACATTTAAAAAAAAGACGGTCGAATTGAGAACTCCTCCTCCTTTTTTGAAGTCGGTTAAAAAGAGAAGAAAATCACATAGTGTGTGTACACACACACACACACCAGTAACACACAAGTAATACTTCTTTATACATACTGTTCAATCCTTTTGCCAATGAAGCGTCCACCGTGTGAAGTTTGTAATGCTTGCAGGGCCCATCTGTACAGGCATTCAATCGCCAAGCTAGTTCACCGGCAAAAGTATTCAACCTCAGGGCGCTTCACCCCGCTCCTACTCTAAGCTAATGTAATATCAAGCACTTACTGGAGATATGTGAATTCCTTGATATCGGCGTTCTGAGGGGCCCCTCTGTGGTACGCCCTCTGCTTCCTCACACATTCAACACTCCTATTGGTAGTACAGGTTCCAAAGTATTCTAATTTATAATACACCCGTTTTAGCTGTCGCGGATCGCGCCTAATTGACGCGACTACTAATCTCGCGTGTCCAAACCAGACCAATCATAACGGTAAACAACGAAAAAACCCGAGTCGGGTGGACAATCAGCTAAATTTTTATTAAACGGCACTCAACAACCACCCTGGTTGACCGTCAACACAAAGCCTCTCCTAAGTTTTATATTTTAACTTCAAACGTCAAACAAAAAACATGACAATCAAAATGTTGCCATTATAATGACGTTCGATTTCTAACACATACAAATAAATAAAATTAGAGTGTCTGCTTGTAATATTACAATAACCGCTTTTTGCTAAATGCATATGTATGTATATAGGGTACATACAAGGTGGATACCACAAAGCAAGGGCTTTGTGTATCTGTGCGCTTTGGTATGTACCCTTTATTTTATTTTTTTAACTAGGTATACCTACACAGGTTACAAGTCCACCTACAAAGTTTCAATGAAATTGGTTCAGTGGTTTAGCCACAGGACACTACTTTTCGTTTTTGAAATTTACTACACGATGTGTTCAATGCAACGCTATCATCAGCGGGTTAACGACCTTAGGTCTAACTACTCAAATAATTGTCACTCTAAAATATACCTTATGTCTGAGCAATAAGACCCTCACACACGTAATCACAAAATAGTTAAAAACAATAGGTAGGTATTGCTGGAAGGAATCACCCGGGAGAGTAAAAGGGTCAACCGAAAATATCTTTTCTATCCTTTTCTAATTCAAACGTAAAAAACTGCATTTGATTAGTGGGTCAGTGTGTCGCAATACGCGAACCCGTGACGTGTTCGCGTCGTTGCACGTTTGAAGTAGCCGGCGCGTAAGCCCTAGGTACTGTTTATTTTGATTATTAATAATAGGTATTTTAAAGTGATTAGTGCGAAAAACTGCTTTAATAGTGACAGGACAGGGACAGGACACATTAGTTAGGTTTGTTAGCACTTAGTTGTTATTTAACGATTACTTGGTGTGAGTGTAAGTGAAACAATGCCTCGATTTAGTTATACGGCTAGTGAATACTCGGATATGATATTAATTTATGGAGAATGCCGAGGAAACGCCGCTCTGGCTTTACGTACTACACTGACATGTAGTTTGCGTACAGCTGCTCCTCATTTTCAAGTAAGTAAGCCATAGATCTATTCACAAAGTTCTAAAAAAAACAAGCGTAAACCTTTAAATACAAGTAAGTACAGGCTTTATTAGATCGACGAGATATACTTTTTGTAAGACATTGCCCGTAAGACATACTTTTTGTTATTACTTATTTGCAAAGCTATTTGTTAGTACCTACCTACTTACTAATTTGCAAAATTGCGAAAAAATTACATTATTAAAAGATACGATCTGTGTATTCATTGAGAATTGAAAATTTTTAATTAAGTATAATTAATTCAATTTCAAGTTTTGTGATATTATTGTGAAATATTGTGATTGTGTAAATACATGTAAATTATTATTACAATAAGTAGGCGCGCGTGCACGGCAGCACCGCGCGGGCGCCGTTTGACGTTGCCGCCATGTCCCTCAGCTGTACTCGTATGCACGTAGGTTAGTGAACTTAAATGGAAAATGGTGTTCTTATCGGTTTTAATATTTTTAGGCTTTTAGTTTGTTTGAAAGTTTCATTTTTTTAATTTCAGTTTTCAAATAAATTTAACAATCCCAAAGTCAACAGACATATTTGAATGGCCCGCGGTTTCGTTAAATGTCGTTTTGTCATATCCACCCTGTATACCAAAATAACATTGCTTACAATTTTTGTTTGTCGGTCTGTCTGTTAGTTCCAGCTAATCTCTGGAACGGCTGGACCGATTTTGATGGGACTTTAACTGATAGCTATAGATGGCAGCTGATGATATAAGGAGTAACTTAGGCTAACTTACTTTTCTTAGACTAACTTCGCCCCGCGGCGTTACGAGCGGTACGACAATGACCGCGGGTAAAACCGCGGGGTTCAGCTAGTCTCACATAAATTTATCAAATGAGTTGACTGATGTGCGCGGCCGCGTCCGCCTACGACAAGATTTGTGAACGAACTGAGCGATTGGACCAACTTCCTTCCACACGCTACGATAACTGCTTAGACGAACTGTGCAGTTAAATCGACAACGATTTATCGAATAACGTTTGCTCATGCTTCCGATCGTTTGCACCAACCAAAATATCTGAGCCAATTTCCGTCCACACTATCGATAAAACTGCAAAAACGAACTGCACAGTTAAATCGCTACGATAAATCGTTGTAGTGTGTAACTACACACCGCCTATAACTTTAAATATTAGGTCTTTACCTGTGAAATTGCCTTTATTCAGTACTGGTCATTTCAAATAAAAAAAGTTTTTAATGGCTCTGATTAGGTCTTTACCTATGAAATTGCCTTTATTCAGTACTGGTCATTTAAAATAAAAAAAAGTTTTTAATGGCTCTGTCTTTGATTATTTATATATCTCTGTATTCTAAATTCAAATTAATTTTGTTTTAAAACCATGACATTCTATTTACAATCTTAGTCTTTTGTTTTTTGATTAGCGTTGTATTTTCATTACATTTGAACATTTTTCGTCATAATGGATACTTTAAAAATTCGTGTAATTATTGAATATGAGTTCCGTCGTGGCACCAACGCGACACAAACGGCACGTAGCATCAAAAACGTTCACGGAGAGAACTGTACAAACGAACGCACAACCCGTTATTGGTTTTCCCGGTTCCGTTCTGGAAATTTTGACTTGAAAAATGAAGCTCGTGGTCGTCCGGAGACTTTGGTTAACAATAATGAATTAAAGGCGATTGTGGAAGCTGACGAAACTTAATCTACAGCTGAGCTAGCAGCAGTTTTTAATGTAAGCATCAAAACAATATTGATCCATTTGCGACAAATTGGCAAGGTAAAAAAGCTTGATAGATGGGTGCCCCCGACCTTAACGATCGCCAGCGCAACGTACGCGTCGAGACCTGCCTTGCGCTGCTCAACAGGCAAAGAAATGAAAGAATTTTGAAAAGAATTGTTACGTGCTACGAAAAATGGATTCTGTTCGACAATCGTTTGTTAGACCCTGGTTTAGCACCAAAGCAATGCCCTAATCCAAAAATGACCTGAATGAATGAATGAAAAGGTGATGGTCACTGTTTGGTGGTCTAGTGCGGGTGTGATTCACCACTGGTTTTTACAAAACGGCATGAGCATTAATGCAGATGTGTACTGTGAAGAACTGGAGAGAATGATGGAGAAGCTTGCACATCTGCAACCAGCTTTGGTCAATCGGTCGTCCCCACTGCTCCTTCACGACAACGCGCGACCCCATACTGCGCAACAGACAGTCTTCAAGCTGCAAGAGCTGGGGTTGGAAGCTCTCCCTCATCCGCCATACTCACCAGACCTTGCACCTACCGACTATAACTTTGTCCAAAATTTAGACAACTTTTTAGTGGGTAAAAAATTCAATTCCCGAGAGGCAGTACAAAATGCCTTTGAAGAGTTTGTTGCCTCCCGTCCAGCTGATTTTCACAAGAAGGGCATCAATAAACTGCCAATGCATTAGCAAAGATGCGTCGATTGCATGGGTGATTACTTCGAATAACAGAAATAAAAAAGTTTGAAAAAATAAGTACTTTCACTTATTGCATACAAAACGGCAATTTCATAGGTAAAGACCTATTATAACAAACTTACATCACTTAAAAAAAAAGACTAGTGTTAGTTAGTAGTATATACCTAACACAAGGAACATTAACTACTCTTTAAACCTCCACCCCCACATGAGAAAACATCCTGTGACTACTTGTTATCCTAGCCCTGTGCTAAGCATCTAATGCATCATAAGTTAAAATGGGATCATCAACAACAACTAAAGACAATGTTTCAGGCCATGAAACACTGCCAGACTTTCTCATACTCCAGACTGTTATTTATAATATCTTGTAAGAAAAACTATTAGAGCTCGTCCCCACTTATCGGGTGTCGGGTTCCATATTAATCGGATGTCGGCGCCTTTGTTCACACTACGGTAATTAATCGGTTGTCGGCCACAAACCGTACCTACAATAAAATCACAACAACTCTGCTTGTGCGCCGCGATGTGTGTGTGTGCGATCGCAGCGACGTGCGCACGGACGGAACACGGGGAGGCGGGGGACGCTAGTCGGGCCCGACACCCGACACAAATGTGTACAGCGCCATTCTTACTTATAGGCGAGCGAGATCCGACACGATTTTTTTCCGGGCGTAGAGGCACAGATTACTGAATAGTTACTACGTAACAGATACTTCACTCAGTAGAAAATTTCAAATACCTATTACGATAATTGCCTACTCCCTCGCGTCAACAACCACTGTATGCTAAAATGCGCCTAAATGCTCAAGCGTACAGCAGTGATTGCTTCGCACCGCGCGATTCCACAGTAATCGCAGGGCTGCCTCTTCGATAAAATTAAATTAACATAACTTTTTATCTATGTTATTGAGAACTGTGAATATGTTCTGACTTTTATGTGGCTTTTAAAAATTTTATCATTTATAAAATATTTAACCAACTTAAAAAAAAGGAGGTGATCAGACATACAGGCCAAACTGAGATGTTTGACTTGTATGGTTTGTAGGTATATATGTTTGTGCGCGATAATCTCGCGTTTGGCTAAACCGATATCGATGCGGTTTTCAGAAAAGGATTTGTTACATTTAGGAGAACGTTTTAAAATAAGTATAATACTTCTTAGTTTGATGATGATCTTCGGAGATGTTCACTAGAAATGAAAAAAAAGCCTTAAAAAAGAGAACCGACTTCAAATAAAGCACTAAGCCGTAAGAAATAATTTGTTTTTTTTTATGTTAGTGCTAACAGCTGGTAATTACGAATCGAAAAAGCACCGACATCAAAGAAGAAATTATTAAACCTTTCTTCATTCATTCATTGACAGGTAAATGGAAAAATGTTAGGTGTTTATCCCTTCTTTTGCTTGATTTACACCCATCTACAGCACATAAGACACCACACGGCATCGTAATACGCGTACGAACGAACAGCACTATTAAAATTGAACGGCGTGCGCGCGCTTCGCTTGCGAAAACCGCACTGAATTTGATCCGCCGGCGGACCGAGACCGCTCGGCTGGGCGGTAGGCACTTATAGCGCGCAAGTACATGGAGTGACGGAGGCCTGGTAGAGGGCTGGCAAAACACCCGACATCTATTCTCGTGGCCGACACAAAATCGGTTTCCGTTTCCGACAAGTGTGAATAGCTTTACATAAAATGCTCTAGCACTGGAACCTCCGATTAATAAACGGACCCGATAAGTGTGCACGGAGTGTTACATTACAGCTGACGGGACTACAAAATGGATTCTCTGTTTGAGAAATTACTTAGAAGGGAGAACAGTTACCAAATAATATATATCTTGATCATTATACAGTCAAACCTAAGTAAGTGAGAATTGGTTAAGCGAGAAAACTCTATTAATGAACGTATTTACTAGGTCCCGTCATTTTGCCCTCCTAAAACCTCTATAAGTGCGAAACATAAAACTTGTTTAGGTGACAGTCATTTTTCACGCGTGAATCTCTTCAAGTGAGATTGATACTTGCCTATCTATACTAATAAAATAAAACTGAAGAGTTTGTTTGTTTGAACGCGCTCAGGAACTACTGGTCCGATTTGAAAAATTCTTTCAGTGTTGAAAAGTACATTTATCGAGGAAGGCTATATTATATCGTCTCGCTAAGACCAATAGGAGCGGAGCACTAATGAAGAATGTTACAAAAACGGGGGATTTTTTTTACGCTACGGATAATAGGAGTCGTAAACGACGTTGCCTATGTCAGCTGGTACCTCTATAAGCGACAGATAAACGCGTTTAACTTTTGCTATTTATGACTCATCCTTAAATTTCCAGGTAGTCTTATTTAATTCAAACCAAATGTGCGTCTGTTATTGTTTTCTAATAGTTTTTGGAACTTACATTGTATTCGAATGACCAAATGTGCGTCTGTTATTGTTTTGTTATTCGTAGTCGTTTAGTAGTTTGAGGAACTCATTCTATTCAAAAAGCCAAACGTCGAGCTTATTTCAGTCAGTTAATAAACAGCAGTTGCGAAGAAAGTTACTGTACTTACTCATGATGACGAAACGAAAACTCAATGTGTTGTCTTTAAGTGATAAACTAAAAATTGTAAATGCTTTTGAATCTGGCAAATTACAAAATCAAATTCAGAGTGACTTTAGCTTAGCGGAATCCACCTACTATAAAATTATAAAATCAAAAGAATTAATTAAGTCTCAGTGCTCTGAGGGACACGGAAATATCAAGAGAAGCCGGCTTTCTGAGTTTCCCGACGTAGAAAAGTGCATGTTAGAATGGATTTAACAAACCCTCGATAAGAACATTCCCATAGATGGACCACTGCTGAAACAAAAATCTAAAGACTTCGCCACAAAATTAGGAATCCAGAACTTTTCAGCTAGTAACGGCTGGTTAGAGGGTTTTAAGAAACGCCATGATATAACTTTCAAAAAAGCAGCCGGAGAAAGAAGATCTATGGGATCAGGGAGTATGTAACCAATGGACTATAATTTGCTTTGCTTTTTGCTGCTTGCTAAAAAAAAAAAAAGAACATTATATAAACACATGTATTCTACCATGTCTTACTTATGGATGTCAAACTTGGCCTGTGACGAGCAAAAACAACCAAAAACTAGCAGTTTGTCAACGCAGCATGGAAAGAAGCATGCTTAACATAAAACTACGGGATCGATGGACCATTTCGAAAATAAGAAAAAGAACAAAGGTCAGCGACGTGTTACAAAAAATAAGAAAACTTAAATGGAACTGGACTGGACATATAATGAGGACTAACAAAGAAAAATGGACTAAGGATGTAATAGAGTGGTATCCGAGGAACGGGAAAAGACAACGAGGAGGTCAAATCAGAAGATGGGAGGACGATTTACCAAAAGGATGGAGAAGGTCTGCCAAGGATGGAGAGACGTGGAAACAATTGGGGGAGGCCTATGTCGACAGACAACCTGACCAAAGTGGTTGCTAATAAATAAATTTATTCTTATATTTTGCTAGGTAAATTAGATTTAAGAATACTACTGTTTTATAAGAATAGCATGTAAGTTAAAAGGTCAGCGAATAAAGGCTTTTATTATTATTATTATTATAACCAATGGACTGAAGATTCGTCTAATTACGTCATAGTTGCCTTATCTGCCCTTCTGTAACTCTGTAAGCTAGAAACTCGGGTTGGTGAGAAACCTCTATATAAGAGAAAAAGGGATTGCGGTCCCTTGAGTTCTCACTTATACAGGTTTGACTGTATTTATGTTAGACAGTGATTGAACTAATGACTTTCCTCTCGCAAGGTCATAGTGACGTCACTACATTCATGCCATTTCCCTCCCTTAATTTTATATATACACATTTTACCACTTTGGAAGTGTCTCTCGCGCAAACTATTCAGTTTAGAAAAAAATGATATTAGAAACCTCAATATCATTTTCGAAGACCTATCCATAGATATAGATATCCACACGTATGGGTTTCATGAAAAATAAAATTTTTGAGTTTCAGTTCTAAGTATGGGGACCCCAAAATTTATTGTTTATTTTCTATTTTTGTGTGAAAATCTTAATGTGGTTCACAGAATACATCTACTTACCAAGTTTCAACATTATAGGTCTTATAGTTTCGAAAAAAAGTGGCTGTGACATACGGACGGACAGACAGACATGACGAATCTATAAGGGTTCCGTTTTTTGCCTTTGGCACGGAACCCTAAAAAAATTAAAAAGCGTGAGGTGCTTTCTAAAATATTTCAATAATGTCGCCCCACGCTTTTAATTTTTTTTTTACTTTTTTTAAACTATAATTTTAATAGCAATGAAATGTTTAATTAAAGGTTAGCAGCACGCCTGATGGTGGAATCGGGGGTGCGGGAGCCCCGGGTGAAGGTGGCAGCGGGGCTGACGGCAGCGAAAATGCCGACGGAGCAGAGGGCAAGGGTACAAATGCGGACTCGTTGGCTTCCCCATCAGCACCGCGAGCGGCGCTGTCGGGCACGCGCTGTGTGCTGTGCCACGCAGCCCTCGCGCTCAGCGACGGCACGCCCAAGCTCATGGAGTGTCTGCACTCGGCCTGCGAGCCATGTATCAGGGCCAAGGTTGAGGAGAAGCATGCCAGCTCACGAGACTTCCTAGGTAAACTTCTAATATTTTATCCTAAACAAATCTAGCCATAATTATATAGAAATACTAATATTATAAACGCGAAAGTTTGTAAGTATGGATGTTTGTTACTCTTTCACGCAAAAACTACTGAACGGATTTTATGAAACTTTACAGTTATATAGCTTATACATCAGAATTACACATAGGCTACTATTTGCAGCGATAACCGACATACACGCGGGCGGAGCCGCGGGCAACAGCTAGTAGAAATATATATTATGTTTAGTGTACATATCGATAATTTCAAAGACACAATAAAATAATAATTCTATTATTAAGATACGATCAAAAGTAAACCAAAAACCCTTCCGGATTAAATTTCGATCTATTAATGCGAAGGCCTGATCACATCCGCTGTGACGTTGTCACTTGCTCTCCCCAGAATAGGCCTCGAGGATGTTCTGCATCTAATGAAATAAAATAACTAATAACATAACCCTTACATTCTACTAACATTAACGCGACGCATTTCTCAAATAATAATTAGCTTATCGTTTTCACTCTCAGTAATCGTAAATTAACCCGTTTACCTCATTTCTAAATGGCATATAAACGACCATTAATAGGTCAGTTCCCGCATTATTTCTGTGACCTAATCTATACTAATATTATAAAGCTGCAGAGTTTGTTTGTTTGTTTGTTTGTTTGTTTGAACGCGCTAATCTCAGGAACTACTGGTCCGATTTGAAAAATTCTTTCAGTGTTGGATAGTCCATTTATCGAGGAAGGCTATAGGCTATATTTTATTTTCAAAAAAATTAGGGATCCGTAAGAAAATTGCTATTTTCTAACCCAAGGTGTGAAATCGAAAACCTATTTTTGCGTGCGCTGCAAAGACTATTGACAATAGAACAAAATAATGTATTACGGGTTTGTAGGTCCCATTAAGATCTACAAAAAAGTCCGCGAGAGCATATATCTAACTATCATGGTTTAGTCACAATAACCGCTTTTGTGTTCGAAAAAATTATTAAATCGTCTGAAGAAAGAAACTACGTTAAATGTGTATCGTAATATTAATCCTTATCCAAATTAAGTTTTATGTTATCAAGGGTATTTATGTAGAAGTAAAATACTTTTTGTTTCATCCCAATCCGACATTTCGTTTAGAAGTTATCACGAGTATAAGACGCTAAGAGTTGGTACCTAATAATGAGTTATTTGCCAAAGACTTTTTATCAACATAATGCGTAATATTAATCTTTATCTAAATAATTGTGTTGTTAATTATGAGTATTAGATCTTAGAAGAGTATAATAAATATATCTATACTAATATATAAAGCTGAAGAGTTTGTTTATTTGTTTGAACGCGCTAATCTCAGGAACTACTGGTCCAATTTGAAAACTTATTTCAGTGTTAGATAGCCCATTTATCGAGGAAGGCTATCCATAAAGGCTTCCATAAAATAATAAGATAATAATTAAATTTATAATAAAATAAATAAAATTTTAAGATCAAGGTAAAATAGCAATAGGGGATGAAAGTTTGTATGGAAATATGCAAGGTTAGTGAAGGAAAGGCAAGGCCTATGTCCAGCAGTGGACTGCGATAGGCTGATGATGATGATGCAAGGTTTGCGAAAATGCTTCATGAGTTTGGGACAGGAGACAAAATATTAGAGCTATTCAGATGTAACATTTACTGAGTTATCATAATATGCTTAAGTGTGCTTACCCGAACGGGCAGACATGTGAGGGCAGACGACTGTGCCGCATGCGGATGTTGAATTTTGCTACTACAAATTCGTTATTATTCACTAGGATTCGATTTGTTTACATGATTTTTTGTTTATTCAAATAAATTTCTTCGTGAAAAAATCCGAAGGAAAAGTATCCGGCGGGATTTAAACACAAAAAAAAGCAAAAGGGGTACGCCGCAAGATGAATTAAATGCCTGTATGAAACATATGTATTATGGGTACATGTTAAAAAGTTTTGTCTTACTACAATTATGCGAGTACAACTTCACAATGATTTATGAGCAGTGTCAATATGCAAATGCTCTTCTAAAAATAGGAGATGATTGTATGCCAAATGACAGTAACGACATGATTACACTGAGACGAGAGTTCTGGTATATGATAGCACACATGATCTCAAAATAATATCTATTCTGATCCGCCGACTAATGAGACAGTTATCAAATAAACGAACGGATCATGTCAGACGTGGAGGAAGATGTTAACGAATACCTCTCAGGAAACAATGCAAGGGAAACTGAACCAGTCATATCATAGCTTATGCATAAAGTTTTTTAAATCTTTAGAATCATCAGGAGCGCATTCCCATAAGTTAAGACTGAAAGTTAATGTTCCAGTCCCATTAATAAGAAATCTTGAGCGACAAAGATATGTAATGGTACACGGCTACAAAATAGACATCTGGGGTACAACATTGTAAAAGAAAATGTTTCAATTCCCCGTATTCCAATAATTCAAACTTATTTGCAATTTCAATTTAAAAGAATGCAGTTTCCGCTGAAAACAACATTTGCACTACCAATTATCAAAGCCCAAAGACAGACGGTTAAAGTTCAGTTCATTTAAAAAAAACATGTTTTTCAAATGGGCAGCACAATCGCGTGTATCAAATCAGCTAAATCACTATATTTTGACGAAGGATGGCAAATCAAAAACGTAGTATTTTAAATTGAAAAAATTGAGAATTTGCGCAGACTGAGGGAAAACTCAAGCAGAATCCAACAGTGGAGGCTCCAATACTCGCTGTGAAAGCAGACAATGCAGAACCAAACCGTTTGGTTCGAGAGCGTATTTCTAAGACTGAGGCGGTGACTTCCAAGACCAGCACGTGTTGTTCTGTAGAGGAAGGGAGAAGGTGGGATCAGTTGGAAGAACGCTTCAGAACACTCTCCATGGTAAAGCGGTAGAGGACTGCCATAGAGGCGATATCTCTCCGCAACTGCAGAAGCTCAAAGGAATCGGTAGTATTGGGACTGTTGATAATGCGGACTGATTGCCGCTGCAAAAGATCGAGAAAATCAATGCCTAGATCCATCCCAAAGATGAGAACAGTACGGACGAGCGTACCTGGGTCTTATAAAGGAGTCACAAATGCTCGGGCGCGAAAAACCGTCTCACCCTGTTCAGGCTGCCTTAGTGGTGCCCTCGATGTACTCCCGTGGGTTGAGGTCTCGGCAAATATTCATGCCTAGGACACCGAGCTTATCCCGTAGTAGCAGTTGAGTGCTCTGAAAACTGGGGAGGGGAAGAAACGGAGACTTTTTGGTAGAGAACGGGCACACCTGTGTTTTCTTAACGTTGAACTGGACCAGATTCTCATCACCCCATTGTTAAATGCGGTTCGAAACCCGGTCAAGCTCAGCGACAAGCTCCTATCCATTTTCCTCAACGTCTACTATCTTGGCTGCAGGGTATCCATAATATCGCCCATGCACTGTGCTACCGTCTGCATAGCAATGTATATTGCCAAGGGCTAATATGTCATTGACATGCAGAAGAAACATCTTGGGCGACAGGACCGAATTCTGAGGTACGCTAGCGTTTACCTCCAGAAAAACAGAGGCCGCGCCGTCCGTCGCAAAGAACCCGAAAGCGAAGGCGCTGATGAAGAAAAGAGTCAATCTAGAGACGACTCTAGGAGGCAGACCGAATGCTTAGAGGTCGGAGAGAAGCGAACGGTGCAAGAACAGGTTGAAAGCCTTGGCCATGTCGAATGTCGAAATAAGCTCATACAAAATACTTTTTATTTTATGTACTTATATAAATACTTAAATATGTTTTTAACAGTGAAAAGTGTGTCTTATTTTTAAAATAATATTAGCCTTAATAATTAAAACTGCTACCCAAAGTCACTGTTCCACGCGGACGAAGTCGCGGGCGCAGCTAGTTCCAGATAAACCTGACAATATTACCAGTTATAAATTCATTAAATGATTTATAAAAATGTTTTAGAAAGGAAATCTTTCAGTGAATAAAAACGGATTTTTGGATCGAAAAGTTTCATACCATTATATTTTTTTTTCTCAAACATGCATGGAAGTATTGACTGCCTCGTTGGTCTCGCGGTTGGCGTGTGCGACTGCTGATCAGGAGGTCTCGGGTTCGATTCCCGGGTCGGACCAAATGTTTGTATGATCTACAAATATTTGTTTCGGAGTTTGGGTGTTTTCTATGTATAATATGTATGTATTTACAAAAAAAAAATTAATATATGTATTTGTATCAGTTGTCTAGTACCCATAACACAAGCTCTGCTTAGCTTGGGACTAGATGGCGTTGTGTGTTAGATGTCTGAAATATTTATTTATTTATTTATTTATATTATTTATTGTCATTATTTTCGAAAAAAAGAACACGCGAAGTGTCTAATTTACGGTATTACAATTACAACGCTCCAGCAATGTTGTATGAAATGGCGTGCTGGGGTTATTATATATACTCTTCGATTGGATCTCTTTTTAACCGACTTCCAAAAAGGAGGAGGTTCTATGTTCCACTGTATGTTTTTTTCACTGTATGCTTTTTTTTTTTTTTTTTTTTTTTTTTTTTTTTTTTTTTTATGTATGTTCACCGATTACTCCGTCAGTTGTGGACCGATTTTGAAATTTTTTTTTGTATTCGAAAGGGTATGCTTCCAAGGTGGTCCCATTGCCAGCATATCAGGATCTGATGATGGGATCCCAGGGAAATCGAGGGAAACCCTCATTTTTTATAGGCACATACTATGTTTTTCGTATATTTTCGGAAGTTACACCGGTATTTGCTGGTCTGGTAGTCATCATTTTATGATGATGAGCTGATGATGTTAGGTACAACTCCTTAACGGTTAGGAGTTGGAGGATAAATCTTTAAATATCATATGTACATATGTTACCTTTAGTCGTATTCTTTCAAATTATTTAGGTAAGCTGATGATGGAAGGTGGAAGGTAAAACTCCTCAACGGTTAGGAGTTGGAGGATAATTCTTTCAATTTCATACGTATCTAAAGACCTTCAGTCGTATACTTTCAAGTTATTTAGGTGAGCTGATGATAGAAGGTTAAACTCTTCAACAGTTAGGGATTAGAGGATGATTTTAATATTACACGTACGTATAGACCTTAATTTGTATTCTTGATGATGAAATTTGATGAAATACACACATCAAAAGTGTCTAGGGATCAAGCATTTTTATGCGGATTTCTTGAGATTGAGATGTGGCTTTGGCCCTGGCCTGCTCAGTCGCCAGACTTGAACCCGATTGAGCATGCATGGGATATGCTACAGAGAAGAGCTCTGCCGAATATGGAGGGTATTCAGTCGCAAGAAGACCTTTTTTGTTGTTGCAACGAACATGGGCGGCCATTCCACAGCGTGATTTGGATGAACTCATTTTGAGTATGCCAAACCGATTCTTGTGTTGTTAGTGTTCGCGGTAGAAACACGGATTATTAATTGTTTAAGTTACCTAATAAAATTTTAAAGAAAACTGTTATTTCAGTCTTTTTTTCGAACTTTAATGTTAGTGGTTCAAATGTCAAAAATCCCTTTATTAGGAAAATGGCAAATTTCTTTATTAATGCAAAGGTGACTTGGTTTATCGTTACTGTGACAAACGAAAACACTTTATTTGATGAATCCTTAAAGAAAATTTTAATTAATATCAATCAGGAGAAAAGTTATTGCAAAAATATATGTTGATCCCTAGACACATATGTTGATCCCTAGACACTTTTGATGTGTGTAGTTCAACTTACTACTTACCTACGATTGTTTGCACTAAAAACTGAAAAATAAAAACTTTTTATAAAAAAAAAAAACCGACTTCCAAAAAACATCCAACGAAAACTCTGCCAAAAAACACTTAAAAGAGTAAAATAAACTGGTTCTTCATAAATTGCCTATACCTAATTCTTTATTCATTTAAATAGTAGTATTATAATGTGTGCTAGGTACCTAAAATCTGTTTGAAGTCGGTGCTAAGCCACAAAGAATACAAACGAACAATTACAAAAGTCTAAGCGATAGTCACTTGGCACCGACTTCAAACAGATTCTAGGTACCTAGCACACATTATAATACTACTATTGAAATGAATAAAGAATTAGGTATAGGCAATTTATGAAGAACCAGTTTATTTTACTCTTTTAAGTGTTTTTTGGCAGAGAGTTTTCGTTGGATGTTTTTTGGAATCGGTTTTTTTTTTATCATTCTTGGCATACCAAAATCTCTTTGCTTAGTACAAATTGCGTTCACGTGGCTGTATGCGTAAATGCGTTTGCCTTTCGGCACAGATGATAAATAGAAAGTCGGCGGCAAAGCTGAAAATTCGTCTTGATTTGTTATTTAAATATTTAATAAATGTAAATTGAATAATTAAAATGAGTTCCAACAGTTCAGAGAGTGAAATGGAAATTGATTGTACTCCGCCAGATTTAAGATTTTCTTCTAGTAACTGCCCCAATACGAGTAATGTAACTTTTAATATTAATTAAATTAAATGTATAATATAAAATTATGTTTTATTTCCCTGCATTCTTTTGAGAAAAGCACTATATATGCCTCGGCGGAAATGGCAATTGCCTGTCTCGTATTAGTGAAGTCCTCGCCTACGGCTCGGCCTTCAAACTCATACTCGCCCTGCAATTGCCTATTTCCCGGCCTTTGCAATAATGTACTATTATTTCACGTGGGCGCCAATTGTCTTTGGAACGTTAAGGTTTTCTTTCAGATAGGGAAGGTAAATTAAGATAGATATACTCTTTGTTGCACACCATAATATTATAAATAAAGGCACGATTGGCCTAGTGGTTTAGGCGGTCGCCACGCCGCTTGCCAATTCGACAAGTGTTGTGGGTTCAAATCCTACTTTTAACAACACAAATCAACTTTTAGATTGACTATTCTGTTAAAGTAATGTGTAGTTTGTGGTGCACATTAAGGTAGTGAATGCAGCAAGCTTATGATTGGGAAACCTGTCTGACACAATAGTAGTTAGCGACAAGCTACTGGGACGGCTACTTTAACTGATCACAAACAAAGTGACAAAAACAGGTAAAAGTGCAGACGAATTTTAGTTGTAGGCAAATGTCGACAACTAATAGTGGCGTGTGCGTTGCCGCTCTTTGAGGATTTGGGGCTTCGGTCCGCGGTTCGGACTCGGTAAAACAACGAAAAAATCGCATAATATGGTTTCTTGTGAGCCTTTGGAACTCCGGTCGGGTCGTAGCATGTCCCACGGATGAATTTAACAGGAATCGTTATGTAATACAATAACACGGCTTTGATTCAATACGACGGTCGAGTGTGTGAGGATATTGCTAAACAAGGGTCTGACAGCAAGTGGCGAAGTAGGCGCAATTTGCAGTTAGCATCCGTTACACTTGTGCATACTATTTATATGTGTATTTCTAACTGCACCAAATAGATTATTGGCCAATTTAATAGTTATCTCGGTTGTGCATTTTAATAAAGATCTTTTTGGAGATCATCAACAACCCATAACGTCCCACTGCTGGGCTCGGGTCTCCTCTCAGGGGTTAAGGGTTAAGGCCATACGTCCCCACGCTGCCCGAGTGGGGGTTGGGGCCTTTTTGCAGATACCTATACAATAAATCGTAATCTGTTCTAGATCCAAATCAAACCCTTATGTTTCAAAACGTGAGCCTTACAAACTTTTTTCTAATGAGAGCCCTATGTCCAGCAGTGGACTGTAATAGACTGTTAAAGATGATGATCATCTCTTGGCTCATCAGCTTCTTGTTTCTTTAATCGGTTCTACCGGTTTTATACAAAAATACTGTGTTTCAGATAGTCTCATCATCACAATCTGTACTAATGACCAAAAAAATGCTTAGAAAGTGTAACTTTTCAAACGAAATTTTACTTGAAGAGTCTAAAAAATCTGAGAGTAATCGCGAAACATACTTAAAAGATTATAAGAATGCAGTAATAAATTAAGTAGTGTATAGTAAAAAAAAAATTCAAAATATCTTTAATGTACAGAATTGGACCTGTTACATTTTTATTATAAGTATAGATACCCCGCGGCTTTGCTCGCGTCATTACGTCGTCGTCACTTATTTTACCACCTAGTTGTGCTTTTTTTATCTTTTTTTTTGTTTTTGCTTTTTTTTTTTTTTATAAAGACAATTCCCGCATTAGGAATATACATCCTGTGCCGCGGGGACTTTACAAACATACATGAAACTTACACAATGGACACCCAGACTTATATATAATTTGTGGTTCACACAAAGTATTGTCCCATGTAGGATTTGAACCCACAACACTTCGCGTAGTAGGAAGTAGCGTGGTGACCACTTAAACCACTAGGCCAGCCGTGCAGTGGCTTATAACACAAAAAGAATTAGCTGCTAGAATTTCAATATTTATTATTATGTGTACAATTTGGTAAATGGTTTAGTTGACGATTGATGTTCGATTATTTCTATATTTCACTCACACTTTTAAAATGATTTTATACAACAATAAATTACTATCTGTTAAAATTGGGTTACATTTTGTGTCCTTTATATATGCTTTCTTTATGTATGAATGAACTACAAAGATATTGTCAATGTAGCAGTACCGAGTGTGTTTGTATTGGCAGGTGCTGAGCGCGTGACGGTGACGTGCCCGGCGTGCCGGCTGCAGTGCCAAGTGACCAACATGATCGACCAGCGGTTCGTGCTGGAGAAGATGAGCATGGAGCAATCTGGCTCTAACGGTCAGTACAGTACACACATTTGAATCTCGCCATACTTCTGTCTACTACCAATCCTGAATCGCGCAATGAAAGTTCTCGCGCCGATTATCATATATGATAATCACAGCCCAACAACAGCCGTTGGGCCGTGGCCCGACAGGCATGATCACCTCGCCTGGTCGAAGGATCCTCCTTTTGTGTTGGAGGAACATCACACCTGTTCCTCAACAATATTGTAACTTTTGTAACTGTTGTGTGGCCTCATATTTGTTGTGTCATTTTGATTGGATACCGAGACATAGTTCTAATACAGCTTCCAAGATTCGTGCAAGTTAAATAATGACTGCCTCGGTGGCGCAGTGGTAGCGTATACGACTGTTGTGCTTGAGGTCTCGAGGTTCGATTCCCGGGGCGGACCAAATGGTTGTATTATTTGCAAATATTTTTTTTCGGAGTTTGGGTGTTCTCTATGTAATATAATATGTATGTATTTACAAAAAAAGTACTTATATATGTATTTATATGAGTTATCTAGTACCCTTAGTACAAGCTCTGCTTAGTTTGGGACTAGACGGCCTTGTGTGTTAGATGTCCGAAATATTTATTATTTATTTATTTATTAATGACTTGTAAAAGTCCTACTTTTATAAATATGTACTTGAAATGTTTCGGGTAAGCAGTGCGCATTTGCCGATTATAATGGTGTTAAAGGAAAATATAACGATTACAACGTATTGTCACTAGCTGGTGAATCTGTATTCAGTTCACAAAGCTCGCCTTGCGCGGCGAAATCTTAGTGATTGTTTGAAAATTGGTATGTCGCGTTGTTTGTAAACGTTCTACGTCGGATTTTATTCGGCCAACTACACCAATCTCAGAAATATTCTAAGCCAACTTATTGCGTTAATTCTGATAATTTAATACATAAGTAGTTGGAGGAACTTAGCATGTAATAAATTATTACTCGTCGTATCGCATACACGGTCGTCTGATTTCAAATTAAGTTGAGCTTATGTGCGTGTGAGCAAACTGTTGATGAGGGAAGGCTTTTGAAATGTTCATTCGTCACTTCATCTAACAAAAACATGTACCTATCGATATTGGCTGCGAATATTTGCGGTTTTACAACTAATGGATAGCACAATAGACATGAAACGGAAAACCACTAACTACTGAGGTCTTTTTATATCGATAGTTTGTGGTATATTTTGGTTTGGTTTTTATTTATCCGTAGTCGTATCCAGATTTGCGGATATGCCTTTGTACGATGTAGCGCACGGCGTAGACGACGCTGTAGAGACTGTCAGAGTGTAAGATTGTAATGTGTGTGTGTGTGTGTTGCGCAGGCGCAGTGGCGGGCGAGCAGCAGTGCAACAGCTGCGACGACACCGAGCCCGCCACCAGCTACTGCGTCGACTGCGCCGAGTTCATCTGCGACAACTGCGTCAACGCGCACCAGAGGTAACGCGCACGCTCACTCTTATACCCGAGCACTGTTCATTCGGGAGTCGTAAATTCATATGAGTAGTAGATAATTGTCGGTGTGCGTGTTCCGCAGGCTGAAGATCACGAAGGAGCACACGATCAAGTGCAAGGAGGAGGCGGTGGCGGAGCTGCAGGCGGCGGCCGTGGGGCGCGCCTCGCACCACATGTTCTGCGCCGAGCACTCCAACGAGCGCCTCTCGCTCTTCTGCGAGACCTGCGACCGCCTCACCTGCCGCGACTGCCAGCTCACGCACCACCGCGACCACAAGTACCAGTTCAGCACCGAGATGGCCGCGCAGGCTCGCGCCAACATCGGCTCGCTGCTGTCCGAGGTCAGCTACAAGCGCGTGCTGCTCGGCTCCGCCATGAAGGTGATCCGCGACCGCCAGCAGCTCATCGCGGACAAGAAGAAGGCGCTCGTGCACGAGATCACGCAGACCGTCGTCAAGTAAGCTCTCCCCGCCGGCCCCCTCCGTCGGCCCCCTCCGTCGCCCGCCACCGCATGTCCGGCATGTCCGTGTGCTCTCTGTGCAGGCTGACGAACGCGATCAACACCCGCGGCAAGCAGCTGGTGCTGCGGCTCAACGAGGTGTGCGACGCCAAGCAGCGCACGCTCAACGAGAAGAAGGAGGCGCTGGAGCAGCTGGCCGGCATCACGGACCACTGCGTGGAGTTCGTGAACGGCGCGCTGGAGGCCGGCAGCGACACGGCCGTGCTGCACGCCAAGCACGCCATCTGCGCGCACCTGCAGCGCATCAAGAGCCGCCGCGCCGACATCCCCAACCCCGAGATCCCCGTGCGCATCAGCCTCTCGCTCGACAAGCTGCCCGACCTCGTGCGCGGTACGCCCTCGCTCTTCAGCTCGCCAACCTCCCCCACCACCTGCAGGGCCCCGTGACATTGTGCCCTTACGTTGCAGTGCTGTCCAGCATCGGAGCCATCGTAGTGGACGGCAAGCCGGACGGGGGCGGCGCCGGCGGAGCTAGCGGCGCGCAGGGCCCCTACCACCCCCCGGGGGGCGGGGCGGCGGGGGCCACCCACGGGGGTCACGCGGGCCACGTGCACGCGCTGCAGGGGGCCCTGCACCAGCAGCAACAGCAGCAGGCCTCGCCGCACTCGGCCGTGGTGGCGCTCCAGCACGTCGCCATGCACCAGGTATTAATGTTTCAGTGTTGTACTTCTGGTCACAATCTCAATGCCCTTTAGCCAATGGAAAAGACTACCTACAACAGTAAAACACAAATCCCTCATAAAATAACTTTATGTCAACCTTGCACCCGGCCTGTACCTGTAAAGTATCACCTTTAAGTTTCCAGAAACCTAAATTTTTTTATGAATAAATATTATTGATTAAAATTATAAACATTAGTATGGGTTAAGTTGTATCAGCACAGGACTCATTCACAATGTTGTTCCATGTCTCAGACATTGGCTCGCTACCAGGTCAGTTCGGCACCAGCTCTCTGTACGTAGTGAATGTCACCCTCCCCTCCTTTGACCCCGGGCTGCGGTGGCCCCATGATGTTAACAAATCATTATTTATTCTCTGCTTATTGTTGATTTGTTTTTTAATTTTATATAGACATTATTGATGCATGGTTGTAACTTTTTTCTATTAAACCTTAATGAATTAACTTAGCAATTGTAAAGCACTCGTAGCTTCAAATGTGTTTCTTTTGAAATCGTACAACTTCAATGAGCAGTCCTCGAATCGTGTAAGTGTATGCTGAGGTTGAGTCGTTTTTTATTGTTTAAATTAAACTGTAGCATCAACGCTTAGATGAAATTTAAGCATATGTGTACTAATTTCTTTCCTTTTTGTCGGTTTTTTTTAATTTGACGTGTAATATTACATTTTTCTTATTATTATAAGAGAGTTTTTTGGTTAGCGTTAGTATTAACAGTGCTTAAAATATAGCTTCAACTCTGTGACATGGCTTTGAACTAACGTCAGGTTTATGTATCACCTATATTTTAATTGTTTCTGTGGTAGTTTTATTACAAATAAAGTGATCAATGTTATAGTAACGATAGTTTTTATGGTGAAACTGTGGCACCGACTTTGATTAAATTTGGAAATACTTAGATTACTTTTTATCACATTAACCAACATAAATACCCGAGCCAAGCTAGTAATTTCACACCTTATATGTACCTCATAAGTTGTAAAATGCTACTAGTGACATGTATCACAGAGATGAAGCTATATTCGAAGGCATGTGAGCTAACATAGAAGTGTGACATGTATTGTGTTGCGTTGTGCAGTCGTTCGGCGGGTCCGGCGCGGTGGGCGGGGTGGGCGGGGTGGGGGCGGTGGGCGGGTACCTGCCGCTGCAGGGCGGGCTGCGCGCGCGCCACGCCACGCCCCTGCGCCACGCCCACGTCACCTCCACCACGCACCCGCACCACCTGCACGGTGAGAACACCAGCACATCAAAAAAATAACTACATTTCTGATAACGAACCACATACCTACCTAGTTATTGGTGTCCCTACAATATTGTTACGTGTTAGGGTTCCATGAATTCGATAAATAAACCTTCTGACTAGTATAAGAGACTTAATTAAAAACACTTAAAAGCACAATATACATACAGAATAATAGTCTAAGGTTACTAGGTGAATCGTTGAGATCACTCTGACATTTGTCGCACTGTGGCTCAAACTGAACTAAACTGCAGCCTGCCAAGCGCCTTTTAGAATGTAACCGTAATTTAACCGTAGCTACATGGCGCTTTTACTAGTACATTCGAGAGAGTACACACACCGGCGAATGTAGTCGAACCGACCGCGCAACAATCAATCTATATTCGATGCTATCTATATGGATGTAAGGTTCATTGTTCTGTGCCTAAAGTAACCGAACGTTCACGACCTCGAGCCGTGTCGAGTCATTCTTCTTAACAATATATTGTTGTCGCGTTGTCAGGGGTGAGCGAGTTGAACCTGCGCGGGCTGCTGAACGCGGGGGGCGTGCGAGGGGGCGGGCGCGCCCTGCCCGCCCCCTCGCACTCGCCCGCGCACGCCGCGCCCCCCGCGCACCCCTCGCACCCCTCGCACCCCGCGCACCCCGCGCACCCCGCGCACCCGCAGCACAACGCGCAGATGGCCATGCACCACGCCTACCACCAGAGTGAGTACCGCCCGCCACTACTTCTTTTTTGTACGTTTGGAAACTCTTAAGGCGCGTCGCAACCGAAATTTGACGACACAAAAAAAGATTGACAACACAAAAGTTGACAACACACAAGTTGACAACTTTTGTTTTATGGAGACTCGGCTTTACGAGCTGTCAACCCACCGGACTTCGCGGCAAGGTAGTGTGTCGGAATCGGACCTACTGATAGGAGGAGTCCAAGTTCTTGCCCGCACTGATGTGAGCACCGTCTATGAGTGTAACTCTCTATTTAGGTGAAGTACGGCACACGCGTACCGTAGGTGTTGTAAAAGTATAACAACTAATCGCGAGCAACACCGCGGGTCGCAGCTACTTACGGATATAAACCTTGCTCTTGCATCTCTAAGTGAATAGAATTGGAATTGACTTCATTTCATACTCTGTAAAAACATCCATACATTTTTGCAGTTTAGTAACACGATGGAGTAAATTAAATTAAAAATGTAATCGTGTATAAAACATTAACAGCAGAATAACGATAAATTGTATGTCATTTATGTTGCAGTGATGGGCGCGTACGCGAACCCTTCCGCGTACGGCGCGGGGCCCCAGGCGGGGGGCGGTGGCATGTCAGGGGGCCCGGGGGGGCCCAGCGGGCGGCGCAGCGGCGGGCCCCGCACGCCCTCGCCCGCGCCGCCCGGCCCGCCGCAGGCCCCGCCCGCCTACCCGCACGCCAAGTGGCACATCCCGCAGCAGGCCCTCGCCAACGGTAATGCTTTACTATATTGTTCAAGTTGTGTGAAAACAGCGCCATAGAGCTACACAAATACTATACTATATTACATATTTGTTTAAACATGGTTATAAGAAATTATTTAACATAGGACATTCCACCATCGTACATTTTTATTTTTGTGTCTTTGGTTTGCTCTGTAAAATAACAATTCATTTTTATACCGAATATAATTTGAAAATCATTTTAAAGTTGTTTTCACATTTCTGTAATTCGTTTTTTATATTTTCTTATCTAGTCAGCCTCTATTGGTCGGCCGTGAGGCGTTAGAGCAGATGTCACACGTTACACATCTTAGGTGATTACCGCCGCTCATTTTTTATTGTTCACTTGCAGCTCTATCGATAAGTAATATAGTTTCGATGAAAAATATTAGATATTGTTTCTGTTCACTTGGCAAAAAGTAGATTAAATTTCGAAAAGAAAATAATATTTCTACATACACACACAGACACGCCGAAACAAAATATCACTGTAAAGCTTAGATAATATAAATGTTTAACATAACCTTAGAATGATGTCACACTAAAAATAGGTAGTTGAATGTAAGAATCGTTGAGCTATACGGTTGCGGTAATGAATGAATGTGTGTGTGTGTGTGCAGGCGGGTACGAGGCGCCGGCGGCCAGTCCGCAGGCGGGCGGCGGCACGCACGACTTCAAGATCACGCTGGGCCGAGCGCCCCGCGCGCCCGCCCCCGCGCCCGCCCCGCCGCCCAGCGTCACCTCCACCAACCCCAAGACGCCCAGCCCCAGCCTCAACGTGAGTACAATGGTGTCCTGACTCGCTTACATTCACGCCCATTCACACACACACTCTCTCGGCGATACACACACGAACACACACACACACACACACACACTCACGACGATACACACACCCACTCACGACGATACACACACACTCACTCTCGGCGATACACTAACACACTCACGGCGATAAACGCCCACACTCACGGCGATACACACACGCACATTCACGGCGATACACACACGCACATTCACGGCGATACATACTATATACACACACTCATTTTTGTGAGACAAACGTTTTCCACCTGTTTTCAATATAATTTTTTGCGTGTGCGTTGACGTGGTGGGTGGTCTCGCAGGGCGCGCTGGTGCCGGTGGAGCTGGACAAGGTGTGCGCGGCGTCGGTGCAGGACCTGATGGCCACCATCGCCAAGCTGGACTCCAACGGCGTGCAGGTGGTGGCCGAGGCGCCGTCCCCCGCGCCCGCCGTGCACTCCTCCACGGACGAGCCCAAGCCCGGGCCTGGCGACCCCAACGAGGACTGGTGCGCCGTCTGCATGGACGGCGGCGAGCTCATGTGCTGCGACAAGTGCCCCAAGGTCTTCCACCAGTACTGCCACATACCCACCATCGAGAAGCTGCCCGAGTGAGTCCGCCCAGCCCTCTTCTATACGCGCTCACCTTGTCGTGAATCGACGAGTGACTAACGTTATCTGTATACAAATCCTAATTATGAAAAACTAAATTACCTACTATTTTTTATCTTCCTAATGTAATATCCCATGTCTGTGTGATTTTGTTGAAACATTAATGGTCAAAGCGTGTGTCGTTGTGCGCAGTGAAACAGAGACGTGGCAGTGCCTGCTGTGCGTGAACTTCGCGGAGTTGCCCCCTCCCAGCGCGGAGGAGGAGGCGGCGGCGGCAGAGGAGGGAGGCCTCCCGCCGCGGGTGCAGAAGCTGGTGGAGCGCATCACCCTGGAGCTGTACTGCCAGTACGAGCCTAGCCTGCCCTTCCGCGAGCCCGTGCCCCAAGAGAACCTGCACTACCACTCCAAGGTAGGTACCCACACTGTTCTACTGCTAGCCATCAGTTGTGATCGTCCGACAAGCGATATAGCGAGTGTGTTGTGTTGCAGATCTCGCGGCCGATGTGCCTAGACATGATTCGTATGAAGCTGCAACCGTGCTCACCGCAGCGCTACTCGCACGTGGCGCAGTTCGTGGCGGACTGCCGCCTGCTCTTCCGCAACGCCTACAGGTTCAACCCGGTGAGTGTCCGCCACCGACCTCCTATTCTCTAATAAATAAGCCGATTCACTAAACAGCATCCTATGACTATTTTTGACGATCGATTCGATGGTCTTCGACCGTTTCGTTCGAACCGTTCGTCGCGGGCGGGTCCTACGGGTCGACGATATAGACTGCGTGACCTAAACATTTGTCTCTTCCAGGTGGACAGTCAGTTCTACAAGGACGCCAAGCGGCTCGAGGAATTTTTCGACGCGCAGCTGCTGAAGTGGCTGCCCGAGTACGCCTACTGGACCGGCGAGGGCGAGCCGCCCGCCAAGCGCGTGCGCATCGACTGACCCTCGGCCCCCACGGGGCCCTCGACCCCGGCCCCCGCCGGCCACGCGGAGCCCGGGCCCCCGCCCGCCGCGCCGGGCCCCGCGCCGGGCCCCGCGCCGCACGTGCCCGTGCACAGCTTCGTGATGGCGCCGCGCTACATGCCGCACTAGGCGCCACCACTTGCACGCTTGAGACGACAGTTCTTACACTGGAAGACATCCGGCTGGCTCCGCGGATGCGGGAAACCGACTTGAAGTTTGAGCTTCATTCAGAAACTTTAAAGTTAAACGATCGTAAATTTTCCTCTAACATTTTGAAAGTTAAAAGGGATTTTTAGAAGTAATTATTGTTGTCCTATATTTAAATTAAAAAAGATTCGAACTATGCGATAAAACTGGAATATCGTATTCCATTCGGCGAGTGAACAGAGAGTTAGTGGCGCCACCGTCACACTATTGAGACGCTTTTGTCGTAACGCTCAGTGCGAGACGATTACTCATTGCGATAAGTGCTAAGTGACTAACTTAAGTTATATGTAGTATACGGCTCGGATGTAATTTTTCATTTTAATCTCATTTGAAATTGTGTCTGAAATGAATTGTACATATTTTATCGATTGTAATTCTAATAAGTTGTTTTCTTATGTCGAAAGTTCCTCTACGTCGTCGGAGCGAGGGTCGTGTAGGGGCCCCTCCCTGGCGACTGACTGCCTGTACTGTAGCCGCACCCCGTGTGCAGGGCCCCGTGCGCAGGGCCCCGTGCGCAGGGCCCCGCTGCTCGGACACGAGCGCGCCTATCTCACAACCTCTCTAAATGTATGTGTCATCCGATACTGAGCCTATCTCGCTCTCAGGCGCGGGCCCCGCCACACGGAGGTTGTTTACGTTGCACTCCGTTTTAGTTATCGCCACTTGCGTATACATCGAGGAAACTCGCTCCAAGTGCTAGAGCTCTCCTCCATGTATACACAAGCACGTTTAGAGTAGTCGTTACATACTTCCTTTTTAAGGTTATTGTTAGCGGTGAGGCTGACGGCGAGTGCTGTCTCATCACGCCGTATGTTGCAGAGTAGGTGACGTAATAACTGGCATGTGATCGAAGACCGTGTATTGTCTATATACGCAGCTCTTTATCCCTTTTATACGCCGATGTATATATCATTTTTGATGTACATATGTTGTCTACTCGATCTATTAAAACAGCAGCAAGCGTTAAATACTCAAACAGAACTTACTACGCTAGTAATACATCTTTAATCTGCAAGTGAGCAGAATTATAATGTTTTGTTGTATCTAGATAATTATTAATTTAACTACAAGCTAACAGATCACAATTGCAATTGATTTTTATAACATTTGAAGAGTTCACCGCTCTTGTGCATTGGCTGTAGGAGAAGTGGGGACGTATCCTCGCATAACCAGGGCTAGTTCCCTAGCTAATGAAAATGTTGCGTCAGTGCTGTATTATTGTCGACGTTCCTAACGTTAACTAAATGTATATGTTGAATACTGAACCTTTATATGTCATGTTATATATTAAGCTCGTTTATATTTCAATATAAGTATTTTTATAATTAGATACTCTATTTTAATAAACATTTGTGACCCAGGTCGGTTACGACATCAACTTTAATAGCCGTGATGTTTGAACATTATTTATTAAATGTGTACGGGATTACGCACACAATGATAATATATACACACGTGAGTAAATCCGTACATATCAGAGGAAGCAGCTCGCCGCTCAGGCACTGGCCCGACTTAATGGAGGTATAATGATATCTTAATTTATTTGTCTATTATCGTAATATAATTTAAGAGCTCTATTAAATATTCAAATAATAATAAAACTTGAGAGGCGACACGAAACTTTGAATCTGCATATTTGAAATCAAGTCGTATAATTTGAGAGCATCAAAATGAATTAAGAAGATAATGAGTAGTGATGTGCCGGATATCCGAGCGTGAAATAATATCTGTACAACAAGAGAACTTAGTTTCAAATTGTAAATATATTTTGTTAATGTTTTATATTGAAATGTATGTGTAATGTTGTAACCCCTATGCACAGTTACAGTTAACAGGTGACGCAATATTTTCCTGCCCATATCGAATTCAAACGTAAAATCTTTATAATATGTATGTATGTGTATTTAAATATACTATATAAAACATATATTATCTATTATCAAATGTGTCTTCGTAGAGTGAGAGTAACTTGTGATTACTGTCGTGCTTTCAAACTCTTCTATTCTCTGATGACAGGCTCGCGAACGAAATGCGAGTCCGTAGGTCATCACTGGTAACACGCACTAATTAAAGACCTTGGTCTTTAAGATAAAACTATATAATTGTATAAAGCATTTCAGCTAGTTACCGTTTTAAATATGTTGTGAAAGATTTATTTTAAAAGATGTTATGAATCGCTAGTAGTTCCGTTACGGTTCAAAACTGGCGGCTCCAAATGGGACGGGCCGAGTGCGCTAAGAAATATTATATCGGTGTAAACAAATATTATTGTTACAATAGTTTCGTAATTTAGTCGTTACAATAAAGACTTAGCATCTCTAAGCTATCGATAATCTCCCGATAAGTATTACTGAAGTAGAAATAAATGACATTTATTGGCACTTGTGTTTTTGTTCTCCCCACACCGTCCTTGTGACGGCAACACTGAGCGCCGGCCGTCACTCGCCGCGCGACACTCGCTGTCACCGCTCACTGGCTGTCACAGGCTGTCACTCGCAGTGGAGCGAGCGCTAACGTCAAACGGCGTTTGATAACAGTTATCAGTGAGGAATAGTCAGTGGGCGGCCGTAGCTTGTTGTTGGCGCTCCGTGTACTCGCCGCTCGTCGCTCCAGCACGAGCGCAGCCCATATTCCGCCCTAAGGTGAACTCGACATAAGAGCGCTGTGACCTCGACTGGCGTGAAGGTGAGTGACCCCAACCGCAGGTTGTTGACACATCTGCATTACTTTGCAAAGCTGACTGAGTTTATAATTATTGCGAACCGGTGTAATATTTGTTCGAACTGGAGACCACACTTCGTTTTAGGTACACGAAACAATACGCTGCGTTTGTTAGTTTAGATTTGCAATTGTTAATATTATAGTCAAGGAAAACTGGTTTCGATTCATTAAGCGAACGAGATGTATTGGTGTCATTGTTTGTAGATGTGCGCGACAGAGGTCAGGACGCAGGATACGTGCCAAGGTTAAACCTTTTGCCTGCAACTTCGCTCGAATGGATTTTATGACTTTTTTAGTTATATTATGTGGCTGAACCACGCTACTTCGTCTGCATTTCTTTTCAATCATACTCGGCATTTTTACTGGTTTAAGCGTGATGTTAACTATCTTATTTTAAGCATGTTATTCAGCAAAACACATAAAAACGTGAAAGTCAGTTAGATACTAGTTTCGGAGTTCATCGTAAGCAACAACACACGAGAATAATATAATAGATAATTCTCCTTTCTTTCGGCAACAATACACTGTTTTTATGTTTTAAGTTTTTATTTATTTATTTATTAGGTACAGAAACAGACAACAAACCAAAAACAAACAAATACTATATATTACAGTTTACAATATGTAGGTCTGAAGTCCAATTACAACCGTACACAGCACTCAATGTTTTAATGCTTCATTGGAAAAGATACCACACATCAGATTATATATTCTATTCTTCAGATGTTTTCCTTAATTATCAAGGTTTTAAATTCGCTAAATGAGTTGAAAAAAATATCAACCTTGGAGCATATTTGGTTGTAACTAGTGCACATTCTCGAGATTGGACTGTTCTGAGACACATTATTGTTAGAGTTGGATATGGTAAAGAGTTGTGGGATACGCACAGATCGAGACGGTATCTTAAGGTTTATTTTCTCAACAAGTTCACAGTCCAAAGAACCGTCGATAATTTTGTGTAGATTGCACAAGTCGCTTATCCACCTCCTCTTCTCCAAGCTCATTATTTTAAATTCTCGTAGGCGGTCACTGTAGTCTGGCAATGTTCGTCTTAAGCCGGTTTTTACACACAAAGCCCTGACAAATCGTTATGTTCCATCCTCATCGTCCATGCGTAGAATATTTTGTGTGATTCGCTCGATTTGCATGAAAGCGTAGCGAACTATAAACTTACTGTCGCATTTATAATTAGGATGCGGCCTTGGTCCTATTTCAAGTCGTTAAAGACTCTGCAATTAGCTACTACTTGGCAATCACAGAACGCTGCCACGATGTAAAGCTTTGTTGGCATGTTCTTGGACGAGAATGGTGCTGGAGCAGCCTTTTTCAGACGAGCCGAAAACCAAAGAAATATTACGTATGCTTTATGTGATAAGGTTCCCGCAACTTAACTCCAATAACGGAAAACAATGGTCAAGGTGCTTCTTCATGTTCCAAATAATTTCCATCTAATAACGTGAGAATGGAGCTGGATTCCGTTTTCATCTGGTAGCATGGGACTAAGTATAGCTTAGATAAGGTCTACGTAAACTATTCACAGATCTTTGCAATTTTACTTGATATTGCACAAATGGCGTAGTGGTTTAAGTGGTTGCCACGCCAATCTCTACTGCGCTGAGTGTTGTGGGTTCAAACGCTACATGGGACAACACATTGTGTTATTCACAAATTGTACTTAGTTCTGAGTCTGGGTGTTTTTTTGTTTCCGTTTCATGTATGCTCGTGAAGTCCCCGCGACTCAAGAAATATTCCTAGTGTGGGAGTAGTTATCTTTTTTGAATAAACTAAAATTGTGTTTGACGCTTAGACGACTACAAAAATTCCCTGCCCCCTGCTCAATACACCTAAATTCATAGAGAGAAAGGTCGTGTTATTTATATAGATGCTGATATCGCAGAGCGCAAACGATTTATAACAGCAGTCAATTTTTAACCGACTTCAAAAAATTTGGTGCATTTCTTGAAGCCATTGTTATTTTTTTTTATAGGTAATTTTGCAGTACTTTTAAGAGAATTAATATCATCCGGTCCCTGGCGATGCACCGCACTTACTACGTCTGCCCTACTAATGCACATGGCCACATACTCTTGACCACGTAGATTCAAGTTCTCGGTGATGGAATCGACATCAGCCGCATTTGATATGCCAGTGATTCTAGTTTGTCTTATTGCCAGCGTTTCACCGTGTTGTTGGTTCCTGCTGCAAAGAGAAGTGCCCTATCTGATACTGGCTACTTGATTTATGATGTTGTGGTCAGACCGGCGATGTTTACATCGATATCTGGGGCGATGACACGTTATCTCCTGCGCGACAGATGTGCCAATGGCACTCGATCGCGTTGTGCAATTGTTTACAAGTACATGTATGTAGGTACATAGGTAATGCGAAGTCAATACTTGAACAAGTTCTCGTGTTTAAGTTACATCGTACGATCAAACCTTCAACTTAATGCTTGCATAGTAGTTTTTCTTAGATTTGCGCGTGAAAGCCCAGATAGAGGGGATTCCCTCACGCACAAAAAATAAATCGAGAAGTGTCTACAACCACGAGTAGGTACGTACCTACATTACATCCTGCTTATACCGCATCAAAGAAATCGGGTGGCGTCTCAAAATATGGATAATAATAATAATAAACTTTATTTGATAGACACAGCATACAAACAAAAAAACTTATTTGGACACTAACCTAACACTAAATGGATGACAAACATATTCATTTTACATAATGACTTCGTGTTATACAAAATATACTTACTCACAGACTGACAGACGCGTTAAATAATTGAAAAGTTTCAATTGTTTGTGAGACAACCAATGATATTATTTAATAAAAAGGAATACTAAATATCATTGGAGGCAACACTTTAAGACGCGTTATTGTGATCAGAGTTAATATTGTTTTAGGTAAACTAACATGGCAAACAAAACAACTATCGTCTACAGCTTATGTGTAGCTGTTCGTGTCCAATTACTAAAAAGGAACTTGTAATAACCAGGAGCAGTGACACATCAAGGATGCGTCTGATAATTCTGGAAGACAGTGCGGTGGTGGCGGACTGGGCGGCGCGCTTCGTGCTGCAGCGCATCACGCAGTTCGCGCCGGGCCCCGGCCGCCACTTCGTGCTGGGCCTGCCCACCGGCGGCACGCCGCTCGGCATGTACCGCAGACTCATCGACTTCTACAAGGAGGGCAGGATCTCCTTCAAATATGTCACCACGTTCAACATGGATGAGTATGTCGGTAAGTAGAGAATAGAACCCCGTGGATATCAAGCGCGTCCATCTGTAGGTACACATCGTTTGTTTAAATTTGTTGTCACTCACATAAGTACCTAAGACGTTGTTGAAAGTAAGTGTCGCTTCTTTATCAATATATTATAACAATAACAAATAAAGCAATTAAGGTAAATATTTATTTAGTTCCAACATTTCTATTGTTGTTACGATAAATCAATCACTAAATATCGGCCGTCAATACCTAATGTGGGTCCTTAAGTGTTGAATTCGTAGCTCAATTATTGACTACTAGCTTTCGGCCGCGGCTTCGCTCGCGCATTTAATAAAAAGTATCCTATGTTACTTGTAATACCTCATACCTCCAAGAATATGTATAGGTACAAAGTTTCATGATGATCGGTTAAATAGTTTTCGAGTGAAGGCCTAACAAACAAACTTACTTTCACCTTCATAATATTAGTGTGATTATTTCTTACTAATTCTTGTCACATTTCACTATTGTCTCCATGTCTTGCACTGACTTCACTAATTTGCCTTCTATCTGCATTACATACCACAAACTTTGCCCGTCTTTCTGAACATACCCGTACATTATACATTTCTTTTACCCGTGTTTCTGCCTATATCGGCCTATCTTTAGCTAGGTGTGGACCACGAAAATAAATTAGTAATAAAATACTATCAACTGTTTGCACTAAAATATTTATTATAATCTACCGTAATCTATATCGAATATCGTGGTAATCCTCTAAACCTATACTTAACCTATTTATTGTGTTTTACTTTTACACGACAGTACTACTAATTATTCTGTGCTTTTACCGTAAACGGTAAAGCCAAATCTATTTGCTTCGAATCTTAGAAAGATTCTTATTAGAATAAATCGGATGTCTCGAATTTCGATGGTGACGACCTTAGGTACTTGCGGAATTGGTAATTTAATAATGCAACATTTAGCGATGACTGTTGCTGGTCATAAAAAATCTAGATCTTGCCCTTCTGGTAAGATCTGGATGTCTTATAACTAATTCTAAAAAAACTAAAAAACCTGCACGGTTGGCCTAGTGATTTAGGCGGTCGCCACGCCGCTTGCCAATTCGCCAAGTGTTGTGGGTTCAAATCCTACACGGGACAACACTTTGTGTGATCCACAAATTGTTGTTCTGAGTTTGAGTGTTAATTGTGTCCGTTTCATGTATGTCTGTAAAGTCCCCCTCGACACAGGATGTTTATTCCTAATGCGGGAGTTGTCTTTTACATTTATACATTTTTTTACATAAACACTTTTTTTGTAAATACATACATATTATACATAGAAAACACCCAAACTCCGAAACAAATATTTGCAGGTCGTACAAAGATTTGGTCCGACCGGGAATCGAACTCAAGACCTCAGGCACAGCAGTCGCATACGTTACCATTGCGCTAACGAGGCAGTTGTCAAAACTGAAACTATTGTTACTCATGTTATAAAGTACTTTGCCACTACTGAGTCATGAATTTCGATTTTCCACTTCACCCAAATCAGTACCAATACCTCTACAATAGATATGGGAGAGTCGCTGTTGAGTCAATTGAAGCTAGCTAAATTGAGAAGAACCGGGTTAAGTTACCCGCTGTTTTGCATTTTATTGATTTACTTTAAGTGCAGTACTTTAAATGTTATAAAATATAGGTACAACACAATTTCGATATAAGTAGAATAATAATTACTATTTAATAAAAGGAGGATATAGGAGATTATACGTAGGTATAGAAATAAAATTCCTTAAAGGAGAAGTACAATTGTTGAATAATGTTGACTGTCATATTCGGTGGGAACACAGATACAGTTGAGTATTGCACCAGGTCTGCCGCGCGACCACCCCGAGTCGTACCACTACTACATGTGGAACGAGTTCTTCAAGCACGTGGACATCGAGCCCGCCAACGCGCACGTGCTGGACGGCAACGCGGCCGACCTCGTGGCCGAGTGCACGCGCTTCGAGGAGCTGATCCGCCAGGCCGGCGGCGTGCACCTGTTCGTGGGCGGCATCGGGCCCGACGGACACATCGCCTTCAACGAGCCCGGCTCCTCGCTCGTCTCGCGCACCAGGGTCAAGACGCTGGCCTACGACACGCTCGAGGCCAACAAGCGCTTCTTCGGCAATGACATCGGCAAGGTGCCGCGGCAAGCGCTAACCGTCGGTGTCGGCACAGTCATGGACGCGAAGGAGGTGAGCATCCTTAACTACATACGAGTATATGGTTAATGGAACATTGAGTGGTCCACGAGCCTTGAGTATACACATTTTAGACCATTAGTGTCTCTTTACTCTGAGCTAGCTCAGTAAAGAACAATGAATTAATTATATGTACATAATATGAATAAAGTCGGTAATCCGGAATTAATTACAGAATATGTGTGTAGAGCACACTCCTTACATATATTATTATCATTGACTAGCTACCCGGAAGCCGGAATACGTTCTGGGTAATAAAAATCAATTAAAAGCTGCGATACCATAAAACTTGTAATAGCTACACAGTAAGTACAGTAAAGATTGAAAAGATTAAATAAATAAAATATTTCAGTAAATATAATATTAACACACAACCACAACGCCATCCAGTCCCAAGTTAAGCAGAGCTTATGTTATAGGTACTAGATAACTGATATTAATACATACCCATATACTTTTTTTGTAAATAATTACATGTGCAGATCATACAAACATTTGGTCCGACCCGGGATCGAACCTGAGACCACAACCACTACCACTGCGCCACCGAAAAAAAATTAAAATATTTATTTTTAAATGATAGTATAAAATTTGTAGTAAATGTGAACTTACACGTTATGCTATTCAAAACCAAGTACATAAACAGCAATTTTAAGTTATTGCGCGCGCTAACTTCGTAGGCGCTTTAGCAATATAGGTACCGTTCTATCTGTTTCTGAGTATTACTAAAAATAATAAACTATTAAGTAACATGAATAATATTGGATGGGACAGGAAGAGGTGTAGCGGTTACGATACTAGATGGGCTCGAATTTCTTAGTAGCTAGTCGTTCCTTAGTTTGAGATTATGACCGACGTGAGTCGTGACGTACCTACATGTACCTTACACTTAGTAACAGTAGATGAGAGCAGTAGACCCAATGATGAGCTAATTCTGTAAATCATGTGTGTTTGGCGGCAGGTCATGATCTTAATCACGGGCGTGCACAAGTCGCTGGCGCTGGCCAAGGCGGTGGAGGAGGGCGTGAACCACATGTGGACGGTGTCCGCCTTCCAGCAGCACCCGCAGACGCTGTTCGTTTGCGACGAGGACGCCACGCTCGAGCTGCGCGTCAAGACCGTCAAGTATTTCAAGGTGAGCGATCGTCGAATATTTCACTCGACACCGAATTTAGGGCCTATGGTTTCTCTGACCCTGACCCTTCAGGCGCGATTGATTCCGTTTGAATTCTGAATTCTACACAAAGATGTGGCTCCACCTGCAGCTAATTGCAGAGAAACTGTTTCTGAAAATAGCATTCTGATAAAATCCACGCGGTTGTATCGTCAACTGCAACTGAAGGGTATTCAGAGAGACCAGCATCTAACAAATTTGATAAATTCATTTCCCAACTCTTGTTCTGAGCTTCCATCCTTCATAATCACAATCACTGCGTTGTAAAACTGTTAGGTTGACAGTACATACTTTTTTTTCTTACATTGAAATAAAAGAAGCTACTATTCATGGCATCGTTTATTATATAAGAAACAAATGCAGTGACTGAATGTATTAAAACTACAAAATTGAATTATAAGCAATAACTCGTTCTTGAGAAGTTAGTGGCCTCAAATATACTGCCACTAGTTGATAACCAGTTCAACTAAAGTCACTGCTTTTGTTGAAATGTCTCCTACGGGGACAGCATGGCTTGATTGGAGAAGGTGCATGTGGTACTTGGGCCTTGGTACTACTGCTTACATATTATCCGAACTGTTAGTGTGTCAGTAAAAGTTAGCCAGGAGTGAAAACTGTTGCCTTTAAAATAGCTTTGCCACTAGGTATAGCATTATCTCTTTGAATGCCGTCATGCAATCATTGGCCGTGAGGTTTGCGATCCTAATAATTTTCGCAGTCACTATGATTAATTTACAGATAATTTTATTCAATCTACTGTAAACTTTATAGCATTGAAGCAGTTTATTGCATGCCATTTTTTCAGCCCTTAATACATCTAGAAATATGTTAATACGTTCAATGCCCGTATTATATACCTACATGAAATGGTGAGAAATATCTTGGGCCGATTTACAATAAAACTAACATTACACAGTAGATCGACTAACTAACAATATCTCTGCAGTTATAAGCATGTCTAAAGGAGTAACGGTTTTCATATTTAGCTGGCTACCCACTCGTAGGCACATTTAATAATGAGTAAGCTAACAGCACTAAGCCGGGTGTGGGGAACTAAGCGGGGTGAGACTGGCGAGTGGGCAGTGGGCAGTGGGCAGTGGGCCGAGGCTGAGCGTGTGTCGTGTCCAGGCGCTGAGCGACGAGCACCAGAAGATGATCGGCGCCGTGCCCGTGGAGGAGCAGCGCGTCATTCACTAGCGCCGCCACACACCCACACACCCACACACCCACACACCCACACCGCACCACCTCCAATAGCTATGCCACTTATATTCCCAGATATTTTATTCAACAATTACAACAGCTATGATTGTGTTGTAACGCTACATTGTTTCATCTTACCTCTCATATTCATCCCTTACGTACGTCCCCTAGATAAGTATATATTAATGAAACACTAGGTATTGTGAAAGACATGTATCACGATACGTGGGATGGAGACCGTGCCTATAGGTAGGGAGTAGAGATGTGTCGTGGGTGACGCTGGTGGGTGTGTTGCAGAGCCTCATGACGGAGCACAACAAGCTGATCGCGCCCCCCAGCTAGGAGCCACCCCAGCCTCTCATCGCGCCGAATATTTTTATATTTTATGTAAATTGTAATTATAAATAAGTACTTCTATCATAATGTATATGTGTAATTTAAAGCTTAATACATATTTTATATACAACGATAGTTTTATTTTCTTTCTAAAAGAAATACCTACATCTAACGGGGCGCGTAGTATAAGTAACATTCCTTATTTACGTGTTCGAAGAGAAAACAACACATTAATAAATGCATACTACTTAATTATACCTAAATAATAACAAACCACTGCTAACAGGAAAAGTGCACTTTAAGTAAATTGTGCAACACTGTTTTGAACATGAGAGATTCGAAGACTTCTGAACTGATGTTTATCGAATTCTACACTCAAAGAGTGGGAAGGCGGTCCTAATGGTAAACCTTCGCTGTTCGTCTGTCTGTCCTGGACCTTACTTAATTATTTTCTTTTAAAAAAAGACAACTCCCGCATTACGAATATAATTATTCTGTACTAGCTGTTGCCCGCGACTCCGCCCGCGTGAATATCGATTATCGCGGCAAATAGTAACCTGTTTAAGCTATATTACTGTAAAGTTTCATCTAAATCCGTTCAGTAGTTCTTGCGTGAAAGAGTAACAAACACAAACACTCACACACATTTTGTGTTTTGTTTCTGGTAAATTATCATAACTATTATGTTATATGTTTGTTTATATTAAAATTATAACTCCTAATTCAAATATTTTAAACTTAAAATTGATCTTTTACATTTTTATTATACGATAAAAAAGTAATCATATAACGCACCTATTGTAAAGTATCTTTTAGAAACTGTTTAAGAACTACCAGATGTGGATGTCGTGTTACTTACATTGAGATGATAATTTTAGGAACTGGTTTTATAATAAATACCCACGTAATTGGATACCTAAATAGTTCTCTGCAATGTCATAGTTAAACTGTAATTACATTAATCAAAATTAGAACTGTTTGTTATTGAATCAGTTGGCTGTTGATATATAATACTTTTAAATAATTTATATCAATATTATTAAGCTTATAATAATAATAATAATATTCCAGTTGTTGTTGCGGCGACATATATATTTGTTATTATAAGTTGTTTTTTTACAAATGACATACAAAGCTATTGTATTCGTTAATATTATTTGGTCCAATAATGTAGTGTATCGACATTTATTGGTCTTAAGTAACAAACATATGATTATTATGCAGTCAGCATTGTAATGATATGTTTTTTTTTCTGGAACTGCATAAGGATAGAGTAAACTACATAGAATATTTTTGCAGAAAAGTTTTCGAGGTTGCGAGCACAACCAAACAGATACACAGACACAAACTCTAAAAATGGTAGAAATGGGCTTAGTTTGCTGTCCCATAACACCCACACACACTTTTTTGGAAATATAATATAGATTATTTATTTATTATTTATTAACTTTATGCACTAAGAATGTACATCGGCGGACTTAATGCCCAGGGCATTCTCTTCCAGTCGACCTTCGGGTGGTGGAGAAATCTTATAAGGCAGGTGTGCAGAGGTTATATACATAAGAAGTCCGTTAAAATTTACAATAATCACATCATATTCAACGTTATACATACAAACATACACATATAAGTAGATATACTTATATAGATTAACGTATAGGTACATAAATACAACATTTATACACTAAATAATGGAAAAGGAAGGTAAGTAAGCTATAGATTAGATAATTCTGCCAGTTCATTGAGAAAGAGCTCATGTACTTTATTTTTGAATGTATATCGGTTAGTGGACATCCTGATTTCGAGCGGGAGCGCATTCCAGAGTAGTACTGCTTGAACAAAGAAGGAACAGTTCACGAAGTCGGAGTAATGAGACGGACATGAGAGAAGCAGATTATTAACTGAGCGAAGATTTCTATCGTGATTAGAGTACAGGTATCGGAAATACGCAGCAAGCTAGGTAGGTAAGGATGGCGAGTTGAGAAATGAAAATAGGAAGGTAAGTGCTCGTTGATTGCGCCGTAGGCGAATAGATAACCATTTTATGCATTTTATTGAACGCAAAGCAGACACATGGTCATACTTTCGAAGATTGAAAATTAATCGAATGCAGTTATTAAGAAGACGGTCAAGCTTGTTATGGAGGTCTGCATCCAGGTCGAAGTAACACACATCACCATAGTCCATTCAGTGTTCCGCAAACTTTTTGGGTTCAAGGTACATCTAGGAAGATAAAAAAATTTGGAGGTAGGTACACCATAATTAGACTTTTGTAATTGTTCGTTTGTATTCTTTTTGGCTTAGCACCGACTTCAAACAGATTTTAGGTACCTAGCACACATTATAATACTACTATTTAAATGAATAAAGAATTAGGAATAGGCAATTTATGAAGAACCAGTTTATTTTACGCTTTTAAGTGTTTTTTTGGCAGAGAGTTTTCGTTGGATGTTTTTTGGAAGTCGGTTTTTTTTTTATAAAAAGTTTTTATTTTTCAGTTTTTAGTGCAAACAATCGTAGGTTAGTAGTAAGTTGAACTATTTCATCTAATTTCATCATCAAGAATACAAATGAAGGTCTAAACGTACGTGTAATATTGAAATCATCCTCTAATTCCGAACTGTTGAAGAGTTTAACCTTCTATCATCAGTTCACCTAAATAACTTGAAAGTATACGAGTGAAGGTCTTTAGATACGTATGAAATTGAAAGAATTATCCTCCAACTCCTAACCGTTGAGGAGTTGTACCTTCCACCTTCCATCATCAGCTTACCTAAATAATTTGAAAGAATACGACTAAAGGTAACATATATACATCTGATATTTAAAGATTTATCCTCCAACTCCTAACCGTTAAGCAGTTGTACCTTACATCATCAGCTCATCATCATAAAATGATGACTACCAGACGCAAATACGGGTAACTTCAGAAAATATACGAAAAACATAGTATGTGCCTATAAAAAATGAGAGTTTCCCTCGATTTCCCTGGGATCCCATCATCAGATCCTGATATGCTGGCAATGGGACCACCTCGGAAGCATACCCTTTCGAATACAATTTTTTTTTTAAATCGGTCCACAACTGACGGAGTAATCGGGTAACATACATAAAAAAAAAAAAAAAATACATACAGTGGAACATAGAACCTCCTCCTTTTTGGAAGTCGGTAAAAAAATATTTTTAAAGTAATAAAAAACAATGTTTCTTATTAGTCACAAAACTATATTTTTATTTTACACTTTAATTGAGCATAGGCGGTCTCATCTCTTCGTCGATCGTCTTAAGGCGTTCCCTTTTTTTAGGGTTCCGTGCCAAAGGCAAAAAACGGAAACCTTATAGATTCGTCATGTCTGTCTGTCTGTCCGTCATCCGTCAAATTTTTTTTTTCATCTATCCCATATACGTGTGGGGTATCTATGGATAGGTCTTCGAAAATGATATTGAGGTTTCTAATATATTTTTTTTCTAAACCGAATACTTTGCGCAAGAGACACTTCCAAAGTGGTATAATGTGTGTCCCCCCCCCCCCCCCGTAACTTCTAAAATAAGAGAATGATAAATCTAAAAAAAATATATGATGTACATTACCATGCAAACTGCCAACGAAAATTGGTTTGAACGAAATCTAGTAAGTAGTTTTTTTTTAATACGTCATAAATCGTAAACTGCAATTTACCTTTCATTCAATAAAAAATTATATAAAAATAAAATAAAAATTATGTCATGTTACTTGCTGCTGCGGAACTCTTCATGGGCGAGTCCGACTCGCACTTGGCCGCTTTTTGTTTTTTATTGTGGTAAGAGTTAAAAATCCTAATTCACATAAATAGGTAATAGCTCAATTCCAATTTATGTTCATCGAAATATTCTTCCGTTAATTTAAACTTTTCTTATCTAGTTGTATGGTTAGGCAGTCGCAGACAAAATAAAAAGGTCTCAGAAATTACAGAATAAAAAATAAAAAGTCCTCAGAAATCAGAACAGACTTGTCTGTAAGTAAATTCTTAAAGCTGCAACACTTTGAATAGGAAGGGAAGAATAGAAATAAAGCGAAAATATTCAGGAAAAGGTAGAATAGAATTAGGGCGAAAATGTTAAGGAAGGGAAGAATAGGAATACGGTGAAAATGTTCAGGAAGGGATGAATAGGAATAGGGTGAAAATGGTCAGGAAGGGATGAATAGGAATAGGGTGAAAATGTTCAGGAAGAGAAGAATAGAAATAGATCGAAAATATTCAGGAAGGGTAAAATAGAAATAGAGCGACAATGTTCAGGAAGTATAGAATAGAAATAGAATAGAAAAACGCTACTGCCATCGTGCTCCACAGCATGAGAGCGTATAGATAGGATAATATTTTTGATGTCCTCAAAAGACAATAAACAAAATTCAAATGAGTCAATAGCGGGATACTTAGTTTAAAGATCCGGCGTAGTTGTGGATGAGAAATGACAATTGATATCATTCTAACTAATAGTTTTTTTGAACTCGGTTCTTCGGAGAAGTAGTTAATAGCAGGAGGGCAGTAGACTACATCTAGAATAACGCTTACTCTCTTGACCAACCCAAACTTAGTAGAGATGAACTAAACAAAACGCTTCCCTAGTGCTTTCGCGTAATTAACATCTGTGTACCTAAATGTTTTTCCTTAGGCCGTCTATTTAGGTTTGTGGGATAACCGTATTTTTCCGAGGCACACCAACAGATGACCACGGCACACCCTTTGCGGAACACGGGAATGATTAAGGACTGCATGAGAGTGATTTTAGTTTTAGGGGGCATAAAGTTTTTGAGACGATATAATGTTCGCAGGCTCCCAGTTACGTATTGTTACGTATTAGTAACTATTAAATTATCGATGAATATTGCACTACAAATATTTACCTATAAACCTACCTATAGGATAATATTATGTAATATGTTCATATTAAAAATTATAAAGCCTTATTCAAGTATTATAATTATGCTAATAATAAATATCTTAAAAAACAAATGACCACTTAACGTTATTGTTTTGTTCTTAGTATTATTACGTATGGCTGTCAATAGATGTCGCTAGGTGTTGTTGTTGAAAAAAAAAATGTTTCCTATGGATAGAGAGATTGCTATAAATCAAATACTTAATGCTACACCGAATTATACGTAATACTTGTGCGTAAAACGTTTCCACTATTATTTTGTACTTTTACGTTGTCTGCACAATCAAAATGTTATTACGTATGGCTTCCAAAAGATGTCGCTACGTGTTGTATTTCGTAATGATAAATTCTTTATATTTTTTTTTCCAATAGATAGAGAGATTGTGATAAATTAAATAATTAATGCTACAATCTTCAGAGTATCTCCTTTCTAACAAAAAAAGAATTATTGCAATCGGACTACTCGTTAATGAATTACAATTAATTACACATTTTGACTTTCATCCCCCCTCACAGGGAAACCGTCCGGAATTTCGGAATAAAAAGTATCCTATGTCCTACCTCGGAGTATGAACTCTAATCATGCCAAGGTTTATTTGAATCCATTCAGTAGTTTCGGCGTGATGCGCGGCCAAGATACAGATAGACAGACAGACAGAAAAAAAAATAGTTTTGGTTTCAGTATCGATAACAGAGAGCCCTCCAAAAAAAATTTTCAAAATATCTTCAATACCGAAGTACAGAATTTGACCTGTTACATTTTTATTATAAGTATAGATAAAGGGAATTCACAAAAAATCATGAAACGGAAACATAAAAAACACCCTGCCTCAACAACTATTTGTGGATCACACAAAGTGTTGTCCTACCGTGTGGGATTTGAACCCACAACACTCAGCGCAGTAGAAAACGGCGTGGAAGCCGCTTAAATCATCTGTTTAAATTGAGAGTTATTTTAGTGAACGAAAATCAGCCAGCTACGGTGTGACTCAGGGCAGTGTCTTGTGCACTACCCTATTCAATTTATATATTAACGATCTCTACAAAATTCAATTATCCAATACCAGCATTTTTGCAAGTGCATGGAAATTACGCGCATTGAAGAGGTGAAATACCTGGGCGAACAAATAGACCACAGCCCGAAATGGATCAAACAGATTTAGTCACATCCAGAGTCAGGCGGTTAATATCTATTTTTAAATCCCTAAAAGACACTACCTACGCCATAGCAAACTAATATTAGTCTATCTATCTCTTTGTCAGTCTCCGTCTCTCTATCTATACGGCTCGAAGGACCATTAATGTAGGATTAGTTTACCTAACTTATGAGTAGACAGCTTGCCCGAGTGATGATTTTATTCCTACTAAATAATAAACAAAATAATGTGTTCAAAGTTAATGCATAATGTCACATGAGTGCAATTTGCTACACTGTTTTATATCCAGAGGTATAAAACAGTGTAGCAAAACTAAACGAAAACTTTTATGGAATTATAGGCTAAGCCCCAATAATCATAATAAAATTAAGTATAAAGAATATGCACGAAAATATAAGCGTATAATTAGATTAACACAGCGATCTCAGAACATAAATAGTATCAAAACCTCAAAATATGTCTCGAAAACCACTTGGAAGATAATCAACCAGGCTAAACGGAACTCCTCTCTAAATATTATTTCTAAACTAAGAACTAACGATGGCACTGTAATTACAGGTCCACAGGAGATAGCCAATGCCTTTAGTGATTTTTTTGTAGACAAAATTGTGCCTATAAGTAACTGTGGTACAAAAGTAACAAAACACATTGACAGGCAAAACAAATCCATGTTCATTTCGCCTTGTATTCCATCGGATATTGAGAGTATCATATCAACGTTAAAAAACACCAATAGTGTGGGGTTTGATGGTGTTTTGACTAGGGTTGTTAAATCTTCAAGTCAATGCATATCGAAACATTTATGTCACATAATAAATCTGAGCATCACAACAGGCACTTACCCGAAGGGACTGAAAACATCAGTAGTAAAACCGCTTTTCAAAAAGGAAAACAGAGAGCTCATGGAATTCTATAGACCCATTACATTAACACCTGTTTTTTCTAAAGTCTTTGAAAAATATATACATAATCAGATTTATAATTATTTAGAAAAATATAATATCTTGACCACTGAGCAAAAAGGGTTTAGGCGAAATAAAAGTATTAATAGAGCAATTTACGACTTTTTAAATGTAATAATGGCCAAAGTAGATAGTAAGATACCAGTGAGTGCTATTTTCTGTGATATGACTCAAGCTTTTGATTATGTGGATCATGAAATTCTACTTGCAAAGCTTGATCATTACGGAATACGAGGAAATGTCCTAGGTCTTATAAAATCCTATCTGACTGACCGGCAACAATATGTAGAAATTACTCGCGTAAATAACTCAACGAAAAATGAAGAAATATACACCTCTCATATGCGAACAGTGAAGTATGGCGTGGGTCAGGGTTCTGTCCTGGGTCCTTTGCTTTTTATATTATATATAAATGACCTACCTAAAGTAACTGATCATCAAATTACATTATTTGCGGATGATAGTACAGTTACTATAGAATGTACAAATGAAGAAGAATATAAAAGTGAAATAAATGCTGCATTATTGACTATAATAGACTGGCTTGACAATAACAACCTTAAAATAAATGTATCAAAAACTAAATTAATGCAATTCTCACAAAGAGTACCCACGTTACAAAATTTGGACATAAACCACAAAAATACTAAAGTTTGTGAAGTTACCACAACGAAGTTTCTAGGCTTGACTATTGATAATAGATTAAATTGGAAAACTCACATAGAAGATTTATGTAATAAAATCAGTAGCTCAGCATACGCTTTGTTTAAACTTACGCCAGTATTGAATGTTGATGCACTGCTTACAGCATATCATGGAACTACAGAGTCATATCTAAGATATGGTATAATATTTTGGGGCAACTCCACTCATAAAGACGTAGTTTTTAAAGCTCAAAAAAGATGCATTAGAGCCATGTTCAATTTAAATAGTAGAGATAGCTGTAAACCATATTTTATAAGGCACAAAATCTTGACTTTACCCTCTCTATACATTTATGAAATAGCAACTTTTGTAAAATCAAATCCAGAGTTATTTGAAACTCTTTCAGACACTGTTACACGAAATAGAAGGACTAATACACGTTATAGACTTCGCATACATAAAGCAAATACAGCTTTATTGCATAAAAGCATCTACTGCATGGCGCCAGTGATATTTAACAAGATACCACAAGAATTTAAAAAATTAACTACTAATTTATTTAAGAAGCGCCTACATGATTATTTAGTAAAAAAATGCTACTATGCAGTGAGTGATTTTCTCTCAGAAAAATAGGAATATTCTGTCTGATTATTAGCTGCAATTACCTAATTTTATTATTACTTATTTAAATTGATTTGTTTGTAGATTATATGCATAGTATGGATTGACAATTTTGACATTTAATTTATATTATTTTTAATGTGACATTGATAATAGCTATTGACATTTTAATTTTGTTTGTTTAAAGTATGTGATGATAAATTTAGTTTTTACTGACTTCTTTCTATTATTTAGTGACATTGATAATTTCCGTTGACATTTATTCTTGTTTGTCTGAAAAGTGTAATGGTAAATGTAATAAATAATATATAGTATTTCGAATTAGGTGATTGTTATTCTTTTAAAAAAATTTTTGCATGCCGTTAAGGTAGATCAAAGAGGACATGTTTAAAAAAATGTAACACTATTGTACACCTTTGTTCAGCGAATAAATGAATTATTATTATTATTATTATTATAATACAAATACGCTGATGTAAGCTGATTTCGTTAACTATTACAAATGTACGGGTTAAAGACACTACCCCATAGCTAACTAATATTAATTTATCTATCTCTTTGTCAGTCTCCGTCTCTCTATCTATCCGGCTCGAAGGACCATTAATGTAGGAGCGGTTTCCCTAACTAATGAGTAGACAAATTTCCCGAATGATAGTTTTATTGCTACTAAATAATATACAAAATAATGTGTTCAAAGTTAATGCATATTATGTAATATGAGTGCAATACAAATACGTTGATGTAAGCTGATTTCGTTAACTATTACCAATGTTCGGGTTGGAATGTTTTTAAAATTGTTGGCGACTATATAGATAGATGTAGACACAATGGAAACAAAAAATTCTGAGGTGTTGCAACAAGTTGGAAACACTGAAATTGCCAACAATTTCGGTAGATAGATACACGCCTCAAGAGTTAGTTCGTCGCATTGGGAAGATAAGTATGGGGTCCGACATAAACTCTCACGTTTCTTATAATAAAAAGTTATGTGAACATACTGTACATATTTTATTTAAAACTTTTTATAATATACAAATTGAAACACTTATTGAGCTATCCTTAGACACACTAGTGAACAGTCGGGAAGTCAGGCGGGGCCCTGCAGCGGGGCGGCGGCGCGGCAGCAGCGGGCCAGCAGCGCCGCCAGCTGCAGCGGGGAGCCCAGCCCGTCCGCCCGCAGCTGGTCAGGCGGGGCCCTGCAGCGGGGCGGCGGGGCGGCAGCAGCGGGCCAGCAGCGCCGCCAGCTGCAGCGGGGAGCCCAGCCCGTCCGCCCGCAGCTGGTCAGGCGGGGCCCTGCAGCGGGGCGGCGGCGCGGCAGCAGCGGGCCAGCAGCGCCGCCAGCTGCAGCGGGGAGCCCAGCCCGTCCGCCCGCAGCTGGTCAGGCGGGGCCCTGCAGCGGGGCGGCAGCAGCGGGCTAGCAGCGCCGCCAGCTGCAGCGGGGAGCCCAGCCCGTCCGCCCGCAGCTAGTCAGGCGGGGCCCTGCAGCGGGGCGGCGGGGCGGCGGCGCGGCAGCAGCGGGCCAGCAGCGCCGCCAGCTGCAGCGGGGAGCCCAGCCCGTCCGCCCGCAGCTGGTCAGGCGGGGCCCTGCAGCGGGGCGGCGGCGCGGCAGCAGCGGGCCAGCAGCGCCGCCAGCTGCAGCGGGGAGCCCAGCCCGTCCGCCCGCAGCTGGTCAGGCGGGGCCCTGCAGCGGGGCGGCAGCAGCGGGCTAGCAGCGCCGCCAGCTGCAGCGGGGAGCCCAGCCCGTCCGCCCGCAGCTAGTCAGGCGGGGCCCTGCAGCGGGGCGGCGGGGCGGCAGCAGCGGGCCAGCAGCGCCGCCAGCTGCAGCGGGGAGCCCAGCCCGTCCGCCCGCAGCTGGTCAGGCGGGGCCCTGCAGCGGGGCGGCAGCAGCGGGCTAGCAGCGCCGCCAGCTGCAGCGGGGAGCCCAGCCCGTCCGCCCGCAGCTAGTCAGGCGGGGCCCTGCAGCGGGGCGGCGGGGCGGCGGCGCGGCAGCAGCGGGCCAGCAGCGCCGCCAGCTGCAGCGGGGAGCCCAGCCCGTCCGCCCGCAGCTGGTCAGGCGGGGCCCTGCAGCGGGGCGGCGGCGCGGCAGCAGCGGGCCAGCAGCGCCGCCAGCTGCAGCGGGGAGCCCAGCCCGTCCGCCACGCGCACTAGTGTGAGCCCAACCTCGCGGACAAAGGCGAGGCGCAGCTCGTCCGGCGCATCCAGCGTCTTGCACACGCGGAAGATGTTGCTCACGATGTCTTCCGCAGCGTACCCCAGCTTACACAGCTTCGCGATCACCTGCATTAAGGCACGTGTTTAGTTCGTCGCGGTACAGAAACTGACACAATACTGAAAAATGACTGAACTCTTTTTTTTTTTTTAAAGACAACTCCCGCATTAGGAATAATCATCCTGTGTCACGGGGGAATTTACAAACATACAAGAAACGGACACAAAGAACACCCAGACTCGGGACAACAATTTGTGGATCACACAAAGTTTTGTACAGTGTGGGATTTGAACCCACGACACTTGGCTCAGTAGCAAGAGGCGTGGCAACCACTGAAACCACTAGGCCAACCGTGCAGTCTCAGTGCAGTTTCAGAAATTAGAATGTATAAGTGTTGTGTGAAGTCCAACATACCTTATAGGCCTCGTGGATATCTTGGCGTATGCAAGCCTCGAGCATGTTCCTGACGAGCATAGGGTGGGGCTCGTCGCACACCTTGAACACGTGTTCGCTGCTGATGTGACCGAAGCCCTGGGCCGTGGACTGCAGGTTGTTGAGGGCCGCGCGCAGGTCCCCCTGCGCCGTGAACACCACCGCCGAAACTCCTTCCTCCGTGTAAGACAGCTTCTCTTTCTCACATATTTCAAGAATCTGTGAATTACCTATTTCATTCATCAACATATCTATGACGCAGCAAAAAATTTAATATGACTCTTTTGGGTGGGACGCGACCTATGTAAAAATGTAGAACTATGTTTCATGTTCTATTACATGATTGTGGCCTTGTCACATGTGTTTACGAACATGTCTGACCTTAGCGAGTATCTGCGCGTCGGTGAGCCGCGAGTAGCGCAGGACAGCGCAGCGGGACTGTATAGGTTCAATGATCTTCTCTGAGTTGTTGGCGGCGAGGGCGAAGCGCGTCGTATGCGAGTACAACTCCATGGTGCGGCGCAGCGCCTGCTGGGCCCCGTCCGTCATGCTGTCTGCTTCGTCCAGGATCACTATCTTATGACGCCCCGGAGGCAGCGTCACCTGAACATATTTTATACTTTTAACATTTACATGGTTTACTACCTGTGTGGGTACATTTTAAGAATGCAATCTTGTTTATCTTATGTTTGTAGTATAGTGCATCTACTCTCTAAAATCGGTGCAGCAAAAATTTTAATGAAATTTGTCATGGAGGTACTTTGATTCATAAAGGTGTAGGCTGCTCTTATCCATGATAGTGACCTACATTGAAGTGCAATAACAAAAAAGTCATTTTTGTTAGAGTTCAACTGTTTCGCAGTGCACCCTGTGAAAACTCTGAAGAGGATTAATTTTTGTGCATTAATGCAATATTTTTCATTTATACTCAGCTCTTGTTCGTATTGTGATTGTACTATAGCCTACCTCAATAACTAGACTATCTAAGAATGAAAGAATGAAGAGTTTGTTTGGTTAAATGCAAAATGCATTAATCTCAGGAACTAGTCCAGTTCCTGAGATTAATGCATTTAACCAAACAAACTCTTTAGCTTTATAATATTGGTATAGATTTTGACATCGCAAATAATTAAAGCCTAAGATATTATCACAACAGGTTAATTCTGTGCTGTGTCTGCCTGTCCAAGTCATAAGATTTTAAAGTGTCTTCCAAATTATTTCAACAGGCAGTTTTACAAGTTTATGTGTGTATGTGTGTGATGTGTTAAACAAATAGATTTAGCTTAACATCACTTTAAGCAACTATTAAGTTGTCTGTATTATGTCTAATAAAAATTGATCACAATATGGGTTATTATTTTATTTTTACTTCACTAAAATTATTGAAAAGTTTAATTTTCTGTCAATATAAACTTATTTCCTCGTTTCTTCAATAGACTTGTAGAGTCATGTTGTAATACTTTAAGTTATACTATCAACTAAGACATTACTGACTACGAACCTTCTGCTGCGCGAACATCTTGATCTTGTTGCGCACCACGTCAATACCGCGGTCGTTCGATGCGTTGAGCTCCAACACAGCATCTCGGAAGGCAGTACCCAGCAAAGCACGCGCAAGGCATAGGATTGTGGTAGTCTTGCCGACTCCTGGTGGACCAGCGATTATGATATTTGGCGCGTTGCCTGTGCGTGCAAAAACTGCCAACCGTGAGACGGTGTCCTCGTTGCCTACGATATCACTAAAAGTCACCGGGCGGTACTTCTCTATCCAAGGCAGGTGCGACACAGGCTTGCTTGTGCCGCTTGCGCTAGGTTTTACAACCTTCGGTGTCACCTCATCTACATCCATAATAGTTATATTATCTTCACTCATACTAACTAAAATAAAATTACACAAAACTACAACAATGAAAAAACACCTTCACAAATCAAATAAACTAAAACAATTCTACTTGGCGCCCTCGGAGCCGTCAGGTCAGCTGTCAGTTAACACCATTGACCTACAGTACATGGACTACGCATACCTACAAAATTATCGTGCCTACCTACACAAGAAGTTGGCGCATAAAATGGCTGCCATAGGGTTGTACCTATGTAGAGTGACTCGAAATGTCGATATCGATATTTAACTGAAATATTTAATAAATTGCAAAAATAACGATAACATTAAATAATTATAGTTAAATCCGATTGTTTTTTTATTATTTATAATGGATATAATGGATTAATTAATTAATTATTGAATTTTTTTTTAAAATTTTGAATGATGGAGTTAAGACTAAAATCCAAAAATGAAAGCTGGCCATCACTGGACACCCGGCTAGATATGGTATGAGCGAAATATTACTTAAACGATTCTTGGGCTTCTACCCAAGAAACCGTAGGCCATTAGGAGTGCTACAGCGTTTGGTGAGTCCATTGTGGGATAGGAGAGTGCTTGTCCTCTCCCTTTTCCCACCTTTTAGGCGTACATCACCTCCTCCCAAAATGAGGCCGTGGATTCCTCTTGGAATCCCTAAAATCCTGGTCTTTCTGTAGTCTGGGAATAGATGATCGTAGGTGAGGTTTCTCAAATTATTATTTTAAAACCATTTGTTATCGGCTATGAAAACAGCCCTATCCGTTCTATCAGTAACAAGACTAAAGAAAGAACAGAATACCTCCGCATTCAAACCAACGAGAATGTATATCGTTGTTTACCTATTTTTTCGTAGCTCCGACGGTTCTGGGATACCGATATCAACATAAAAAGTACTTATGTTGACATTGAGCGAAATAACAAATTGAGTAAATAAAACACGTTTTAAATAGTTGTAATATTTATTCACACATTCAGGTTAGGGCACTGCGCAGTCACGTAATCGCGTCACGTCGAGAGTTCTGTTGTAGGATGTTTCATGGAAGTGCATCGAGCAGACATACCACATTTTATGTTGAGGGTTTATATTTTCCAAACCAATGATTTCGATCCATTTCTTTCTTAAAATTTCATTTACAGGAAATCTGATGAAGAAAACACCATGTTAACATATTTTTTTATATAATAATATGAGTATCGACACTTTAACTCTACCTTCACTATCCTTAATCGTATGTAAACAAATCAAAGTGAAACAAAGCAAATAATACCATTGAGAACCTCAAAAAACTAACAAACGTCTTCGGAAATTATAAAAAGAATATGTTTAATACAATACAATAAACAAAATCGTAAAATATTGAACAATTTCAATGCAATTTTTGTACTAACCTGTAAAGAGTCAATGTACAATGATTCTTGTTTTTTCTTGCACCAGATTGTTTAATGGAGCACGAAGGCATGATTTTCATGTCTAGGGTAAAGCCTTGGATACAATAAAAACCAATTTAAAGCCGTAATTGGCACGAAAACAAAAACAAAATTTCCAACAACAACCGCTTGACAGCAGATCTACCTCAGAACTTGGTGCATACAATGGCGTAGCCGGGCACGAATTGACAATTGCATGACGTCACTCAAAAGTGTTGCCAATATTAGTCTTCACTAAACTATGTTTATCTCTCTTTTCACACCAAGGTAAACATAAGTTAAAAAGAGACAAAATGCTTTTTTGTACATATGTGTCGATCTTATATATATTTGTATAATGAATTGTTCGTATAGTAGAATAGGGCATCTCCTTATATTTTGTCTCCTCATTGGTTAACACCGCCTGAATCATAGAGGTAATATAGATAGAGCAGACTCTGCTCTATCTATATTGTCTGGAGGTCTGGCTCCTCTGCTCAGCAGAGGAGCCAGGCCTCCAGAGCAGTCCCTCCGTTAGAAGGAGAGACAATCGCGGTGTCTATCTGTCTCTCTCTACTCGCGTATGCGTATACTGTAACGTGTGTTGGAAGATAATGGCAATTTTTTTACTTGCATAAGTTCTTTAAAAAAATTAAACAAAATAAAAACCGATTTCAAGGTGCGACTCGATTTCTCTTAGATGTCATCATCAGATCTTAGGGTCCATCATGGTACCACCGTTGGGATATCTCCTTTCCATTAAAAAAGAATCATCAAAATCGGTTCATAAACGACGAAGTTATCCGCGAACATACATAAAAAACATATATACGGTCGAATTGAGAACCTCCTCCTTTTTTGCAGTCGGTTAAAAACAGAAATAAAATAGTTTTCATAAATTAGCTGCCTCGGTGGCGCAGTGGTAGCGTATGCGACTGCTGATAATGAGGTCTCGGGTTCGATTCCCGGGTCGGACCACATGTTTGTATGATCTAAAAATATTTGTTTCGGAGTTTTCTATGTAAAATAAGTATGTATTTACAAAAAAAAGTATTATATGTATTTGTATCAGTTGTCTAGTACCCATAACACAAGCTCTGCTTAGCTTGGGACTAGATGGCGTTGTGTGTTAGAAGTCCGAAATATTTATTTATTTATTTAACGCAGAAAAGCAGCATAACATTTGGAGGATAAGGCCAAATTGGCCTCGAAGAAGCTTGGCGTGCTCAACAGATCGAGACAGTATTTCACTCCGGCCCACCGCTTTCTTCTATATAAGGCGCAGGTTCGGCCACATATGGAATACTGTCCTCATCTTTGGGCGGGGGCACCCCAGTACCAGCTCCTCCCTCTGGACCGCATTCAACGGAGAGCGACTCGAATCGTCGACTGCCAGGAATCTTCAATTCGGCTGGACTCTTTGGCGCTGCGTAGAGATGTGGCTTCGCTTTGCATCTTCTACCGCATTTACTATGGGGAGTGCTCCGAGGAATTGTTCGGGCTGATTCCTGCCGCCTCTTTCCGCCATCGTCCTACGCGACAGCAATTTCATCCCCATCACTTAGATGGTTGGCAGTCCACAACTGTGCGGTTCTCTAGGAACTTTCTGCCTCGCACAACAAAACTGTGGAATGAACTGTCGCCTGCGGTATTCCCGGACCAATACGACCTTCAAACCTTCAAGAAAAGAGCGTACTTCTTCTTAAAAGGCCGGCAACGCACTTGTGACGCCTCTGGTGTTGCAGGTGTCCATGGGCGGCGGTAATCACTTACCATCAGGTGATACGTCTGCTCGTTTGCCCCTTATTCAATAAAAAAAAAAAAAAAAAAAAAAAAAAAAAATAACAGAACGATACGACGGTTAATTGTTGTGATTGGATTACCATTATTACTCTACTACTACTTATTACTGCTCACGCCACAGTAGACAAAGACAGACGGGGTACCGCGATCTTCTCTCTCTTTTTAACCGTTGGACGTTTCCGCTTACAAGCAGCCGTATGTCTTCTCTACTCTATCTATAATAGCTCTATGGCCTGAATTCCTGACTGAACCGACTGAACACATCAATATGACCATGTACAAATTGCAATCAAACGTCATGCATAAATTAGAGTTCTATTAAATACATTTTGAGTTAAGAAAGATCTGTCCTAAATTTCTGAACATTCCATTTCCATCTCGCGGTATTACTAAGTATAAGGCTGAGGCCACACTACGGTTTTTTCCCGCTAGTGGTTAAACCGCAAAACCGCCCGAAGCGCACACACTACGGTTAAAAACCGAACAGTGTTGCCAAAAGGTAAACTACCTCTCCACTAGATTCAACTTCTAAAACCACCAGAAAACCACTAACAAATATACAATACAATGGTCTGGAATTTTATAATCAAAGCAGCATTTGCCTTCCGAGTCCGACCGTCGAACCTTCAAGAAAAGAGCGTACTCCTTTTTAAAAGGCAGGCAACGCACTTGTGATGCCTCTGGTGTTGCGAGTGTCCATGATGGGCGGCGGTAATCGCTTACCATCAGGCGATATGCCTGCTCGTTTGCTCCCTATTCCATAAAAAAACACAGCGTACTCTTAATATAGCAGATAAAGGATTTAACCTCATTCTATTTGTATTTTCTCTGCTTATCACTACATAGTATAAAACAAAGTCGCTTTCTCTGTCCTTAGGTCCCTATATCCCTTTGTTTGATTAAATCTTAAAAACTACGCAACGGATTTTGATGCGGGTTTATTTAATAGATAGAGTGATTCAAGAGGAAGGTTTTTATGTATAATAAATGCATAATATAGTATGTATGCATATAAAGTATGGAAACACTGTTAATTTTCGAGGTTTCTAATGTGATGTAGCAAATAAACACATTTTTTGCGCTTACATTGCACCCTACGAAATAGATCAAAATAATGTACTACAGTATTGTACCCCTTAAAAGTACTACAAAAAATTCCGCGACGGTATATGTCTATCTCTTAGGGATAACCCACAACAACCATTTTTATTCCTTTCTTTTTACGAGAAATAATGGCTTATTTACGAAGTGATTTTAAGCAATACACAATGAATCCTTATACAATTAAGTAAATTAAAAACATTTTGCATTTAATATAGATCAAAATGGCCCTTAACAGTATCTAATTTAAATGAATATAATTCGAAGATATTACAGATTTAAAATGCACGAATCGTGTCGACGGCGGGGGCATCTGAAGTCCACCCGTGCGAAACCGGGGTGGGTCGCTAGTTTTTTAATATATTCATACTGCTAAATAGTCTCTCAACATTTTTGTATAACCTAAAAGTAACCAAGAGATGAAAAATCACCTGAAACATTACTGTTAGAAATTTAACGTCATTGTAATGGCAAAATTCTTGATTGTCATTTTTCTTGTTTGACGTTTTGATGTTGACAGATAGTACATTGAGACGCTTGGAACGGTCAAGCAGGGCTTTGTGAAAAAAGTGCCGTTTAATTGTAATTTAGCTAATTGTCTTCGACTCGGTTCCTTTAGTGGTTTACCGTTATGAGTGGTCTGGTTTGGACTCGCGAGTTTTAGTAGTCACATTCAAGTAGGCGCGATCCGCGATAGCTTAATACGAGTGTATTGTAATTCGAATACCTTGGAGGTTGTACAGCACTTTGGAGCATGTATGTGTGAACGCGGCAAGACAAACGGCAGTGGGGTACCCCATCAATGGCCGACGAGATCAAGGACATCACGCAACTCCAGTAAGTGCTTGATTATAGTAGCTTAGAATAGAACACGGTGAAACAGCCGTCAGTTCATTGCTCTTGCCAGTGACATAGTTAGCGATTGAATGACTTACTCATGGGCCTAAGACATTGCAAATTTCACAAGGTGATCGCTTCATTGGCGAGAGAATTGAACAATTACAAAAGTAATCTTCAGGCAACACTGGCAGAACCACCCGCGGTTTCGCGGTTTTTCCCGTTAGCCATTCTCTATGAGGTCGCGGTTTTAAAATCAGTTGCGGTAAAAAACCAGCCGCATCCATTAGTTTCCTTTAGTTACAAAATCAGGCGGTTAAAAACCACCGTCACCACCCACCACCACCACCTCATCCTTTAAGTGTCTTATGAAGGTAGATGCAAGTAAAGGAACAAACTAGCAGGACAACATTACTGTAAAAGAAGGAAAACTTGAAATATAACTCGTACTACTTTACTGTGCACCCCACTGGAAAGCGACCGCGATACTTTTTCGAATATAATTAAAAATGATGTGCAAATAATTAACTCCACGCGTACGAAGTCCCGGGTGGCCGCTAGATAAATATATATTTTATGATATAAACTTTATAGGCAAATTGTACCGTCAGCATTACTCACAGCGTGAGGTGCACAGTTAAGTCGTACGGTTAGTAAACTCTGTACCACACCAAGCCGTCTGGTCAGCGTGGTATAATAGGCCAAAACCTCTTTTTGAAGGAGAGGTTAGCAGCACTTGACTATTAAAAGCTGTTGATGATGAGTCTTTTCCCAAATTAGGGTTGGGTCAGCTGCAAGTCTGCTAGGTAATATTAATATGTTTCTTTAAATTCTTACATTTGTTTCTAAAAAGAGAGTATATTCTCTCTAATTCTTAGAGCATATATACCTGCAGGGGCAGCTGAACGGACGGAATGCGTGATCGGAGTAGAGAGAGAGACTGAGTTTGGGTAGTGTAGTATTTCCCGCCAAATCAGTAGTGCAAATTGGTATGTGCATCTGCCAATCAGAAGCTTGCGTGAGAGAGACAGACACTACCCAAACTCAGTCTCTCTCTCTTTCTCTACTCCGATCAGGCTTTCCGCTCGTTCGGCTGCTCCTCTAGATATACATTTTTTTTTTTTTTATGTTTGGCCCGCCAAAATGACTCTACGCTGCCTGATGGAAAGCATAAGCAGAATCCACGAGTGGTGGCCACCATACTCATTGCGAATGCAACAATGCATGCAGCATGGTGACCCACACTATGGCGGCCTAGTGATGCTTGTGCATCTTTTAGTCTAGTCAACAAGTATGGAACTTGTTGACTAGATTAATTGGGCCTCCGGTCTCGCACTCACCAACGAAAAACGACAGCACGAATGCTGTCATTTTACGTTGATTTTCTGTGCGAGGGTAGTACCGCCCCGGTCGAGCCGGCCCTTTCGTGCTGAAATCAGCGTGGCTCTACTACCTACTCTAAGGTTTAATTATATTATCTGTTTAATTGTCAAATTGAATTGACAAAATATGTCAATTCAATTTGACAATGTTTCAATTTTCTGATGTTTTCGTACTTTTCGTCATTCTGAGTCATTCTGAGTTGATTAATTGATAAAAAGTTGACAAAGTAAAAGAAACGTTATTAGCTTTGCTAGTTTTGCTAAGTTTGTGCAAGTTATACAACCAGTAATTATACCGATACAAAAGCACAGCATAAGACTTCAACAATAATATACAGTGTATTAAACTCGTATAAGATTATTGAACGATTGACCTCAGTTAGTCAGGGGATGGTGAATCATCACTCCGAATAGTTGCGATTTGTTGTTATAAAAACATTGCAGTTTTATAAAGCATTCTACCAGGTAATAAAACATTTTTGTGGTGTGTATTAATTAAGCAACAATTATACAGTGAGAACAAACAGTGGAACCACGTAGACCATAACGATGACGTTATCAGGCACTTGGACCATACAGAGAGTACTCAATAACGGTTTTATGTAAATCCTCATGATTTCAATAACTTGTGCTGTACTAAATAGGCTGAGTTAGTTTGATACCCCTTAACATCATACACATTGTAGTGAACACCTAAGTTCAGGGGTGTTGTAGTGTTTATGGAGTTCAACAAAGTGTTGGCTTGATAACCAACTGTATATGTCATTCACCTTAACATAACACCATAAGCTTAAGTATACTACAACAAGAAAAAGTTTGATAAACTATGCCTAGCTAGGTACATCCAATCATATGTAGATGCCCTTTCCTTTTAGCTTTGCTGTAGTCAGGTAAATATATAATAACAATAATAACTCTATTGTCTCATAAAAAAGAAGATACACATGAATTGAGGCCCTAGACCCCACACTAGGATTTCCTGTGTTGTGGGATCTAGTCTCCTTCGTTCGGTTACATTATTCGACAATGTTATATATGTGGGCTTTGATGAGGTGTGTTTTGATGTGATGGGATGTGTTTAATGTGTATTGTGGTGTGTGATGATTTGGTGAGGTGTGATGTGATGTAATGTAATGTGGTATGATGTGATGTGGTGTGTTGTGATGTGGTATGAAGTGGTGTATATATATATACTACTAGTTGTTTTAAATAGTCCATAATTTATTTGTATGTGAAACATCTGTGTATGCTTCAAATTGTTAAGAAGTTGTGCAGATTGAACTTCAAATTTGATATGAAAATCAACCCATTTAAAACAATATTGTTCATTTGTATTTTGAGTCTTATGAATGCAATTAGAATTTGCTCCAGCAGTGTGGCAGGGTACAGCTGGTAAAATACAAGAAGTTTCATTAGTATAAATTTTCTACGACATATTTTTTATCTGACCTACATATTCATATAATACACACACACACACACACACACGCACGCACGCACGCACGCGCGCACACACACACACGCACGCACGCACGCGCGCACACACACACACACACACACACGCGGGCACACACACACACGCACGCACTTTTGCATGAAGACCATTCCATTTTCAAATTTTGATAATTTTTTGATTTTATTTTATAGATATTACTAGCAGACCTACGCAACCTCGTTTGCGTCCAAACTACCATCCCCGTTTTAACCCCAAAAGGGGGTAGATTTCTAAAGATACATTATTAGTACACCTCCTTACCATCTATAGAGCATACATTTTAAATTTCAAGTCTCCTACTTCAAAAACATAGGACTTTCATACAAACTTCCAACCCCCGTTTTACCCCCTTAGGGGTGGAGGCTCGTAAAATCCATTCTTAGCGGATGTCTACACCCTATAAGGAACCTACCTGCGAAATTATATCCCAGAGAATTGGCGCTGATAGCTGAAATACAGGCATTGCCTATTTCGGCCTAGTAAAATTGCTAGCCTACTTATAATTAGAAACTCTGTATAAATTTGTGAAGCAAACTATTATTATTATTATCCAAATGTCAGTTTAACATTCAGCAACGCTTATTTATTTATTTATTGGCTCACCAACAATTGTTTACACTGAGTATATATCAAAATACAGTTTAAAATATATCTTAGTCTGGTGTAACAATCACTAACAGATAAGCACCGCATGCACCTTCATCTTATCATATTTAAAAGATCAATAATAAACATCTTTTCCCTGTGCAGCTATAACAATTTTGTTATTCCATAATTAAACACACAAACAATCTTACTCAATAATCACTTAGGAATTACAACTATATATAATTTTTCGGAACCTGCCAAACGAGTCAGAATGAATATCAACCAAATTACTGCAGCCATTAATCAATTTACACAGTCGTGGAATAATGGAATGTGCTCCTAGGACAGTCCTACGAAGAGGCGGATGCAAGGGCGTTATAGGGGTTCGGGGATATCTTGCAGGGGCTTGAAATTTTATTTTTTCCAACAACGAAGGGCAGTCTATTTGAGATCTCATCAACTTAAACAAGAACAGGGAGTCAATTACGTTTCTTCGTTGCTTAGTGAATTCATTTTAAAGTGAGTGAGTCTTGATTTGTATGACCTAATAGTTTTACGCAAACCCACGGAGAATGTTAAGTGCCAGAGAAACCTCTTCTGAATTCTTTCCAGTCTTAACGTATGTGTGGCATAATGCGGTCTCCAGACTGTGCTGCAGTATTCCAAAACACTGCGGACAAGGCTATTGTACAGCAGTATCTTGGTCCCGCAGGACCGGAAACCAACAACGTTTCTTAGAACAAAACCCAGCATTCTTGAAGATTTTTTTATGACCATCTCAATGTGGGGGATGAATGTCAACTTACTGTCGAACAAGACGCCTAGGTCCCTGATTTCATCCACTTTCTGGATTATATTGGATCCTATGTAATATGTAGTTGGTAGTTGATTACGCCTTCTTGAAAATTTTACGTGGTAACACTTTTTGACATTTAGGCTCATATTGTTATTCGTGCACCATTTCACTACGGCATCTATGTCCTTCTGAAGTAGTAGAACATCTTCTTCAGCCCCAACAACTCGGTAAAACTTAAGATCATCTGCGTACATAAAAACTTGAGAGCAACGAAAGCAATTAGATAGATCATTAATGAAAGCATTAAACAATATTGGGCCCATGTGAGAGCCCTGTGGGACTCCGGAAGAAATCTCGTAGACATCCGACTTGAAGCCATTAACCGCGACGAAGAAGAAACGATTGTGAAGATATGATGACAGCCAATTAAGGAGAGCGCCAGTAATTCCATAGGCTTTTAGTTTGTCCAACAGAATGCCGTGAGGAACACGATCGAAGGCTTTGCTAAAGTCTGTATAAATTACATCCACCTCCTCACCGCGATCAATGACCTCAACCAGAGTTTCAGTAAAGTGAGAAAGATTTGTACATGTTGACCTAGATCCAAGAAAACCATGTTGTGAGTCACTTAAATAAAGCTTGAAATGGGACTGTAAATATGGGCATATTAAGGATTCGAAAATCTTGGCAAAAGTGGACAAAATAGAGATAGGTCTGTAATTGAAGACAAGGTCATTTTCAGCGCTCTTGTAGATAGGAATAACCTTTGCTCTTTTCCACATATCTGGAAATACACCGCTACTGAGGGATTTGTTGTAAATCAATGATAAAGGCAACACTAGTGAATTAGCACATTTAGAAATGAAAATGGGTGGTATCCCGTCAGGTCCAGCACCCTTTCGACAATCCAATGACTTTAATTTACAGAGTAAGGTCTTATGCTCTATCCTTGGTGCTGTCAGAGGTAGGCTTCCATTTACTAATTCTAGTAGAAAGTCCGAGATAGGTTCTAACGGTGCAGCTTTTGGAGCGCTATAAACTGAAGAGAAGTGCGAGGCAAACATTTCGCAGATTTTAGGTCCATCAGATGTTGTTGTCATATTATCAGACATAGTTAGAGGGAATGAGCTCTTACCGCCCCTATTCTATCTATATATCATATATCAATATATCTATTATTCTTAATAAAAGCCCAAAAGCGTTTTGGATTCTTACGAATTTCTGTTTCAATATTAGAAATGTATGTGTTATAGCGTTGTGTAGATAACACGGAACATCGCTTACTGATCAATTTCAGTTCTATTGCGTCCATAGGATTTTTGTATGTCTTGTATATTTTTCTTAGCTTTTCTTTTTCTCGAAGTGTTCGTATTAAGTTTCTGTCAAACCACGATGGGAATTTGCGTGATTGGGCTTTTTTGGGAGGTTGGTGGGCTATTACAATATTGCTTAGTACCTCATAAAAAATATTAAGCATTTCATTAACATCCGCCATTTCGCGAAACAATTGCTCCCAGTCTGTGCTATCGAGTATGTTCCGAATAGAATCATAGTCTAGCTTGTAAAATTTTAATTTGACACTATCGGAATTATATGGAAGCCTTAAATCAGTGTCAAATTTTAAAATAAACTCAATGGGGGGATGTAAGGGGTCTATTACGCTTAGTGCATTACAAACCGGGTGAACTTCACTGTCAGTTAAATGAGTTAATACAAGATCCAATATCCGTCCTGAGTTATTAGTAACATGATTTAGTTGCAGGAGTTTGTTGACATGAATAAAGTCTGTGAGCAATTGACTCACACCGGGCGGTGAGTATCCACTATCTAAATCGTTTACCAGGTTCCAGTTAATGCAACCCAAATTAAAATCACCAACTATACAAAAATCTAAAGAATGTTCAAATACACAGTTGCAATTGTCCAGAAAATATTCAAGGGTTGCACGCGTTAAGGGAGGTGGTAAATAAACTGCGCACAGAGCTATTCGACGCTTAGGTCTTGCATTTGGAACATCTATAGTGACCCAGAGATCCTCGCATTGACTCTCCCATTTGGACACACGTTTCGAAATAATATTTTTTAATATTGCCAACAGTACCCCTCCGCCATCTTTTTTCTTATTGTCCCTATCCCGTCTGTAAACTGTATATCTATTGTCAAATAACTCTGTGCTCAATACCGACTCATTCAACCACGTTTCCGTTAAAAGTATTATGTCATATGATTCGCATGATAGCTGACTGTAGACCTCGTGTGTTCTGGTAATAAATTTTTAACCTATCGAATTAAAAAAGAAATAAATGCCATAACAAAGTCCTAAAAATGCTAAATAATTATACTAACTTATTTAAACTGTCCGTATTTTTAACCAAAATGTGTTCGTGTTCTTGTGATTTGCGCATGTATACACGACCCCCTCTAACCCAAACATACTGATAACCCAACTCCCTCGCTCTCAATCTTGCTGCGGTGTGCAGAGCCTTGTTAGTACTCGATAGATGCTCGTTGATGTATACAGGGGTCTTAGGTCCAGAATAACCGACGTGTGTTGAATTTAATTTGTTATCAGGATTGGATTTGTTGTAGGTTATTGTGGCGGCAAGCAAGTGATCTCGTAAGCGGGAGGAAGCGAGCTGCACCACGATAGATCGTGGACGAGTGTTCTGAGGATGGAGTTTAGCCACCCTGGTGCAGTGCAAGATATCCCGATCCCCCACTGTGCACCCCACCACCTTAGCTATGTCGGTTACGACTTGGAGTAGTTTTTCCTGTTTTTTCTCAGGCAAGCATTGGATCTCAATGTTATTTGAACGTGTTTGTTGTTCCAAATGATTTAGTCGAAGACTAAGATCGCTTATTGTACTTTTCATAATCTGGTTATCCCTTTGTACCTCTTTAATAGTTTCCTTACAGGCAGTATGTTCTTTGAGGAGATCTTCATATTGGCTGTTCATAAAAATCATCGATTCGTTCATTTTTTCAATATTTTCTTTGATGGGATTCAATTCCAGTGCTATTGAGGTCCCTGTAAAATACTGACAACTGTTCCCTTAGTTCTCCCTTCATTACGTCTCGGATTATTTCCCGAACATCCTCTGCTGACAAGGGTTGTTGTGAAGCCGCCTGAGGTGGGGAGTTAATAGCTTGTCTTTTATTACCTCTGGTGGTAGATACATTACGAAACGGTGTACTATCGTAAGAACCCACTGCGTCGCTGTTCAAGCAAATGTTACAGAACCAAGTTGTAGGCAAGACGTAGTCATCATTCAGAGATAAACAAAGGAAGTGATATGCTTTTAAACAATTTTTGCATTTAGCATACTTTTCGTCGCTTGACGGCCTGTTACAGCATCCGAACAAAGACCTAGGTTTTTCCACATTCTTAGTTGTCATTATTATTGGTATAATATTCTGGTGTTTAACAAAAATCTCAAAGCTATCACTGTTTTTTCTATCTCGGCGGTTGCGCGGTAATAAGTGTCTAGCGTAGTCGCGAGAAAAAGGTCGTAAGTGCGCTGTATATTGCGTCGCTTACGCGTTTCAATGATACACCGCACCAAACTATTGCCGTCGGTATATTTATATTTTCAACTTTTATACATCAATGGTTTTAGTTAAATTTTGTTTGTAATATTCACTGCACTGTCTAGTTCACTAGTGAAATTGTTCACAAATAGCCTAATAGACACTTTAACATTTGTTCACAGAAGTTTTTGTTGCGTATTAACACCACAAAACAATTAAAGTGAGGAGCACACTTAAAAGATGTTGTTTACTACTGAACTGATATAGAAGTGCTTATGATATGATACTTCTCTTAATCTATAATGCACAACATCATCTACATCAGCCTATCGCAGTCTACTGCTGGACATAGGCCTCTCCAATTTCACACCACTTGGTTTGATCCACAGCTTCTCGCATCCAGCTCATAATGCATATAGGTACATGTAAATCAGAAAGTCGAGAAGAAAATGTCGGTAAAAACAGATTTCAGCCCCACTCATTAAGGGCTCTAGCAAACCAGTGTGTTGGCAATGAAATGAAATCTATATATTCGTAATAAATTGTAAGGAAAACATTGAAAGTGGGAAATGGATACTGGCTATGTTGATGGGTTAGCCTTAAGGTGCGTCTCCACCGAAATTTGACAACAACAAAAGTTGCCAACTTTTGTTGTTGTTTTTCTTCCATGATTCCATAATAAGTAGGGAAATTAAATTGTTAGTTATGTTTTACGTTGATTAGACAGAAATTTGATGGAAAAAGAAATAAAAGATTGTTTATTCTGCATTGCTCTATCATTGGTGTAACCCCAATGGTATAGGCATTGCTCAACTAACTCCTAATGATTCATCATCTTCTTAGCCTTTATTATTCCTAAGATTAATTAGGGTTGGCTACAAGTTAGTTTCAACTAGTTTTACCTGAATAACAGTTTTTCCATGGAGCTAACTAACTTAACTTTTGTCTCAATTAACTCGAAGTTAACTAGTTGTCAGTATATTTGAGGGCGCTGACTTAAAAATTACGATTGCCATAGATGTTCATGACAACAGTGACCGACGTGCTCTCCGAGGCCAGTCAGAACTAAAAGGTCTCCTTAGGTTTGTGTGGAGGAGATAGTGGAGGTATTTAATTTCTGGCCCGAATTTGTGCTAATCTGCATAGTTTAACATGTCATTGTATCAAGGAGCCAAGCAGCTTAACACTGGCAGGCTACTCATCGCTATTTCTAAGCATTAATAGTGAACTATCCATGGTGTTTCTATTTTACATAAAAAATGTAAAACTATGTTTTCAGGTTGCAATAGCAAATAATCATGGAGTGGTTATTTGGTCACCGAATGACGCCAGATGAGATGCTGCGCAAGAACCAGCGCGCGCTCAATAAGGCCATGCGTGACCTGGACCGCGAGCGAATGAAAATGGAGCAGCAGGAGAAGAAAGTGATCGCTGACATCAAGAAATTAGCTAAAGAAGGACAAATGGTCAGTAGTCTTCATATTAATTTGAAGATCCAACTTGTCACTATCTAGCTTGTCAGTCTCGTAAACTGACACACACACAGATTTAGCCTGTGGCAAAAAATGATCATACATAGTCATGTCAGCAGGCAGAGACAATTGTTCTACACATACTGCAGTCCTGACACAATTTTCTTTTTTTTTGCTTCACCCACATTCATCAATCCCTGCACTGCATACATGCTCTTTGGTTCCCAGATGCAGAAATGAGCAATGAGAATAAACTATGCGCCTCATTGCATTATTAATAATATTGGAATGCAGCTAAAAGCTGGGGCAGATGTGAGCAGCTTGACTCAATTACTGCTAGTCCACGTTTATTGCAGTCTAAGCAAAATGTGGGTATGCTGGGTATCCTAAAAACTTACGAATCACTCGTAGCTTCTAACTAGATTAACTGCCTCGTTTGTCACGCGGTTGGCGTGTGCGACTCATGAGGTCTCGGGTTCGATTCCCGGGTCGGACCAAATGTTTGTATAATATACAAATATTTGTTTCGAAGTTTGGGTGTTTTATAATTAATTATGTATGTATGTCCAAATAGGCCCAATTAGTCTAGTCAACAAGTTCCATACTTGTTGACTAAACTAAAAGATACAGCAGCATCACTAGGCCGCCATGGTGTGGGTCGCCATACTGCATTGTCTGCATTCGCAATGAGTATGGTGACCACCACTCTTGGATTTTGCTTATGCTTTCCATCAGGCAGAGCAGAGTCACTTTGGCGGGCCATACATAAAAAAAAATGTATTTACAAAAAAAAGTATATATGTATTTGTATCAGTTGTGTAGTATCCATAACACAAGCTCTGCTTAGATTGGGACTAGATGGCGTTGTGTGTTAGATGTCCGAAAATATTTATTGTTTTGACTAAACTTGGTACATAATCTGTTATTGTCTCTATAACGGGTGTCGGCACCGGCAGGACGCAGTGAAGATAATGGCCAAGGACCTGGTGCGCACGCGCCGCTACGTGCGCAAGTTCATGCTGATGAAGGCGAACATCCAGGCCGTGTCGCTCAAGATCCAGACGCTCAAGTCGCAGAACACCATGGCGCAGGCCATGCGCGGGGTCACGCGCGCCATGGCCACCATGAACCGACAGCTCAACATGCCGCAGATACAAAAGATATTACAGGTATCGGCCATTTGTTTTACTATTTCAATTGTGTGTTGATCTTGTACATACTTTGCGAACCATTGACTAAATTTCTGCAAATAAAGTATCATCATCTTGTGGGTGATTCTTTGATAGTCACGTTTAGGGGCGCGTATCTCGCCTGTAGTGGTCAATGTGAGTGCTGGCGCTATGTGGGTGACTACCACCACAACAACACAGCAAGTACGCGCTGTCTGTCACCGGCTGTCGCGAACTGACACTTCGATTTTAATCATCATTTCTTAGCCTTTATTATTCTCAAGATTTGTTGGGGTCGGCTTCTAGTAATCTAGTTCAACTGGTTTTACCTGAATATCAGTTTTTCCACGGAACGACTGGCATCGGACCTCCGCAACCTTGAGGGTGAACCGAATTCGAAGGTTGAACTAGTTTTCAGATACTTCGAGTTTCATTAAGGACTTTATCTACATAGTTGAGATGAAAAACAAGATTCTTTTTATACAAGTCTGTATTTTCGTCTTGTTATATATAATTTTATACATCAACCCATCGCCGTTCACTGTTGAACTAAGGTTTCCCCAAGGAGCGCCAATTATCTTAGTCTTGCGCAGCCCGCATCCATCCGCTGCCAATTTGTTCAAATCGTCAGTACACTGCCGCAGGGGCCCTACACTACGTTTGCCTAATCGAAGTCTCCACTTAAGCACGTTTCGGCTCCACCGACCATCGGTTCGCTGAAGACATGACCGGCCCATTTCCACTTCGATTCTACGTGCGATGTCAGTTACTCTAGTTCTCTGTCGGATAACTTCATTCCGAATTCTGTCGGACAGAGAAACACCCAGCATCGCACGCTGAGCCACTTTAAATTTGTGAACCAGTCCATTAGTGAGTGTCCACGTCTCGGCTCCGGACGTTATCACGGGTAGGACGCACTGGTTCAATACCAAATAAAATGACAATCTGACGGTAACACATATAACTAACTAATCGCAGGAATTCGAGAAGCAGTCAGAGATAATGGACATGAAGGAGGAGATGATGAACGACTCCATAGACGAGGCCATGGAGGCGGACGACGACGAGGAAGAGAGGTGAGCTTGCGCCAGATGATCCATTGTTCATCTTCAAATATTGCAATAATAATAGTAATGTCATTTTTAACTTACTTCAAACAAGTATGCAATTTAGAAGAACCATTTTTAACCCCGACGCAAAAGAGCGGTGTTGAAACTTTGACGTCGATTTCTGTCTATCTGCCTGTGTCTCTGTGGCATCGTAGCTTTCAAACGGATGGACCGATTTCAATGCGGTTTTTTCATTTGAAAACCAGTTTCCTTGCGGTGGTTCTCAGCTATGTTTGGTCAATATCGGTCCAGCAGTGTAAGAGTATCACTAGTATCAGCTCTTCTCCAAAATGATGTAAGGCATTTTTGGCGTATGATTACTCGATTAAGTGCTTGTCAGGCTGTGCAAATCAGATTGTCAGGATGGCAACCTCAAGGAATCTAGTGAATTCGTTAATATTACAGACAAATATTATTTTTAATAGTAATTCGAGCATTTGCTTCCGGTAAATGATGATACGATAAAGTGTATATGTAGCGATAATTAATTGATAAACGTATGTGTTGTTGCAGCGACGCGGTGGTGTCGCAGATCCTGGACGAGCTGGGGCTGCAGCTCAACGACAAGCTGTCGGGCCTGCCGCAGGCCACCGGCTCGCTGTCCGTGCCCGGTCAGTACACCCCACCAATGGGGCGATCACTTTGTGATACTTTTAATACCTATAGGACCCATGAGTATAAGCATTACCTCGCTACTAGTCCATTGGCAAGAAGAATGAGCTTTACGGCGTTTCACCGTGTTCTTAATCTAAACTAAAATCATCAAGCACTTACTGGAGTTGTGTGGCGTCCTGTTCTCGGCGTTCCATTCCAAGAGATCTCTTGGGTAGTTTCTTCTCTGCGTCGTCACACAATCATAAACTCCTAAAGTGCTGTACAACTTTCAAGGTATTCGAATTACAATAAACTCGTATCAACTATCACGGATATTCGAATTACAACTCACTCGCTTCAGCTATCGCGGAACGCGCCTACAAAACTCGCCAGTCCACGACCTAACACAAAACGGTTTATCACTAAAGAGACCGCGGGTCGATGGACAATACAATTAGCTTAATATCAATTAATTACGGTTCTAAATACAATCGTCTACCTTTCACAACGCGCGTCTTTCAAGTCCCTTTTATTAACCTCAAACGTCAAAACGTCAAACAAGAAAAAAATGACAATCAAAATGTTGCCATTATAATGACGTTCGAAATCCAACAATCCCAAGGTAGTAGAGCCACGCTGATTTCAGCACGAACGGGCCGGCTCGACCGGGGCGGTACTACCCTCGCACAGAAAATCAACGTAAAATGACAGCGTGCTGTCGTGTTTCGTTGGTGAGTGCGAGACCGGAGGCCCAATTAGTCTAGTCAACAAGTTCCAAACTTGTTGACTAGACTAAAAGATGCAGCAGCATCACTAGGCCGCCATGGTGTGGGTTGCCATGCTGCATTGTCTGCATTCGCAGTGAGCATGGTGACCACCACTCTTGGATTCTGCTTATGCTTTCCATTAGGCAGAGTAGAGTCATTTTGGCGGGCCAAACATAAAAAAAAAAAAAAAACACTGAGCCTGTGTTGTAGCGGCCACATGCGGGTGTTGTAACGATTAGTTAACTATACAGGAAACATTGCATTTAAACACTGTGTGATCCACAAATTGTTCTTCTGAGTCTGGGTGTTCTTTGTGTTCGGTTCATATATACTTATTTGTAAAGTCATTCGCGATATAGGATGTATATTCCTAATGCAGTAGTTGTCCTTTTTAAAAGAACGAAAAAAAGAAATTCGGATAGAAACAAAGCCGACGCCTACCCCATCTCAAGGTGAAAGTCAATACTGTTTGTCCTTCCATTGAATAATGTGATGCTAAATTACACTCGTTCGTGTCCTGCAGCAGCGAAGACTCCGACGGCGGCGGCGGCGGCGGCGGTGGGGGGCGGGGGCGGCGCGGGGCCCTCCGACGCCGACGCCGAGCTGCAGGCGCGCCTCGACAACCTGCGCCGGGAGTAGCCCCCCGCCCCGACACTGCCCTGCTGCAGGCGGCCCACCGCCCCCCGAGGGCCCCGGTACTCGCCCTACTGCAGGGGGCCCACCGCCCCCCGAGGGCCCCGGTACTCGCCCTACTGTTGTACTAATACAAGTTTAATATTTAGAATGAACCACTTCGGAAATCGACTCACCCGCTTGGCTTTACGATGTTGAGATTCAGAGTAGAACGGCTCGAATGACCGCCGTTGGACCGATGTTTCACATTACCGTTTTTAAACAAATTAATAAACGCTATTGTTGTTTTTATCGACGTTCTGACAGTACATAGGTACCTATAGACGGAACGTTTCGAGTGTTGCCGCTGTGCGGTGACACAGAATAGCTGTTTTAATTGGAAAGTATCGTACGACACGCAACCGATGATCGGTCGCATTCGTCGTCCGGTAGCCTCGCTAGCGTTGTACACGTTAGTTGTTAAGTTATTGTATACAGTAATTAAGTTTATATAAGTAAATTATAATAAATATTTTTACACGATCGAATCGTTTTATTGGTACGTGTGCCGAGGGAAAAATAAATATTTACAAATTATCAATTCAGATCATTTATTCACTTACACCGCTTTGTATAACTCATAAATACAACAATATAACAATTTAAAATATGAAAATACACCTCGCTATATACTAAATGATACACCTAGGAGCGGTGAGCGAGCGTGCACGTGCGTGTGCGTGCATATGCGTGTACACGCACGTGCACGCCGCTCGTAGCCATAGAGCTATTATAGATAGAGTGGGAAAGACATACGGCTGCCTGTATGCGGAAACGTCCAACGGTTTGAAAGAGAGAGAGGATCGCGGTACCCCGTCTGTCTTTCTCTACTGACGCACGCGCAGTAAAGGACTAATAATGGTAATCCAATCACAACAATTAACCGTCGAATCGTTCTGCTATGCGCATGCGCGAGTAGAGAGAGACAGATGGGTACCGCGATCGTCTCTCTCTTTCTAACCGAGGGACGGCTGGAGGCTTGGCCTACTCTATATTACCTCTATGCCCGTAGCACGACGGAGCTAGCTCTCACCTAATTCTTATTTAGCGGAGAGGGCATGCACTTAAATCTGACCCATGCTCTACTATTACAATAACAAGTACCTATTTGGAACAGTTCTATACTTATATTTATGTTGTATAAAGTACACTTAAATCTCATTAAAATAATTTCTATAACATATTGATATCACTAGAGCTGACTCACAATCAAAACAATGAGCCCTATCTTATCTGCGGCGACCGAAACACAACAAAACTCTCGACATTGACGACCTTCAACGTGAGACAGGCGCACTTAACACAATAAATATATGTAAAGGTTAATTAGCGCCTTCGTGAGTGTCGTCTGTCCCCGCTGTGCCGTGTGAGGGACAAGGTTCGGCCGGTGCCGAGCACAGCCGAGTGGAAAACTACGTGAGGGAGCATTTACAACTAGGGAACGTACACTACGCTACGTCCACACTGGAAGCCCCTGTGCCTGTGGTCTTCAACGAAACAATATAGATAAACTTGACGCGTTGTTGTTGCAAGTAAGCGATAACATTGAGTTGTACGACCTTTACGATTACAAAACAAAAGGATTAACGTTCAACAATCTCCGTTGTTATGACAAAAGGACTATGCAACGTTCTGGTTTTGAGGACAATATTTATTAGTTTTATATTTTTGAAGCTATTTTAGTCACTTAAATATTGGATCTAATTGAAAGTTATCAACTAGTGGTTTGAGTGCCTATTTCTTTTCTAAAAATGACAAAAATAAGACAGATAATACTTGAACTAAAATAGATATAGTAAAAGGCTCTAATTTCCTGTTAAAAACACATACATCCTTATTATAAAACATATATTTTTTCATACTCTAGAAAAGGAAGCGGAGACTTAAGGAAGCTGTTTTTTTTTTCAAGTTTAGCTTAACTTTGTTTTCCACTATATGTTTATTTTCTTTAGATGGCTTTCTTTTGCTATTTATGATTTTAGCGTCGCTCGACAACTTGGCGACGGTAGAGCAAGTATGTCTCCTAGAATACAACACAACGCACAACAAATATTGCGCACCGCCTATGTTTGCATATTTTTACAAAAACCACGCCTTTTACATGACACTTCGATGCGTTTTAATAGTTTTCTTTGTCCTTTCCACAGTGTTATCACTAAAAGACAATGAAGACATAATTTTTTTTATGTTTTTTTACAACAAAAAGATTTTAACAGATCAACCGGGCCTGTTTACAGTACAGTGTGTAAACAACTGGAACACTTAGGCAGTTAGCAATGCACCTACTACTTACTACATAGAAAAATATACTTTAAGTATATAGGTACGTACATACACATATAATGATATCGTCACATTCAATAAAAATACTAATAACGGATATTCAATACAATTGTATAAGTTTCGAAGACAAATGGAGCACGTATCACAGACAAAACGCGTCCGCACCGTGCGGGACCGTTGTGCGGCTCTTGTAAACGCTTACAAAATATACGCCCACCCACGTCCTAACAATATATGTAATACTTAGCTCCTAGCTCTGGAGCAACCACCACGCGCCACTCGCACTCCTCCCCGGGCCGAGGGGCCCCGAGCCGAGGGGCCCAGGGCCCCGGCCAGGGGAAGCATGTGCGGAGCTGGCCGGCGACAACACTGCAGTGTTTGTCGTCCTCAATCATTACCAAACTGAACTAAATAATATACAGTTTTATACTGTTATCGGTTTACAAATGTTTATGTATCGTACTACAGCTTGATCAGTTTAAACAAAGCGGTTGAGGCATCTCACAGGGAAATATATGTCGCTAAGCGACTACGAACTAGGACCGAAGAGATTGTCTAAGTTCATGGGCAAGTGTAGGTCGTGCGGGCTCACTACACTGCGCTAGTATACCCACCTACTTGACTCTATTTTGCAGTGGTTCGGTATTTTGAAACGATTATATGGGTGCACACGACTATCGACTGTACCTATAATGTACGCAGGTAAATATATCGTCACTAGATCTACTACAAAAGCCACCTTGTGGATATTCTTTCTTCTGCCGATTCACGATCTCTCCGAGGACTGTTCATGACGCACGAAAGCTACCCCGGCACGAGCACAGAGAGGGCCCTCACGCGCTCGCCTCCAGCGCGCTGAGCGCGATGCCCAGCTGCCCCAGGTAGTAGGTCGACATCACCAGCACCTGCACACGCCAGATCGTGCCGTTAGTACTGCACTCCTTATCAACGTTTACGTCACTATTTATATGTCACCGTAAAATTGTAAAAAACGTTAGATTATAATCTACCTAGGGAGATTGCAAACTATCGATACATTTTCAACTGCGATATACTGCTTACGCGCGTCAAATTGTCAACAATCCTTGACTGGTCGGTTTTACACTAGGCCGATGAATGGCCATAGAGTTCGGTTAGGTTAGGTTAGAACTTCTTTGATTATGGTATTTTCAACATGAAATTAATTTACAATCACAAAAATACTTTAAATTCGGCAACAAAGACGAATTAACAAACAAATATGGCGGCGCGTGACATATGCTGTTCAACCGATCAGCGCGCGACTTGCGATTCGTCGATACCATTTCACAATCTTTCGACTGTTTACAATCTCGCGAGATAGATTACAATCTAACGGTTTAGACAACTTGGCGGTAACATATAGACAAAACATTAATCGATGAGTAAAAGATACGGGAAGTAACCTGCTTGTAGGGAACCGGACCGCCGAACAGACTGTACCCCAGGAACGCGTCCGACACGAAGAACAGCAGGGAGCCCACGGCAGCTCTCTGGCTCTTGGCGGCGGCGCACCAGGTCATGGTGGCGAGCAGCCAGGCGTAGGCCGGCACCAGCACGCGCAGCGCGCCGGGCGGCGACACGCTCGCCAGGAAGGCGGCCGTGGCGCCGTACAGGCCCAGCCCCACGCGCCACGACACGCGCTCGAAGCCGAAGGCGGCCAGGTAGGCCACGTGCGCCGCGCCGAACGCGCCCATGCCGGCCACGAAGTGCTGCGGCCACAGCAGCAGCGCGTCCCCCACCATCGACAGCGCCAGCCCCACGGCCACCCATCGCGCGTACCGCGCCCTGCACGCGAGGGAGACGTTACGGCTGTTACGCTCAAACAAATGTAAGGTATATTTAAAAAATCTTGCCATTCAGTAATACTGGCGTATTCTAATTATCTATCTGAAACTGCCCTTGTCGATGATCGTATTAAATGAAATCAATCGATAAAACAGTGGCTACATTGATGTAATCGCGTGTGTCGGAACTCGTCGCGATGGTGGGTGGGTGGTACTGACTTGTGCGCGGGCGTGTCCGCGGCGTGCAGCGCCACGACCAGCAGCAGGCACAGCACGGGCGCGCACTTGGCGGCCAGGGCGCCGGGCGAGGGGCCCGCCCCGCCCGCCCCGCCCGCGCCCAGCGCCACGAAGTACACGCACACGCACTTGAAGAACGGCACCAGGCGCCCGCCCACGCCCAGCCTCCTCACCTGCGACACACCGCATTGCTGTCTTACGAGTCATACCAGGTCATACCACTTATTTTTATGAACACAAACACCGGTTCAACCGTGACTATAGACACCTACCTATTAAATTCTATGAAATTATTTTTAAACAAAGACATGTTGAACTATGATTAAATTGTGTTATTATAGAAGACTAGCTGACCCGCGCGACTTCGGTGCGTCTATTGAAAGCAATAAATTTCCCTTGTTGTTGCAACATTTTTAATTGATGCTCCTCTCTAATTGGTGGTAGCGTGAAAAAATCCCGATTAATGAACTAGTAATTAACTTAAAAAATAAATGAGATTTTCTGAGATATTATGCTCGTGTTTTGTACTCTTAGATTAGTTTTGAACACTTGTAGTACACACGTCGGTGTCGCCATCTTCACTGATTTTTGAGAGAATTAATTTTTCTCTACCTCCTTTTTTTTTTAATTTATTGGTAATTTCTGCCAGCCGCCCGTTCTCGCCTCATCGGTCGGCGGCCATCATTCAAACACTCGCATAATTATGATAGAACTTCACTTAGGTAAGTTCGTTTAATCTATACTTGTAATAAAAATGTAACAGGTCCAATTCTGTACATTAAAGATATTTTGAAAAAATTTTTTGGAGGGCTCTCTATAATCGATACTGAAGCCAAAACTGTAATTTTTTTCATTTTTGTCTGTCTGTCTGTCCGTCTGTCTGTCCGTATCTTGGCCGCGCATCACGCCGAAACTACTGAATGGATTCAAATGAAACTTGGTATGATTTGAGTCCATACTAAGAGGTAGGACATAGGATACTTTTTATCCCGAAATTCAGCACGGTTTCCTGGAGAGAGGGGATGAAAGTCAAAATATGTACTTAATTGTAATTCAATAACACATAGTCCGATTTCATTCATTCTTTTTTGCTTGAAAAAAAAATAAAAGATAACGGGTAAAGTCTTTTTTGTCCGCGACTGTACACTGCCTGTGGGAAGCTGAGACAGATATATAATATGGCGGTACGAAGTTCGCCGGGTCAGCTAGTCACTAATAATTATGTACATGTAACACATGACTGCGGCACTAACTATTATATACCTGCAGTAGATAGCACTCGCGACGTTACTACTATTTAATTCTTATCTGTGATATTATCAACACCGCTGTGTATGTAGTACCTACATATGTGTATAACATATATAACGAATGTCCAACTAAGTGTCATTCATTGTTCTTGGAGTCGAAACAGCGGTGTTAGTTGCTAGGGGCTGGTGATCCCACACCGCTACTTTGCCTCCCTGTTTAGATTCATCATCGCAGAGCCTACGCCGCTGCGGGCTGCGGCTACTAACTTGACATTTCTGCCGCTGATGCTTATTATGTTGATTTGATTCCGAGGACAAGTTGAAAATGAAAGTATATCATTTTCAAGGTTAAAGCACAAAATCTATACATTTATGCAAATAAAAAAAATATTGGAGTGTCTGTTTGTAATATTAAAATAACCGCTTTATAATAAATGCATATGTATGTATACACGGTACATTTTCCAAAAATAACATTTTTTTACAATTTTTGTCTGTCTCTATTTGTTCCGGGTTATCTTTGGAACGGCTTCACCCGTTTTGATGGGACTTTCACTGGCAGATAGCTGATGATCTAAGGAGTAACTTAGGCTACTTTTTGACTAGCCCACGTTACGACAATAACCGCAGGTAACAGCGGGTTTCAGCTAGTAAATAATAAACACGCGACGAGCGGAAACGCAGGCAATACCAATCTATACTAATATTAATGTCATGAAGCTGAAGACTTGTTTGGTTGAACGCGCTAATCTGAGGTACAACTGATTCGATTTGAAAAATTGTTTCAGTGTTAGATAGCCCAGTTATCGCGCAAGGCAATATATCTTCACGCTACAATAAAAAGAGCGGAGCAGCAATAAAAAATGTTGCAAAAACGGAGGAATATTATTTGTTCACGTTCGCGTTGGTATAACATCCCGCAACGGGCAATAGGACACGCAGTCGAAGTTGCGCGGGTCAGCTAGTTCAATAGTAAAAATGTAGTATGTAATAAAGAAACGACATCGCTCTTCTGTAAAAATGTTTTTTTCAGTTCTGAAACAATACCTAAAAATTATCAAAATGGTTGTCGTTTAGAAAGCGGCAATTTTTTTTAACGGAATTAATCGGAGACTCTCTATCCACGAACAGTGTGTCTGGTGGGCCGCGATCCAACGCCAAATGTACCAATGACATAGTCAATAGTGGTTTGAGCGATTCGAGGGGTTCGATACCACATACGACAACAATTTGTGTGGCAAATTGTTTTGAAAAAGTCTAGTGTTCTTTGTGTGATTGTGTCCGTTTCATGTATATTTGTAAAGTCCCCGCGACACTGAATATATATGTATGTTCCTAGTATGGGCGTCGTCTTGGTTTATTTTAATACCTACTGATAATTATATCCTATTTTTATTTTTTTTTAAACGACAACTTCCGCATTAGGAATAAACATCCTGTGTCGCAGGGGACTTTACAGACACATGAAACGGACACAATTAACACCCAAACTCAGAACATCAATTCGTGGTTCACACAAAGTGTTGTCCCGTGTAGGATTTGAACCCACAACACTTGGCGAGTTGGCAAGCGGCGTGGCGACCGCCTAAACCACTAGGCCAACCGTGCAGTCATTTATTTTTTAATTACTTACTTTGCACACGTTGTTAAACACTTAATAAAGAGAAATATTTGTATTTTTTTAATTTAAAATAATTAAATACAAAAAAATAAAGAATAATAATTGAGGGAATCTCCGAACCATGAAAAGATGACGTGTACGGTATTGAACTTCAACTGCGGACTTAATAGGTAACACATTTCAACACCATTCATCTAGCTATATCATTGACGAAATATATTGAGTGTTTGGCTATGTCAACAACTGTTTGTTTTCAGGTTCCATTTAACGTTAGAGCGATAAATTTATAAAACGCTCATCAGACCTGCCGTCCTGCATGGATCTGAGTGTTGGCCGCAATGAAGAAAACGAATGAGAGACGCCTGCATGTAGCTGAAATGCTAATGTTGAGATGCATGTGTGGTGTGACTCGAATGGATAAGGTGAAGGATGACTACATTAGAGGGAGCCTGAAAGTAGCACCAGTGAATGAACAGTTGAGAAGCAACAGGTTAGCCTGGTGGACATGTGATGCGTAGAGATGAGCAAAATGTAGTAAAGAAAGTTTTAAGTATGGAAGCCGACGGATATAAGAGTAGAGGACAACCAGAGGAAAAATGGATGGACTGCGTAAAAGAGGATATGGCCAGGAAGGAAGTAAGCAGTGAAAGTGAAGTGATAGAGGAGAATGGAGGAAAAAACCCATTGCACCGAACCCAAATAAGTTGGGAAAAGGGAGACGATGTTTGCACTTACAAAAAAACAGCTTTTGACTAAATGTAGATGAAAGTATATGATGATGATGTCCTCCTAGCCGATTACAGCCACGGCGGCCATTCTCAACAGAGACCAGCCAACTACGCAGGAGATATTATAGTGCACAAGTGTGTGCGCAAACACAGGTGCATACTCTGTTTCCTCACTCTCATAATCCGATAGGACGGTTATCCGACACGATCGCAGGACCGACAGCTTTACATGCTCTCCGAGGCACGAGGGTTCAGACCCCAACTTCCAAACTCAGAGCTGTTAATAAGTAGGTATTTCTATAATCAGAAAAACTCAATAACACTTTTGACCCGACCCGGAATTCGAACCCGAGACCTCTTGATCGGCATAAAGTATATACGGTACTTACATCAAAAAACATTTTTTTAAATTTTTGTGTCTATCTTTCTGTCCGTTTGTTCCGGCTAATCTCTGAAACGGCCGGACCGATTTTGACGGGACTTTTACTGGCAGGTAGCTGATGATATAAAGAGTAACTTAGGTAGAAGTAGTAGACTATTAATTATTCTGTGGTAGTAGGTAGGTTAGAGTACTTTTTTAGACTAGCTTGACTTGTGGTTGTGGTTGTACCGCGCTCAGCTCAGGGCTCAGCTAGTTTGTTAATGAATCTGTGCCCCGCGCATCAAATGCGTCTCGCCATGCAATGCAATACATATTGAAGTTAAGTTGACATGCTAACTCGCGACACCCTATGTCTTTGTTCTATCGTAAAGTGTTCTATAGTCTACTCGTGGCAAGTGGCAACATGCATGCAGGTATAACATATCGATTGTCGGAAGAGCTATACAAAGTAGGTACGTATTGGTACCTAAATGTACATACACAGTTATATAGTAATACTAGCTGACCCACGTAACATCGTTTACGTTTTTGTGAATCTAAACCATTCCCAGATCCCCTTGAACACACACAAAAAATTTCATCAAAATCGGTCCAGTCGTTTGAGGGAAGTTCAGTGACATACACACTCACAGAAGAATTATATATATAAAGATAAGTTGATTTTGTATGACACGAGTCCCTGTCTACACGTATAGAGTAGGTATCTATCCATCTATTCATTATAGTATTATTTTGTGTTACTAGCTGAAGCCCGCGGTTATCGATGTACAGCGGGTAACACCGCCGAGTAAAGCTACTCGATATAAAATTATTCCTTATATCATCAGCTGTCTGCCAGTAAAAGTCCCGTCGAAATCGGTCCAACCGTTCCAGAGATTAGCCGGAACAAACAGACAGTCAAAATTTAAAAAATGTTATTTTAGTATACGAGTATGTACCGTGTATAAATACATGACATATGCATTTAGTAAAAAGCGGGTTTTTAATATTACAAACAGACACTCCAATTTTATGTATTTGTATAGATAGATGTATAGAAGATGTATTAGATAAGTTGATTTTGTATGACACGAGTCCCTATCTACACGTTTATAATAATATATTTTTTCGTCGAGTCTTTCATCACTCTCTCAATGAAAACCTTAGCATACAATATGCCGACGATACTGAGAAGGCTTATTCCCCGATAGCTTGAGCACTCCTGCTGTGACTCCTTCCCCTTAAACTGCGGAACGATGACAGCTTTACATCAGTCTTGTGGTACTCGGCCGTACCGCCAGCATGTATTAAAAAGTCGGTACAGCAAGTTAGCCACCGAGGCACCCCCTCTTTTCAACATCTCACTCGACACTCTGTCATACCCTGGAGCCTTTCCAGCTTTCATACTCTTCATCGCTCTTAATATTTCATCCTACTAATATCCTTCGCACGATTCGTTTCACTGACACAAGGTACATTTGCGATCTCAGTACTTTCAGTATCAAAGATCACTCCCCCACATTCAAATAAACTTTCAAAATATTCCTTCCAACGAACTAACTGTTTTCCTACCTCATTCAGAACATTACCATCCGCATCTCTAATGACATTCAATACAGTTTTCTCCGATTTTGCCCGGGCCGACCTGACAAGCTTCCAAAATAGCTTTACATGGCTCCGGAAATCGTCGGAGAATTGTCTTTCGTACCTATTCTTATATTCTTCCCTTTTTCCTTGCAATCAGTTCCTACAGTTCACACTTCTTTTTTTTTATATGTACCCTGCCTGATGGAAAGCACAGGCAGAATCCGAGAGTGGTGGTCACCATACTCATTGCTCGTGCAGACAATGCAACAATGCAGCATGGTGACCCACACTACGGCGGCCTAGTGATGCTTCGGCATTATTGGTCTTTCCTTATAAAAGATTTTTCTCTTTTGCACACCATCATCCTGGTTGCTTGCCTGTAAGAGTAAGAGATTGCCTTCGGGCGATAAGGCCGCCAATTGTACCTCATAGCATTAAGTTACCTTTGTAAGTTATTATTATTATCTATACCAAGCTGATTCATTCTTTTGTTAGCTTTACTGGCCAGCATATCCAACCACGCTATTTTCTTTTTATGCACTCCTCTACTGACATCCTTATCCCACCATTCCGGTCCAAGCTTTTTACCTTTCGTTCTTCTATTAACCCCACATATTTCGGTGGCCGACTGCACTGCACTAGATAACTTTTCAGATTCTCCCATATTTCTTCAATATCATCCTCACATTCAGGCTTTTTAATACACTTTCGAGTTTCTCTTTAACCTTTTTCTCAAATTCTTCTGTTACTATCCTCGTTCAATACTTCCACTTTTATTCTTCAAAATTCAGCTATCGGCGCAGATACCTGATGCCGCCAACGCTTGAACAGACCACGTATCCGAGGAAATGATCGGTCCCGACGTTGTTGCCACGAAACGCTCTCATGTCTGTTACTTTACTCTTTCCTCCACAAAAATAAATCTATTAACGTTCTTTCATCCTGTTTCTGCCATGTGTACTTGTGAATCTCTTTGTGCGCAAATGCTGTGTTGCTCATAAACAGATTATTCTCCACACATACTCCTAATAATCTTTCACTATTATCATTCACTCTATTATGGTGTGTTGTGCAAGGTGGGTTTAAGAAGGGAATGGGATATACGGACCAGGTCTTCTCGCTCGTATCAATCATTTAAAAATACCTAGTCAAAGGTCTGCGTCAAATGTTGTGGAGATGCGGTCCCTAAGAAGTATTTGTGATGTGAAAATTAGTGACAGAGTCAGGAATTTAGTTATAAGAGAACGTTGTGGATTGAAAGAAGATTTAGTGACAAGGATTGAAAAGGGCGTGCTTCGATGGTTTGGCCATTTAAAGAGAATGGATGATAGAAGACTCACGAAAGAACATTATAGTTCGAATGTGTGTGGAAGTGTAGGAAGAGATCGTCCACGGGCCACATTTACCGACCAAATTGGTGATAGCACCAGGAACCGACGAGCATGCATGCAGCGGCGATTGATGAATGTGGACGAAGCAAAGGAGTTGTGTCAGGACCTAGTAAGTAAGACGCCTGGCAGCGCCCAGGCTTCCAGGCGACCTAATTCCCTAACAGGCCTTTGCTTCATCAAGTGGTGGACAACCACAGGTACTGTCAGATGTTTGCAGTCAATACGCGGTATCACAGTTACCTAGGTACTTATCAAAGCACGACTTAGGCACACGCAGACCAGACTTAACTGGATTGAATAGTTGGACACTTTCCAATATTCAACAGATATTTGCACGAGCTAGCATGAAACAGCTTTGATCAATTATTTATGTATGCAAATCGGTGTTCTATCTCCTCGTTTGCCCTCAATTCTATAATCTTATAGCCCCACGGCTTCGGCGTGTGTTAAGACGTGACACGCGCCCCTATATGTACATATATTATTTACAAGTGTATTTCAGCGACTATAATTGATTATTATAAACTATACATATATCAATAAATATACATACAAATAAATATAAATATGGAAATCAATAAACATACATAGCTACTCGTAAAAGTTACAGAAATATATTTAATTACAAAAATATTTTGAAGTTTTTGATAGACTTCTAGTCTAGAATTTGGCAAACGTGTTACTTTGAAAACGTCGTCACGTCAAGCATTTTAATTATTGCTAAGTCACTAATATTAAATGGCCATAACATATGAAATGATGCAGCAACTGGATCGATATGGTTACGCTTTATCATCAAACTGTGTATACAAAAGTTACACAAGTTGTGATTCTGCCGAAGTCATGTTCTATCATTACAATCGGATCGCCGACGTCGAGAGTCGGATTTCGAATGAATTTATTTTAAAAGTAGTTAAAGATCTCTTCGTCACAATGGACGGCAACGGCAAACGGCAAACGGCAAACTGCGGATGGATGCGGACTGCCTAAGACCGAGATGATTGGTGCTTTTTGGGAGATGTTGAAGCGATGATAATGATAAACGGAAAATAATTGTGCCACACCAGTATGTCGAAAGAATGTTAAAATCGGCCGAAAATATCGTCGCTCTTAATAATAATGACTATAATGAGTCATGGCGTTGATTTTTTTCTATCCTATGATGGATGGGTAACCATGGATTTTCAAAAAAATAAAGAGGTTTGAAGCCTATTTTTTCGATTCTGTCATTCGTGTAAGCAATGTTACATTTTAAAGTGTTTTTTTTTTTGTTAGATTTAAGTGCGATAAACTGCTTGCGCTGGCTTAGAAAATCTGAAAATTATCAAGGTAAAACCATACAATGTGCATTCAGTAGAAATGTCACAGCTAAATGATCTCTGTTACTTTAAAAAACTTGACCTTTTCATGGCAAACCTATGGCGACCGTTTTACTATGTAATCTCCCAGTATTCATTGTTTATTCCATGATTTAGGTATTCTGAACCAATCTCGGCCAGACCTTTACCTACATGTACCTAGGGACTACTCACACAGCACGCAGTAGTTATGATAGGTAGGTACTTATGCTATTTACTACTGTATATTATATTTTACTGACCAGTAGTAATAACTAATTTCATAAAAATATTTAACATTATTTGCAATAATTATTGTCGTCTGTAAGTAGTTTTCAATCTGATTAATTGGCGAGCGGTAACAACCTGTATAAATAAACAAGTTTATAGCTCATCATATATAATCCACTCTTACGAAATATATTGTCGATTTGTTAAAGCTAGCTATAAAAAATGAAACACTAACCATGTCGACAGGAGAAATCATTGAATCTGCGTTGATGGCGATTTCCGTCCTTAACTATTTAATAAATAAACTGCGCACTGCTATCTCAACTAGACAGCCTGTTGTTCGTCACACCAACTGGCGAACAATTACATAGCAAAAGTAACGTTTGTACGACTACACTCCCCGACTCCCCGCAAATGACAGGCTCGAAGCCCTAAAGAATCCGAAAATAAAAATGTTTGTTTTGTTTTGATTAGCGAGCGCAAGCGGTACAAATTTACAAATATAACTCTACTAAAATTAATCCACACTCAGTTCATTAAAAATAATGTCTTGCTAGGAACCATTAAATTTGGACGGATAGTAGCGTCAAGTAGCATTGGATTTTGATTCGTCTAGAAATTACAATTATGTGATAAACGAATGTTTAAAACTGTAGTATTCGAAATAAAAAAAAATATTTTTATTGTTTTCGAATAGGTATTTAAAAATAGCTAATAATCCTTGTGACGTTTCTCCGAGAATACAATCATGTAAACAACATGTACCTATCTAAAAAACTTTTTAGCTGTACACGCTTCGCTGGCCTTAGAGTGCTCTAAGGCTATGGCACATTGTGGTTGCATTGATGAGCAATGACGAACAAAAATATTACGAAAAATAGCTAAATACAATATTGTAAAGCGGTTTGTTTGTATTTCGTATCCTCTAACCAACTAACATTTTATAATAATATTTATGTGGTATAGGTAGAAGTAGTATTATGAAGAATTTAGTAAAGGAAGATATACAGGGAAAACTACACAGTCATACTCAGTCATAGTAAAGTTTGCTAAAGTCATAGTAAAGCTGTTTATTGTCAAGTTTTTAGACGCGCTGACAGACTCATTTGACATTTGGAGCTTTGTGGTCTGTGGCTGTGGATGACATTATCAAAATGTCACAATTTCAAATGTCAAATCGAGTTGTCGACGTCGGACGTTGTCGTGTCGAATCAGTCTGTCGAATGTAATTTAATTGCATTCATTAATTCCCATCATTCATCTTTGCTGGGCTGAATTCAATCAGTTAATAATACCGACTTTTTATAACTCACTGTATTTTGTAGATATATAGATAATGCCTAAGAAGAAAACTGGTCAACGAAAAAAGGCGGAGAAGCAGAAACTGAGGCAGAAAGAAATTCGCAATGCTCGCGAGCACGTCGACTTGGCGCAGCATCCGTGCAATGTGCCCATGGACTGCGACAAGTGCCAGAAGTAAATATTAACGTTTACTCAACATCTCCCTAGTCTCATGCCAGTTCTCTAGCGTATGAACACTTGCAGCGTTATTCTGTCATAATAATGCTAAGGATTAATTGCATCTTATGGGTTTTCATCTGCTTCTTATGGTTATCTTGAGAGAGATCTGAGAAACTCATCTGAAGTACCTTTACTTGGTACACACAATCAACACAATCTTGAATTATTCTGTTTTTAAATGCTGTGTCTACTTGTTGGTCTATTTATGTTCAGGAATGTAAACCCCAATACATCCACTAGATGTTGACTATTATAATTGAAGTAAACTTATCCTAAAAGGTGTATATGAGGGTAAACACAGAGTGTGTTCAAATAGGTGCAGTTGTTACCTATTTTAACTTTGTGTGACAGGAAGCAGAAAAACCGTGCGTTCTGTTACTTCTGCCAGGCAGTTCAGCGGCTGCCTACCTGTGCACACTGCGGGAAGGTGAAGTGCATGCTCAAATCTGGAGACTGTGTTGTCAGACACCCTGGAGTGTTCACCACAGGGCTGGGCATGGTGGTGAGTTGACTCATTGTACTGTCATAACTAATAGCCCATCTCAGTAAACTACTAATTTATGCAAATAAATAAAATTAATAATAAATATAAATGTAACAACAATACTTTGAAGTTATATAAGTATAAGTACAGTATCAAAAAACTCTTTTTCAAATTTTTGTTTGTCTGTCTGTTTATTCTGGCTAATATCTGGAAGATGACTGATTTTGACAGAAAAATAGATGACATTATAAAGAGTAATTTAGCCTACTTTTATGTTAGAAACAAAATTTAGTAAAAACAAGAACAGCGCTAGTATTCAATAGAAACAGTAAAGACATCCAAATAAACAAGCTTGCATTACTTACATACTGGATTTCATTTCCAATTATATTTGTATGATTTTAATATGTGCTCAAATTAGTGATCGACCGAAGGTTCGATTTCGGTGGGTCGGAAATTTAGAGGTGCTCCAAGTACAATTTTTTTTTTTTTTTAGAGGGCTCTATTACCGATATTGAAGCCAAAACTGTAATTTTTTCATTTTTGTCTGTCTGTCTGTATCTTGGCCGCGCATCACGTCGAAACTACTGAATGGATTCAAATGAAACTTGGCATGATTTGAGTTCCTACTACGAGGTAGGACATGGGATACTTTTTATCCCGAAATTCAGCATGGTTTCTTGGAGAGAGGGGATGAAAGACAAAATATGTACTTAGTTGTAATTCAATAACACATAGTCCGATTTCTTTTATTCTGGTTTTTCTAGAAAGAAAAAAAATAAAAGATAACGGGAAAAGTTTTTTTTTTGTCTGCGAATGTACACTGCCTGTGGGAAGCTGGGACAGATATGTAAATATGGCGGTACGAAGTTCCCCGGGTCAGCTAGTGTACTATAAACTAGTTGCTGTGTACTTGTCTTATCCTCTCTACTTATGTGACTGTAATGCTGTCTGGCTTTTGTCAAAATTCATTTATTTTCCTCTTTTCGTAATATGTATTTAAAATTGACAGAATGAAAATCAGTACAATGTGGAGATGAAGTGTTTGTATTATTTTCTCTTTTACATTTCAAATAGATGTTTGCTCAACACAATTATAGCATTAAAACAATTAGTGTTCCCTATTATGTGAGTCTTAAAATGGTTTGTTGCTATCACCACTTCAGGAGTACAGACTCATGTTTGCATTAAAAAAATCATATTACTGATGACTTACCATCACCATCTCAATCGAGAGATGTCTACTGCTGAGTTATTTAGTTAAAAACGTATCTATTAGCTGTAACTTTTTACTCATCTCCAAATCGTTTTGTCATTATCAGAGGTGGATATGGAACAAATGTGTGCAAGTAGTATTTAAATGTTTCATTAACATTGTTTAGGGAGCGATCTGCGACTTCTGCGAGGCGTGGGTGTGCCACGGGCGCAAGTGCCTCACGTCGCACGCCTGCACCTGCCCGCTCATGGACGCCGTGTGCCTCGAGTGCGAGCGAGGTAATACCGTCACTGACAACTTTCATTTCTCTTTTTAAAGACAACTCCTGCACTAAGAACATATCTCATGTCACAAGGGACTTCACAAACGTGGATACAAATGGACACAAAGAATCGATCCTTGCAGTCGGTTAGCACAAGCGAGTGGACCGATCAGACGGCAATGGCGATTTAAACATTCATCTCACCGCGCCATACTCGTGTTCTGTACAATTTGTTATCCCGAGTGTGAAAGGTGGAAGCGTAAACGTGAGGCGTTCCTCAGGCGTGTGGGAGCACGGCGGGCGCGTGTTCCGGTGCTGCTTCTGCTCGGGGTTCCTGTGCGAGGACGACCAGTTCGAGCACCAGGCGTCGTGCCAGGTGCTGGAGTCGGAGACGTACAAGTGCCAGTCGTGCAACCGGCTGGGCCAGTACTCGTGCCTGCGCTGCAAGACGTGCTTCTGCGACGAGCACGTGAAGCGGCGCGGCGTGCGGCCGGCGCGCGGCGCTCCGCCCTGCCCGCGCTGCGCCTACCCCACGCACGTCACCACCGACCTCAGCATGTCCACGCGCTCGCACCGCTACGGCCGCCAGGGCGCCGCCACCTTCGCCGCCGCCGGGGGGGACGACTACGGCTACGGATACTCAGGTCGCCACATCCATTTTATCTCACATTTCATTCGAAAACATCCATTTTTACCTCACGAACTTTATGTTAAAAACTAAATTAAGCAGGGCCATTAAGTTGAATGTACAAAGTATGTACATTTTTAATTAACACGCTTTTATTAGCTGGACCTGTATGTATGTGTGCAACAAAATCTTTTTACTTCATTTTCACCTTCTTCTAGGAGTCCGATTAACTTGAAAATTTGCACAGGGGTCAAGGGCCGATGACAATACAATAATTTGAAAAAAAAAAGTGAAAAAAAAGTTTTTTTCTAAAAAAAAAAAATGTGGTGCTTCCTGAAATAATGTCGCCCCGCGCTTTTACATTAAAATTATTATGTCCAGATTGATTTATGATTTTACACTTCAAAAGCGATGTAAACCGGAAAATAAAAAAAAAACCCGATGAAATTGAGAACCTCCTCCTTTTGGAAGTCGGTTAATAAATAAAATACAAAATCGGTGGCAAGCGAGAGCGTAGTCGGGGTGTGGTAGGCATAACAATAGGGAATATGCATGTTTTTTGTTATTTCTTAATCTGATCATTTACGTCTCTATAACATAGAAAAAAATATGAAGAGGGTATTTTTCAAAGTGATATAAAACACTGACTAAATTTGAGCAATTCAAACGCCGCCATTTTGCGCGGTTTTGATACGGCCAATGACGTCATTGTCATTTCGTGTTTGTACTTTATACTTATTTAGAGTTTTAATTGCTATAAAAATCATCGAAGAAGTGAATTTTTCTCACAAACACTACTATCACAGTAGGAATTTCGACGCCGATAATTTCCATGAAGTGACCATCGACGTCACATTTCGTTTCGACCAATAGTGACGCGTTTTGTAAGTTTGAATTTCCCGCCCTTATTTTTCACTTTTTATTTAATATTTTCTGGGTTTAAATAATCATCATTACATAAAAAAATATCTTTTAAGTATATTGTAAAGAGAATAAAGCATTTAGACAAAAAAAATTGAGACAAATAAAAAATGTATGCATATTCCCTATTATGAAAACTACAATTCGCTGGCATTTCATTTACGTTCCCGAGCTTCACCCCGTCCTAATAACGAATCCTGGCACTCAATGGAAATACATAAATAGAAGATCAAACCGATACTACCTGGACCATTTTTTATTTGTTACCGACGTTGGGTTCCGCTCCATTTAAATAAAACTGAAGCTTTAATGTGCACGACGTCGTGTTACAGGCGAGGGCGAGGAGGGCGGTGCTGAGGGCGGCGACTACTCGTACTCTTACTCCGAGTCCGAGGAAGATTCCGACGAAGAGGAGAGCTCGGAGGAGGAGGGGTCGGAAGAAGAAGAATCTCCACCCGCTAAGCCTGAAAGTAGCAAAACCAAGTGAGGCGCTCCTTGCGACGCGTTACCAACGAGCCACAACAGCCTTTAGCCAGAGCGTTGACCCACTTAGGTTACTCAACCAGGAGATGGGTTTATATTTTTTAAGGGTAAATTGGACCCTCCCTGTGTTGAGAATATACTAATTATTATGTAATAAGGAGTAAGAATGTGTTGTTTTATTGTATGATGGACCCCAATACAACTTACTGCAACTAAACAATTGGATGGTGGACGGTGACAGGCTACTGATGTAATCGTGCGATGTGTAATTTGAGGATGCATATAATTATCTTGATATATTTATTTATTTTTTATTTATCTTTAAAAATCAACTCCCGGCACTAGGAATAAATCCTGTGCCGCGGGGGACTTTACAAACATACATGAAACGGACTTGACGAAGTAGGAAACGGTGTGGTGACCGTTAAACCACTAGGCCAAACGTGCAGTCTATATTTGATTTCCAGCATAAGTCTGAAGTTCTATCTAACAATGAGAATTCAGTTCCGATCTGCTCTCAATCGCACAAATGTCATAAAAGTTATCCTCGTAGTAGTATTAAGTACTAGCTGTTGCTCGCGGCTCCGCCCGCGTGTATGTCGGTTATCGCGGCAAATAGTAGTGTTCAATCCTCTCGCCAATGCAGCGATCACCTTGTGACGTTTGCAATACCTATAGCCCATAGTATAGGCATTCAATCGCTAACTATGTCACTGGAAAGAGCAATAAACCACGGCGGTTTCACCGTGTTCTTATTCTAAGCTAATGTAATTAAGCACTTACTGGAGATGTGTGGATTCCTTGATATCGGCGCTCCAAGGGCCCTTGGTGGTATTCTCTCTTGGTATTCTCTCTGCGTCGTCACACATACATGACTCCTAAAGCGCTGCACAACTTCCAAGGTATTCGAATTACAATACACTCGTTTCAACTATCGCGGAACGCGCCTAAACCGACGTGACTACTAAAACCCGCGAGTCCAAATCAGACCAATCACAATGGTAACCGACTAAACACCGAATTGGATGGACAATTAGCTAAATTACAATTAAAACGGTTCCCAAAACGACAATCGTCGACCGTTGACAACAAGCGTCTCAATAATCTGTCAACGTCATACCAGAAAAAATGACAATCAAAAATGTTGCCATTACAATGACGTTAAATTTCTAACAAGTAGCCTATGTGTTATTCTGATGTACCTATAAGCTATATTAATGTAAAGTTTCATCCAAATCCGTTCAGTACTTTTTGCGTGAAAGAGTAATCCATCCATACTTACAAACTTTCGCGTTTATAATATTAGTACCTATAGAGTAGTCTAAAATACAGTTTCAACTTTTATTCAAAAATAGTTGTTGCCCGCGGCTCCGCCCGCGTATATGTCGGTTATCGCGGCAAATAGTAGCCTATGTGTTATTCTGATGTATAAGCTATAGTACTGTAAAGTTTCATCCAAATCCGTTCAGTAGTTTTTGCGTGAAAGAGTAACGAACATCCGTCCATACTTACAAACTTTCGCGTTTATAATACACACATCAAAAGTGTCTAGGGATCAAGCATTTTTATGCCGATTTCTTGAGATTGAGATGTGGCTTTGGTCCTGGCCTGCTCAGTCGCCAGACTTGAACCCGATTGAGCATGCATGGGATATGCTACAGAGAAGAGCTCTGCCGAATATGGAGGGTATCCAGTCGCAAGAAGACCTTTTTTTGTTGTTGCAACGAACATGGGCGGCCATTCCACAGCGTGATTTGGATGAACTCGTTTTGAGTATGCCAAACCGATTCTTGTGTTGTTAGTGTTCGCGGTAGAAACACGGATTATTAATTGTTTAAGTTACCTAATAAAATTTTAAAGAAAACTGTTATTTCAGTCTTTTTTCGAACTTTAATGTTAGTGGTTCAAATGTCAAAAATCCCTTTATTAGGAAAATGGCAAATTTCTTTATTAATGCCAAGGTGACTTGGTTTATCGTTATTGTGACAAACGAAAACACTTTATTTGATGAATCCTTAAAGAAATTTTTTTTTTTTTTTTTATTTTTTTTTATGTTTGGCCCGCCAAAATGACTCTACTCTGCCTGATGGAAAGCATAAGCAGAATCCACGAGTGGTGGCCACCATACTCATTGCGAATGCAACAATGCAGCATGGCGACCCACACTATGGCGGCCTAGTGATGCTTGTGCATCTTTTAGTCTAGTCAACAAGTATGGAACTTGTTGACTAGACTAATTGGGCCTCCGGTCTCGCACTCACCAACGAAACACGACAGCACGAATGCTGTCATTTTACGTTGATTTTCTATGCGAGGGTAGTACCGCCCCGGTCGAGCCGGCCCGTTCGTGCTGAAATCAGCGTGGCTCTACTACCTTTTTCAATTTACTATCAATCAGGAGAAAAGTTATTGCAAAAATATATGTTCATCCCTAGACACATATGTTGATCCCTAGACACTTTTGATGTGTGTATTAGTATAGATACCTATGATATAATCGGTTTAACGACGTGTAATTTAAATTATGAGTTTCAACTAGTAATTCTTAGATAAATTCACGACAGTCATACCTAGTCATACATATGAAATTATGTGTATCTCGATAACAATGCTGAGTGAAATTATAAAGTAGATTTTACCTATTCAATTTTATTTATAAAGCACAGTCCCCCCTTGGTGCTGACATTAAACGTCTTTGACGACAGCCCCTACAAGCTACTACTCGACATAAATGTTTCCTTAGCTTTGAATATGGATTGATGTAGGATTGATGCTGCTTAGGGGCTGTTCAAGTATTACGTAAGCAGATTTATTACAATTATTTACCCCCCCCACCCCACCCACCTTGTCAGCAAAAGTAAGCAAAGCTCTTACCCCCCCCCCCCCCTCCCAAGCTTACGTAAACATTACTAAATAATTAAATATTATGGACATCTAACACAACGCCATCTAGTCTCACACTAAGCAGAGCTTGTATTATGAGTACTTAGGGTAACCAACTTTTTGATAAGAAATAAAGTAGGTATATTTAGGTCTGAAAAGAATATTAAACAGTATTTTAAGAAAATGACATTTTACTTGTTGTTAACTAATTTCTTGGGCACGCCGTTATTGCGGCTCAAGAGGAATCACGGGAGGCTCTCATACGGGTTGACACAGGTGATCACTGGGAAAGGATGCCTTGGAAAGCACCTGTGTCTGATCCGTAAGGAGCCAACATCTGAGCCACCACTGCGATGGCCAGACCGTGGATACGACACTCCACACGCTGGCAGAATGTCCGACGTGGGGTGAGCCGAGGCGCGATCTCGTGGCGGCCATCGGAAGGGGGGTTCTCTCGCTCGCTCACATGATTGCGGCCATGTGGCGGAGCGAGAGCGCGTGGAATTCTGCCGTCTCTTTCCGCGACCAAGTTATGCTTGTGAAGAACATGGCGGAGCGGGACCGGGAGAGGTTTAGAATCCTTCCTTTCCGCCAGGCCCGGGAACGGGCTAGGTACCGCCGCAGACGACTCCGACGCCGGAGATCGCAAAACAATCTCCGTCCTCCATAAGCGCAAGCCTGGAGTGACAAGTGACGCCACCAGTCACCCTAGCAGAAACAGGCCGGGGTAGTGGCGCGAGTTCTACATTCTACATAGCTTGCGGCCTTTTCTAAATAAAAAAGGAGCATCAAGGTTCCTACACAGGAGGGGGCCGTCTACAAACCATAGATGGCCCGATATACGTTGGAGTTCCAGGGATTTCCTACCGAGAGTGCACCTGGTTTCCCGGCACGGAAAAAAATTAGTTATATAATAGGGCGCGGTAATTCCCCTATTCGATTCTAAGCGAGTATGCATCATTTGTGGGAATCCCCAAAAATGTGTTTCGTTTTAAATATTGACAATGTGCAGGTTGCCATTTGTGTAAAAAAGTAAATAAATACTGCTGACGTAATCACCATCTAGACCCCCCCGCCCCTCATATCATCAAAAATAAGCAAAGCCAAGACTCCCCCGCCCTCCTATAGTGTTTACGTAATACTTGAACGGCCCCTTATTCCTACATTTACATTAATTTGTTGTATTTGAAAGTGATGGACATGGACATTTAATTTATTGTTGTATTTCATCTATTTAGTTTCTTTAAATTATATATTATGTACTTTTTTCATTTTCTTACGTGGAAGTTGAATTGTATAGTGATTTTCTTGTGTATGATTAGTTGTGAGTTAGGCTTGTAATATTAGTTCAAATTTGGTATCTTTCTGGTTTTTAGTGTTGCCACAGCCTACCCAAATGAGCCAGCAGGAGCTGACGGTAGAGTTTAGTGGCTTCGTTAAGTGATTATCACGATGGTTAGATTTGTATGCCATCTTTATGGACAGGTCGACTCAAAATTATGAACCTTTCTATAGAAGCATCACATATTTTTAATAAATGTTCACAGATTAAAATAATACAAAATTTTAACAAAAAAAACCGACTTCAAGAACAACCAAATTAAATTGGGTCCACATGGGAAGCATTAGCTTTCAAACAAAAAAAGAATCATTAAAATCGGCTCACCCAGCCGAAAGTTATGAGGTAACAAACATAAAAAAAACGGTCGAATTAAGAACCTCCTCCTTTTTGAAGTTCGTTAAAAAAGACACCTCTGTGGTTTGTTTTGGCCTTTCATTCCAGAGTACCTCAGGAAATGCCGGCGCCTTCTATCTATGAAGATGGACTTATAAAAATAAAGCATACTGATAATATCTGTAAAACATTTAGGTACTTATTTTCTTAACACGCCGGCTAGAAGCGTTCGTTTTCAAATTTTCTTTCCTTTTGGAGTGCTCTGTCCAGTGTAGTTTGCTACAATGCTGCGTACTTTATTTGGCTCTTAAACACAGGTAGGAGTACGGTAGTGGGAAGTAGCATGCGGAAGTTATTGAATAGTAAGTTTTACATGAATAGAGGCCTCGCGGCTAAATAAGTGAAGAAGGTCCCTAAGTAGAATACAGCTGTTATTACTGACGCGTATTTGGAAAATAATACATTTTATTATATTTGGAAAATGGCCCTAATAAGGCCTTGATTATTGGAATCAAAGACGCAGTCAGTACATATTCCAAAGAGAACAGTAATACTACGGGAATGACATATTCTCTATGTTGGAGTCTGAATAGAAATAAAAAGAAAATTAAGCATACGATGTTAGGGCTGCCATGTTGAATAATATTTCAACTAACATTCAAAGATTCAGACTTCTCAAAAACATTTCTTGAAAACCTTTGTGATTTCATTTGTGTTTTATCACATGAGTGTATTATTGAAATTAGATTAATTGGCATATAAAAATGTAACGTCAATTATCTATGTACTGTAACAAAATATTTTTACAAATTGCATATGTATTGTTATATGGCAACTTATGAAATTCATATGACATTTTGATTTGACAGCTACGCAGTCAGTCGCTTCGTCTCGTAACTTTTATTCGTTTATTGAATAGGGTAGTGTTAGTGAGTAGTGTGTGACTCGCTGTTTGATCGTCTGACCGTCCTTCCTATCCGTCCGTTGGTTTATTAGTGTGGTGAAGTGTCTTAAAGATCGCGCCGCGATGGTGGCGGCGGAGCGCTCTCGGTGAAAGTGTCTTGTGTCTGGTGTTGTGACCGTGAGCGTCGGCAGAGTGGGTGACGATGGGCGTGGGCCTGCAGCCGCTTGAGTTCACCGAGTGCCTGGCGGACAGCCCGCAGTTCCGTGAGAACTTGCAGAGGCACGAGAAGGAGCTCGAGCGCACCAGCCAGCAGATCAAGCGTCTCATCAAAGAAGTCAAGGATGTCGTGCAGGCCGCCAAACGTAAGTGCTCTCTATGTCCTTTCACTGTATACTCGCGCGGCACACTGAGCGCCAAGGTCACCCCTCGTTACTCACGCACCACACAAAGGAACCTCCGCGCATTGTATAGCAGGTAGAGGTAATGGACGCTTCGTGCGCGAACTTATATTGCACTAGGCATTCAATTTGATAGAGATTATATTTAATTAAATACAAGTCTTTAAAGAGCTCTGAATGAGAGTAACAGATTTGATAAGAATTTGTATTAGGTGTGTGTGTGATGGTCTACTGGTACCTGTAAGGAAGTTATGTTAGTGTGTTAGTATCTGAGTAGTCTCGCGGATGTATGAGGTGTGTCTTGCCTGGCACATCCTGTAACAAACCATTCTCTCTGTAATAATGGGCACAGTTAATGTGCATAGCAGCTGATAACAACTCCTCAGACTATTGTTTAGTGAAACAACACAGATGCATCCCTGACACTACACACAAATGCACATTAATGAGGAGCCCTTCAACATACATACAGTTACGTTAGCTGCTATAAAGCAATTCTTGTTCTGATTGTATGTTATCAACTGCTAGTCCCAATATTTACATGTAGGTATTTACTTGTGATTGTGAACTGACTCGCTCATGTTGGACGGCAGCTTTTGAATGAATGAGTCATTAATCAATCTCGTTATATTGTAAAATGTTAAGTAGTCAGTTGTATTCACCCTGTTGTTGCACAAAATGAAGTAGTTGCACAGGTGACATGTTCACCCATCTACTTATGTAATGTATTTTATCAGTGCATGTGTACTGTTATATAACACAGCCAATAACCAAGGTAATGTATATGTTAAAAAGATTATTTGCATGATAGGTGAAGACAATTTAACTTTAACTGGAAACTCAGCCAAGACTTCTCGAGGGGTGTAGAAGACGAAAAGGGATGTAATGTGTATAGTTGTCAACCAGCTGGTATGTAGGCTCTTTACAAAATTGAGTAAATTTCATAGCAAGTCTGAATATGAGGCAGCACCTGCACAAGTGACTGCACCTGTTGCTGTTGCGTGCTGCGTGCTGCAGTGACTCACACTGCTCCACATGTTGGTATTTGTGTCAATGACTTAGTTAATTAGTGTCTCTGAGCAGCTTGCCGCATCTCAGTGCATACATTAGCTGCTCTGTTACACAATGTTTGTGTCCAACTGCAACCTACTTACAATGTACCAAACTTTACTATGTTTATATTATATATACCCACTCAAATAGATAAAGCACATATGCTTTGGTAAAACTTTCTTAAGTATAATTCCTTTTGTACACATATATTACGTTATGCACTGTGTGCAACCTTGTCTGTGGGTGCCACAGTAAGTGGTCAATTACATCTCATATAACATAGAAGTGTTGTGATGCCTGTCACAAACAAATCATAGAATCCATTTCCATTGTCATGTCTATTTGTTTTTGAATTTATTTGTAACTACCAAATGAGTTTGCCTATGATTGTAATAAGAGGGGTATCATTATATTAAAGTGTTATACACATAAGACTGCATTTAAAGTGTTTATCGCAATGTACTCGTAAATCCAAAACCAAGATGAAAAAGTACTTTAAAATTGCATATTCGAAATAGTTTTGTTAACTTTACATCATGTCAAATACAGCAGTACTTCTAATATGAATTTAGGAACAGAATCCTTCAGATTGTAGACTGATAAGAGTACTTCATGAAATGTAGTAAATAATATATTATACACACTCATATGCAATTGTCAAGTGTGCAGTGGTGCGTGGTGTTTATTGCGGCGCGTCGTGTGTTGCATACAGCTAGTTAAGTGAGACCGTGCTATAATTGCACAGCGAGCGGCGCGGGCGCGGTGACTCAGTACCGCTCCGGTGACAGCGCCGCGCCTTATCAGCGTAAAACACGCGCCCACAGCGCCTCTAGCGCACATCGCAGTTTGGACATCACCACTCACATTGACATTGTTACGTTGTCAACAATGCTAGCTCAAGCTAAACCCAGTTGTCACTTGCCCACAGATAAATTATACACACGGAGACATACAATCACTGAACTCAAAGTCATGAGTAAAATGGTCAAACCAAAAGTATAACTAAAGGAAATGGATAACATCAACTGTAATGGACTGCCAGTGTAAGCAATAGTTGGAGTAAGTCAGGTTCGAACAACTGTACCTCGAGCTGCTGCTGGAGAGTCCGAGCCCTCTTACCACTATCACAGTACACAGTGCAGGACACTTTTACACAAATATGAAGCCGAGGAAACTCGTCCACTTACCTGATCTTAACTAGCCTGCATTGCATAATTTATTTTACACTAGTTGTTGCCCACGGCTCCGCCCACGTGTGGTCTAATAGCCTATGTGTTATTCTGATGTATAAGCTATATTACTGTAAAGTTTCATCCAAATCCGTTCAGTAGTTTTTGCGTGAAAGAGTAAGAAACATCCATCGCACCATACTTACAAACTTTCGCGTTTATAATATTTGCGCGCTTTGCTCAATTACTCAATGGAATTGACAAGAAAGAGTCTTAACAATGGAGTAGTTACATTATTACATACGGACAGTGAGCAAATAAGGATTCTTACATTATATGCGCAATTCTATTAGCGTATCGACTATTGGTTAGACAATTGTGTAAATAGTATTGGCGCGAAGAGGTCGATGTTGTTTTATCGCGATAGTACTTATTTGGACACACTGTAAACAATATGTATACACACACAACCAATAACACCATTTTACGTCAAGGGTTGAGACTAGAGACGGCCTCCTTGGTCTAGCGATTAGTGTAAGTATGTGACTGCCGATCAAAAGGACTCACGTTCGATTCCCGATTCCCGGGTCGGGCCAAAAGTGTTTTTGGGTTTTTCTAACAAGAAGTTCTTAAAAATTGCCAGGAGTATAGAATTTTGGTGGTGTTTCAAGCCCGTGCCTCGTAGTGCACGTAAAGCCGTCGGTTGTCATGAACATCTATGGCCATGGTTACTAAAAAGTCAGTGCTCTCAAGTGCACTGACAACTAGTTCAACCTTCAAATTTATTCAGTTCGCCATAACTATAACTAAGCAGATGATGTTTATGACTAGAGTACTTCCAGCTTGCATATATCGTCCTAAAGTTATTTCAACTGTCAAGGTGGTCATTATGCGTGTAGGTGTAGGTGAGCGCGTGCGCACATTATGTTGAAGGCTTGCGTGCCGATAAGGCGGCGCGGCGGTGGCGACGATAGGCAGCGCTGTCGATAACGCTCCGCGCACTATCTGCTCGTTTCTTAATCTGTTCTTTAATCGGTGATACAGTGATAATGCTATCATCATTAACTTTCGATTCAAAACCATACCGTCAACATTGATCGACTGACCTCATAATCATTTTGTTTTCAAATATACTTCTTACCTTAGCTATCACTGAACGAAATATAACAAGTCTGGATTTTATATAAGTAAGACCATCTATTAGAATGCGGCGGGCCGTGTCACTGTTGAGAGTTTCAATCGACTAAACAGATATGTCCCGTCCCGCGGGATGACATCACTAAATCATCATCCCTATCTATCCCATGAGTAAGGAAATATTCAACTAGAGGGAAAGGTGTAAACTCCGCAGCAATATACCAACCCGTCTGACCAGCGTGGTATAATAACCCAAATCTCCTTTTTGAGGAGAGGACTATGTCCAGTGTCCAGTCGTGTGCACTGTGAAGATTCTTTATTCGCTCCTTTGAGCATTTTTCTGGATGAGGATGTCTTTTGGTTTGAATAGGAAGACGAAACCTAGTGCTTCAACGGCCAATATAACAGCATCTTTTGAAATCGATTTAGTAACAACATATCACTGGAAAGTAGCCGTGTTGGTCATTTAATTCATTCTAAAATGTTCAATGTTTTTTTTTAAGAAATTCATGTACATATTCGCAACAATAACCAGTGAAAAGTAGGCAGTAGTACGTAAGTACTATTAGTTATTCTGTGGCAGTAGCACAGCACTCCTTGCTGTATCATATGCGCCTCATAGGTAATCGGTATACCATAGCGAGATTAGAGGCACACTAAACGTCACAATTCTTGCGATTGTGTTTTATTTTATGCGCGCTGATTACGCACAAACCGATATTCAATCTGTTGTACAATGCAAATATATTCAAAACGACCCTTTATTTGCGATATTGCTCTCAAAAAAATGACACATTATAAGCCTTAAGAGTTCTGAGAGAGTTCCGTTTACAAACAATTACATTATTTGTTTACAAAATGATCGACAGGATAATTTATTCGTGGTTAATTACCTTCCTTAACCAGCTAGATACATGTGTATGTTAGCGGCGCAAAGGACAATGATCGCATACAAACAATACTCGTAATACCTATAATCAATGTTGATTTTCGTTGTCATATTCCCGATTCTGTATATTATCATATTTCCCATATTCTGATTAACTACCTACGGCCAGGTTCTACTTGCACCGCTGGCGACGACCTTGCTTTTTTTGATGTCATGATTGTAAGGTGACACCCAACTTTATTTTACGTTCAAAATTCAATTGCCTGCTAGATCCAACAAGACAAGCACTAAGTGCAAAATGGTTGTGAAAATCATTTTGCTTAAATATGCTTTATATACTTTTGAATGCGTAACCTATTGAAAAAACACACAAAATCATGTTCAAAGCGAACGTTGTTATGCACAATGTCCCATCATTGTCAGAAATTGCATAAGGCGCCGTCCTACGTATGGATGACGGGCGACGCTATGTTGAATCATCGGATATTTTTCCTGTACATTTCTGGTGAATCTTCAGTTAGAAGTAATTTTAAAGACATTTAGGAAAACGGTATAGTTCCTTAAGACGCACAGTTGGACACCATTCATCATTAGTGCTGTAATTTTCCTTGACGTGTTGGTCTTAGACCTTGAACGTCCTTGTGTGTGACCGGTGTCACTAAACATACTTTAACAATTTGTATAGTATGAATAGCAATACATAAGAAAATGTCGTGATTAGTGATTTAGCGCCCGTTTTCGTCGTTTGTCTCGTTTTTATTCTCCGATGTTTGGCACCAGTCGAAATGATCATGTTTGTTAACAAGAAAATAATATTAATTAACGTCATTTTTGTAACGGTCAGCCTTGCATTTTTTTTATGCAATCGACATGAAAATAGTTTTTTCTGTGGCATCTATGCAATATAATGGCCAATATTAATAAACTTAATTTTTAAACAATAAACTTAACTTGGCCACTAGCCGGAGTGATCTGAGCCTTCTCTTCCCCTTTTCCATATCCTGTCTCCTCAAACATCTATGTAAGCTTTGTACACTCAAACTGAGTTCGATAAGCACACCCGTAAATTAATCAGGTGTATGATGTAATATTTTGTCCAGGGTTGGGCACGGCGCAGCGGGCGCTGGCGGCCAGCATGGACCAATTTGAGTTTGCGTGCATCGGCGCCTCGATGACGGAAGACGAGCGCGTCATCAGCCGCAGCCTGCACCACTTCGCGCACCTCATCAGGACCATCGAAGACGAGCGGGATCGCATGGTCAGTACTTTACAACTGTATCACTCGAAGCCTCCACCCTGAGGAACTAATAGCAAAAACTGTGGTGGGAAATGTTATTGGTGTTGATTTCTTAGCACTGTCACTTAAACTAACCAGAAGCACTACTACAATGAAGCAATGGTTCTTCCGCGTTAGGAAACCGGTTTGTATTGAAGGCCACCACTGCATCGGTGCGAGCACACCTCTCATGGCGCGCCGTCACAAAGGTGAAGCAGGTGTGCTCCGCCCACATTCAATAGGTATACGTAGTGTAATAACGTTGGTAATGAGATCCTAATTATATCATATACTCTGTGACGTAGGTAATTTAGTACTTCTTAGAGTGTGTAAGGTCGTTGTAGTTATCTGTCGTGCGGCTGTCCTATTGGCTCTGTGCATTTCAGATATATATATGTATATGTATGTATATTATATCCCTAAATATATCTCGAAACCACTATTTTTATGCTGCAATGTTTAAACCGATGATAATTGTTTGCGATATACAGTTGTGAAGATTTATACGCGACTGCAAACGATGCCAAAATTAGCATCTAACAAAAACTTGTTTGAAAAGCGCAGGTGAGATTCTAGTTTATTAAGATAAATTAAACCTGCTCACTTCATTACTCAAGGCAACATTCTATCAACAATAAACGAAGGTATGCGAGTGGGCAATATAATATCTGCGTCGCCAACTAATAGGTACATAATGTAGGTTAGGTACGTGTGTAGATGTGTGTGTGTACGCGTGTGAAGTCGGCGGATGCGGACTTGTTTATAAACAAGCGCGACGTGACCTTCGGGGAATTACTTTCCATTTATTGTTGAAACGATCACTTTTACTGGTGCACGAGGCGGCTCCGAGGGGTGAATGCTAACGAGGGCGTTGACACAATTAGTGCGCGTTACGTCACCGCACACACGCGTCCAGGACACGGACACGCTCCGCGCGCGTCACGTCGCGCCACCGGATTCTCAATGCCGAGCGCGTCCAGTCTCGGCCCACTCCAGCTGTCTCATAGTCTCATGTGATTCATGAGTTCATCACCCGGGAAAGGATGATGCGCACACTGTAGTGCATGTGTGTATGGGTCTCTTACGCCGAACACACGCCTACCACAAGATTCGGTTCTGATTTGTAAAGTGCTGCAATTCTATAATTAAGGATAAGTCGAAATTTAGAAAACACCTGATCGGAACAGTAGTCATCATTCCCTGAAAATGAAAAGAGAACGTTAGTCTTTTCCTTGACCTGAATAAGCGGGAGGAAAAAAATTATGAAAATCCATTTCTAACGTGTTTTAGCGGGAGAGAAAGTTGTATGAATTTTCAATACTCATGTGTTATCTTATCTATGGCGCGCGCCTGCCCAAGGAGTTTTCATATAATTTAAATATGGAATCACCGTGCCACTGACATCCTTTTGTGAAGAATAAAAAAAAAACAAAAGAAGCGCGAAATATCGGTCAAATTCTAAGCTAAATTATGTCTTACATTACATGATGTCTTACGTTTTGATTTAAATACTTTCTACAATACAAGTCTTTAAATGTTCCTCACAGGTGTAGTATAAAGCACTGTGTAGCACTTGGGTGAAAGTCCCATTCCTACCTCGGGAGTATTGTGGCCCTAGGCTGCGCCTTCGGGCCACACACTGCTCCCTCGCTAGTAATCGGTCCCTTTCCTCCCTCGGTGAACAATGTACTATAGCTTTTTGTTTTTATAAAATTTGATAGAGTTCAGATTATTTATTACAGATCCAAAAAGTAGTTGTGCTGTGACGTAGTTGACGGCTTTTTCAACGTTTTGTTTATACAGCGATACCGTGGCACAGGTTTAGTTCAATAGGAGTCATGGAACACTTAATTATTTATTGCTCACAATAAATTTCATTTAATCTGCATTATGAGTAGGTAGTTGTTAAATTTAATTGTGCTAATTCTGTTGTTGACATCACTAAACTAAAATTCACTAAAATTTGTTGTTGGTTGTCGTTTACAGTAAAATTTTCGATATCTCAAATCTTAGCTTTCACTATACGCATACATATTTGGTTCAGTACCAAATAAAAGTTGATCGGAGCCAACAACAACAAATTTTAGTGAATTTTAGTTAAGTGATGTCAACAATCGAATTTGCACAAATGTATTCAAATTGTAAAAACCTTACTAATCGCCATCATGTTCAGCTTTAGCGTGAGTACCGTTTTGGCTTTTAAATAAGTTCATTACCATTAATTATTTCATTCATTAAAATGTACGTTAAATACGTTACTGTTTTACATGTACGAGTATGTTGTTAGTAACAAAACACGCACACTGTTATTTATGTTTTTATCTCTTTCAAAGCAACTGAGATCAAGTGTAGTAGTGTAGGCTCTGAGCCAAGTCTGTCAATTAACAGACAACAGTAGAGAGAGCACGCCTAGTTTACAATTGATTCACCAGAGCAGCAGTGTAATGTCGGTACCCTATTTATTGAGAATCAATATTCAAAGTGTAGAAACAAGAAATCAGACATTTATAACAGACTTAATTGTATATGTATATAATATATACATAGGAATTCACGAATCCGTAATTTAAAAAAATGACACCCTGATGACATTGACGGTACTTATATTTATGAAAACATTATGTATGAACAAAGTTCGTTAGTTTAACCAACGCGCGTTTAGATCAACAAAATCTGTAAAATACCTACATAATATGTAGGTATTTTACAGATTTTGTTTTTTACAAGTTTTGAGTTTATATAATAGGATGTCCCCAATTTTTCATCAACTAAATAAGGAGAAATTTTAAACTTGTAAATAGATGCGCGTTGCCAGAAAGTTCAAATCATCATTTAAAATGAGGATTTTGTTGAATTTATTCTGGAATGTTCTATCAGTAGCAGTAGCAGTTGAACCGGCGACAGTTGACGGTGACGCAGGGCGAAAGTAAAACCGGCCGCTTGATCTGTCCGATCGCATCGGTTTATGATTACACAACCAGTACGTGTACGGTGTAAACATTACGCTCTCTGCTTGCGTATCGATCTGTCTGTCCCCGATGCTTAACACACTTCTATAGGTACAAAGTTCCATGGAGAAAGTCCCGAAATCAAGGAGCCTACCGGCGCTGGCGCAGTGTCGGTCCCGTGCCGAATGCCTGCCAATTTGAAAAGTTCACTAATGCACTTTTGTCAAGCTTTTCAAGGCTGTACCCCAACGTTTGTAAAGTTTCGCACGCTCTCCGTCTGGCTTAGCGGCGTTTCACGACGAGAAATCTGAACCGGAATTATTGTTGCTCATAAATGCAATGAAAACATTTCCGTCCATTAGTGGCCGGAGTGGGACACATAAGATGCAACTACAAGAAGAACTACAACGCTTGCGACGTGTTGCCGAAATACATATATTTGCACAATATTTATTGGCTTGGTGACTTAATGAGATGGCAGTTTGCGTTACGTATTGCAATGTTTAGGACGGACTACAAACACAAAATTATTAAAAAAAAACTAACTTATAATCATGGGTTTCACCCACGGAGCAAAGTCACCCACACTTTTCGATTGCTTAATTAGTTTTGTCATATAACACCGTATCTTCTAGATGATTTATAAGCATTTTTAGTGTTATGACACCAAATTGGATGACCTCTTTGCTAATTGCTAATTGTCTATGGTTGATAGAAGAGTGCTGTACGATACACGTATGCATGTAATGAGTAGGTATGTACATGGGCCCAGTGGCCAGTAGGCCGAGATACGTACGAGCCGGCACTTAGTGAAGTGATCATGATGCCCGCACAATAATAGGTCTTTACCTATGAAATTGCCGTTTTGTATGCAATAAGTGAAAGTACTTATTTTTTCAAACTTTTTTATTTCTGTTATTCGAAGTAATCACCCATGCAATCGACGCATCTTTGCCAACGCATTGGCAGTTTATTGATGCCCTTCTTATAAAAATCAACTGGACGGGAGGCAACAAACTCTTCAAAGGCATTTCCTCTCGGGAATTGAATTTTTTACCCACTAAAAAGTTGTCTAAATTTTGGAAAAAGTAATAGTCGGTAGGTGCAAGGTCTGGTGAGTATGGCGGATGAGGGAGAGCTTCCAACCCCAGCTCTTGCAGCTTGGAGACTGTCTGTTGCGCAGTATGGGGTCGCGCGTTGTCGTGAAGGAGCAGTGGGGACGACCGATTGACCAAAGCTGGTTGCAGATGTGCAAGCTGCTTCTCCATCATTCTCTCCAGTTCTTCACAGTACACATCTGCATTAATGCTCATGCCGTTTTATAAAAAGCTGTGGTGAATCACACCCGCACTAGACCACCAAACAGTGACCATCACCTTTTTAGGGGTCATTTTTGGTTTAGAGCATTGCTTTGGTGCTGAACCAGGGTCTAACCAACTTGCTGAGCGCTTTCAATTGTTGAACAGAATCCATTTTTCGTCGCACGTAACAATTCGTTTCAAAATTCCTTCATTTCTTTGCCTGTTGAGCAGCGCAAAGCAGGTCTCGACGCGTACGTTGCGCTGGCGATCGTTAAGGTCGTGGGGCACCCATTTATCAAGCTTTTTTACCTTGCCAATTTGTCGCGAATGGATCAATATTGTTTTGATGCTTACATTAAAAGCTGCTGCTAGCTCAGCTATAGATTGAGTTTCGTCAGCTTCCACAATCGCCTTTAATTCATTATTGTTATCCAAAGTCTCCGGACGACCGAGAGCTTCATTTTTTAAGTCAAAATTTCCAGAACGGAACCGGGAAAACCAATAACGGGTTGTGCGTTCGTTTGTACAGTTCTCTCCGTAAACGTTTTTGATGTTACGTGCCGTTTGTGTCGCGTTGGTGCCACGACGGAACTCATATTCCATAATTACACGAATTTTTAAAGTATCCATTATGACGAAAAATGTTTAAATGTAATGAAAATACAACCCTAATCAAAAAACAAGAGACTGAGTTTGTAAATAGAATGTCATGGTTTTAAAACAAAATTAATTTGAATTTAGAATATAGAGCCATTACAAACTTTTCTTTATTTGAAATGACCAGTACTGAAAAACGGCAATTTCATAGTTAAAGACCTAATATATTCACACTCGGAGCTTCAAAAAGGTTATCACAACAGAGGACGAGCCTGTGTACCACAACACAACATTGCGCTTTGTTATGGAAACTGGGAAAACAACAGTGTGTCAACGTTTTTTTTTTTTTTTTCTTTTTTTTTTTACGTGTGGAAATCCCCTCGGACCGTCACCCCACCGGGGCTTGCGGCGGGGCGGTGTGTCGGACTCGAACCGACTAAAACCACACGGTGTGCCACTCTGCGCCTATGAAGGGAGGAATCCGGGAACTGCAGTTATTAACACGTCCGGACCCCTCCCAGCGCTTGCCCGCACTGAAGCGGGCACCGTCTGCTGTTAAAAACTCTCAATTAGGCGACGTACGGCACACGCGTACGTCGCCCCCTCGCGGGAGGCCACTAGAGGGCGGTACTACCCTCGCACAGAAAATCAACGTAAAATGACAGCGTGCTGTCGTGTTTCGTTGGTGAGTGCGAGACCGGAGGCCCAATTAGTCTAGTCAACAAGTTCCAAACTTGTTGACTAGACTAAAAGATGCAGCAGCATCACTAGGCCGCCATGGTGTGGGTCACCATGCTGCATTGTCTGCATTCGCAGTGAGCATGGTGACCACCACTCTTGGATTCTGCTTATGCTTTCCATCAGGCAGAGTAGAGTCATTTTGGCGGGCCAAACATAAAAAAAAAAAAAAAAAAAAAAAAAGAGCGGATGGAGGGGAAAGCCCGTCCCGACCATCCGCGGCCACACTCAGGGCGGCATGAGGCGCTGATAGGCGCGCCTCCGCCGCCCGGTTCGCCGGCGGCGGATTGGGTCCGAGTGGACATAGTCCTCCCGGGCCTTCTCCGCCACCTCCTTCTGCGAGATTACATCTTCGCAGAAGGTTGCGACCGCGGTAAAACTGCTATCGCTACCGGCCATGGAGCGTATGACGGCCGGTAGCGAGAGATCCCCTCCGATGACTGCAGTGAGGGCCCGGCGCTGCGACGCCCATGCGGGGCAGATCGCCAGCGTATGCTGGGCCGAGTCCTCACTGCAGTCGCAGTGGTGGCAGGCGGGACTCAATTCCCTCCTGGCGAAGTGTGTCAACGTCCTCCAACGTTGCACGTATATCCTTACTAATGTTATGAATGCGAAAGTAATCCTGTCTGTCTGTCGCGCTTTTACGCCAAAAGTACCTACTGAACTGGGTGGATAATTTTTGCGAAGTTCAGTTTTGTCATTGAATACATTGATATGTAGTGTTTGTATGCACTGCTATAAATTTTTTGCAAGAAATATTAAAATAAAAAATTTTAATTACTTTCATAAGTACTACTGTACTGTACTACACATAAAAACAAAACAACACCAAAATGGTGAAACAGATGATTGGCTTATTGTGGAAAAAAACAGATTGCCATGTAGCAGTATAAAATCAACAAAAAAAAAAAAAAACTTTCAAATACTTATCACAATTTACTTACCTTGAGAACAAAATATTATAATATATTTTCGTCAGGATGTGATATTTTCAAAAAAAGTTTTATCAAATACATATATGTTTCGAGTTTGTTGGGTTATTTTATCCAAGTAGTTTATTTGTTTTTAACCTACTTCAAAAAAGGAGAGTTTATGAATTTGACTGTATTTTTTATTTATGTTTGTTATCTCATAACTTTCGACTGGGTGAACCGATTTTGATAAGTCTTTTTTTATTTGAATGCTGATGCTTCCCGTGTGGTCCCATTTCAATTTGGCCCAGTTCTGGAATTCCGTTCTTATTTGTTAAAATTTGCGATTATTTAAGTAAAAGGTGTTGATGTGTTTTATAAAGTATTGTCAAGTGCTACTTCCGTAGTATTTCACGTTTCATATTTTTCCTTATTAATGTCTGCGGTTCTATTGAAAGTACACGGTTCGTGATACTCACGGCACGATTTTATTCACTTCAGCATTGCCTTATGTTGAAATTTTAGTCACTTGGTGAATATTAGTTTTCATACCATTGAAATCTATACAAATAAATAAAATTTAAGTGTCTGTTTGTAATATGAAAATAACCGCTTTTTACTACCAGTAAATGCATATGTACAGTCTTGGCCAAAAGTAGTAGGCACCCCTATAAAACATGAATAATTAAAAAAGTATTGAAAAAAAGTGTATTTGTCTTTAACTATTGTCAATCTAGTATCCTTAAACGATAATAGAAACAATAGCTAGCCAATTTCTATGGCCTATAAATTATCTGGAGAAGAAAACGAAAAATACGGATAGTAAAAAAAAATATCCAGACACATTGTCAGTTTTTTATTTGTTAATATATCAGCGTATAAAAGTTACCGTGTGTAGTTTAGTGATGAAATTGACCTTCTAATTTATCTAAATGCCAAAAAATGTGAATTGTGTATTGAGAAACGAATAATAATGCAGTTTTGCACGAACAAAGGAAGTCTCAAGTAGGGATTACTAAAATTGTAAAATGTACACGGTGCGCAGTGTAATCTGCTATTAAACGGTTTGTAGAGAATGTTTCACATGTAAATAAATCCAGCCTGGCAGTAAATGTGTGACTACTAAGCGCCAGGATAGAAAACTCATCTAGGAATCTCGGAAAAACCGCGAGAAAAAAATTTTGGTTGTTGCTCTGACCGAGGAATTTGAAGAGACTGTTAGTGCTCGAACAGTAAGAAGAAGACTTGCTAAAGCAGGATCAAAAGGCTATAAAGCAAAAAAAATACCATGGCTCTCAGAAAAAAAACAAAAAGCTCCGTTTGAAATGGACTCTTCGACACCAACATTTCACGGAGACAGATTGGTCAAATGCTGTGTTATACGATGAATCAAACTGTAAAGATAAGGTTTTATTTAATTTTTACAAACAATAACACTAACCGTTCTTATCTTACACTTCCCTAAAAATAATGAGCACACATTTAACCTTTTTTTTTTTTGCTTTCTCAAGAATTCCCCACAGCGGCTGTAACATTTATGAGGTGGCGCATCGGCGAGGAGTATCGTATAGATTGTGTGGTGTCTACTGCTAAACACGACGGAGGTAGCAATATTATCTGAGGCTGCATGGCAATCAAGGTGTGCCGGCAAAATGTTCGCTTGTGAAGGTCTTATGAACAGCCCAAAGTACATAAATGTGCTGGAAACTCTGCTATCGGGTTCCCTTACGTGCATTTTGGGTGACATAAACTTAAATGAAGTTAAATTCCAACAAGACAATGCTCCTTGTCATAAATCATCAACCACAATGGGTTGATTTAGAAATAACAACATTGACTTGTTAGATTGGCCTGCGCAGTCCCTAGATCTGGGGTTTAGATCCGGGGACTACACCCCATCGAGCATTTTTGGGGTTTTCTGAAGCGCAAGGCCTGTGAGCATATTATATCCAAGACAGTATTAAAAAATGCCTTAATTCATGAATGGAATGCTATAACTGCAGCCGAATGTACAAGGCTTCTAAGCAGCACACCCCAAATAATCGCTGCTGTGATCAAAGTTAAGGGTGGTTCAACTAAATATTAGTTTTTTTTTTTTTTTTTTTTTTTTTAGTTTTTTTTTTTACGGTGTTAACATACTAATGTTGAAATCGAAACTAGTTTTAATTTTTACCTTAAACATGTAAAAATCCATAATTTATAGGGTGCTTAATACTTTTGGCCAAGCCTGTATGTATACGCGGTACTTTACCTAAATAACATTTTTTTTCAATTTTTATCTGTCTGTCTGTTCCGGCTAATCTCTGTAACGGCTGGTAGCTGATGATATAAGGAGTAACTTAGGCTACTTTTTAGACAAGCTTCGACCCGTGGCGTTACCTGCGGTTGATGTTATATCGCGGGAAACACCGCGGGGATCAGCTAGTGTAAAATAAGCAAATAAATCGGAAATGAACGCTTTCATGGTTACCGCCTGGTTTATTTGTCTCACATGCCGAAGAGAGGCGACGACTTCGGTGCGGTACATTTTCGAATTAATGAAATAGGTACATACAATAATGATGTATGTTAGCAATATGGAGTAGAACAAGCATTGTGTTGTGCTGAGAATGGCTGGCGGTGCATGTTGCGTGTGTTGTACATAGATGTCCACGTACGCGTGAGTAAGCGCGCACGTGCCCGCCGCCTCATTGACACGTCACGTACGGTCCTCCTACACCCGGCCCTCCTCGTACACATTCCTATCGAACAATGAGCCAACGTTACTTTACCGCATTCGATCTATTCGGTCAAAGGTAGATGAAAAGTAGGACAAATTACTTTGTTATAAGTATGACATTCCGACCTCTAACTCTTGATGTGTCATAACTCATAATACTGTCAATTAACCAGAGTGTACTTCATAGAGTTATTATAGATAGAGCAGGGGAGCCATGCCTCCAGTCGTCCCTCGGTTAGAAAGAGAGAGACGATCGCGGTACCTATCTGTCTTTCACTACTGACGCATGCGCAGTTACCGCGAAAAAGCAGCATAGCAGAACGATTTGACGGTTATTGTGATTGGATTACCATTATTAGTTCTTTATTGCGCATGCGTCAGTAGAGAAAGACAGATGGGGTACCACGACTAACCACGATCTTCTCTCTCTTTTTAACCGTTGGACGTTTCCGCTTACAGGCAGCCGTATTTCTTCCCCACTCTATCTATAATATATCTATATAAAATAACTCTATGGTGTACCTGTACCTACGTGAGTGAGTGTATGTAATTGCGATTCCGCGCCTGTGTAAATGAGATGGACAAACAGCACTTCTATGTTACACTACCGCCTTTGCTGTCAGATAGAAACTTATCTAAGTTCATCACATGGTCTAAGAACACTCTGTTCAAGATGCAATACTGCAATTGTACTTACGTACTAGGGATCAACATATATTTTTGCAATAACTTTTCTCCTGATTGATATTAATTAAAATTTTCTTTAAGGGGCGCGTCCCTAAAAACGCGCGAAAAGGCACTTGCAGTTTTGCAAAACACAAACAACTCAATTCATATTTGACACTAAAAAAAAATCTCAGTAGTTTAATAAATCAGTCTACCAATCTACCGAGTGACATTTATAAAATAATTCTTTATTTTGTGAAAAAAAGCCTTAACAAACATCAAAATCATCGAAATCGACCTTTTTAATTAGCACACTCTGTCCTATTTCGTGCTCTATTTTAAATGTTTTTTTTCTTATTTCGCGAGAAAAAAGTATGGAGAAAAGATTTACCGTTTTAGTTTTTTATTAATTCTCACCAAAAAGCCATAATCTAAGGCTAAACATCATTCATTTTTAGCGACAAAAGTTCCATACATTTTAGTACGTAGATATCGTCTCCCGTAAATTGCAATAAATAAGTTTTATCGCGCTCAAAAAATTCAGTGCCCGCCGAATATTCAAGGTGACACCACGTCCGTTTGTAGTTCGCACTGAGCTCCATAATACGTAAATGACAAGTTTTAGGGTGGGTTGCCAGTGAGTGTCGAATTGTAACTGATAATTTGTATTCTTGAATTTAATTTAATTTTTTTTAAAGAATAATTTCAAAGAAAAATATTAGTATTTTTTATTAACACAGAACTTATTTTTATGTTTTTTTTTAACTATGTATGTATATATCTAACTATATTTGTTAAGGCGGAATCTTGCAACTCAATTTTGCAGATATCTTCAACCGATTGTGTTGAATTTTTGTAGGCATATGTATATAGCGTGACAATGCTATATTATGATGACATGGAGCTGATCTGATGTTGAAGCTGGAAGGTGGTCATAGGAACTTTGTAACGACGGAATCTATCGAGTTTGGAGTCGTTTGATTTGTCTTGACGAGTACTTTGAATACACTTTGACAGACCGAGACACTTTGAGAAATTGTTTTTAAAAAAGTAAAAAAAAATTTTTTTAATGATTTCTGTTAGAATTGAATAACTACTACTGAAATAATGAAAGACCTTAAAATTACAGTTTTATTTTTGACTGCATGGTTGGTCTAGTGGTTTAAGCGGTTGCCTCGCCGCTTCCTACTGTATCAGGTGTTGTGGGTTCAAATCCCACATGGGACAACACTGTGTGATACACGAATTGTTGTTCTGAGTCTGGGTGTCCATTGTGTCCGTTTCATGTATGTTTGTAAAGTCCCCCGCGACACAGGATTTATTGGATATATACGGAAGTTGTCTTTTTTTGAAAAAAAGCTAGCTGAGCCCCACGGTCTTACCCGCGATACTACACCAACCGCGGTTACTCCTTATATCATCAGCTACCTATCAGTAAAAATCCCGTCAAAATCGCTCCAGCCGTTCCAGAGATTAGCCGGCACAAACAAACAGACAGACAGACAAAAATTGTAAAAAAGGGTCCCATCTACACTTTACGTCATTTCCATTATTATTCATCCCTTAAGTTCGAATTTAATCAATTGGTGAATTGTAAAACAATAGATGCCCTATCCCTTACATTATCTGATATCTGTAATCTATATAAATAAAAGAGGAAGGTGACTGACTGACTGACTGACATACCCAGAGATCAACGCACAGCCCAAACCGCTGAAGTTAGAATCCTGAAATTTTGCATGTAGGTTCTTTATATAACGTAAGTGAGCACTAAGAAAGGAATTTTTGAAATTCCACCCCTAAGGGGGTAAATCAGGGGATGAAAATCTGTGTGGGCGAAGCCCCGTGTAAAAGCTAGTATTATATATTTAAGGAAGTTTCCATTTCAAAGTTTTACACTTTAATTATTAATTTTAAGACAAATAGAACCGTCTTAAAAAAAGAAGGAGTTTATAAATTAACTGTATTTTTTATTTTCTTACCCGACCACGGCAAAGCCAAAGGAGGGTTATGATTTTGACAGGCTATGTATGTATGTTCATCTGTTCCCTCATAGCTCCTTAACTACTAATTAGAACTGGATAAATTAGGTATCGTTAGAAGTGTCTTGATCGTCCGCTGCTTATGCTATATGACGCGTCACTCAATTTAATGTGACGCCCTCTAGCCGACATAAAGTACTATATTAAAAAAAAAAAATTGACATAAATATGCCGTGTTTGGTATCATCGGAAAGGGTGTTACTTGTACATTTCAAATATATACATATATAGGTATTATTAGCATTTGCTGGTGACTTTGTTCGTATTTTTTTTTTTTTTTTTATATTTCTATGTTAGGTATTTAAAATATACTTTGCATATAAATTATTATTATCACTACACCAAAACATTTTAAATAAAAAAAAGTAAAAACTTAAATTAAAATAGAAACGTACCATAACTCTTAAAAACACGTGACTACGGCTTTTCAAAACTTGTTTCATACTTTTTCAGCGTCGTTTTTTGTCAAAAAGTACGTAAGTAAGTAAGATCTATGTAGTAAAATTTAGTCAATATGAGCAATAAAAGCGATCAAAAATTATATTTTTAAGAAACATTATGTTCCATGAATATAACATATATCATACAAATTTTATTTCATAACATAGCTTTAAAATCCGTTGATTACTGTAAAAGATCTAAGCTGACAGATAGCGCGAGCGACTTAATTTTATACTGTGTAAAATATATTATTTGTCCATGAAATGAATTAAAAATGAATAGGTACACTTGAACCCCATTCTCGGCCGTTGACGAGTTACTTAAAGCCCGCGGGCTTTCCGATATGACTAAGATACATTGCGTGCTTTGTAGGACATTCTAAACATTCTTCAAAGGCGAACAGTTAATGAATATGTAACTAGAAGAAAAAACCAAAAGTAAATTTATTAGTTGCCAGGGTTAGTATGCAACAGTGCCCGATGCGTTTGTGTGCATGTAAAATATGAATGTGGGTGTTCAATCACAAATTCCCACGCTCAAGGACTACAGTCTTAAGGATTCATCAAATAAAGTGTTTTCGTTTGTCACAGTAACGATAAACCAAGTCACCTTTGCATTAATAAAGAAATTTGCCATTTTCCTAATAAAAGGATTTTTGACATTTGAACCACTAACATTAAAGTTCGAAAAAAAGACTGAAATAACAGTTTTCTTTAAAACTTTATTAGGTAACTTAAACAATTAATAATCCGTGTTTCTACCGCGAACACTAACACAAGAACATCGGTTTGGCATACTCAAAATGAGTTCATCCAAATCACGCTGTGGAATGGCCGCCCATGTTCGTTGCAACAACAAAAAAAGGTCTTCTTGCCACTGGATACCCTCCATATTCGGCAGAGCTCTTCTCTGTAGCATATCTCATGCATGCTCAATCGGGTTCAAGTCTGGCGACTGAGCAGGCCAGGGCCAAAGCCACATCTCAATCTCAAGAAATCCGCATAAAAATGCTTGATCCCTAGACACTTTTGATGTGTGTATTAAGATGTGTTCATTGTGTTTGCAGGTGGGTCGTGCGCAGGAACAAATCATCCAGCCGTTGGAGCGATTCCGCAAAGAGCACATTGGAGCAGTGAAGGTACTAAACACAACGATAAGACACTGAGCGAATACTACACATATACACAGTCGTTGTGTATCTAATACAGCGTTGCAAGATTGTTTTTAGTCAAATCGGGATTTTGAGACTTTTTAGTGGAACAAAGCGGATTTCTTTCGTCAAAAGCGGGACAAAGTAAAAAATACGACCCATGAGTAAGAGTGACCAAAAAAAAAAAGTCATTCGCAATATTTTTGTTTTTCTGCTACATCGTCCCTAATTCGTGAAAAAGCTAATGCTATTTCTTATAATTGGTGGAATTTTAATATTCTATTGCCTGCCACTTTTATTGAAGATACAGTACGAGTACTACGGCTAACGAATTAATTTCATTTTGATTCAAAAAGCGGGACGACTGAAAACGCCGCGCTGACATAAGCCATATATATCGTTACTTCCGATCTTATTTTTTTTTTTTTTTTATGTATGGCCCGCCAAAATGACTCTACTCTGCCTGATGGAAAGCATAAGCAGAATCCAAGAGTATTGGTCGCCATACTCACTGCGAATGCAGACAATGCAGTATGGCGACCCACACCATGGCGGCCTAGTGATGCTGCTGCATCTTTTAGTCTAGTCAACAAGTATAGAACTTGTTGACTAGACTATTTGGGCCTCCGGTCTCGCACTCACCAACGAAACACGACAGCACGAACGTGGTCATTTTACGTTGATTTTCTGTGCGAGGGTAGTACCGCCCCGGTCGAGCCGGCCCATTCGTGCTGAAATCAGCGTGGCTCTACTACCTCTATTGTCACTGATGCCCATTTAAATAATAATATAATAAGTAATAGCTCTGTGCATGTTATTTATTAGCCTGCTCTCTCTTCGAGAGTCAGAAAGTAGAAACAGTATGCCTATATAATAATATATTGCTATAGTGTTGTTGTACGCCACAAACCAGGCAAATAATTGTATTAAATAGACAGTGGACTGCTGTGCTGTGTATAAATTAATTAACGTGCATGTCCGAGTGTTAGAGCGCCGCGCCGGTATCAGTGTGCTGGCAACACTATCAAAAATCACTGTGTTGGACATATCATTACTCTTCTATTATTTCAAACTAGTTGTTGCCCTCGGCTCCGCCCGCGTATATGTCGGTTATCGCGGCAAAAAGTAGCCTATGCGTTATTCTGATGTATAAGCTATATTACTGTAAAGTTTCATCCACATCCGTTCAGTAGTTTTTGCGTGAAAGAGTAACAAATATCCATCCATCCATCCAGCCATACTTACAAACTTTTGCGTTTATAATATTAGTATAGACTTAGAGTATAGATTTACAGCTTTTACATAATTATGAATCGATCATGTTACAGTGACCACATGTCACTGGATATTAAAAAAAGCAGTTTTATTTATGGTAATGTAGTATTAGCATCTCAATATAAATCCACATGAGTAGACAAACGGAAGAGAGACAAACCTTCTTAAGAACGTGCAAAATTGTTACCTATTGTGGTAGGGTTGTCACAATAGGTTAAGAGATATTAAACAAAACATTTGATAAACAGATTTACTATTCAGTACCTATAATAGAACACTTTACAAATTACTTACCTAATAATTTTCTTTTATAATTTTTGTTTATGAATAATTTATTGTTTCTTATGTTTAATGGTCTGGTAAATTCTGAATCTAACATATAGTTTTTTCAAGTAATCTGGCGGAAATCACTCACATGGCATATCAAATTTACAATCTTTAAAACGTTTAAGTGTTTACATTGCCAACCTTGATTGATAATATTTATTTCAAGATCGAAACTTTTGCTCGAGCTGTTCAACAACACCCAATTGTACGTTACCATCATTAAAATCCTTGTAAGAGAATCTTTGCCCATATTTATAGGTAGTTCAAATCTCTTAACGTACAGTTTTTCTGAACAAATAGTCTGACACATACACTAAACTAGCTTTTCCGTCAAATGAAGCCGATAGTCACCTGTTTCCTACTGTTAACTTAGGATATTGCTACTAGCTACTACGAGTATAGCCGTTGAGGAATTCCCTCATGTGAGGAGACTATCCCGTCTGCAGCAACAGATTATTTTTATTTTTTACATAACTCCATCTAGTCCCAAGCTAAGCATAACTTGTGTTATGGGTACTAGACAACTGATATGAATACATATATACTTTTTTCTGTAAATACATACATACATATTATACATAGAAAACACCCCAAACTCCGAAACAAATATTTGAAGATTATACAAACATTTGGTCCGACCCGAAAATCGAAATTGAGACCTCAGGCGCAGCAGTCGCATACGCTACCACTGCGCCACCGAGGCAGCTAATTTATGAAAACTATTTTATTTCTGTTTTTAACCGACTGCAAAAAAGGAGGAGGTTCTCAATTCGACCGTATATGTTTTTTTTTATGTATGTTCGCGGATAACTTCGTCGTTTATGAACCGATTTTGATCATTCTTTTTTAATGGAAAGGAGATATCCCAACGGTGGTACCATGATAAGGACACTAAGATCTGATAATGGCATCTAAGAGAAATCGAGTCGCACCTTGAATTCGGTTTTTATTTTGTTTAATTTTTTTAAAGAACTTATGCAAGTAAAAAAATTGCAATTATCTTCCAACACACGTTACAGTATACTTGCGCAAGTATACTGTAACGAAAAAGCTCTAGTCGTGCCTCGGAGCTGACACACACTATTTTTATTGCAGGAGGGCAAGAAAAAGTTCGATAAAAAGACAGCCAAGTTCTGTCAGAGCCAGGAACGTACGCTTTCACTCTCAACAAAGAAACCAGAAAATGTATTTCAAGAGGTAAGATAAGAGTTAAGGTTAAGAGTGTTGATATATGGTATGCGAGTGAGCGCGGGCTCTCACGATGCGGTGCCATTGTTTACAGGCAGACGCGGCCATGGACATGGCAGAGCGCGACTTCTGCCAGGCGTCGCTGGAGTACGTGTTCCAGCTGCAGGCGGTGCAGGAGCGCAAGAAGTTTGAGTTGGTGGAGACGCTGCTGGGCTTCGTGTTCGGCTGGTGGACCTTCCACCACACCGCGCACGACGTGCACGCCGACGCCGAGCCGCGCGTGCGCGACCTGCAGCTCAGGATACAGCGGGTGACTATCTATGTCTGCCCCACCGGCACCAACACTCTACATTGCCTAGTCTTGGAGCATTGCTACTTAGTTGTAACTGAAACCAATAGAATTGACTTAAATGTGATCTCGCTCGAACTGGAAACAGAATACCATCATATTTGCAATTCCAGCACTAACAATAAATAATAAACATAGTGTAAGAGTAGTTACGCGCGTGGTTGTCCCTTCGCTCCAATACAGCAGTGTGTTTACGTGACGCAGGTCCCGGAGCAAACCGGACGCGTGCAGTCACTTGAGCGCCTCACCCGACCCTTGTAGGTGACCAATCCGTTCTCAGATTGAAGCTAAACAACGGCATCACTAATAAACTATTCGCTTTTGATTGGTTTGCCTCGGTCCATCCGGCGATGTAATATACCTTGTGATTGTCATCCAGCCGACGGGCGGTTCACGATGCATGTCTCAACTCTCACCTGTCACCTGACTCTCAATTTACGAATCGACTTCTAATACCTCTTCGCTGTACATTGCTTGTTAGATCTCTTTGAGACGTTGCATGGTGCGTCGAGTGAAACTATTGTAGTGATATTCTTCAACATAATCATGTGACACAGTCGCGCTTCATTCAAATTAGCTCGGGATCTCGTAGTCATAGGAGGCTTACAGGAGGGCTTTTAATTATGTAAATACCACAGAGCCGCAAGTGAACATGTCTTCGCGAGCAATGTAAAATAGTAATGGTGTTCGAAGTTGATTCCCGGAATGATAAACAAGACCCTGAACCACGATGTCCCATGACCACGTACAGCCGGCCTGTGCCTGTGACCTCGTGCGCGACGAAACACAATGTACGCGGACATCGTTCATGTTGATGTACCTACACTTTGATATAGTTATAATTTTACTAGCGGCCGCCTGTGACTTCGTACGCGTGGAGTTAGTTATTTGCACATCATTTTTAACCGACTTCAAAAAAAGGAGGAGGTTCTCAATTCGACTGTATTTTCTATTTTTTAATTTTATGTTTGTTCCCTCATAACTTTCGACTGGGTGAACCGATTTTGATAATTCTTTTGTTATTTGAAAGCTGGTGCTTCCCATGTGGTCCTATTTCAATTTAGTCCAGTTCTGACATGTCATCCATGAGAAAACCATATAAGTCTTCAATTTGCATTAAGTATGTGCGCGACAAATTAACGAATAACTCAATATTCCCGTACGGTCTCATTAAAATTTGGTCCAGATTGAATTCTTTTTTTTTTTGTTAAAATTTGTGATTATTAAATAAAACATCCTTATAATAGTTGTTTTCAATAATTCTTATACTTAAATACCATTTTAAATCCTTCTGCCATAATTACTTTAACTTCGCTAACATTGGACTTTCATACAAACTACCATCCCCCGTTTTCACCCCAAAAGGAGGTTGATTTCTAGAGATACATTATTAGTGCTCCTCCACACTGTCTATAGAGCATACATTTTAAATTTCAAGTCTCTTACTTTAAAAACAAAGGACTTTCAACTTGTTTTACCCCCTTAGGGGTGGATTTTCGTAAAATCGGTTCTTAGTAGATGTCTTCACCCCATAAAGAACCTACCTACCAAATTTAAAGTTTGTAGGTGTTATAGTTTCTGAGATTTCGTGATTAATATGTGAGTGGTATTTCGCTTTTATAGACATAGATAATAACATATGGGTACATCGAAAACGTCGTAAGTGCGCTTTTTCGACAAACTAGGTATGCATAGGGCACTGCTTGTGGTCCGTTCCCTTAATTCTATACAGTTCCATCTTTCTTTCTTTCTTACACGAGATGGCTACATCTACAGTAGTTGTTAGGTAGGTACATAACAAATAACAAACATGAATATTGATCACCAAATTCCGATGTTAGGAACCGACAGGTTAGCAAATCTCTTAGTACTACCTTATTTGTGAACCTAGACGGTCAAGTAATTGTACAAATATTGTCAACTAGTTGAACAAAGCACGTACAGACGCGACTTACACACTCATTGCGTTAATTCTCGTTAATGTGATTGTATATCATTAAATACGAAAGATTACAAATTATTATCAGTTTTATTTTGTCGTTTCCCAAGTCATTTAAAATGAGAATTTTCCACAACACTTCGTAATGCTTTTGAAATGTGCCAATCAGAGAGGTGGAGCTTTGTGGTGACTCCCCCATCCTGTCCACTTTACAAATACATATCTATTCTCTTTAAGCCGACCTTTCGTGGATCATTAAACTTAGTACTTTTATACAGACTTTCACGTGATACCGACCTTTTTGAAATTTATCTCTAGTTCGGTTCAGAAAGTCAAAAGCGTATAATAAATAACACATTTTTTAGAAGCACTTTGCCGTCTATTTGTACAGTTGTGTTGTAAATACTGAAACTTAGCACAATTGTTGTATTGATACAAAATATTGTTGATTTTGTTTTATAATTATATTGATTAATGTTTTTTTGTTACTATCCATACTAATATTATAAATTTGAAAGAAATTCTGTCAGGCAGAATTTCGAACGTCTTCGTTATCCCTCTCGTGCTGAGAAAATATACCTCCACCTACATAGTATGCCCAGCAGTGGGACACAATAGGCTCATAAAAAAAGTTTATATTCTTTTTTAAATTATCTTAATGGTCATGAGACATCTAGGGCTTGTGTTTGTATGTGTGAGTGCGATCTCAAAAGCACGTTAGGGCGCGCGCGTGTTTGCGTATGCGTGTGTGTATAAGCGTGTGTTTGCGCTTGTTTGTGTTTGCGTGTGTGCACTAACAGTGAGAACGCTTGTGTGTGGGTTGCAGACGCAGAGCAACTTTGAGGAGACGAGCAAACAGACCGAATCACTCATGAAGAAGATGATGGAGGTCCGACAGATGGTACGTACCTGCTTATGTATTCACTTTGTTCTGCAATATACCGAAGCACTGCCCTGATTGCCACGGCTCATATCGGAACCCTTAGTGTAAACTTGTACTGCATGTATAATTTAAGCGTCGATTTATTTAAACTGAATGTGGGTAATGTTGTCGTGTTGCAGAACAAGGAGGAGGAGGGTGGTGAGGAGGTGCGCGGGGGGGTGTCGCGCGCCGGCTACCTGTTCCTCATGGAGAAGAGTGAGTGAGCACCAACTACCCACTAGTTTACTGCACTCCCTCACTGTTTCGTATTATTGATGAGGAACATTTTTTGACATCAGACTTGGACTCCACTCGAGGAGCTAGAGAGAGCACGAGCGTTACCAGTACTTAGAGACGTGATTAATCGCTGAAGGACGAAGTTAACACAGCCAATGTTGTCTCAGCTCAAACTATTATTATCCGTACCTATATTATAAATGCCAACGTAACTCTGTCTGTCTGTCCTGCTTTCACGACTAAACCGCTGCACCGATTTCAATGAAATTTGTCATGGAGATACTTTAATTGTTGAGGAAAGGTATAGGCTACACTTTGCTGCGATAACCGATAAACACGCGGGCGAAGCCGCGCGCAAGGCTAGTATTACATATAATTGAATTAAAATAGATTACCAGATGCGCATATTACCTACCTAGTAAATGTTTTATCGTACTTTGCTGTATCATGCTGTATCTCGTGTATGTATGGTGAGACGTGTAGTGACGCGCGTGTGTTGTGCGCAGAGGCGTTCGGCACGACGACGTGGAGCAAGCACTACTGCACCTACGAGAAGAGCTCGCGCTCGCTCGCCATGACGCCCTACAACCAGATCAACGTCAAGACGGTGAGTAACATCCCTCCACCCTTCGCTTGCCGGAGGGGCACCAGAGCTGAGTGTTTATATGCAACTAACTATACAATCTCGTATCGCTTGTTCACCATATTGATTGAATAAAATCTGTATTAAGCCAGGTCTCCACCGAACAAAAGTTGATAATTTTTGTGTTGACAACACGTGTTGTTGACAAAAAATTCTATAATTTCCTTGTGTTGGCAACAAATGTTGGAAACCGTGTTACGTGAATACGCTTGTTTCAAACATTTATTTGCTCTGTGGAGACGCTTAGTTGGAATGTTTTTTAAATTGTTGGCGACTCGGTGTAGACACAGTGGAAACGAAACTTGGCGATTTTTGAACTGTTACAAACACTGTTACAAGTTGGAAACACTGAAATTGCCAACAATTTTGGTGGAAACGCGCCTTTACATCTTTTCTGTGGTACAGTATTACAACTGTGTACAATGAAGATATACCAGACACTGAGTGGGAAAGCTATAGATAACATATCACCCAAGCACCGTAGAGTTCACTGCTACTCGCCAGCACCAACTTTCACTGCTACCTTTTCCCCAAACCATAAACATGTCAATTGTTTTCTGTCGGGCTAAGAACATAGACAGTCGTAATTTAAGTGAAACTATTCCAAAAAGCAAGCTGTATCTGACGAATAGTCGTCACTGGAAGTTTATATATAACTTTACTCATATCAAAAGGAAATGCATGTAAAGTTAGTTTACAATTTCTTACGTCTAATGGAATAATAAACCTATTTACTAGTAAAATGTGACATATGTTTACTATCCAGCATTAGCGGTAGTTTGGTTCAATATCTGACGTCATTCAAAGCTGCAAAGAAGTAATACTTGTAAGTGAATGCTGCGAAGTGATGCAGTGGTGTTTAGTGTATACCTGTGTGTATCTGATGTGAAGTAATTAGTGATTACACGCTAACATAACACCGGCATGTCACTCAGATAATAAATACTAGAGGACAAAGGACGTGTACCAGTCGCCCACCGAGGGACGTATCTACAAACTAGCTTTTTACTACAGCTCCACCCGTAATTCTTTAGACTGTTATAACTTTTTAAATTAAAATTTACCAAAATGTATAAGAGAAAATCGCTTTCAAATCGTTTAAGCTACTTTGAGAATAGCGCGCACTAACACACCGACAAACAAACAAAAATTCTAAAAACTTGTTCTGAGTTCTATTACTGTCATAGAGACCCTCTTTTTAGCTTCTCTTCAATATTTCAGATGTACAGACATCCACTTCTTGCAATTTTACTATACAGGATGGAATTTTGTAATGCCACGTGAAGGGAAAGTACTCTTCATACTGTAGATAGAAAATGTTACTCAAAGAAAACATTCTTTTACTTTTGAAAAGAAAGAAAAAAAAGAAGATTTCGGGTTCGATTCCTGGGAGTGGCCCAGGGAAAAGGGAAATCTTCTTTTTTTCAAGCGAATTTTCGGAAATCTTTGAATACAGTTTTACTTTCTTTTCATAAATAAAGCAATTTTTTTCTGGGTATAGTTTTCTATCTGCGGTATTTAAGAGTACTTTTCTTTCAGGTGGCATTTAAACTTTTCACCCAACATGTATATATACACCTACACTCGGGAATGTGTTATTATTTGCTGTATGTGCCTTACTCTTGTATAATATGGTCCAAAATCCCACTAGTGGACATTATGTGTGTTTACTTTTGTAGTTAATACGACGTTTAATATGATTTTATTAGACGGGTCAATCGTTGTAGTGTTCCTGACTAACTAGGCAAAGGGCGTGGGTTCGACTCCCAACCAGGACCGACCCCTTTGTGATAAGCGCTACCATTTTACTGGCTCGGTAGTAATTAATCAGTAGTAGAACATGTGTGTACGGGCAGACATTAGCCTCTATATTGTGAGTAAAACATTGCGATATCATCAGATGCTGGGCCCCGTCAATTTACGAGACATTCGACCAGTTTTCTCGTCGGGCGCCGCCGACGTAAGTATCGCTCTGAGCTTCCACCGCGCGCTGAGACAGCTTCGCTTGTGACGTGTCCGAGCTTGCCATCGCTCGCCCTACGCTAGCCATTACAAACTTGTTACATAGAACAGTAAAGTATTCGAAAGCGACACAATATCTACTATTGCCTCGAAGTACCTTAGGGTGTCATAGCAACTCTGCCTTGAAGTACCTTAGGGTGTAATAATAACTGTGCCTTGGAGTACGTTAGGGTGTAATAATAACTGTGCCTTGGAGTACGTTAGGGTGTAATAATAACTGTGCCTTGGAGTACGTTAGGGTGTAATAATAACTAGCACGTGCCAACAGCATTTAGTTGAATTTGAAATATTCAACATTTGTGTGTATTGCAACTGTGGACTATACCGTAGGGTAAATGGGTTACCGTAGTTATTGCTTTCTTTGTAGTTCAATTCGTTTTTATTTTATTAAGGTAAAATTACACCATTACGAGATTTTTGCGAATAAAATTGGATTGCACGGTTAGCCTAGTGGTTCAAGCTATCACCACGCCCGCTCTCTATTGCGCCAGTGTCGTGGGTTCAAATCTCAAATGGGACAACACTTTGTGTGATCCACAAATTGTTGTTCTGAGTCTGGGTGTTCTTTGTGTCCCTTACATGTATTGTCTGTTTGTAAAGTCCCCCGCGACACAGGATGTATATTCGAAATGCGGGAGTTGTCTTAAAAAAGTGTCGGTGTATAGTATGACTGCCTCGTTGGTCTCGCGGTTGGCGTGTGCGACTGCTGAGTATGAGGTCTCAGGTTCGATTCCCGGGTCGGACCAAATGTTTGTATGGTCTACAAATATTTGTTTCGGAGGTTGGGTGTTTTCTATGTATAATATGTATGTATTTACAAAAAAAAGTAAACATGTATTTGTATCAGTTGTCTAGTACCCATAAGACAAACTTTGCTTAGCTTGGTACTAGATGGCGTTGTGTGTTAGATGTCCGAAATATTTATTATTATTGGTATATTTTGTGCGTGAAGTTTAAAGTATTCTAAAGTAGGGTTAGCGATCCTAGCAACGGCACGTCCAACTCGCGCGCCAAGCGCCAGCCTAAAGCCCTGTTTAACGTCAAGTAGTGCGTGCGAGTTCGTGTGGTGCGGTGTGGTGCGGTGTGCGGTGGTTGTCTCAGCGCGCGCGACGCTTCCCTGTTGTGTTCGTGTGCTCTAGATACGCTTTGGTGCACCATCTCTACAGTAACCTTCAATTGTATCATTGATAGTTATTTAGCCTTCTAAAACGTTACTTGAACCAAACTGTTATTACTACATCACTGCAGATATTCCTTCACAAAAGTTCAAATAAAAAAAACATGGTAGTCATATCACTCTAAATCAAAAGTTATTTCGAATAACAAACATGGGGAAAGCGGTAAAGCGATACAAAACTTAACGGTTTCCGATAAAATAGCTTCTCATATTGAATAATGAAAGTTGGCGCTAGAATTAATACGAGCTATCGTTTTATCCATTATTACTTGGATGGTGTGAGAGACAAGCTACAAGTGGGGCCGGGCGATACCGTCCTACTATCGCTTTTAATATCTAGTGTGCGAGCGCGAGCATGCTCATAGAGTGGCACATACTCCACTCCAGATATTGTGAATCTTGTCACTTTATACGACCTCATTATATTGCGCTACGATTTAAAATAATAGGGTATTTAACTGTATACGAAAAAAAATCTAGTCTATATTATTAAGCTACCCTAGGCAAAAACCAGTCGGAAAATGTTAGTTTTAGTTCATAAAACAATAAAATATTTTTATAATTTATTTCAATGTTTTCTGTGTTTTAATCTATTCTATAACACCATGAAATAGTAGCCGCCATGTTATTACGTCACACGGCTTTGTAAGTACACTAAAGTGTCAACTGATCAGCCTAATATTTTTTTTTTTTTTATAAATATTATTTTTATTTTTTACCATCTTTTTGTACCACATTTAAGCAAATAAAATTATATTCATGTCATCCACATTTTACAAAGCGAACTGACGTCATTATCACAGAGCAAATATGGCGTCCTCTGCGTCCAGCGTTTTTGACAAATTACGCGCGAAATTTGAAAATGTAAAATTTGCATGCACTTATCGATTGAAAAAAAATTTGTATTTTTTTCTGTGGTTTAATAGCACTATAGAATCTAATTAAGACAAAGTTTTTCAAAAATAGGTGTAATACCCTATTGTGCATGCTTTCGCTGCTTTTATTTGTAAATTGGAATTTTCTTATTTATGAAATATTAAAGCTCAGTAGCTAATATATTTAGTCACTAATACAATATTTTACAAAAAGTTGAAACGCACAAAAACTTGAAATAATTGTAGATAACTGTATATTTGTATGTTACACAGGGGGCAAACGATCAGATGTAAAAGTTGAGTACCGTACCGTCCGTTATTTCTGCAATTGAGTGTAAATTACAATGAAAAACAATATAAAAAATTAATGACAAATACGATGATCAACGCTTCTGAATCAACTACGTTGTCGCGTTTGGTCGCCCACCATACAAGTACAAGTAGTCGCAGACTGTCACAGTATGCCGTCGCGTTGATCGCGTCTGTCGCGTTCGCGGCGTTCGTTCGTATTCGTCGATCACCTTGGACGGTTAAAGTAGCTACAGTAAATCCGTATGGCTTCACATAACCATATCTGTCTCGTTTGAGGTTCTTATCGTTTGTCGTGACATCTATCGTGATCTACGGTGCGCATTATGTTCAATGTCTTTGGTTTATGATGGAGTGAACAAACGAGAATGGGTCGAGACATAGTCCAGAGCGTTCGATGATCTTAACGCATAAAGAATGGTCTCAAAGTTGTCAGTAGGCGTGTGCGTGTGGTCGTGCTGAAGTGGCGCATGTTGCAGGCGGGCGCGTGCGAGACGCTGTGCGTGTGCGGCGCGCGCGCGTGCAGCGAGCCGCCGGAGCGGCGCTTCTGCTGGGAGGCCGTGCCCCTGGAGCGCGAGCGCGCGCCGCTCACGCTGCAGGCGCTGGGCGAGCGTGACCGTGCTGCCTGGCTGCGCGCCATGGACTGCCCGCCCGACGCCGCCTGGCCGCCCGCCGCCGCGCCCGCACCCTTGCGCGCCGACGAGCCGCACACGGCGCTGGACGAGGCGGGCTTCACCTTCGTGCGCGCGCTCGTGGCCGCCATCGAGGCGCGCGGCCTGGAGGAGCAGGGGCTGTACCGCGTGGCGGGCGTGGCGTCCAAGGTGGCGCGCCTCGTGGCGTGCGCCGGCGCCGCCCGCCTGCCCGCGCTGCACGAGCCGCTGGAGTGGGAGACCAAGACGCTCACGTCGGCGCTCAAGAGCTTCCTGCGCGCGCTGCCCGAGCCGCTGCTCACGCGCGCGCTGCACGCGCAGTTCCTGGCCGTGGCCAAGAGCGAGCGGCGCGCCGAGCGGGCCGCCGGCATGGCCGCGCTCGTGGCCGCGCTGCCGCCGCCCAACCGGGAGATGCTGCACCTCGTCATGCACCACCTGCGCAAGTCAGTATGCTCTCTGTGCCTGCGCGCTCGACGCGCTCGACTGTCTGTCGTGTCGTGAGTGATGTAGTCGAACGTGTGTCGTGTGCAGCGTGGCGGCGCGCTGCGACAAGAACCTGATGTCCACGTCGAACCTGGCCGTGTGCTTCGGGCCCACGCTGCTGCGGCCCGAGCGCGAGACCGTGGCCTCCATCCTCGAGCTCAAGTTCTACAACGTGCTGGTGGAGACGCTGCTGGAGCACTACGCCGAGATCTTCGAGCCGCCGGCGCCCGCGGCGCACTCCTCACTCCCCGCGCACCCCGCACTCCCCGCACTCCCCGCGCACGCTCACAACGGCACGCTCAGGTAGGTGTCCCGGCTGTATTTGATACCAGTTACCACCGATAATAACAGAAACGAGATGAAACATAGCTCTTCCTTTCTGCGCTCACTGTCCCACATCCCGGATCCTTTAAGCGAGACGTGAAAAAGTATCTCACTAGGCCTCCATAGTGTGGGGTTTTTTTTTATATTGGATAGGGGCAAACGAGCAGACGTATCGCTTGATGGTAAGCGATTACCACCCATAGACACCCGCAACACCAGAGGCGCCACAAGTGCGTTGCCGGCCTTTAGGGGATGGGGAGGGGGAAGGAAGGATGATTTTTAGGAAAGATGAATTTTTTAGGGTCGGTAGTCTAACATATACTCAGAAAAGAATGCAAAGCTGAAAGTGGGGCCGTTTTACAACTGTAAAACGGTTAATGTGTTGTAAGTTTTTCTATATCGTTGAGAAGTATGGACGCCTACGCTAACTTATATAGCAATACGCATGACGCGTATGTCTGCCATAAATATAGCCAAGGCGCTAGTTCCTATAAACTTTAAACGAGTCTGGGGAGGTTTAAGGCTCCTCAGATCGTGTCTGGAAAATATTTTAAAGTATTATACTCAATGATATTAGATAAAATTCAGGCTTCCTAAAATGACGTAAGTTAGCATAGTTTTTTACCTGCTAACTGTAAAACGGCCCCACTTTCAGCTTAGTGAGTATCCATTCCTTTCTGAGTATATGTTAGACTACCGACCCTAAAAATTTCAACTTTCCTAAAATGACGTAAGTCTGGGCTGACTGGGATCGTGTACTAATAGTTTTGCGGAATTCGTTAAGTGAGTCAGTGTGTATAACGACCAGAGCGCTGCATTCATTGAGCAGTTTGCAAAGGCGTGGGATGGCGGAGTTTGCACCGATGACACTTCTGCGAAGCGGAGAATCATTTTACAAAATAAAGTGTACACTAAAGCCGGCGACTGACATGAGCGTTTGCCCGTAACGTAACATTCAAGGCGAGCGTGTTACGTTACGGCACTACCTGACTGACCTGTACCCTTGCTCGTGGCGAGCACTATGCTCGACTGCGCTCCGCATTTAAGTGTGCGCATGTCGAATAACGAAGTCGCGTTTCTGGGTTCTGTAATTTTACTAAATTATTCCTTACTTAAAGGGATTCGCGAAAATACCGACAACTGGGTGGAACACGCGCGCTCGCAGCGAGCGACTCGGCTCACTGTACTGACCGGTAACGTAACGGTATGTTTCGACAAAATGTTACATGTCAGTCGCCACCCTAAGAGTTGTGTGTGAGCTGCGTGTGTAAGAAAAGCTCTACAAAATCAATTCATTCAATTGTGTAATTTTGTAAAGCTTTTAAAAACAGCCAAGTGTGTGTCAGGCCACGCATAGAACAGGGTTCCATAGTCATCATTTGTTATATTTTTTTATATTTAACATGTTTACTTGTTATTTCGTTATTTTTGTATATTGAAGTTTTCCGAGTAAGAAGAAGAGTTCCGAGAAGAGTTGAGCGTCAAAGTTATCTAAGCCGTTATAAATTTTCTTCAAAAATTCATAACATGGACTATCATCATGAATTTTTCAGACTTTTCAGGCCAGCCGTTTAACTTTTAGAGGGGAGGGGGACGCCCAGTTTTAACAAATAAAATTAACAAAAATAAACGACTTTAAGAACTGGACCAAATTGAAACGGGACCACGCGGGGAGCACCAGCTTTCAAATAAAAAAAGAATCATCAAAATCGGTTGACCCAGTCCAAAGTTCTGAGGTAACAAACATAAAAAAAAATACAGTCGAATTGAGAACCTTCCTTTTTTGAAGTCGGTTAAAATGCGCTTTAAAGTTGAAATTCGCTCAAACAAAAAATCGTCTAAGCAACCTCTTAATGTTTTCAAAAGACCTATCTAATGATACCCTACAATATGGGGAAGACGCGAGGTATCCCAAAAAAAATGTTTGGTGATTTTATTCTCGCACTTTGTCGACGTGGTAAATACACATAACCTTGCAAAGTTTCGTCTCTAGAGAGACTAACCGTTTGGAAGGTAAGCCGAGAATGGACGGACGGGTGGACATGACGAAATTGTTAGGGTTCCGAGACGTGAACTACGAAACCCTAAAAATCCGCAAAGTACGTGTCGAGCCACGCCAAATTTCACATTAACGGTTTAGTCGACGTAGCCTTTTAGTATCAAGTTTTTAAGCTATTGCATAGCTTTTATCGCGGGCTTTGAGCGCGGCCGAACCAAGAAATTCCGTAACGAAAAAACCTAACACCCGAAGCTCGCACGGATCGAGACGAGCTTCTCCGAACGACGAATCAACGAATCTGTCTGTCACAGACAGAGACAGACAGACAAAACAGTCTGGGTTTCAGAAAGTATATAGGTGTATAGGTATCTATCATATCTTTACAATGCCACACATGCGCACATGCGGTGGGCATGTGCGCCCCGTAAGTATACATGTTCAAAAAAAAAAACTGCACAAATAAAAACCGGTCAGCGCCATCTGTTGAGCTGTTTCGCAACTACGAGGTAAACTAACGCCCTCTATTATTTAAATACTTTTTGAACAATATTAAATGAGAAACTGACAAAATAAAAAAATAAATAAAGCGCCATCTGTTAAAGCTGTTTCGCAACTACGAGGTACACTAACGCCCTCTAATATTTAAATACTTTTTGAACAAAATTAAATGAGAAACTGGCAAGATAAAATTAATTATAATTGCATAAGTTGGTAAATGTTATGCAATACCTTTACCGCGGCAGTCCCCGAGTGCAACACGTATTTTTTTTATTTTGGACAATGTAAATATACAATCATGTTGAGCTTGAGGAAAACCTGCATCTCAAAGCACAAATAGACAATTGAATGTTATTTACAGTTAGCCCCACGCAGCCGCCTTCGCACGGGTACGTTATTTGTTTGCGCAACTTTTTTAGCTGTTCAACACATTAATAGTAATGCTGGTATTTTTAACCGACTTCAGAAAAAATATCCAACGAAAACTCTCTGCCAAAAAAACACTTAAAAGCGTAAAATAAACTGGTTCTTCATAAATTGCCTACACCTAATTTTTTATTCATTTAAATAGTAGTATCATAATGTGTGCTAGGTACCTAGAATCGGTTTGAAGTCGGTGCCAAGTGACTATCGCTTAGACTTTTGTAATTGTTCGTTTGTATTCTTTTTGGCTTAGCATGTATGTAGCACTATGTAAATGAATAAAGAATTAGGTATAGGCAATTTATGAAGAACCAGTTTATTTTACGCTTTTAAGTGTTTTTTTGGCAGAGAGTTTTCGCTGGATGTTTTTTGGAAGTCGGTTTTGTTTTTATAAAATGTTTTTATTTTTCAGTTTTTAGTGCAAACAATCGTAGGTAAATAGTAAGTTGAACTATTTCATCAAATTTCATCATCAAGAATACAAATTAACAGTTTAACCTTCTATCATCAGCTCACCTAAATAACTTGAAAGTATACGACTGAAGGTCTTTAGATACGTATGAAATTGAAAGAATTATCCTCCAACTCCTAACCGTTGAGGAGTTGTACCTTCCACCTTCCATCATCAGCTTACCTAAATAATTTGAAAGAATACGACTAAAGGTAACATATATACATCTTTTTTTTGGCGGTAGATGTGTAAAAGTATAGACGTGTCGTGAGTTTCGGAATTTAAGTAATATTTTAATTTGTTATATATTTTGCTTAATTAAGTATTTTTGGACAATAAAACACAGTTAGTGTATTGGTACTCACATTTGGAGCGTATTTAATGTGATAATAAGCCACCTAATCAACACCACCTGCCGGCGCATCACGTTACAGTGCTTGACATAACTATTTCACATATATTACTTTATACAACTAAAGAATGTCACAAATAAATGAAATATTATCGGCGCAAAGGACACTTGAGGAGACCTTGACAAGAAAGATGACTGATTTGGAAGCTCAGATCCAAAGTGCAGGTCCCGCAAAAGACACCGTGGCCAAGGTTGCAGAGGAGTTCAGAACTTTTAGAGAATTAGTTTTCTCAATGCTGGGCTTACTACGAAAGCAAATTAATGAATGCTCCAAACAGGTTGATGCGATGGAAACTAGACAGCGGCGAAAGTCGCTAATCTTCTTGGGCATCGAGGAGACTGAGAAGGACACTTGCAAAGATGTCATAATTCAAGTCATCAACAACAACTTAGGCCTCAAGAATATTTCTGCTTCCTCTATCAGAGTGTGCCACCGTCTTGGTGTGTCGAGCAAAGATCGTCAGCGGCCTATACTTATCAAATTTTCCACTGTGGATGACAGATCGTTAGTATGGAAGGCCAAATCTAGACTAAAGGGTTCTTCCATTACCATTAGGGAGTTCCTGACTAAAAATAGGCAATCCATCTTCGCTAAGGCCAGGTTACACTTCGGCGTCTCTGCGTGCTGGACTCAAGACGGTTATATAGTCATCAAAGTCCCTGGTGGTATTAGGCATAAAATAACGACCAGCGAGGACCTGGACCCGCTGCTGAACAGATATCCTAGGGTCCATAATGCTACATCAGGGTCTAGTGACCGGCCTGTGGGAGAAATCAGGTCTCGTAAATAAGTAAACAAACATATTTTAGTTGTTACATTTACCTTTTACCTGTTGCCATTACCATTGTTACCACATATTGACGAGTTTAAGTATAGATAGCTCCCTCTGTGAACAAATTCTTCCAGATTGTCTTTACTTGCACTGTGTTAATTTTGTTTATTTACTACAAAGTTAAAATTTCATTACCAATTAAAATTTTATTGTTTTGTTTTGAAGTGACATTTGTGTGTAACATAGATAAAATATGTTGAGTCATTCAATCGTTTCGGTCACTAACGTTCGGATACACTGCGCGATATTTATTGTTCTGCTCTAAGTTTTCTACATCTGTTGAACTGTAACTTAATTTTGTAATTTTTCTGTTCCATTTATGTTTTTCTAGTGATGTAAGCTGGCGGGTGGTGCAGAGATAATAACGGTGTCCCAGAATATCTGCACGTGATTTATTAATATTTCTTGTTATTATATTTTTTATATTTATTCGTAGTATTTACTTATATTTATAGTTTATTTGTTTTGATGTCTTCTGACAGTGAATGTTATGTTTCTGCTCATGAATTGGAAACTTCTTCGAGTGATGAAAGTTTCTCCTCAGTGACGGATACTCTCGGTGGTGTTCTACGCAGCAAATTTAATGGTAACAGTAACAATCTGCTCTTCAATGTGTGTCATGTAAATGCACAAAGTGTTCCCAGCCACTTCGCTGAACTGTACGAGGCTTTCTGTGATACCAATGTTCATGCCGTTCTGATCTCCGAGACTTGGCTCAAGCCACATCTGCCTTCCACCTCTTATCTGCTGCCTGGCTTCATTCTTATCCGGAATGACCGGATGGGGAAGGGGGGAGGTGGCGTAGCGATTTACTTACGCAGTGACTTTTCGTATCGAATTATATCATCTTCCCCTTCTAATTCTAATTATGTTGCCTCTGCTGAATTCCTTTTCCTGGAGGTTTGTGTCAAGGGCGCCAAAACTGTGCTTGGCGTTGTCTATTGTCCCCCTTCCATTGACTATTTCACTGAATTCGAATCAGTTCTTGAATCTTTGGGTGCAGAGTATGCTCATTACATCATCATGGGAGATTTCAACACCAATCTTTTAGCTCAAAACTCCCCTCGTTCCCTCAAGCTCCAGTTCCTCCTTGAGTCGGTCAGTTTTCGTGTTCTACCACTACATGCCACTCACCATAATAATACCGGCGAGGACACTTGGCTCGACTTAATCATCACCTCTAACCCTTCCCTTGTTTCCTCTCATGGTCAACTTGACGCTCCCGGATTCTCACATCATGACCTGATTTTCCTCTCCTATGTCCTCAAACCTCCTAAACCTAAACCTAAGATTCTGTACAGGCGTAGCTTTAGGCGAATGGATATGGAGAAATTGAATGACGATGCTTCACGGATTGACTGGGCACCCTTGATCGATTCCACTTCGATCGATGATAAGGTGCACGTATTTGATGCAGAAATAACTAAACTGTATGATACTCATGCCCCAGTTAAGATGATAAGAGTCAAGCGGCCACCGGCGCCTTGGATGACCAAGGATATACAGTTGGCCATGAAATGTCGAAATCGTGCCTTTAAGACTTATAAGAGGGACCGCGTCGAGGTCAATTGGGAACGGTATAAGATTGCAAGAAATCGGTGTAACCAGTTGATAAGGAACGCTAAACGCCGCCATGTTCTAGATAATATTTCCTCTTCATCTCCTGCGGATATCTGGAAGTTCCTCGGAACTCTTGGTATTGGCAAATCGCGACATGTAGACTTTCCGCAATCCATAAGTCTCGATACCTTAAATCAACATTTTGCTACCTCTTCCACCTTGGATAGTCTGTCTGAAACGAACACCATTAGTTATATTAATAGTCTACCGCGCCCTCAAGTAAACCTTTTCCACTTCAGTCCAGTCACAGAGGAGGAAGTTAAGAAAATTATTCTGTCCATTAAATCTCAAGCGATTGGTAGTGATGGCATTGGTAGAAAAATGATAACCATATTGCTAGTCTACCTCCTCCCCGCCATCTCCCATATTGTAAACTTCTCTCTCATTTCCGGCACATTTCCCTCTCTTTGGCGGAAAGCGTATGTACGCCCGTTACCTAAAACTCCTAATCCGTCACTTCCAAATCATTTTCGTCCTATTTCTATCCTTCCCTTCCTCTCTAAAGTGCAAGAAGCCTGCGTCCACACACAGTTTTCCCACTTCATTTACTGCAACAACTTACTTAGTCCCTTTCAGTCTGGTTTTCGACCAGGCCATAGCACGGTTTCTGCTCTTCTCAAAGTGACTGGCGATATTAAAGTGGGAATGGAGGATTCTAAGATTACAACCGTAGTACTGGTTGATTTTTCCAATGCCTTTAATACCGTCAGTCATAACCTCCTCCTTGCTGTCCTATCCCATTTCTCGGTATCTCGTGAAACACTGGACTGGTTCTCCTCCTACCTTCGGGACCGTCAGCAATCAGTCACTGTGGAAGATTCTTCTTCTAACTGGTGTGGCCTCACTGCTGGGGTCCCACAAGGCGGTATTCTGTCTCCTCTCCTATTTTCCATCTTTATTAATCTTATCACCCCAAGACTTCAGTGTTCCTATCATCTCTATGCTGATGACTTGCAAGTATACTATCAAACTGAGCTGTGCAATATATCATCCGCTGTTTCAGTCGTAAATAGCGATCTGACAGCTATAAAACAATGGTCTGACATGTTTGGTGTTTCGGTGAATCCAAATAAATGTCAGGCCATCATAATTGGTAGCAACCGTGGTATTAGCCAGCTCGACCCCACTGTAATTCCGCAACTCACCTACGATGGTATGGTCATTCCATACTGTGATAGTGTGAAGAACCTCGGACTGCATATGGACACAACCCTTTGCTGGCGTAAACAAATTGCAACTGTGTGCCAGAAAGTCACAGGCTCATTGCGCGCCCTCTATAGACTTAGAAACTTTTTGCCACTGAATACAAAAGTAATGCTTGTTCAGACTCTAATATTCCCTATAATTGACTATGGTGATGTGTGCTACTTTGACCTGAATGCAGATCTGCTCAATAAGCTAGACCGTCTTCTCAATAATTGCATTCGATTCATTTTCAATTTACGTAAATATGATCATGTGTCACAGTATCGCTCCCTATTGAATTGGCTTACAATTCGCCAACGCAGAGAGGTACGAGCATTAACCACCTTATACTCTTTACTCTACTCACCAAGTTCTCCTTCTTACTTAACTTCCCAACTTCAATATGTAGGTGCTAATCACGCAAAAAACCTTAGATCGTCAAACAACTTACTTCTTCATTGTCCCTCTCACCGCTCGGATTTTGTACATTCTTCTTTCTTGGTTCAATCTGTCCTGTTATGGAATACGCTCCCTCTCGAGATCAGGATGGCGAAAACACGTCAAGCCTTTAAATACTTGTTGCGGAAACATTTCACAAAAATATTAACACCACAATCCTAAATTTTATCCTCTTCACAACAAAAATATATATAAGGTATTATGTATGTATATGTATATTATGTGTGTATATATGTATATATGTGTGAGTATATAATTACTTAAATATTATGTGTACTAATATCCTAATGATATAAGTAATAATGTAAAATCATTAAGTAATTTACATTTGTAAGCTCTCTCTCTCTCTCTCTCTGGAAATATGATACACTATAGTGGAATTATTTTATTTAACATTGCTGAACATTGTGCATCTACCATTCTTGGCTCTGCATCACCCTAAGGTCGACTGGTAGAAAATGCCTACGGCATTAAGTCCGCCTGTGCAACAATTATGCATGAAGACTTAAATAAATAAATACATCTGATATTTAAAGATTTATCCTCCAACTCCCTAACCGTTAAGGAATACATATGATATTTAAAGATTTATCCTCCAACTCAACCCTTAAGGAGTTGTGCCTTACATCATCAGCTCATCATCATAAAATGATGACTACCAGACGCAAATACCGGTGTAACTTCAGAAAATATACGAAAAACATATTATGTGCCTATAAAAAAATGAGGGTTTCTCTCGATTTCCCTGGGATCCCATCATCAGATCCTGTTATGTGGCAATAAGACCACCTCGGGAGCATACCCTTTCAAATACAAAAAAAAGTTTCAAAATCGGTCCACAATTGACGGAGTAATCGATGAACATACATAAAAAAAAATACATACAGTGGAACATAGAACTCCTTTTTGGAAGTCGGTTAAAAATGAGAAGGTTCTCAATTCGACTTTTTTATGTTTGTTACCTCAGAACTTGACAGGGTGAACCGATTTTGATGTTTTTTTTCTAATTTGAAAGCTGATGCTTCCCGAGTGATCCCATTTCAATTTGGCCTAGTTCTTAAAGTCGTTTTTTTGTTAAAATTGTAATTTACGGAGTGTATCATAATACTGCACTAATGAACAGCTCCGGAAATAGTTACTCCTGCGCCTACCGGCTTATTGTTTTTATTTCGCATCATCGAGATGTAATGTACGAAGTACGTAATATCTCGATGTTTCGCATTCTCTTTTAACTATTATGCTGTAAAAACTAAATTTTATTTGCTTAAAGCACACTTGATATTATTAGTAGTCGTGACTTTTACAAGAATAAAGCAAAAACGCACTTGGGTCGCCTAACCCGCGCCGTATTATGTCACGCGCAGCTAATTGTCTACGGTACTTCAGGTAAAAGAAATGGCTGTGGACCGTAGCGGGATTGGCTCTTCCACAGCAACTGGTCCCGCGATTTAGTGCGACAGCCTCGACGTAACATATTTTTAAATGACTTCTACAGTCCGCACCTATATAGAAAAATTATAATTATTTATTTTTTATTTATGCAGTATTTTTTTGGAAAATACTGAATAAAATGAAAATATTGACATCAAGTAAGTGAAAAAATCATAACACACAAATATATCACATTATTTCTCCAATATGTAAGTATTTCATGATAATTTAAATACATAGTTAACGACACGGCAAATTTCATAACGATGACAATGATGTTCATATTATGTGTTATAATTACATTTTAATACGAAAAAGATATGATAGATACCTAGGTGTACCTATATACATTCGCACAAACAGCTGCTTACGTATTCGTCCGATTTCGGAGGAGCTCGTCTCGATCCGTGCGAGCTTCGGGTGTTAGGTTTTTTTTTTCGTTACGGAATTTCTTGAATCGGTGGTCGCGCCCAAAGCCCGCGATAAAAGCTATGCAATAGCAATACTTTACAAAAAATGACAAATATACAAGAAACTGATACAAAGAACAGACACAGAACAACAATTTGTGGATTAGGTACACTGAGTGTTGTCCCACGTGGGGTTCGAACCCACAACACTCGACGCAATAGGAAGCGACGAAGTGATCGCTTAAACCACTACACCATACGCGCTGTGTATTAGTTCATGAATATGTACAGCTAAGGAGGACAAATTTGTTTAAAAAATAAAATGAAAATCGCCATTAGAGGGTTTGACCTTAACAAGCCGAGTGTAACTCATAACATTGGAACTCAAACTGGTAACCGCTAGCTCGGTTTGTAAATGTGATGAACCAAACAAGAAGGCAACTTGTAGTCTCACCGTGCACCTTCTTACCTTTACCGTGCAAGAGCCACGCTTCGGCATGACTAAGCCGGCTCGACCGGAGTGATGCTTGCGCTGTGTTTCACCGAGTGAGTGAGGGTACCCATACCCCTCATCCCTCTAAAGGCCGGCAACGCACTTGTGACGCCTCTGGTGTTGCAGGTGTCCATGGGCGGCGGTAATCGCTTACCATCAGGCGATACGTCTGCTCGTTTGCCCGCCTATTCCATAAAAAAAACTGTAAGGTGGGCCGGGGATTGCGGTGACTCGTTTACTTCTAAATCAACATCAACAGCCTTCAATAGTCCACTGCTGGACATAACCACTAGTATACCAATAGTAAGCCAAAATAAACTATAGTAACCGGCGGTTGATGAATCAATCAGTTAGTCAGGGCAAGTTATTTTAAATGTACAGATTATATGTATAGTCCATTCACTAAGATACGGTCACCTTGATGACACATCCGCGCCGTCGCTAGTGCGGCTTACACCCACAAGCATGATTTGTTAGTTTACGTCGTTGTATGAATTAATATTATTAGGTCTTTACCTATGAAATTGCCGTTCTTCAGTACTGGTCATTTCAAATAAAAAAAAGTTTGTAATGGCTCTGTATTCTAAATTCAAATTAATTTTGTTTTAAAACCATGACATTCTATTTACAAACTCAGTCTTTTGTTTTTTGATTAGCGTTGTATTTTCATTACATTTGAACATTTTTCGTCATAATGGATACTTTAAAAATTCGTGTAATTATGGAATATGAGTTCCGTCGTGGCACCAACGCGACACAAACGGCACGTAACATCAAAAACGTTTACGGAGAGAACTGTACAAACGAACGCACAACCCGTTATTGGTTTTCCCGGTTCCGTTCTGGAAATTTTGACTTGAAAAATGAAGCTTGTGGTCGTCCGGAGACTTTGGTAAACAATAATGAATTAAAGGCGATTGTGGAAGCTGACGAAACTCAATCTATAGCTGAGCTAGCGGCAGCTTTTAATATAAGCATCAAAACAATATTGATCCATTTGCGACAAATTGGCAAGGTAAAAAAGCTTGATAGATGGGTGCCCCACGACCTTAACGATCGCCAGCGCAACGTACGCGTCGAGAGCTGCCTGGCGCTTCTCAACAGGCAAACAAATGAAGGAATTTTAAAAGAATTGTTACGTGCGACGAAAAATGGCTTCTGTTCGACAATCGAAAGCGCTCAGCAAGTTGGTTAGACCCTGGTTCAGCACCAAAGTAATGCCCTAAACCAAGAATGACCCCTAAAAAGGTGATGGTCACTGTTTGGTGGTCTAGTGCGGGTGTGATTCACCACAGCTTTCTATAAAACGGCATGAGCATTAATGCAGATGTGTACTGTGAAGAACTGGAGAGAATGATGGAGAAGCAGCTTGCACATCTGCAACCAGCTTTGGTCAATCGGTCGTCCCCACTGCTCCTTCACGACAACGCGCGACCCCATACTGCGCAACAGGCAGTCTCCAAGCTGCAAGAGCTGGGGTTGGAAGCTCTCCCTCATCCGCCATACTCACCAGACCTTGCACCTACCGACTATTACTTTTTCCAAAATTTAGACAACTTTTTAGTGGGTAAAAAATTCAATTCCCGAGAGGAAATGCCTTTAAAGAGTTTGTTGCCTTCCGTCCAGCTGATTTTTACAAGAAGGGCATCAATAAACTGCCAATGCGTTGGCAAAGATGCGTCGATTGCATGGGTGATTACTTCAAATAACAGAAATAAAAAAGTTTGAAAAAAGAAGTACTTTCACTTATTGCATACAAAACGGCAATTTCATAGGTAAAGACCTATTATATTCGTATTTCACAACAATAACCACAACTGCGTGCAGATGCACCGACACTATCTAAAATATACAAGAAACTGATACAAAGAACAGACACAGAACAACAATTTGTGGATTAGGTACACTGAGTGTTGTCCCACGTGGGGTTCGAACCCACAACACTCGACGCAATAGGAAGCGACGAAGTGATCGCTTAAACCACTACACCATACGCGCTGTGTATTAGTTCATGAATATGTACAGCTAAGGAGGACAAATTTGTTTAAAAAATAAAATGAATAAAAAAGTTTGAAAAAAGAAGTACTTTCACTTATTGCATACAAAACGGCAATTTCATAGGTAAAGACCTATTATATTCGTATTTCACAACAATAACCACAACTGCGTGCAGATGCACCGACACTATCTAAACGAATGGTATAAAACCGGTCTAGTACGCTGAGACGATACGGTGAAACATATAAACATACATAGACTGCCAAAAATATTACCCGCCCTTTTGACTTCGCTAAAAATAACAAGTTGTTTGAAAAAATCATGACAAAAAGGGGATGTCACACTTCACCTTCACTGTTGAAAACTAAATGGCTCACTTTAATAATCTCTGTGACCGCCACGTTTGATTAGTAAATATAAACTGTACGTTTCGCAAACACAACTGATAGCTTGCCTAGTGATGGGTCGTGCGGGAGCGAGCCGCGCGGAACATTAAACAGGTTCAACTCAACACGACGACCTTGACACACAAGTACAGTTGGCACCCGCTGAGGACGGTGCACGGTGGCGCATGGCGGGGCTCACCTGGACTAGGTTTTAACATAATTATAACAAAACAGAGGAAAAAATGTTTATCGAATTATTTTATCATGTTTTTGTATAAACTACCTAATATGTAACTGTATTGTCCTTTGTCTAAACTATAATGTACTTGCAAAACGGTATTCGCTTCAGAATTAATAAGTTTGTTTCGTTGTTTGAGCATCTGGCACTCCACCAATTAGCGTAGCTCTTAGAGTATACTTAGGCAAGGCGTAGCTTTTGTGCAACAGGACAGGTTCGCGGTGAAACATCTGCCGCGCATACGATGTGTTGAACTGACTGGGGAACGAAGCTCTAGATATATCTTTCGGGTTATAAGACAATATTGCCAGCTCTTTTTGTTTACTATTTGCGTTTCTGTACTATCGTTTATCCAAATGGGTATTGACATAGATTATACATTCCTAATTACAAATACTTTTTAAGATTACAGCAAGTGTATTGTGTCGTCATACAGTGCAACATTCCACCCTTCTGAACCATTTACCTAAAAAAAAAAGCTTGATCCCTGCCGGCCTGCACACCTGTGCGCAACCACCCATTATGAGGTTACCACTTATGAGGTTCGCTTGCTCGTATTGTCGCGTACGTAGGGTTATAGCACAAAAAAGGATCACTCGCATCCTGTACAGCCCCGCCACCATTTTTCTTTAAGAATGCCGCTGCAATTTAATATTAGGTTGTCTACCATGTATGTATGTATATATGTAATTATGTGTCCATGTCACAGAAAGATTTAATATTTGAAAAGAATAACTCGTCGCGGACAGTGAGTGACAAGTATTATGGAACAGCTGATTAGAGTTGGGTTTATTTTGTTCGCAAGTTTATTTGTTTACTAAATGGCTAAAAGTTATTAAGTTCAGTAACTCGTTTATTTACTGTTTTTATATAGGTTTTATTTCGCAAAGTTTTCGAAAAATCGCAATTTCATGCCATAATTATGCCGTAGTACAACTGGTAGAGTTCCTCATTATAAATGATCTAAAAGTTAAACTTTAAAGAATAAAACAAGTTTTTGTATCCGTAAGGTCGTAATTATAACGTTTCATGTGTATTATACATATATACGTAGTTGTGAGCCGTGAGTGGTAGCCGCTTGCACAAACACTTTTACCTGATAGTTTTTGTTCATCTCATACAAACGTCTGATATAACAACAATAGAGAGTTGCTCTGAAGAAACGTAGTCCCCTCGTTCGACACAATCCGAGAACATCTGTCGATTCCGGGCGCGTCCATCGACGCACCGACATTTGATTGCGTTCCTTTTATAATTCAATTGATTGCGAGCAGACCTTGGCTATTGAATTTGTACACAACAGCGCGAGGAACACCGCTTGAGCAGACTATTCTTAAAGATTGTTTTTTTTCTAACTTGAGTGATTTAATGTTTATTTATTAACGCTACAGCGCTAAGTACGTCGCAATATTTATCAGAAATATAATACATATATAGGGTGTCTCAATAAGAGTGCACTTTTTTAATTTAGTGTCTTTTTTTCTGTGCAAGTTGCAACTCTGAAATGTTGCAGCTGTCACAGTCATATGTTTATTCTGATAACCTATTAAAAATAGAGCGCTTTACGTAAAAACAACGCGTGTTAGTTATGAAGTTTGGAATGTTATGCTGGGACGGGGGACCGCTTTCAAAGTTCGAATAATTTTCAGCTCAGATCTGAGATCCAACTCGTCATCGATAAAATACAGCCACAACCAGAAAAAGTAAATGAAAATTTTATGAAAAGAGTAATGGCCTTCTCAATTTCGGCTGCGTCTCTCAACAAGAAAACCCCGTTGTGTGACATTTTCCACGGATGTTCGACTCTTACAGATCGTACCGTGATGGTATTCCCTCCCTCGATAAATGGGCTTCCCAACACTAAAATACAACTTTTAATTCGCATCAAAACTTTTCAGATTTATAATGTTAGGTTTGTACTAAGTGACACAGAAGCAATACAGGTAGCACTCTCTACTAGATGTATTGTATTGTGTGCTATGGGCTAAGGGCCACCTGTTGTTTATTGCACCGTAATTGTGTTAAGTGTGAATGGTTCGTGCAACACTTATACGAGTATACTCTGTAAACAACACGTTAATGAAAATCGATCAATAACGAATTAATTAATATACTCGATATGTTTTGAATTGTTTTATATTGCGGCGAGCTACAAATGAATTACAATTATACCATCATCATTTTTATATTGATATTATAAATATTGATTGGTAAAACTTAATAATACGGGTTTCATAAAATACACACATCAAAAGTGTCTAGGGATCAACATATGTGTCTAGGGATCAACATATATTTTTGCAATAACTTTTCTCCTGATTGATATTAATTAAAATTTTCTTTAAGGATTCATCAAATAAAGTGTTTTCGTTTGTCACAGTAACGATAAACCAAGTCACCTTTGCATTAATAAAGAAATTTGCCATTTTCCTAATAAAGGGAATTTTGACATTTGAACCACTAACATTAAAGTTCGAAAAAAAGACTGAAATAACAGTTTTCTTTAAAATTTTATTAGGTAACTTAAAAAATTAATAATCCGTGTTTCTACCGTGAACACGAACAACACAAGAATCGGTTTGGCATACTCAAAATGAGTTCATCCAAATCACGCTGTGGAATGGCCGCCCATGTTCGTTGCAACAACAAAAAAAGGTCTTCTTGCGACTGGATACCCTCCATATTCGGCAGAGCTCTTCTCTGTAGCATATCCCATGCATGCTCAATCGGGTTCAAGTCTGGCGACTGAGCAGGCCAGGGCCAAAGCCACATCTCAATCTCAAGAAATCCGCATAAAAATGCTTGATCCCTAGACACTTTTGATGTGTGTATAAACATTCGATATTCAAAAAAATCTTACGGTAATGACACGAGGGATGTAGCGGAGAGGCGCGGGGGCGGGGCGGGGGCGGGGGGGTGGTGGCTGCACGCGACAGCTGTTCGCGTCATTGTCCTGCGCTAGAACTCAACGCGCGTCTCACCTGTGGCCCGCGTGTGTTTGTTCGCATCATTGATTATACATCTTCTTCTTATATATAAAAATCAATTGCTGTTCGTTTGTCTCGCTAAAACTCGAGAACGGCTGGGCCGATTTAGCTGGTTTTGGATTTGAAATGTTTGTCTTAGTGCAGGGAAGGTTTAAACGGTGAAAAATTTAAAATAATTTGAAAATCCAAATGTCACGTGTGTATTTAATAAATTAACATGCTAATCATTTTCGTTATTCAAAAACTGTTCAGAGAAGAATGTATACATTTTCATAACGTATATTAGTGCAGATCTAATACACTGTGCACATGACAAAATCACTTGTTTCAATATTATCTGAACACCTATCCCCGTAGAACCTAGTTCACTGACACAACTCATAGTGTCTTTTCTTTCACTCTAATATTCCTCATCATCATCAACAACCCATAACGTCCCTCTGCTGGGCTCGGGTCACCTCTCAGGAGAGGGTTAAGGCTATACGTCCCCACGCTGGCCAAGTGCGTGTTAGGGACTGGCAACACAACGGTGTGGCTAGATAATCTTGCCGTTGATGTTTTTAAGCCGCCCAAAGGCCTCCAACTAACCTTCACGACTGTTATCTTATGATAACAGCCAGGACTGACTGCTTAGCGTGACCTCCCAATCACGAAGACGCTCATGGTATCGTGTCATTAACGATCACCCGTCCCGGTACTGACCGCGCTGTCGTTGCTTACCCTCAGTGATTGTTTCTAATCACCGAGTGCAACTGGACTATGAGCGCCTCTAAATATACCACAATTCGAACATCAAATTTCGAACATTAGTGTATTTGAACAATCAATCTAACATAATTATAAAATTGTTCAGTTTTATCTTTGCAATGTAGTAGATCGTCAATCATATCTATACTAATATTATAAACGCGAAAGTTTGTAAGTATGGATGGATGGTTGTTACTCTTTCACGCAAACACTACTGAACGGATGTGGATGAAACTTTACAGTAATATAGCTTATACATCAGAATAACACAGGCTACTATTGCCGCTATAACCGACATATACGCGAGCGGAGCCGCGGGCAACCACTAGTAAATGAATATTTTGATTTCTTTTTTTGTGGGTCGTGTGTTGGTCGGTGGAGCTGTTGTGTGAGCGACACAGTCGTTGTGCCGCGCAGCTGCCAGCGAAGCCACACGACAGCTGCTCTTAGCGCAGTTAGCGCGGCTACGAGCGCCATTAACAGACTGCCTTATAATATAACGAGATACATTTTGATTTTAAATACTGATCTTCAGCAAATACAATTAAACTATGATTGAAGCTGAATAATGAGTTGAAAAGATGACCCGACAAAAAAACGTCCTGCGATACATTTTTCGCGCAAATAATAAAACCATGACAATTATTAATTGGTAACGTCTTGTTGTGTAGTAGTATTATTATCAAAGGCGTCGTGTTTACTTCATTTATAAGTAGTTTTTTTTTTTTTTAAAAACAACTCCCGCATTAGGAATAAACATCCTGTGTCGCGGGGGACTTTACAGACATACATAAAACGGACACAATTAACACCCAAACTCAGAACAACAATTTGTGGATCACACAGAGTGTTGTCCCGTGTAGGATTTGAACCCACAACACTTGGCGAATTGGCAAGCGGCGTCGCGACCGCCTAAACCACTAGGACAAAACCGTGTCTTTCATTTGTAAGTCATTGCATGTATTCGGGTTATTGTGTCATGTTATCTAACTGAACGTTATCATGTTACAAAGATTAACGCATCCCGGTCAATACTGATTGATGGTTGATCAATCAATCGATCATCATTTATTTACGGAAACAGTTCATTTAGAGTTTTTATGCTTATGTTAAAGGTAAGTGTACTTTCGAATATTTGTTTACTGCACGATATAGTGATATCATGCAGTAAACAAATATTCATACACGCAATGTCATTAGTTATTTAAATGTAATAGACTTAAATTATTAAATTATGTCAATAGATATTAAAATGTTTAAATGACATTTTAGAAAAAGCATTTAAATAGTCACATACGTAGATAAAATGTGTACTGTACATGTACTGTACATATGTACACAGAGACGTATATTAAATATGTACCTGCGTTTTGTTTTAACATTTTTAGTATCACTTATTGCAATAGGTAAGAGATGTCAATGATATTTCTATAAACTGGTACTAGTGAGTGGGCGGGACTATTGGGAGTATATTTGTAGGAAAGGAATATTGGATGTTTCGGGGAATATTAGCGATAGGTCGAGCAGGTGAGTGGTGACCCGGATGAGTGGGGTGGGGGGGGGGTGGGGGTGAGTGCCGGGTGCCGGGTGCGAGAAGCCTCGCGAGAGATAAGAATGCGGCGGCAGCTGCGCGCGCGGAATGCGCACCTGGCGCTGCACTCGCCGCGTCGCCTCTCCATTATTTATTAACCTTCTATACTTAAAACATTTTTAAAGATAAGTCTTTGTAAATCTTATCTTTCAAAATGTAATATTGAAGCCAAAGAAGAAAAAAAAGTGATATTTTGATTGTTGAAGAAGGACATAGGTCATTATTTACCGCGATAATCGATATTCACGCGGGCGGAGTCGCGGGGAAACGCTTTTATATAGACACTAGTTGTTGCCCGCGCCTCCGCCCGCGTATATGTCGGTTATCGCGGCAAATAGCTATTTCACTGTAAAGTTTCATCCAAATTCGTTCAGTAGTTTTTGCGTGAAAGAGTAACAAACATCCATCCAACCATCCATCCATACTTACAAACTTTCGCGTTTATAATATTAGTATAGATGCACCTATATTTACGACTTATTTTTTTATAATATATCTTATTATATGGTTAATTTAATTATTTTGTCTTATGATCTGTTTTATTTTCATCATCCAAACTAAACGAGTTTGCGAAAAATCAGTTTAGTGAATATAATTACAATAAATTCCGGAACAATATTTAACTCGAACGAACATACAACGCATAGATACAAACATTGAATTTTAAATTAAAGGTAAGTTGGATTAGAATAGTTTCTTTAAATTTAATTTATCTATCAGTAAAGAGATGAAGAAAGTGTATCATTTAATATTGACTGTCGTGTATTTGACCGAATGTGAAACCGAGAAATGGCGATCAATCATCGTATTGTTCTTTTTTACAATCATTTAAAATCTAGATCGACTGTTGTGTCGACTCTCCTATACAAAACCTATATAATTATTTAGAGCCCTTTTGTAAACAATGCGCCACTTGTTTTTGCTAGTTTAGATATTACTCGTTGCGATAGATAGAAAGCCTTATTTGCATGAAAATACAATACATATTAGCGTGCACCACTCGGTAGTGAATTGTTCGCGAATCGCAGCACCTCGTACGTAGTGGGGATCAAGGTGTCGTGTGTGGAGCAGTGAGTCGCGCAGTCGGTGGCGGCGGCGGCAGGTGCGCGGCGCGGGTATATAGCGGCGCGGCCGGCGCGCTCCTCACTCGCGCCGCGGCTCTCCTGCACCACGCACGTCACGTGAAACATGATCATCTGCCTCTCCGGGTTCGTCATAGCCGGGTCAGTTCCATCGCCAAACCTCACGAACCCCCCTGTGCTCACTTATCCGTCATCACTCATTTCTATTCGACTGACTGCGCCGATCTAACGCACCTTTAGAATCCAGTGACGCGTATACAGGTTCATTATTCAGTGCGGGTGTCTGTGTCGGCGAGATGTTAGTCAGTTAAAGTGAATCGGTCTCTAGGGAACGGCTACCGGTAGTGGATGAGACGGCGAAGACGAGTGATCGTAGTTGACGGCGAGTGTTGTTCGTTACAGAACGTCGCCGACGTCGATGCCGATGATACGCAACGACACGTCGGCAGTGGAGCGCATGCTGGGCGTGGGCGTGGGCGCGGGAGTGGGCGTGGGCCTGGGCGCGCGCTACTCGCCCCACCACCACCAGCTGCTGCAGCACTTCGCACCGCCCTTGATGCCACACAGAGGTAACTATATTTTTCGCTCCTAAATCAATGTCCCAAAAATATGCCGAATCAAAACTAAATAACGTTCAGTGATATGAGTTTTTATCTAATTAGCGCCCTTAACTATTTTATAACTGCCAAAAATTTTGTTTCCTATCAAAGGGCTATCCGTATGTTACGTTAAGTAATAAGCGCCATCGCATCTCAAAGATCATACTGAGCTTATGACCTTCTCGGACGAAAGCTGACGTTACATTGCGAAAGCATGAATATTAAGGCACCTTGTTCACATACCAAATGTTAAATTATTTTTTTAATTTCCAGTTGGCCAAAATCTTTCAGAAGGAAACGAGTTTACAAAACTTAGTGAGTCGACCATTACTTTTACTGCCTCGTTGGCGCAGCAGGAGCGTACTCGACTGCTGTGCATGACGTCTCGGGTTCGATTCCCGGGTCGGATCAAATGTTTGCATGATCTGCAAATATTTGTTTCGGAGTTTGAGTGTTTTCTATGTATAATATGTATGTAGTCGCAAAGAAAAAAAAGTATATATGTATTTATATCAGTTGTCTAGTGCCCATTATACAAGCTCTGTTTAGTTTGGGACTGGATGGTGTTGTGTGTTAAGGCCCGTATTTATTTTGATTAGTGCGACTGCGAAGTGCAGTCCTAACTAAGCACCTGCACTCGCACTAAGCTATAGAACACAGGCCTTTAGATGTCCGAAATATTGATTTCTATTTGTGAGACTGTAGAATAGTGTATAACCAAACAAAAACTCAGTGATCTAATTACTCTGACCTCTGTCATTTAAATCTCATCATCGTTAACGTTTGTTTGGTGACAAAATGTAGTTTATAAGCGTGTTGTCTCGTTGTCGCAGGGGTCGGGCGCTCCAGCAGCAGCTCGGCGGAGTCGGTGTCGAGCCATAGCGCGTCGCCGCCCCCCGCGGGGGGCGTGGCGGGGGGCGCTGGTGGGGGGCGGGGGCGGTTCAGTCGCGTGCGCACGCTGTACGCGTGCCTGGGCGAGAGCGAGGGCGAGCTGTCGTTCGAGCCCAACCAGATCATCACCAGCGTGGTGCCGAGCGGAGAGCCGGGTTGGCTGCGCGGCACGCTCAACGGCAAGACGGGGCTCGTGCCCGAGAACTACGTGGAGCCCCTGCCGTGACCGCCCGCCGCCGCCCGCGCCGAGACCCCGCTCACACCAAATACCATATCGTAGTCCTACGTTGTTGATTCTTTTGTACGTCTTTGTATATTTTGTACATTGTAAATAAGAGTTTGTTGATATTTTAACTATTTATATTATTATACTTTGTTGTGAATTTTGTACCAAATATACTTATGTATTACGTATCGTCGGGAGGCCCCCGAAAATAAGATAAAGACTAATTCGAAAGAAAAACGTTTTTTATTTAATCTTTACGACCTCGCGTACGAGGAGACGTCTACGAACGAGCGGTGAGATGCACAGAAAGCGAAGCGGCACGGCTCTACGTCGAGTCGGTCGGCGGCGCGTCCGAGGGCGGGGCGTCGGCGGGCGCGGCCCCCGGGGGCGGGGCGCGGGGGGGCGGCGCGTACGAGGCCTGCGCCAGGCGCTCCAGGGCCCGCGCGTCCGTGGCGCGCAGCACGCGCAGTATGGCCGCGTACTTGTCCTGCATGGAGCGCAGCCGCGCCGCGCTCTCCTCGGCGTGCGCGCGCATGTGCCGCTTCAGCTCCGACAGCGACGTGTCGCGCGCGCCCAGCGTGTTCTCCAGGTCGTGCACGCGCGCGGCCAGCAGCTCGGCGCGCGCGCCCGCCGCCTCCGCGTCCGCTTCGGCGCGGGCCAGGGCCGCGCGATAGGCGCGCAGGTCTGGCTCGGGCCGGGCCGCGCTGGCGGCGGGCGCGCGCGTGGCGGCCGCCAGCCGCGCCTCGCGCTCGGCCAGCGCCAGCAGCTCGCGGCGCAGGCGGCGCACGTGCTCGGCGCGGCGCTCGGCGGCCAGTGCGGAGCGCGCCAGCGACTCCACGTGGCGCGCCGCCTCGAAGGACTCGCCGCGCGTGCGCTGCAGCTCGGCGGCGTCGAGCGCGCGCGCCTGCTCGGCCTCGCGCAGCGCCGCCTCGGCTCGCAGGCGCGCCGAGCGCTCCTCCAGCAGCGCGGCGTCCAGGCCGGCGGGCGCGGCGGGCGCGTCGGGGTCGGCGCGGGGCGCGGGCGGGGCGGCGGGGCGCTGCGAGCGCGCGCGCAGCTCGTCGCGCTCGCGCGTGAGGGCGCGCACGCGCTCGGCCAGGGCGGCGGCGCGCAGCTCGAGCGCCCGCACCTCGCGGCAGCGCCCCAGCAGGCGGCGGTTGCGCTCGGCGTGCGCGTCGCGGCGCCAGCGCTCGTACATGAGCTGCGCGTGCGCGAAGGCGAGCTGCTCGGCGAGCTCGCCCGGCGGCCTGGCGCCGGCCCGGCCCGAGTACGCGTCGGACATGTAGGTGTCCAGCCGCTCGCAGGGGGCGCTACCCTCCCCGCTCTGTCGACGAAGAACGTGCTCGTGCTAAAATCGCATCGGTCGAAGTTTCATACATATTATACTTTACTACGAAAACACCGATGTTTGATTCGGCGACGAATTCCGGCTAAATGAGACCGAAGCGAACTTTTTCAGTTTTTCGTGAACAAAATGAACAGAAAAAAAAAACCATTAGCTACACCAAAAATGATCATAAATTATATACCTAATGATCATATATAATTTTTGGTTATATCAAATAAAGTGAGAAAACTTTAGAAAGTATTTTAATTCATTAATTTTGTTGGTCGTATTCTTTTCGGTTGATGATTCGATTATTTCGCGTAATATAATCAAACCAAAATTATTTTTTAAATTGAATAAAATAAAACTTAAACTCGAAAAGGTTCATATTCATTTAACTATGATGAAAACGAAATAAAATAAATACTCTTAACTCGACCACCGAACGGTAGCACTGCGAATTCGCAACGCATAGCAAATATCTGCGAGCTCTCACGAATGCACCGCAAGAACTTCACGTCGCACCGCATCGCAGTTATGTGTGGGAACCCTTATACCACATGCACCATGTGCATGTGCATGAACACATATACCATGTGGGGAACATAGATCATAGTCAAAGTACACAAATATACTACTATGGGCAAATCGGCAATTATAATTCGGTTCGGCGTAAGTGTTAACCTCACGATGTGTCAGTCTACTATCGTGGGTAGCCCTAGACTAATAACAGTTACCAAACAAACCGACTTCCAAAAAACATCCAAAGAAAACTCCCTGCCAAAAAACACTAAACGTAAAATAAACTGGCTCTTCATAAATTGCTATGTGCCAATTCTTGTCCATACCTAATTCTTTATTCATTTAAATAGTAGTATTATAATGTGTGATAAGTACCTAAAATCTGTTTGAATTCGGTGCCAAGCGACTATCGCTTAGATTTTTGTAATTGTTCGTTACTATTTAAATGAATAAAGAATTATTTGTCCTTAGTGTTCCTGTCCTTGTGATCGCTGTATCGGCTCCAGAACTTCATTCCACCTCCCACCAAGTTAATGCTTGTAAAATGTTTTGATTTTCCCAATTATTGATAACTCCGATGTATGCTACCTAGAGATGACGAAATTGCAAAAGGTATTTGAAATTTTGCGGTGGCTGCTGCTAATGATGGGTAGTTTAGCATTCACGATCATATATATAATACAAAACATCGTAAGTATACAATTTGTATTTAAAGGAAAATAGTATTATTGTCCAGTTCATTTCGAAAGGAGGTCAATCGTCAGATCCTATTATAGGTTGAGCAGAGTTCAGGAAGCTGCGTAACGTCTTCTCATCCTAAATATAGCAGTGTCTCAAGAGATAATACTTATGGTACAGCGACCGCTCACAATGGGCCTCCTAAGTTGCTAAACTTAAGTGGCAATGGGCGGGGCATATTGCTCGCAGAAACGATGGCTGATGGAGAAGATGAAACTAGAATAAATATCTTCATAATCTCAGAGATTACTTTATAAGGGATAGGGCTCTTGAACTCTTAAGGGGCGCGTCCCTAAAAACGCGCAAAAAGGCACTTGCAGTTTTGCAAAACACAAACAACTCAATTCATTATTTGACACAAAAAAAAAATCTCAGTAGTTTAATAAATCAGTCTACCAATCTACCGAGTGACATTTATAAAATAATTCTTTATTTTTGTGAAAAAAAGCCTTAACAAAGATCAAAATCATCGAAATCGACCTTTTTAATTAGCACACTCTGTCCTATTTCGTGCTCTATTTTAAATGTTTTTTTCTTATTTCGCGAGAAGAAAGTATGGAGAAAAGATTTACCGTTTTAGTTTTTTATTAATTCTCCCCAAAAAGCCATAATCTAAGGCTAAACATCATTCATTTTTAGCGACAAAAGTTCCATACATTTTAGTACGCAGATATCGTCTCCCGTAAATTGCAATAAATAAGTTTTATCGCGCTCAAAAAATTCAGTGCCCTCCGAATATTCAAGGTGACACCACGTCCGTTTGTAGTTCGCATTGAGCTCCATAATACGTAAATGACAAGTTTTAGGGTGGGTTGCAAGTGAGTGTCGAATTGTAACTGATAATTTGTATTCTTGAATTTAATTTCATTTTTTTAAAGAATAATTTCAAAGAAAAATATTAGTATTTTTTATTAACACAGAACTTATTTTTATGTTTTTTTTTAACTTGCTATGTATGTATATATCTAACTATATTTGTTAAGACGGAATCTTGTAACACAATTTTGCAGATATCTTCAACCGATTGTGTTGAATTTTTGTAGGCATATGTATATAGCGTGACAATGCTATATTATGATGACATGGAGCTGATCTGATGTTGGAGCTGGAAGATGGTCATAGGAACATTGTAACGACGGAACCTATCGAGTTTGGAGTCGTTTGATTTGTCTTGACGAGTACTTTGAAGACACTTTGACAGACTGAGACACTTTGAGAAATTGTTTTTAAAAAAGTTTTTTTTTTATGATTTCTGTTAGAATTGAATAACTACTACTGAAATAATGAAAGACCTTAAAATTACAGTTTTATTTTTGACTGCATGGTTGGTCTAGTGGTTTGAGCGGTTGCCTCGCCGCTTCCTACTGTATCAGGTGTTGTGGGTTCAAATCCCACATGGGACAACACTGTGTGATTCACGAATTGTTGTTCTGAGTCTGTGTGTCCATTGTGTCCGTTTCATGTATGTTTGTAAAGTCCCCCGCGACACAGGATTTATTGGATATATACGGGAGTTTACCCACGGTCTTACCCGCGATACTACACCACCCGCGGTTACTCCTTATATAATCAGCTACCTATCAGTAAAAATCCCGTCAAAATCGCTCCAGCCGTTCCAGAGATTAGCCGGCACAAACAAACAGACAGACAGACAAAAATTGTAAAAAAGGGTCCCATCTACACTTTACGTCATTTCCATTATTATTCATCCCTTAAGTTCGAATTTAATCAATTGGTGAATTGTAAAACAATAGATGCCCTATCCCTTACATTATCTGATATCTGTAATCTATATAAATAAAAGAGGAAGGTGACTGACTGACTGACTGACATACCCAGAGATCAACGCACAGCCCAAACCACTGAAGCTAGAATCCTGAAATTTTGCATGTAGGTTCTTTATATAACGTAAGTGAGCAGGAAGGAATTTTTGAAATTCCTCCCCTAAGGGGGTAAATCAGGGATGAAAGAGTGCGTGGGCGAAGCCGCGTGTAAAAGCTAGTATTATATATTTAAGGAAGATTCCATTTCAAAGTTTTACACTCTTAATATTAATTTTAAGACAAATAGTTTGTTTTTTAACCGTCTTAAAAAAAAGGAGTTTATAAATTAACTGTATTTTTTTATTTTTTTTACCCGACCATGGCAAAGCCAAAGGAGGGTTATGATTTTGACAGGCTATGTATGTATGTTCATCTGTTCCCTCATAGCTCCTTAACTACTAATTAGAACTGGATAAATGAGGTATCTTTAGAAGCGTCTTGATCGTCCGCTGCTTATAGGCTATATGAGGCGTCAATCAATTTAATGTGGCGCCCTCTAGCCGACATAAAGTACTGTATTAAAAAATAAATTTGAGATAAATATGCCGTGTTTGGTATCATCGGAAAGGGTGTTATATTTCAAATATTATTAGCATTTGCTGGCGACTTTGTTCGTATTTATTCAATTTTTTTTATATTTCTATGTTAGGTATTTAAAATATACTTTGCATATAAATTATTATTATCACTACACCAAAACATTTTAAATAAAAAAAGTAAAAAAAATAGAAACGTACCATAACTCTTAAAAACGCGTGACTACGGCTTTTCAAAACTTGTTTCATACTTTTTCAGCGTCGTTTTTTGTCAAAAAGTGAAAAAAGTGGGGCGTACATCTATGTAGTAAAATTTAGTCAATATGAGCAATAAAAGCGATCAAAAATTATATTTTTAAGAAACATTAACATTATGTTCCATTAATATAACATATACAATTTTTATTTCATGACATAGCATTAAAAACCGTTGATTACTTTAAAAGATCCAAGCTGACAGATAGCGCGAGCGACTTAATTTTATACTGTGTAAAAATATATTATTTGTTGTCTATGAAATGAATTAAAAATGATTACACTTGAAACCTACACTCGGCCGTTGACGAGTTACTTAAAGCCCGCGGGCTTTCCGATATGACTAAGATACATTGCGTGCTTTGTAGGACATTCTAAACATTCTTCAAAAGCGAACAGTTAATGAATATGTAACTAGAAGAAAAAACCGAAAGTAAATTTATTAGTTGCCAGGGTTAGTATGCAACAGTGCCCGATGCGTTTGTGTGCATGTAAAATATGAATGTGGGTGTTCAATCACAAATTCCCACGCTCAAGGACTACAGTCTTAAAGGACTACCTTTCTAAGAAAAGGCAAAGAGTGTAAGTTCAAGTAAGTTGGCTGGCACGCCAGTGGTCACGCGGCTGTATTATAGGGCGTTCCTCACGCAGAGCGTGTTAGGACCAACGCTTTTCTTACTATAATTATATTAACGACCTGCGATATGAGAATCCCTGATGCTAAAATTGATTCAGACGCCGATCGGAAGTCGTTGCCTTTTATGGGAGCTCTTATTTGACAGTATTTGGTCTGTCGCTGGGCCTCGGGCTGAGAGCGTGTAGGATTGGCTTCAACTTAGTTTAAAGTTGGTTACTGTCTATTCTTCAGATATTTATTTTACTTTATCTATTATGGATATATATATATATGTAACATTCTATATAGCACACACACAAATATATACCACAAGACACGGACGGACAGACGAAACCGGGCGCGGGTCCTATCGTAATACCAGCGCTGTAGTCACTGGCTACAGCATTATGCTGAGATAGGAGCCTTTTCTGGCATAGCACAGGGCAATTGCTTGTCTTCTCTTAGCTTACGTCTGTTTAAAACCATGTACTGTCCTGTGTATGACAGAATAAATAATTTTCTTTCTTGGTTTCTCTTGGCTCAATGTCAAGCATCACATTGAAACAGGCATGACTCATGATGCTCAATGCCTAAATTCCAACCTCCTAACGTTAATAGTTATTATGCAACTGTTGTACAATAAGGGGTATTAAAACACGACTGTGGGCTAGGCTTCGCCTCGTGTGATGATAGTATCACATGAGTTTTTTAATACCTAATCATGTACAGGCATACAAGACTTTATCTACACCCATGATAATAATCCTCTATAAAAGTTCCTAAGCAGCGAGCTAAATGGCGAAAAAAAATGGCCGACTACGACACAGCGTGTCGTACGTCAATGAACAATGAATAACGTGATTTTTAATAATATTCTGAAGGTACTACCAAAAAATCGCGCTTTATTATTTGACGAATTTAGATCGATATTTTACACACCTTTGGTACCGTTTATCTGCCAAAGCCACGGTAACCCAAACTTCATAATGGTCCATCGTTTTTACCTGTGTTGGGAGCATGCGCTGACAAACTTTCAGCTTTTATAAAATAACGAAAGTCTGGGGTTCACGGGCTCTTGCTCCAAATGTTCTTTTTGTGAAAAAGGAGTTGCATAATGAAATTTAGTACAACATTATGACATATGATGTTTTACATCTCTTCTGTTCGGTAAGTAGGTTCTTATTACCTCCAAATGGGGCTTGTAGGTAACTAATTAGTGCTCTAGGGTAATAATGTAGCTAGAAAAGCCCTAGGGCGGTAAGTAATTAAAAAAAACACTTCTTTCTTTCAAAAAGTTCGCGTACATCTAACCATCATACTGGCAATAGACATCATGCATTCAGCCCAATGACCAAAGAGGTCGCTTTGCTATTCAGCCTTGTCTTCGTGTGAGTATAATAGTCATCAATTTTAAATATCGAACGGCGAAGCTCAATTTCATTTGAAAAAAAAATTAAAAAGTTCTTTACTTGATTCTTTTTAATGAAAAAAGGCGGGAATAGAAAACTTTTAAGAATTCTTAGAATGCCTGTTTTTTTTCTACTTACCTCACAATCGAGATGTAAAGCAGAATAGTTAGCTCGGGTGTAAGCTCAATTGCACCCGCGAAGTATAGACATCTCGGGCTGCCTTGACGCCTTACAGCCCTTGGCTACTAATCTACTATTAATGTTGGCAATAAGCTACCTGTACGAGCGAACCCGTACATAACAATAGTTCTAGTTTTATGCTGACATCGATGCGCAGGCGATGCATTATTACACTTTATAAGAGCATGCGAACCCGCTAGGGTTCAGTAGTACTTTAGACACGATTCCGCGCAATCCGTCGCACTATCGCCGCATATCGATCAAGCAATATTAGTGTAAATTTGGTAATCAATACATTTATTTACTTCTATCAGTTATCTTTTACTTTAACATACAAAACCGTACACTACCTGTTTCAGAAACTTTTATAAAGGACTAGTTGTTGCCCGCGGCTCCTCCCGCGTATATGTTGGTTATCGCTGCAAATAGTAGCATATGTGTTATTCTGATGTATTAGCTATTACTGTAAAGTTTCATCCAAATCCGTTCAGTAGTTTTTGCGTGAAAGAGTAACAAACGTCCATCCATACTTACAAACTTTCGCGTTTATAATATTAGTAGGATATATAGTATGGGTGTAGATAAATACATACATATATATATTATCGTTATATATTTTTCCTTTAGGCAATTGTCATTTTGATGTCATTTCGAGTCTACGTTAGCTCTTTAGTGTGATCAGACATGTGTTTATATTAATAAATATTAAAATAACAATTTCGTGATTTCGTGACCTCGTTTTTCGCAAATAACCGGTAGTAACGGAAAGTGTGTAAAATGCTTAGTACACAATTTTGTGTGAATCGTTTCAAGATAATGTTCTTTAATTAGAGTAAAATACAATAACAAATAATGGACGGCAGTCCATTTGGCAGGAGTAATAGAATCGCCCGCACACCACCACCGACGCCTTCATCCGCACCGACAGCTTCACCCGCCCTGATGTCTTCAGATACACCACACCGTAATGTCCAAAGCCCAGTAGACGACCGAATGGAAGCGATCTCAACCCCTGAGATTCATAGCTGGATGACTCTTATCGAGAAAACCCTTAATGAGGTATGTACTATTGCTTCAGAGAGTAAACTAAACTCGGAACAGAAGCTACGAATAAATACATTGTGCCGAAAAGTGGCAAGCGGTACCTCCCACATGGCCGTAGAATATCAAGCCCTCAAAACAGAGGCGTTAGAGCTAGTAGAGTTGCCTTAACTCTCCAGGACCAATTTGACCTATCTAAGAACCTTAACGACCTTAAATGCACCATTAATGAATCATACAAACATTCACCCGGAACATCATTCGCCGATATGGTTAAAAAAGGTACTAACAATTTTATACCAAAGACAAATTTGAATTCAGTGGCCATTTATCCCAATGATAAAGGTATCTCAAGCGACGATACCAAGTCATTAGTACAAAAAATTATTTGTCCTGAACAAATGAAGTTGCAAGTGAGAGGGCTGCGAAAAACCAAGAACGGTGGCGTCATAATTAGCACAGATACAAAGGGAGACATAGAAAAACTAAAACAATCAGCCCAGCTTAAGGAATCCGGTCTTATCATTGACGACCAACATAAAAAGGAACCGAGAGTTATAGTTATTGGGGTACCAAATACCATGCAGGAAAAGGAAGTTTTTAACTGCTTATATCACCAGAACCTAGCAGATAAACTGCAGGACTGCAGCCTTGAAATTTTTCTGAACTCAATTAGGCTAAGCCACAAGTCGGGTAAGAAAGATGCCGAGACATGCAACTATGTGATTGAAGTATCTTCAAACATTCGCAAAGCCCTAATAGCTAAAGACAGAGTATTTGTGAACTGGTCATCCTGTCCTGTTAGAGATTTTACTCTTGTGACCCGGTGTTACAAGTGCCAGCAGTACGGGCACGCAGCCAAAGCGTGTCGAGAGACGTCATACACCTGTGGGCACTGCGGGGAGTTGGGGCACTCACTAAAGGACTGCACAAAGAAGACAGAAGATTCAAAATGCGCTACTTGCCTGCGCTTCAAAAAGCCGGATAATCATGTCACAGGAGCCTTTGACTGTCCTGCAAAGCTAATGGCTGAAAAAAGATATATAAACTCCATTGACTATGAAGGCGCCTAAGAGCTATAATTCACAATTATTTTATTTAATCGTTCAAAATTAGTTTTCGTAAGTTATTTGTTCTATTTTATCTTTTTATGCCTAAATTAAAACCTAATGTTAAGCTTACATAAGATTACATACATATATATATACTCGAATTAAAGAACGCTGTGTACGTCCCCACAAAAACAAACACTAAAACACATCATACATTTGTTCACACGAGCCTATAAAATAAATACAATAATAACTGATACACACGCCGCATGCTTCTTTTACTAGTTTGTTATTTAGTATTAAGAGTTTGTATCTAGTAAGTAGCCAGAGCGACTAACCACTGACGACTCATCAGTCTCATCACACAGGTTTATACCTAGTTTGAGGGTCAGAGGCGACTCGCTGTTTGCCCCTTGCAAGATCTTGTATATCAACTGGACATTATCCATTAATTTTGTAATTTACCTAAATAAAGATTTTATTTATATTATTATTTTATTTTAATACTAGCGACCCGCCCCCGCTTCGCACGGGTGGATTTCAGATAACCCCGCCGACAACACGATTCGTGCATTTTAAATCTGTAATATCTTCGAATATATTCATTTAAATTAGATACTGTAAAGGGCCATTTTGATCTAAATTAAACGCACAATGTATTTAATTTACTTAACTGTATAAGGATTAATTCTGTATTGCTTAAAATCACTTCGTAAATAAGCCATTATTTCTCGTAAAAAGAAAGGAATAAAAATGGTTGTTGTGGGTTATCCATAAGAGATACGACCTATACCGTCGCGGACTTATTTGTAGTACTTTTTAAGGTGTACAATACTGTAGTACATTATTTTGATCTATCTCGTAGGGTGCAACCAGCGCTTGCAATGTAAGCGCAAAAAAAATGTGTTTATTTGCTACATCACATTAGAAACCGCGAAAATTAATAGTGTTTCCATACTATATTATGCATTTATTATACCTAAAAACCTTCCTCTTGAATCACTCTATCTAATAAAGAAATCCGCATCAAAATCCGTTGGGTAGTTTTAATGATTTAAACAGACAAAGGGACATAGGGACAGAGAAAGCGACTTTGTTTTATACTATGTAGTGATGATGCCTATGAATGTCAGATGTTTGTGCTGCGTTCGTGCAGATAGAAATTATTGAACTAGTTCCTGGGACACGTGTCCATAGTAATATATTTATGCTCGTGATCGTACACTACTTATTCAGTGACGTAAAACGTTTTCGAATAAACTATATTTTCTAACTCACCTGTCGTCGGCATTCATCTGGCATCGTTCGGAAGAAGTCGGCGATGAGGAACTCGTGTGGCTCCGGCCACGTGTCTACCGTTTGCACCGCTACTGTGGAGCGGCGCGCTCCCGGCAGGCGCGGCGAGCACGAGGCCGCGCGCCGGGCCGGCGGGCCTCGGGCCTGCGTAGGCGGGCCTCCAGCCCGGCCGCGGCCCGCCTCGCGCCGGGGGTCGCGCACGCGGCCTAGGCCCGGGCACGGCTCCACGGCTTCGTCCCACTCGTCGTCCGCGCTCGCTTGCGTCGTGAGCTCCAGAACCTCGCGGTCCTCCACGTTCGACGGCTCCAACATCGCCCCGACGTCCAACGGTGGCGGCGGTCGACTCGGTTCGGGCCTCGCCACGGCCGCACCCACCGGGGGCGCTCCCGCGAACGAGACGGGCGAGTCTGGGGCGCGTCGCTCCAGCGCCACTCGAGCCAAGCGCGACGCGTACGCCTCGCCCGCGCTCAGCGAAGGGGAAGTCTCCTTGCGCGGCGGGGACGCGGGCCGCGAGCGACGCCCGATGGCCCGGACGGCGCCCGACTCCCCGGGGAAGCGGAACTGGGCGCGGGTCTCGCGCGCCGGCGTGTTCTCCGGGGTGGCCTCCACGGCGGCCTCCGGGGGCTCTCCCGCGTCCGCGTCGGCGGGCAGGGGCGTGTGCGGGGCGGAGTCGGCGCCGCAGCGGTCGCCGAGCGCGAACCACGGCTCGGCGCCGGGCCGCAGCACGCCGGCCGCGCGAGACAGGTGCCCGCCCGAGCCGAGCGACGGCGGCGCCGGAGAGCCGCGCGGGGCCGGCTGGCTCGCGCCGCCGACCGTCAGCGGCGACGACGCCGGCTCCTCGGCGCGCGCGCACAGCGACAGGCGGCGACACTCCGCCACCACGTCGTGGATGTCGACGCGCGCCCAGCGAGCCTGGTCGGCCTCGCGGTGACGGGAGCCGGTCACGAGAGCGGGGTGGAGGCGCACGCACTCGGCCAGCGCGCCCACGGCCCGCTCCCAGGCGTCGCGCGGCCCGCCGCCGGCCAGCTCGGCCCCGTGCGCGCGCAGGGCCTCCACCAGCGTGCAGGGGTGCGTGGCGTACAGCGCGTGGAACAGCGCGCGCTGCGCCAGCTGCAGGTGCGCGCGCGCGGCGGGCCCCGGCGGCGGGTCGAGCGCGGCGGGCCGCAGCAGCGCGTCGGCGAGGTCGGCCGAGCAGGAGGAGGCCAGCGCGGGCGCGGCGGGCAGCAGCGCGGCCAGCGCCAGCAGCGCGTGCAGCAGAGGCAAGGCGTCGCGCTCGCGTCTCGCGGCGCGCAGCAGGTCGCGGGTGAGCGGGTGGGCGGGCAGGCGGTGCAGCCAGGGCGGGCGGCGGGCCACGAGCGGCGCGAAGGCGGCGAGCGCGTGGTGGCGCGCGGCACGCTCGCCGCGCAGCTGCTCCTGCAGCGCGTCCAGCAGGTGCTTGGCGTGCAGGTCGGGCGCGCGCGCCAGCAGGTCGAGCGCGCGCGCGGAGCCGGTGCGCGCGTGGTAGTGCAGCAGCGCGCGCGTGAGCCAGGGCTCGCGCACGGCGCCGAAGAGCGCGGCGAGCGCGTCGGCCGCGTCCCGCGCCCCGCCCGCGCCCCCCTCCAGGAGCGCGAACACTTCGCCGACCTCGCACGCCGCTAGCATCTCCGCCTGCCGTTCGATTCTTTCATTATAAATATTGTCAAGAATTATTATGCAATTTCGAGAAAAAGACAGATGGTTCGTTAAACTGCGACATACTGCAAATAATTCTAGAATAATATAGGGTGACGCAGAACAATGACATTTACCATCTTCTTTTTTTCTTTTTTAATTCTTTTCATCATCATTGACAGCTTGTAGGTCCCCAATACCTCCTGAATACTAAATTTCATGTAAATCGTTGGAGCCCTTTCAGGCTCCTCCTCTCTCCTGATAGTGCTGTGCCCGACAGTGTCCATAATTGTTACCTATCTCTAAGTCAACACCTTATAAATGTACATTATGGAATGCAATAAATTGAATTGAATTGGATTGAGTTTATACTACATACAGGAATTAATCCTTTAAATGTATTAGATAGATAGATTAAAATGATCTAATAATATTACTATAAAAGAATCAAAATGGCTCAAAAACATGACTTAAACCATACATTTGCGTTCCCAATGCTTGCATGTCCTGCATTTAGTGCAATATAATAAGCAAACAATATAAATCTAAATGTAAATGTATAATTAATTATATTAAAGCTATAAATGACTGACAAGTCTTTGAATCAAAACACTTCACAACATCTCATCTGAAAGTTGGTACAAAATGCCCTAAAATCATAAAAAACCCTGTAGTCAGGGTTTTAATTTCATATTTACACATTTCATTTGATGACACCGCAGTTCTATCTTGTGACGTGGATCGGACTGCGGCGTCTACAAAACTCCAAACTCACTTAAATGAGATTGAAATATGGCAAAAAAAATGGAGAATCAAAGCTAGCTATAAAAAGTCGATCCACAGTACCTTCAGTCTCAGAAGGGGAAACTGTTTGACTGCCTCGTTGGTCTCGCGGTTGGCGTGTGCGTCTGCTGATCATGAGGTCTCGGGTTCGATTCCCGGGTCGGACCAAATGTTTGTATGATCTACAAATATTTGTTTCGGAGTTTGGGTGTTTTCTATGTATAAAATGTATGTATTTACAAAAAAAAAAAGTATATATGTATTTGTATCAGTTGTCTAGTACCCATAACACAAGCTCTGCTTAGCTTGGGACTAGATGGCGTTGTGTGTTAGATGTCTGAAATAATTATAAATAGTTATAGTTACTGTCCACCTGTGAACCTTGGCGATGATGTTCTGCCACAAAAAAGTGTCGTAAAGTACCTGGGACTGCACTTCGACAGAAGACTTACTTGGCGAGAACATATAAAAACCAAAAGAGACCAGGCGAACAGGAAACTGAAAGACAATTACTGGCTTAAAGGCAGACAGTCATCACTTAGTTTGGAAAATAAACTAGTAATCTATAAATCCGTCCTGAAACCTATCTAGACGTACGGGATAGAGCTCTGCGGATCAGCAAGCCATTCCAATATTGAAATATTGCAGTGTTTCCAAAATAAAACATTAAAGATCGTAAGCAGTGCACCTTGGTTTACGAAAAACACTAAAGTGCATGAGTTTCTACAGGTTCCAACAATTAAAGAGGTCATAGAAAACTCATACAAAACATATAAGAAAAAACTTCAACAACACAGAAATGAATTAGCTGTAGCACTACTAGAGTACTCGGAATCTAGCTATAGTTTAAAAAGAAAGCCGCTAGCCTCAGTATAAGTCTGAAAAATATGGAGATAACACACCAGATGGTGTGAAGAATCTCAAACTGATGACGTAAAAACCTCCAAATCTGATAAAAGCCAAAGGGCTGATGGCAGATGATAAAAAAAAAAACTTGTAGCTTTTAGTTTGGTGTACTGGTTATCAAAAGTAATGGTTCTAGAAATGTAGATAAATGAAAAAGTTTCAAGTAAAGAAATAAATTTGAAAAGTACCCAGCAAGTTGTAGACCCACAAGCAGGGTCAACCTACTATTTCCAAGGGTGGTGAAGAAATTGGTCAAACATATTTAGGACATCATAATGTCTCTTAGGAAAGGAAGCATAGCATTAACATAAAACATGATTGGGAAAAGAGCAAGACCGATGATGACATTTAGTTACAGCCACCTGCGTGTCATACTAAAGTATATTTAAATAACAATATATTTACTTTTATCACGTAACTAACCTACTTGCCAACAGTTAACAGACATGAAACCGTAAGGTGGGCTACTCACACGACTGTCGCAGGGGCGATCTAGGGTGCTCGGTGATCGGGGCGATTAAGGGATTGTCTCTACACACTTGCCTGCCTTTCAGTATGAGATTATATGTCGCGCTAAACACACGTCTTGAGAATGGCACCAGTATTATTTGCACATCAAAAGATCAGTGCAGCTCTTGTTCTTTTTGCGATGCTACCACAAAAAAAAAGGAGACTGAGTGAAGATGTAGATAAAGAAACGAAGTATATTATATTTAATCTTCTTCGACCTAGCGTTTTCCCTGCTTAGTGCTGGGGTCCGCTTTCCTACATAATCTTCTCCACTTTGCCCGATCTTCGGCATCCTCAGGTGTGAGATCGTTCTCTTCCATGTCCGCTTTGACGACGTCCAGCCAGCGTTTTTTGGGCCTGCCGCGTGATCTAGGGCCTTGGACAGTGAGGTCGAGGCATCTATTTCCTACGTAGTCAGACGGCCTGCGTCTTACATGGCCATACCATCGGAGTCGACTTTCCTGCAGCTTGTCCGCTACGTCACGGACTCCAAGGCTGTCACGGATGTGTTCGTTACGTATGCGATCTAGTCGCGTAACGCCACACATCCACCGCAACATCTTCATCTCCGCCACGTGAAGCTGCTGGACATGTCTTCCGAGGACAGGCCAGGTCTCGCTGCCGTATAGTAGGACTGGTCGGATGATGCTCTTGTACACAAGGCCCTTTAGCTTCACCGGTATCCTACGGTCGCAGAGGACGCCGGTTAGTTCTCGCCATTTTGACCAAACAGCGCTTATTCGGGCTTGGACGTCGTGATCTAGTTACCGGACTCGTGCAACCGGACCCAAGGTACTTGAATTTATTCGTTTTCACGACCAATTCATCTCCTACCTTTATGGGATCGGGGCCCGTGCATCCGCATGCCATGTACTCGGTCTTCGCAACATTTAGTTTCAGCCCACCGTTCTCTAGCGCACCCTTCCACTGATTCACCCTATGCTCCAGTGTCTGTTTGTCCTCATCCGTCAGCGCAATGTCATCAGCGTACATCATAAGCCACGGAGATGGTTCGTGAACTTTCGCCGAAACAACGTCTATCACCACACTGAACAGAAAAGGACTCTGAGCCGAGCCTTGGTGAACACCAACTGTGATCGGGAATGGGCGAGTATCGCCAACGGCAGTCCTTACCATGGATTCCGAGTTGTGGTACATGTCTCGGATAGTGTCAATATAGGTTAGTGGCACATTCTTCACCTTTAAAGCCCACCAGATCACCTGGCGCGGTACGCAGTCGAAGGCTTTCTGTAGGTCTAGAAAAGCCATGTACAAGGTCTTTTTCTTCTCCCTGTAGGCCTTGACTAGCATTCAGAGGGCAAAAATGGGATCCGTGGTTCCACAGCCAGGACGAAACTCATATTGACATTCCGAGACTGTGCACTCTTGCCGGAGCCTTGAGTCTATTACGCGCTCGTAGAGCTTCATGGCGTGACACATGACCTTAATACCTCGGTAGCTTCCACAGTCCTGTACACTACCTTTGCCTTAGTAGATTGGAGTAACGATACTCAATCTCCAGGAGTCGGGCATCTTGCGGCTGGTAAGGATGCGGTTAAAAAAGTCAGTAAGTACGATCACACCACGAGAACCCATCGATTTCCACGCTTCAATCGGTATATCGTCAGGGCCCACGGCTTTTCGGTTATTCATAGTGCGAAGACATTGTTGTACCTCGTCTGGTGTTATAGGGGCAACCAGTCCAAGATTAGGGGGCAGTTCAGGAGGAGACACATTTGCGTGTTGCGTGTTAAGCAACTCTTTAAAGTAGCTATGCCACCTCTCCTTTACCCTGAATGCGTCGCAAACCAAAGTGCCGTTTGAGTCTTTGACACAGAGACATTTGGTTATGTCCTGTGTTGCCCTCTCCCGAGCCTTTGCCAGTTCTCACCTACATGCCCGTTCAAATCTCCACCCACGATAATGCTTTCCGAGTTTGGGATGCAGCGGAGAATGTCCTCAAGCTTGTCCCAGAAGGCCTCCTTCTCAGATAACTGGCAACCGACTTGGGGAGTATAGGCACTGATGAGATGAGTGACAGAGCCTTCTATTAACAACTTCACCCGAATGAGTCGGTCGCTCAGCCTATCGACTTCGAGAAGACCTTTCTGAAACCCTTCAGACAGTACTACCGCTACACCATTCCTCCCACAAGGAGACCAGGTGTAAATCAGCTTATAACCCTGACCGATGTCACGTGACTTGTTCCCTTTCCAACGGGTCTCTTGCAGGAATGCAGCGTGCACCCTGCGTTTTGTCAGCACGTCTGCCAGTTCTGGGCAGCGGCCTGTTAGAGAACCTATGTTCCAGGTGGTAAAGCGAAGTTTCTTGCTTGACACGGTAGCCCTAGTCCACTTATCACAGGTTTAGGGCGGTGTGCCTGCGCGTCGTATAGCGGCGACGCCCTAGCCGTAGTACCCAAAACTTTATCCTGCACTTCCATAATAATTGACAGGTTTGTAGTATTACATTCAGCGACTGCCGTCTGACCTTCAAAACCCCTAAGGGAACTACGGTCGCCAGAGCCTCGTTAGTAGTCCAGCAGGGTGCACCACGAGCAGGTGAGGTTGGCTTGGGCCCGTAAGATGTTATTCGGTCCCCATAAACCCCCATAAAATTTAATAAAAAGAAATATTTATTTACGACATCTAACACATAACGCATATCTTAAACAAAGCAGAGATTGTATGTGGGTAATAGAAAACCGATATGAATACATTTATACTTGTAAATACATACAACATACATATTATACATAGAAAATATCTGAGGGCCGATCTAGAAAATTGCCCCTGCTTGCCTAAGTACACACATTACAATTAAGGAGGAGATTAAGGGTCAACACCCTAAATCGCCCCTGCGGTAGGCGTTTGAGTAGCCCGCTTAATTAATTAAAGTGCTTCTTCAATTTACTGCCTACCTACCTACTTTTTGTTTTTATATTTTTGTTTCATATTATTTATCATTATTCATAATAAGGAAATAATGGTTTGGGTAGTGTTCTGTCTGATAATTTTAATTTCATAGCATTCACAGAGTTGAGAAACTAATGTAAATAAATTTACTGAAAATCGACAGAGCAAAGTATGTCGAGTCAGGTAGTTAAAAATAAATCGCAATAAATAACGCATGCATTAATCAACGTACAACACACCGCAAATATACAAAGTCTTTGCTGCGTTCATAACGCAGGACAACTAAATAACAATGCAGTACCGTATATTCAAGACAACCTTCCAATCAGCAGCTCGGAGAGATGATCCTTGAGTCACTGAGGCACAAGTTACGATTCGATTGCTGAAATCAGCCTCAGCTGAATAAGCGTAGCGAGGGTCTGCCTAGTAAGCATGTGCATTTATCGAGTAAAAAAAGTTCTGGGTACTAAAATTGTTGCACTATTATTAAGATTCCAATAAGAAAACGAGCACTATCCAACTTCTTCTTGCCGACCAGTGTTTCCACTTTAATGATTCCCTTTCCCCACGCCTCAATTGAGATTTCCCCTTCTCCAGACTTTTTTCCCCTCAAAAATTGCCTTTTTCCAATGCTGCCGTAATACGGCTATTAGTGATTAAAAAAACTAAAATTTAACTACGACAAAAAGCAACGCTGAAAAAGTATGAAACAAGTTTCAAAAGCCGTAGTCACACGTTACGTAGAATTGGGTTTTAGTTTTTCCTTTTTTTTTATTTAAAATGAGTTGGTGCCTCTTTAATATTAATTTCTTTGCAAAGTATATTTTAAATAGGTACCATAGAAATACCACAATTATCGAATAAATACGGACAAAGTCATTAGAAAATACTAATAGTATATATAGTTTTGAAATGTACAAGTACCGCCCTTTCGAATGATACCAAACACGGCATATTTATTTTGTCCAGTTTTAATAAGTAGTTAAGAAGCTATGAGGGAACAGATGAACATACATACATACTTACATACATACATAGCCTGTCAAATTTAGGCGCGGTTCCAGGGGGGGGGGGGGGTCACAGGGGACGTGACCCCCCCTGATCTATCGCCTCTATCTGCCAATTTGGATTCCAACGGGGACGGTCGACAGTGGACGCTAATATGATGATGATGATGATGTCCGGCAGTCCGATCGAGGGGTGGTGTTGGTAGTTAGCCTTGATATCGTTAACGCTTTCGGCACCCTTCAATGGGTTCGATTAGGGCGGCCCTTGAATCTCACGACCGATGGTGCCAACTTACCTGCGTGCCGTCATAGAGGTCTATCAGCGCGACGGGACAGCGAAGTATGTCAATCGGAACGGAGCAGAAAATCGAAGGGAGGTGTGTTGTGGGGTTCCCCAGGGCTCTGTATTGAGCCCATTGTTATGGAACCTCGCATACAATGCGGGCCTTTGCACTAGTCTGACTTCGGGCATCAGTGTCGCCTGCTATGCAGACGATACCCTAATACTGGCTAGAGGGTCACGCTTCGGGGAGGTGCTTCTGCTCGCAAGGGGTGGCTTGTGTCGTGGATAAGATTCATAAGCTGGGCCTGAGGGTGGCACCTCGGAAAACTGAGGCGATATGGTTCCATGGCCTACGTAAGCGCCAGGAACCACCCAGCTCATACCTCCGTGTTGATGACACCGAAGTCCAAGTGGGTCAGTACATGAAGTACCTCATCATGGACAATCGGTAGAGCTTCGAAAAGCATTTCGGGCGACTAGTCCCCAGTACGATGAGTAGCAGGGGTGCCACATTGTCTGCTGCCCAATCTCGGGGGACCGCGGGAAGAAGTTCGCTGCCTCTATGTGCGTAGGCGTGCGTATGGGCGTCGTGCGACCCATGGGCGGTTGATGTCCATACGGATCGTACGAAGCCACCGTACGATCTCGTACGAGGCGGCGGCGATCCTGGCACGATCTCCACCCTTCGACATTCTAGCCGACAAAAACACAACGACGAAATTCGATCTGTCGGTCGGAATGACGAAGAGATAGCGCCGTATCATGAGCCCGGAATGCTTCGTCAGAACACACATACGCAAGTCCTACGGGCTTGGCGAGTAGTGTGAAGACGTTATGCTCCAGAAGGAGTCCGAAGAGTGCGCGCTAGAGGCCGGTGGCTCCCCAATCGTCGGTTAAGGGTCGTTGTGGCCACATTCTAAGGAGATGTGGCCACTGGAAATGACCCGACACCTCAGTGCGGCCGGGGGTGTCGTCTCAGGCGGGTTGGTGTTCCGACTCTCTTACTATGTAGAGCGGTGAGAGCGACATGCCCCGGGTTTGAATCTTACGTTACGTTACGTTACCCCGGGATGTACCTCAGTAGTCAGTGATGAGGTAAGGCAGGGGGAACTCCAGAAGCCGCTGATGCGTTCCTAGAGCTCCTCTTCACTGCAGATGTAGGCCACCGCCGGGGTTTAGTGGTTGGACCGATTTGTCGGGAGTTCCATACACGCCCTTCGTCCCCCAACGGCGCTAGATCCTCTAAATATTCATCCAGATATAGTCACAGATGTCTTAAATATTATGATCCCAATAGATTTACCAATAAAAACAAAAGATATCCATTTGACTGCCTCGTTGGTCTCGCGGTTGGCGTGTGCGACTGGTGATCATGAGGTCTCGGGTTCGATTCCCGGGTCGGACCAAATGTTTGTATGATCTACAAATATTTGTTTCGGAGTTTGGGTTTTTTCTATGTATGATATGCATGTATTTACAAAAAAAAAGTATATATGTATTTGTATCAGTTGTCTAGTACCCATAACACAAGCTCTGCTTAGCTTGGGACTAGATGGCGTTTTGTGTTAGATGTCCGAAAATATTTGTTATTTATTTATTTATTTATTTGTTTTAATGTGTGATGTCTAATTTACTTGACTTATTTGATTAGTGACCCCCCCCAAAATTTCAGGCTGGAACCGCGGCTGGTCAAATTCATAACCCTCCTTTGGCTTTGTCGTAGTCGGGTAACAAATATTAAAACAAATAAAAGCAATAGGCTTGATAATGAAACAGTTGGATCAAATCTGGCTTAAAAAGAACAGGAACAACGTCTGTTGTACAACTGATGAAAAATCAGTTTGATATACCCCACCTCAAGTTTGTACAGGCCAATGCAACTGCAAGCGAATCCAAAAAAAATATATACTAAGCATGAATAAAGTATAATTAATTCAACATTCGTATTCTGCCTGACCAGAAATATATATAAAACCTGTATTGGTGGTGAACTGCCAATGTAGCTACTGTTTCTTTTATTCGGTAACAATAGTATAGTCCATACAAAAACTAGTTAAGAAATTTTCCGCAATATTTTAGGCTAGGCTTTATCCATGCTTTCCTCGATTTCCCCTTTTCATCTCTTTCCCCCTTTTCTTCCCCTCTGGACCCTAATTTCCCCTCGAAAGGGAAATTTCCCCTCATTGTGGAAACACTGTTGCCGACTATCAATCAATCAAAATCAAAGTGCTGCAACTGACATTACTGACAAGTAAACATCTATACCTTAGCACATATATATAAGGAGGGGTAACTGAACAGCCGGAAAGCGTGATCGGAGTAGAGAGACACTGAGTTTAGTTAGAGTCTGTCTCTGGTGTCTGTGGTGTATTTCCCACCGAATCAGTCATGCAAATTGGTATGTGCGTCCACCAATCAGGAGCTTGCGTTAGATAGACAGACTCTAACTAAACTCAGTCTCTCTCCACTCCGATCACGCTTTCCGCCCGTTCAGCTGCCCCTTCTTGTACCAGATCTAAGGTTATAACAAAGATTGAAATGAATGACATCTGTCAAAAAAAGACATAACCTTTAAATACGTTTGTTTTACATTTCATATTAATTTAGAATATTTACGCTATGAGTGAAAATGAGAATAAATGGATAATGAATTAAAACTGAATTCATATAATTCAAAAAAAGCGTTAAATGCAAAGAAATTTTAATTTTTGAATTAGTTCAAATTGTCGAAACAGGATTATGCTCAGAGCCGTATCTTCAATGTATATTGAGAGCCAGGCGCTCTCGTCGCTCGAGGTACTCTCTAAAGCGAGGAGAGACGTGTTCAAGTTGTTCCGTGAGTCCTACTTCTATTAGACCATCTGCAATTCTAATTTTTAATAGCCCGAAAGTTACCACTGAGACTGATAAAACAATAAGTATATACTTATCTGTATCCTCTCACCACTACGTTTGTCAGTTTCGAATGTCTGTCGATCTCGTGCAATTTTAATTCTTCAACTTTTTTACTTAGCAGACTTTAGTAGGTTAGCCGGGCCAGGTTAGTAAGGCTGGATTTTTCCAGATTTGTCCTAGTTTAGAAAGTCCAGACCGGGTGTGTTGTGGAGAGCCTTGGGGGAGGCCTATGTCCAGCGGTGGACGTCTCTCAGCTGAGATTATGATGACACTTTCAAGCATTTTTAAATGGACAATTCTTTTTTGTATTTTAAAAATCAGTATGCATTAAGCTTTTCCCTTCGCTAAAAGTGGAAACAATATACAATTTTTCAGTATATCTAACCTAATCTACCAAATGCAAAAAGTCCTCATGAGCGAAATCAGTGAAACGAAATAATTTAAGGTTATTTGAACAATTTTTTCGTAGTGATTGATTAAAAAAAATGCTTGATCTGTCTGGGTTTTGAAGTCCAAAATCCGGGGAAATTACACATATGGTCTTAGATTCCAAATATTAAAGACAGAGATATCCCCCTCCATGCTGGCTCAGTAATTCAGGACTAATTGAGGTACATTAAACCTACTTTGATTTCATAATTCTGCAGCTGTGAGTGGTATATAGCTGACCCAACAAGATTAGTTAAGGGGGCATTTCACGTCAAGCGGACAACAAAAATATTGTGTGTACACATCCACGTATAACTGACCAGAGTATAAATAAAATTCATGACCTCATTTTTTTTTCATTGTCCGCTTGACGTGAAATGCCCCTTAGTTTGTTTACCTCTGATTGTTGGAGGTGTAGCATACTGCAACTGAACTATACAGTTGAGTTGGTGATTGACAGCCCAACCCTCAGCAAGCATCATATTTAGTTGGCAAAGGGATCTTGCTCACCTACATTTAGTCTTGATTGTAGTAATTTCAATTAACAAAATATTTTAACAAAGAAACAACGGCAGGCATGAAGATGTGAGGTTTTGAAAAATGAATAAATAGTTAAGGGCTTGTTGCAGGGACCTGCTCGCTGTCTACACAGGCATCTGCTGCACAGGTAAGCGATGCTTCCTGATGTGATACATACAGTACCATTCTCCCATAATATTAATACTATTTATCATTTTACAAGCATACAAAGAGAATAAAAAGTTACAAGACGGTAAGTGCTGAGAATTCAATAACATTGAATGGTCTGACCCATAAAAAGAACCTGTCCCGTAAATGTGTCCATAGCATTATTTATGCAGAAAATATGAGTGCATCTATTTTTTGTTAAATTTATATTGTCAATATCTTTTGTCTATCAAATAAGTAAACTCAATTCATCATTACCATATTTCATTACATATTTTCTTAGTTTTCCCTTAGCTTAGTGCATATTTCTCACACAAGTACCAAATAAAATAAGGCTAGATCGACAAAACACTAAATGTGTGTGCATTGTGTAGACGGTGCTGAGTGCGTCGAGAACGGGCGCGGAGAGGGCGGCGCCCCCGGGGCCGCGCCCCCCGCCCCCTCCTTCGCCGCCCCCGCCCCCGCCCCCGCAACAGCCCCCGCGCCGCGCCTGGCACGTCGCTGCCACTGCGCTCGCCATCTCCGCTTCTCTGGGAGGGGTAAGACCGTATTGGGTGCTTCTACCATGTACGATGGCATTTATTTTAAATGAAAATAAGATTTTCACATTTTCATTATAATAAGCTAAAATATTTTATATTACTTTATTTATTTTATCATTTGTTTGCCCGACTAGCCGATCGTCGAGCAAACATAACATAATTATGTAATGAACACCCATGAAAAGTTTCTAAGTACTTATGGATGGATGGATGTTTGTTTGTTAACTTTCCCGCAAAAACTACTGAACGGATTTGGATGAAACTTTACAGAAATATAGCTTATACATCAGAATAACACATAGCCGCGATATGTAAGAAATCCGTTCAGTAGTTTTTGCGTGAAAGAGTAACAAACAAACATCCATCCATCCATAAGTACTTAGAAACTTTCGCCTTTATAATATTAGTATGATTAGCGTATTGATTGTAAATATTGTAATGATTGTAATTCAATTACAATCCATTCGCTATCTACGAGTATTAGACGAGTTAAATATACATAGGTGGGTACAATTAATTGCATTCGATCAGTACGTGAGTAATACAGTTGTTCTCGTTGCTTTCAGTTCATTTACTACCGCAAGCTCAGCGACGCGAGCAAGGTGCCGCCTGACGTCACTGCACCGCCGGGTGAGTGCTGCCGTACTGTTATGTCGTTCCCTTATATATGTTACCGTGAGATCGTCAAAACCGTTAGATTGTAATCTATCTCGCGAGATTGTAAACTGTCGAAAGATTGGGTATGGGCCTCCGGTATCCTTACTCACTCCGTGAAACACAGTGCAAGCGCTGTTTTACACCGGTTTTCTGTGAGGCTGTGGTATCACTCTGGTCGAACCGGCCCATTCATGTCGAAGTGTGGCTCTTCCATGGTATAATTTATTGGAGGTCGCATATTTATATGTTATGTACTGGCCTGTAATCATATTGTACACATGTCTGTCACTGATTTAAAATTAGCATAGTTACGGTTGTTTATGTTCTGATATACTTTTGTAAATTGTGAACCACGAATAAATATACTCTAGCACACTGCTGATCTTATTCTTTTTTCAACATAATTAACGGCTATACTTCGATACAGTATAATATAACGAAAATCAGTACGTTAAATTCTAAGCAGTATGTCACAATCTTTCGACAGTTTGCAATCTCGCTAGGTAGATTATAATTTAACGGTATTTACAATGTTACGGTGACATATAAATTTGATAATCGAACGTGGTCACGCGTCGTCCGACAGCGTCAGAGGCGGAGCCGACGGCGAGCGAAGCGTTGCCGATCCCGCCGTCGGGAGAGATGTTCCCGGAGAGCGTGCAGTTCCTGCTGGTGGGCGCCGGCACGGCGTCGTTCGCGGCCATGCGAGCCATCCGCGCCGCCCGGCCCGAGGCGCGCGTGCTGCTGGTGGGCGACGAGCGCGAGCTGCCCTACATGCGGCCGCCGCTCAGCAAGGAGCTGTGGCGCGAGCCCGATCTGGCCGAGCGCGCCGACGAGCTGGACGCGCTCACTTTCCGCCAGTGGAACGGGCGCCGCCGCCCCGTCGCGTACGAGCCCGCCGCCTTCTACACGCCCGTGGAGGAGCTGGAGCGGCGCGGCGGCGCGGCCGTGGCGCGCGGCTGGAGCGTGACGCGCCTGGACGTGGCGCGCCACGAGGCGGAGCTGGCGGCGCCGGGCCGCGCGCCCGTGCGCGTGCGCTACGAGCGCTGCCTCGTGGCCACGGGGCTGCGCGCGCGCCGCTCCGCCCCGCTGCGGGCCGCGGCCGAGGCGGGGCGCGCGCTCACGCTGCGTGGCGTGCGCGACGCCTGGCGCGTGGCGCGCGAGCTGCGGCGCGACGACGTGGCGCGCGTGCTGGTGCTGGGCGGCGGCTTCCTCGCCGCGGAGCTCAGCGCCGCGCTGGCCGAGCGCCGTACGTATGCCTCCCCTGTGTTAGCGTCGCGCGATCTGAACGTTCCGTGTCGACGAGTACGGGCGAGCCTCGCGTCGATCGTGAACGATGGGACTCGAATAAAAATAGGATCGACAAAATGAAACAAAATATTATTAATCTAATAAAAATTAAGAGAAAACGGTATGTAAATAACGTCATCGATATAGACGATGGGAAAGTACGCGTCGGTAGGTTCGATCCTTCGGTGCGCGGCGGTCCGGTGGGCGGTCCCTCAGAGCGTGGGTGTGTTGCAGTGTCGGCGGAGGGGCGCAGCGTGGTGCAGGTGTTCCGCGAGGAGGCGCCGCTGGCGAGCGTGCTGCCGCGCTACCTGGCGCTGGAGGCCGCGCGCCGCCTGCGCGACGGCGGCGTGGAGCTGCGCGCCGGAGGTGAGTGCGCCCCGCCCCTGGCACCGCCCCTGGCACCGCCCCTGGCACCGCCCCTGGCACCGCCCCTCGCACCACGCCCCTCGCCCCTCTCTGACCCGCCCTCTGCGCAGCCGAGGTGGTGAGCAGCGAGCCGAGCGAGCGCGGCGTGCGCCTGCAGCTGGCGGACGGCGGCAGCCTGGAGGCGGACCTGGTGCTGGAGTGCGTGGGCTCGGAGGTGGCGGACGAGCTGGCGCGGCGCTCGCAGCTGGAGACGCACGCGGAGCTGGGCGGGCTGGTGGTGAACGCGGAGCTGCAGGCGCGCAACGACGTGTTCGCGGCGGGCGACGCGGCGTGCTTCTACGACGTGGTGCTGGGCCGGCGCCGCGTCGAGCACCACGACCACGCCGTGGTGTCGGGCCGCCTGGCCGGCGAGAACATGGCCGCCGTCAAGCCGCCGCAGCACTACACGCACCAGAGCATGTTCTGGAGCGACCTCGGCCCGCAGCTCGGCTACGAGGTAACCTCGAGAGATCCTCTCGTGGCGCCCCGTCGCGCCTACGGATCTACCTAATTTAAATTAAAAGCGAACTCGCTAACGAACTCGTAAACGGTTAAAGTTTCACAAAAACAATGTATGTAAGAAATTTTCCCCTTTAAATGTTCTAAAAAAAGTCCGCTGAAATATGTCTGTCTCTTAAGGTCGATTCACTATAACCTTTTGAATGGTAAACATCGCGTCCCGGCCGACAGTAGACGCCGACGAGATTGGGTGTGTTAGCTAGTTGGCTAGTTAACGATACTCCTTTAGGAATTGAGCGGCAGATATTCGATCCGTGCACGTTTATCTCTGTTGCACGTCGCGGTCGTCGGTGTCCGGGGACACTGCGGAGGGCTACGGACCGGCCCGCATCGGAACGTCGTTGCGTCCGTCTGTCCGTACTCGTCCGTCATTTTGGTTAGAGCGGTTTGATGAGACTCCACCTCGCTCCGCAGGCTATAGGTATAATCGACTCAAGGCTGCCCACCGTGGGCGTGTTCTCGGCTGACGCCGTGACGTCCGCCAGCAGCAAGGCCATCGAAGTGTCCGCCACGGAGCCGGCGGCGGTGGAGGCTGAGGGCCTGCCGGTGCCGGTGGCGCTGGTGCCGGGGGCGCTGGTGCCGGGGGCGAGGGAGGGGGAGGGCGAGGGGGCGGAGGCGCGGCGCTACGAGCGCGGCGTGGTGTTCTACCTGCGCGAGCGCCGCATCGTCGGGGTGCTGCTGTGGAACCTGTTCAACCGCATGCACGTGGCGCGCCAGGTTAGTGCCAGGCCACGTAGCCGTGTGCAGCTGCAGGTATGTAGCTGCACAGGTGCTGTACGGAGGGTGTTTGCGTGTGCAGGTGCTGGCGCAGGGCGAGTTCGAGGACCTGTTCGAGGTGGCCAAGCTGTTCACGCTGCACGAGGACGAGTAGCGCGTAGGAAGTCACGGGACCTGCATTTACTCTTATAATGTTGTACATAACTAATATAAATTAAACAAACAATCTAGGTATTACATTCGATGTTTTATTTCCGTTCCGCGGGCGCTAATGACGGCACTCGTGTCGTCATCGCGTACTTTAACTCGTAGGTTATAAAATGTAGCGACGTGCAATGGTAAGTAGTATATATCTATACTAATATTATAAAGCTGCAGAGTTTGTTTGTTTGTTTGTTTGAACGCGCTAATCTCAGGATCTACTGGTCCGATTTGAAAAATTCTTTCAGTGTTGGATAGTCCATCTATCGAGGAAGGCTATAGGCTATATTTTATTTTCATAAAAAATAGAGATCCGTAAGAAAATTGCGATTTTGTAACCCAAGGTGTGAAATCGAAAACCTATTTTTGCGTGCGCTGCAAAAAGTATTGACAATAGAACAAAATAATGTATTACGGGTTTGTAGGTCTCATTAAGATCTACAAAAAAGTACACGAGAGCATATATCTAACTATCATGGTTTAGTCACAATAACCGTTTTTGTGTTCAAAAAAATTATTAAATCGTCTGAAGAAAGAAACTACTTTAAATGTGTATCGTAATATTAATCCTTAGCTAAATAAAGCATTATGTTATCAAGGGTATTTATGTAGAAGTAAAATACTTTTTGTTTCATCCCATTCGGACATTTCGTTTAGAAGTTATCACGAGTATAAGACGCTAAGAGATGGTACCTATTATTGAGTTATTTGCCAAAGAGTTTTTATCAACATAATACCTAATATTAGTCTTTATCCAAATAAATGTGTTGTTGATTATGAGTATTAGATCTTAGAAGAGTATAATAAATACATCTATACTAATATATAAAGCTGAAGATTTTTTGTTTGTTTGAACGCGCTAATCTCAGGAACTACTGGTCCAATTTGAAAAAGTTCTTTCAGTGTTAGATAGCCCGTTTATCGAGTTTATCTATATCATCACGCTATGACCAATAGGAGCGGAGTACCAATGAAGAATGTTTCAAAAACGGGGGGAAATTATTAAGCTACGGGCAATAGGAGACGCAAACGACGTTGCGTGGGTCATCTATACTAATATATAAAGCTGAAGATTTTTTGTTTGTTTTCAACACGCTAATCTCAGGAACTACTGGTCCAATTTGAAAAAGTTCTTTCAGTGTTAGATAGCCCGTTTATCGAGGAAGTTTATCGAGTTTATCTATATCATCACGCTATGACCAATAGGAGCGGAGTACCAATGAAGAATGTTTCAAAAACGGGGGGAAGTTATTAAGCTACGGGCAATAGGAGACGCAAACGACGTTGCGTGGGTCATCTATACTAATATATAAAGCTGAAGAGTTTATGTTTGTTTGAACGCGCTAATCTTAGGAACTACTGGTCCAATTTGAAAAAGTTCTTTCAGTGTTAGATAGCCCGTTTATCGAGGAAGTTTATCGAGTTTATCTATATCATCACGCTATGACCAATAAGAGCGTACCAATGAAGAATGTTTCAAAAACGGGGGGCAACTATTACGCTACGGGCAATAGGAGACGCAAACGACGTTGCGTGGGTCAGCTAGTATTGTTATAAACTAGGAGTGAGAATTAAATCAAAGAACCAAATAGGAGGTAGCCTAACCTCAGTTCTCATTTATAATTAAAACACTAAACAGTTCACAACAAACGAATCTTATAATTCATGATTACAAGCAATTCACGAAACACATACAGATCGACATTAGAACGATAATGCAATAGGTTTACAACGATATAACATTAACACCTTACCGACCGCTTCTCAAACAGCAAGTGAGAATGCATAGCCAAGTACCGTCTTTTTATAGGTTCGCACTGCATAATTTATCGCTAGAGTTGGGATACACCTAACACGGCCTCTCTTGACAGCTGGTCGTCCTCGAGCAGCCTCGTCCAGCCGACTGCCTTGCCGGTCATCTCTGCAGGAGGATCACCAAGTCCCTGGTCCTCATTAACGGAAAGTTACGAGTGGAAAACATGCGTAAACGTAGGATGTGGCAAGGTTCCCGGAAACGGGGTGGGCATACTGAAATAGTCGCGAAGGAGGAATTCCATAAAGCCAGGAGTGAATATAGACGTGCCATGGAGAAGGCGCAACTTAAGTTTTTTAGAGACATAGCTGAATCCGGGAATCAAGACCCCTGGGGTCTTGCCTACCGTGCCGCGTGCGGGAGGGTTCGCCCTCCTAGCAATGTAATAAGTGGAACAAAATTTAGTGAAGGATATGCTGGGAGCGTGCGCGAGGCCGCGCGTTGCCTTGTGTGTAGCTTGTGCCCCGATGACGATTTGTCGAGGGACACTCCCTACCACCGGCGGGTGCGCCTTGCGGCTTCCTGCTCGCCCTCAGGTGAGGATGCCCCTCCTCCGGCTTGTCAAGATTTGGATAGTATAGTTAAGGGTTTACCCAACACTGCGCCGGGTAACGATGGCATCTCCGCCCGCATTATCAAGCACGTCTGGCGTGCTGCGGCCGGAGACTTCACTGAGGTGTTTGCTAGGTGCATAAAAGAGGGAGTTTTCCCGGACGTTTGGAAGGAGGGTAGGCTGCTCGTCCTGCCGAAAGGCAACGACAAGCCCCTTACCGACCCGAAAGCGTACCGCCCCATCACGCTGCTACCTATCCTAGGTAAGATTTTGGAGCGCGTAATGCTGAAGTGCGCCCCGCAAATCAGTCGGGGACTGTCGGACTGCCAGCATGGCTTCACTCGGGGTAGGTCCACAGAGTCTGCTCTAATGCAGCTCCTAACATCTGTCCGGAACAGTGAGTCTAGGTATGTTCAATGTATTTTTCTAGATATCTCTGGAGCCTTCGACAATGCATGGTGGCCCATGATCCTGCTGAAGGCTAAGCGGGGAGGTTGCCCGCGTAACATCTACTCAATGCTTGCGGGCTACTTCGTCGACAGGCGCGTCGGCTTGTTCGTGGGAGATCATGTGGAGTGGAAGACGGCAACAATGGGTTGCCCGCAGGGATCGGTGCTGGGACCCACGCTCTGGAACATTTTACTGGATGACCTCCTGAGGCTTCCACTCCCTGCGGGGGTGGGGACCGTGGCGTACGCCGATGATGTGACGATCCTGGTTGAGGCGGATTCCCGGGCGAGAGTAGAGGCTTTAGCCTCTACAGTTTTAGATCTTGTCGGTGAGTGGGGGAGCAGGAATCGTCTGGAGTTTTCTTCCAAACTCCAGCGTCCCCCTACCATCAGGTTCGGAGGCGAATCGATCAGGACCGTCACATCAACCACAGTCTTGGGGGTAGTGATTGACGCCAGTCTGTCGTTTGCGCAGCATGCGACATCCATTGGGGAGCGTGCGGCAAATTGCTTCGGCAAGATGTCGCGAGTGTCGGCGAGCTCATGGGGGGTTAGGTATAGGGCACTTCGAATCCTGTACCAGGGCACTTATGTTGCATTCGTGCCGATCGACGAGCAGTTCCGCCCTCCCGGTTTTGGCCGGCGTACTTCCGGGCGACTTTGAGGTCGTCCGTGCTGGCAGACTAGGTGAGGCGCGCTTGAAGAACGCGACCAGGGTAGAGTTAGCGGCGGAGAAACTAAGACTCTGGGACTTCGTTGTCGACGCCTAGCAAACCAGGTGGGACGCTTCAGAGAAGGGGAGGGAAACATATCGGTTCTTCCCAGACGTGTCGGTGAGACTTGGGGCAACCTGGGTCGAACCGGACTATGAAACGTCACAAATTTTGACCGGACATGGCTGCTTCCGCAAAAGGCTCTGTGAAATGAAGCTAACAGAGGTTAGCGTATGTTTCTGCGAATCGGGTGTAGACGAGGATATGCATCATGTCCTTTGGGAGTGCTCACTTTACAAGGCACTACGGCAGAGAATGTTAGGAGGGATCGTACGACAAGAAGACGGACCGGTGTACTACACCGACTTGGTTTCCTGTGAGGCGAACTTCAAACTGCTACGGGACTTCGCGCATGGGTGGCACGCGGAGAGGAGCAAGCTAGAGCGGTAGGAATAGCGGCAATAAGGGCACGAAGAGGACGTCGACGAAGTCACCGTAATGTGACGTTTATCCCCAGAAAGGGGAGAGTACACAATAAAATAGGGACAGGACAATAGATATAACTTGTAGGGAGTCAAGAAAGGACACGCGTGAAACGAGCCCCGAGCAAGTAGCGCGTGTCCTCTCCCGTGATTCGGCCCGTTATAACCGCGAGGTTGGTAGGGCCATGGGAAGGTGGAGGGTTGGTCCTCATTAACATGGTCATCTGTAAAGTAACGACACTTGAGTTGTTTTATAGAGGTCTTAGACCAGGGTAGAAGCCTTTAAAAATAATAAAAAGTGAAAAAAAAAAAAATAGGAGGATGAAACCCATTAGAAAAGGAGGAGAATATTATAAAAATGAAAGGAAAAATAATTTACGGGCGATCTGATGGGGGTGAGATTTTAAGGGTAAAAAACGTTTTTTCTCGATTTCCGGCAAAACTAAAAGTCCTATGGAAAAAAGTCAAATGGCAAAGTTGTAGGTAATAAAAAGATCTAAAACTTTGGATTAACACTTTTTTCACATAACCTCAAAATGTACCTATGTGAAAAATTCTAAAAACCAAGTGTCATATAACCAATTAAATTGTTATCGTAATAGTGGAACATGTAGCTTACATAGTGTTCTGAAGGTAGTAGAGCCACGCTGATTTCAGCACGAACGGGCCGGCTCGACCGGGGCGGTACTACCCTCGCACAGAAAATCAACGTAAAATGACAGCGTGCTGTCGTGTTTCGTTGGTGAGTGCGAGACCGGAGGCCCAATTAGTCTAGTCAACAAGTTCCAAACTTGTTGACTAGACTAAAAGATGCAGCAGCATCACTAGGCCGCCATGGTGTGGGTCGCCATGCTGCATTGTCTGCATTCGCAGTGAGCATGGTGACCACCACTCTTGGATTCTGCTTATGCTTTCCATCAGGCAGAGTAGAGTCATTTAGGCGGGCCAAACATAAAAAAAAAAAAAAAAAAAAAATGTTACGCCATCTACGATGTATAAACCTCTTAAAGTTATGACTTTTGTTGATTTATGGTACCTGTTAGAAATTTAACGTCATTGTAATGGCAACATTTTTGATTGTCATTTTTCTTGTTTGACGTTTTGACGTTGACAGATAGTACTTCGAGACGCTTGTTGTAACCGGTCGACGATTGTCGTTTTAGGAACCGTTTTAATTGTAATTTAGCTAATTGTCAATTCAACCCGGTCCCTTTAGTGGTTTACCGTTATGATTGGTCTGATTTGGACTCGCGAGTTTTTGTAGTCACGTTGTTCAATCTAGAACATGATTGCAACACCTGCAACATCAAATCGATGTCGCACGCAGTGCTTGCCTCGCACTCTGTCAACTGTCATGCGAATCTGTAACAGTAGGATAGTACTCGTACCATTTTCTTGAAACTTGAGAACCTATCCCAAATTGCGTTTCGTGGGGTTACTGTTGTATGATAACACCGTTTTATTTCTTCACTTATCTCTGGAATAGTTTTTGTAATTGGTATGACATCATTCTTTAACCATTCTGGCCCGTTCCACCATAATGTCAAGTTTTTTAGTTTACTAGGAGCAACGCCTCTAGTAAGTAAGTCGGCAGGGTTGCAAGTAGTGTTTACGTAGATCCAGCGTGCTTCAGGTAATAACTGTTGTATTTCCGAAACTCTGTTAGCTACGAAGGTTTTCCATCTCTCCGCTTCACCTTTAATCCAGCCCAGCGTAATCATTGAATCTGTCCAGCAATATATGTACAGTGATAACGCTGAGATGTAGTACTATTTAGTATATAAGTATGACGTATAAACCTCTATAAAGAGATGATACTATTCCAAATATATTCAGTATATATCCAGCAGTCTTGTGTTTTACTCATCTCCAGTGGCGAACCCAGGGGGGGGGATATGGGGGATATATCCCCCCCCGAAATATTTAATTTCAATAAAAAAAATAACTTCACGATTGTTGGCGAGCGACGACGCGAATTGGTGCCACGATTCCTGTAACAACTGCAACATGTAAGCGTTCGTTTTCAACTCTAAGAGGAGTGAAATCTTACTTGAAAAGCACCACAGGACACCGAGATGTTCCTCTAAACCCAAAAGACATCCTTAACAAGCTAGCGCACAATAAATAAACGCGGCTTGATTTTATTTTTAATCATTTGTAAGAGTACAAAAATTATGAAAATTTCTTCATATTGAATTTACCACGATTAATTTTATAAAGTTATACTTTTTTCCTTCAAATAAAAACATGTGATTTTCGGTTGTTCTCTGTGTTTACTTATTCGTTAACCTTTCTTCTTTACAATACCCTCCGTGGGGGGAAACATGAACGCCGTGTGTGGGACTCCCGACGAATTGGTCTACCCACTAAACCCCGCAGCGGACTACCTCGGCTGGTGGGGGAGCTCCAGGAATGCATCAGTGGCTTCTGGAGTTCCCCCTGCCGTACCTCCCCGTACCACCCCCGGGGCAGGTCGCTATCGCGCTCCTCACCGCTCTACACAGTAAGAGTCGGGACACCGACCCGCCTTAGACGACACCCCGGTGTCACAGGTCTCGAGTCGTTTGCAGCGGCCCCATTTCCCCTAAATGTGGCCACAACGACTCTTAAGCGACGATTGGGGAGTTAACGGTCTCTATCGCGTCCCCTTCGTTGCCTCCTGGGAGCCGGATCTACCTTTTCTCGATCCCGCTCTGCGGACTCCTTCTGCAGCATAACATCTCTTCACAGAAGGAGACCGCGGCCTCCCATCCCACACTACTCGCCAGCATTGCCGCGATCAATACTGGTGGTAACAGGTTTTGTCCGATCTGTCTGACCAGGACTCCAGGTTCGGACTCCCACGCAGGGCAGCCCTCCAGCGTGTGCTGGGTGGACCCGCAGTGGTGGCATTGTGCCGGAGCCTCACGTCCGATTCTGTTCAGATACTCACATAAGCAACCGTGCCCGATAAGTATCTGAGTAAATCAGTAGGTGACACAGTCGGTTTTCTCTATCCGAGCTTCGAAGCTCGGCAGAACGGCTCCGACAGCGTGTTGGCTGGCACAGCCCTGGATTTCGAGCCGTACCCGACAAGCCCGTAGGGCTTGCGTATGTGCTTTCCGCCGAAGCATTCCGGGCTCATGATCCGGCGCTGTCTCGGGTGGCGGCGGCGGGTGGGGCTCGCGCCAGTATCGTCGCCGCCTCGTACGACTTATTCGTTTACCTGAGCAACGATTCTTTCTATCTCTCTCTACATATATTTATATTTTACTGGCAATCTGTATAATCTGGTATTCTACACAATGCCTAGGCAATGTATACAATACATAATACGTAACATTTACACTAAAATTGTTTATGCATTTCTAAGGTTTACAAAAGATGGTATCCCCCCCCGAAATAAATTCCTAGGTTCGCCACTGCTCATCTCTAAGCGTATCCTTTACATGGCGACCCTGCCTAAAGGTGTCAGCTAACGCGAGCGAATTCGACTCGCACGCATACCATAATAGGGAGTGTGATTTATAAACAGTGATGTGTTAGTGCAAGATTTGAACAATGTTTGAATGTATAATTATTATATTTGCGATCTATAACACGAACAACAATAATTATAAAAAATGGGCACATCCGAATCGAAAGGAGTGGTAGATGCACAAACAGCAGCAGGCGCCAGGCGACAGAATCAAGCATCCCTACAAGATTTACAATACCATTTATCGATGACGAGTATATTAATGCTGATTTTTGTATTGTTAGCAGCCTGCACTGGGTTGTACATAGCATTTCGAATATACAGAAAATGCCACTTGCGTTGGGTACGGCAGGAATTCCAAAGCAGCGCAAGAAGAGGATCGTTCTTTGGTAGGCGTATTGCGTACCCAGATATGAAGATAAACGATACCGGAGTATAACAAATTGACAAGTGTGCAAAGCAATGATTTGTAGTGGTTGGTGTGTACACTGGGGGCTTGCTGATCTATACAACTTTTATGTGTTAAATATATTATGTTGTTTGTGTTTTCAGCTGCTGTGATAGTGCTAATTAAGTAATGCACTTAGGCATATTCTTACAACATCAAATATTGTAAGTAATAAATGAAGTTAATGAATCATCTTATTTTGTAATCAAGTACGTATATATTTTTTTAATTATTTTTATTGGTTGTGATATTGTTGAGTTGTTAAAAATAATTTGTTTAACATGAAACTAATGAAACATTCTAAAGAGAAATAATAACATTCTATGGAGGACGAGAATTTACAAAGATTGTATGAAGAGTTACTAGAAGTCAGAAAATATTTAATAAAAATTGGGCCTTCTCGTAGAACTGGTAATATTTTAGAGAAAAAATTTAAGGAAGCGCAAAGTATAATCTATACATATAATAAAATCGTAACTGGTCGCTGTCTGTACATGGAAGATATCTCAGGAAAACTATTATAGGGGGGCTTTATGAACGCAATAGAACCCAAAACAATGATTTTTTGAATTTTTGTCTGTTTATCTGTTTGTCTGTGCGTTTGTGCACGCTAATCTCAGAAATAGCTTATCCGATTGAAATGTGGTTTTCACTAATATATTGTGGTAAGCTTCACTTAACATTTAGTGTTTGTTTCATGTCAATCGGTTCATAAATTAAAAAGTTATGCGAATTTAAAGAATCAGGTAGCTGGACGTTTGTGGATTGTAAACGGCTGCGCGACCACGCCGGTATATAAAGCGCGCCGAGAGCATTATTTTCTTTTCTTGATTTTTTTTATTTTTTAATTTTATGTGTAAAAATCTGAAAGTACTTACAATTTAGTCGTTTCTAATAAGAACATATTTGTTTAGGGTTTATAGGGTTTGTAAATACATATACGAGTAGTATGTTTATTTTGTATAGGTTAGTTTGATTTCAAGTTCTTGATTCTTTTATAAACCTTATACCTATTTACTTATTTAGTTTAAAATATTTTCTAATTTTTATGTTTAAAAAAAACCATTTCATTTAGTAATTAACCGACTTCAAAAAGGAGAAGATTCTCAATTCCACTGTATTTTTTAATTTTTATTTTTGTACCTCATAACTTTCGACCGAGTGAACCGAAAAGAATCAACAATGATTCTTTTTTATTTGAATGCTGGTGATTCCCGTGTGGTCCCATTTTAGTGTTATCGTCTGGCCCAGATGAGGTATCTGGGCCTGATCCTCGACGGTAGGTGACTCTTCGACGAGCACTTCCGACAGCTTGGTCCAAAGCTGGTCGACGCGGCCTCCGCTCTTGGGTGACTTTTGCCCAACTTGGGTGGAGCCAGCGTCGCAACGCGACTCCTGTACACGGGAGTTATCCGGTCAATGTCGCTGTATGGTGCACCGGTGTGGGTGGTGGGTCTGACTGCCCTAAATAAGGCCCGCCTCTGGCGGCCTCAGAGGGTACTGGCGGAACTTAGAACTTCTCAGTTCGCCCAATTCCGGTCGGAGCGTTCTGGGCGTGAGGCCGCGGCCCCGGCCCCGTCTGCGTCGCAGCCGGCCCCGTCTGCGTCGCGTCCGGCCCCGTCTGCGTCGCGGCCGGCCCCGTCTGCGTCGCAGCCGGTCCTCACTGTCCCTGGGGTATCTGACGCCTTAGTGCAGCAGATCCTCATGGCGGTGGGGAATTTGGTGGACGGACGTCTGGCTGGTCTGGAGGCGAGGCTGCCGCCGGCCCCTGTCATTAGGCCGCCGCTCGCGAGCCCGAAGTCGAAGGGCACCTCGGCGCCGACCGAACTGCCCGTGGTGGGAGGTCGCGTCACTTACGCGGCAGCGACATCGGCGTCGGCTCCTGCGGCGGCCCAGAAGCCACGAAAGGGAGCCAAGGCAAAGGCGGCTGCCCCGAAGCCGGTGCCTGAGACGACGGCAAAGGCTGGAGCGCAGGCTCCGCTCTCCACTCCAACGACTGCCCCTGGCCCCTCTACTTCTGCCCCCTCCAATGAGGGTTGGCAGGTAGTAGGGGGGTCTAAGAAGTCCCGAAGGAGGGCCAAAAAGGCTGCCCAAAAGGCGGCCTCTACCCCGCGGGCGCCACCGGTGACAGAGGTCACCAAGAAGACGAAGCCGCGGAAACTGCAGCCGCCGAAGACCGCGGCGGTAGTAGTGACCGTGTCGCCGGAGGCGGCTGAAGGCGGGCTGTCCTACGCGGCCCTCTTCAAGAGGGCTCGGGCTAGTCTCGCCACCTTCGGGACAACAGGGGTGAGATTGCGCCTCGCCCAGACGGGAGCTCGAGTCCTCGAGTTCCCCGGGGCAGAGGGCGCAAAGTCGGCAGACGCATTTGCCGAGAAGTTGCGAGAAGTGTTCGCGGAAACGGACGGTGTAAGAATCGCCAGGCCTATAAAGTGCGCGGAATTGCGCATTTCGGGCCTGGACGATTCTGTCACGGCCGAGGATGTCCGCGTTGCGGTCCAGGAGAAGACTGGCTGCAGCGCTGATAACATCAAGGTCGGCACCGTTCGTACCGGTCCGGGAGGGCTTGGTGCGGTGTGGCTCAGCTGCCCAGTAGCGGCAGCCAAAGTGCTGGGCGATGCTGGCAGGCTCCTCGTCGGCTTTGTGAGCGCCAGGATAACAGTCCTGGCGGCAAGGCCGATGAGGTGTTTTAAATGCCTGTCGGCGGGACACACACGCACCAAGTGCAGTAGTTGCTTCGACTGAAGGCGGCGAAGACCTGAGGCGGCTAGTGGCAGACTATTTAGAGGAGCGTACCGTCGTGTACGAGGACCGAGAGGGCGTCTTGAGACGGCGACCCATGTCGTGCGGCGTTCCACAGGGGTCTGTCCTTGGACCACTCCTGTGGAACGTGGGATACGACTGGGTCCTACGAGGTCGTCTCCCCCCCGGGCTGGGCGTAATTTGTTACGCCGATGACACATTGGTCACAGCTCGGGGGGCGAACTTCCAAGAGGCGGCGCGCCTGGCCACCAGGGGTGTTTCTCTGGTGGTCGGGCGCATCGAGGCGCTGGGCCTACGGGTGGCCCTGGACAAGACGGAGGCCCTGTTATTTCATGGGCCCCGTCGTGGTCCGCCCCCCGGCGCCTCCATAGAGGTCAACTCGGTCCTCGTACCGGTTCGGGCCCAGATGAAGTATCTGGGTCTGATCCTCGACGGTAGGTGGCTCTTCGACGAGCACTTCCGACAGCTTGCTCCCAAGCTGGTCGACGCTGCCTCTGCCCTTGGGCGACTTTTGCCTAATTTGGGTGGAGCCAGCGTCGCAACGAGACAGCTGTACACGGGGGTTGTCCGGTCAATGGCGCTGTACGGCGCACCGGTGTGGGTCACGGCTCTGACCGCCCAGAACAAGGCGCGCCTCTGGCGGCCTCAGAGGGTACTGGCGGTCAGAGCGATACGTGGTTACCGCACGGTGTCGACCGAGGCAGCGTGCGCGTTGGCCGGAACACCCCCGTGGGATTTGGAGGCGGAAGTGCTCGCCGAAGTTTATCGACGGGTGGCTGAATATCGGGTGGAGAGAGGCATTCGCCCTCCGCCCGAAGAGGTACGCGAGTGGCGTGAAGCCGCCCGTCGAGCCACGATGGCTCGGTGGTCTTTCCGACTGGAGACTCCACGCGCTGGCTTTGCCGCCGTGGAGGCTCTCCAGCCGGTCATCCTCGAGTGGGCAGGGCGGCAGCACGGGACCCTTTCCTTCCGACTGACGCAGGTACACTTTCCGGGCACGGTTGCTTCGGAAAGTACCTGCACTCGGTCGCTAGGAGGGAACTGAGTCCCGCCTGCCACCACTGCGACTGCAGTGAAGACTCGGCCCAGCACACGCTTGGGCGTCGCAGCGCCGGGCCCTCACTGCAGTCATCGGAGGAGATCTCTCGCTACCGGCCGTCATACGCTCCATGGCCGGTAGCGACAGCAGTTTTACCGCGGTCGCAACCTTCTGCGAAGATGTCATCTCGCAGAAGGAGGTGGCGGAGAAGGCCCGGGAGGACGACCTCCACTCGGACCCGATCCGCCGCCGGCGAACCGGGCAGCGGAGGCGCGCTCACCTGCGCCTCATGCCGCCCTGAGTGTGGCCGCGGATGGTCGGGACGGGCTTTCCCTTCCATCCGCTCTAGTGGCCGCCCGCGAGGAGGCGACGTTACGTGTGTGCCGTACGTCGCCTAAAAGGAGAGGTTTAGGAGAGGGTGCCCGCTTCTGTGCGGGCAAGCGCTGGGAGGGGTCTGGATGGCGTAATAACAGCAGTTCCCGGACTCCTCCCTCCTCAGGCGCAGAGTGGCACACCGTGTGGTTTTAGTCGGTTCGAGTCCGACACACCGCCCCGCCGCAAGCCCCGGCGTGAGTGACGGTCCGAGGGGATTTCCACACGTAAAAAAAAAAAAAAAGTTTAGGTTAGGTTAGGTTTTTTTTTTTTTTTTTTTTTTTTTTTTTTTTTTTTTTTTTTAAGAGGCCTCTATGGCCTTGCAGCTTTTCCCCGTCCATGAGGAGACAGGACCTTAGTGCTCTGAGTACTACATTAATTCTATTTTTAATTATTTAGGTCTTTCGCACAACGTGCCTCAGGCGTATTTAATTTTGTCTATTAAGGGAAAACCCTTGTATATCCTGTTATATCCAGTGCTTATCTCTCCTTATTCATACACAGTTTCCTTTTCTTCACTCTTTTTTAGTTTTACGTCTATTTACACATCTTATTTTGTCTAGAGTTTATTTATTCTTACTTAACTCACTTTCTTTTTCTTCAAATTTTGCATGACTTGTGTCTAGTTCTTTTCCAATACTGCAATTTCTCTTTTAAACTTCAGTTTTTATTCTCTATTTAAACGAACAATGTGTCTCTAATTAAATTTTTTAGTTACTCCTAATAGTGTTTATCCATGGTGTCTTTTTATTTATAATTTTGTCTATGGGTCGTGATTTCCATAATTCGGTATATCTTGTTTCTTCCAATAGCGTAGTGTTACTTCTAGGTTACAATTTAGTTTCTATTACATTCCATTATCTCTCTAACTCGGTCTTATTTCTCCCACTAATGTTTTCTCTCAAGGTGTCTTTTTAGTCATTGTTCTCTAGTCTGTGAGATTGCGACATTTGTGACTTCGTGTATTTGTTTTGTGTACATGTTTGGTGTTATCTGTGTGCTTGTCAACAATATACATATATACTCAAATATATATAATTATTAGACTTACTGTCGTGGAGTGTTCTTAGGCTGTTTTGTTTATTTGTGTGTAGGTGTTTAATGTTTGTGTGCGTGCTTGATTTGTCCATATATATCTAATATATACTTTCCAGATCTGTATGTATATGAGTGTGTTTCTGTGTCGTGTGTGTACGTGAGTGTGTGAGTCACAAGTATGTCGTGGTTGATCTCGCCAGGAAGTCCCATTTTATACGCGTTGGGCACTCGGCACTAAAGGCGTTATGGCCGAAGTTCTGCAGTCCAGAGTGCAAGCAGTTGCAGCACTGCGGTTTTACTCCCGTGGCGTAATCGGGGCATTTCTCGCGCAAGTGCGCGCCTGCGCAGTGGCTGCACCTGTCCACACTCTCGGTGCAGAACTTACGGCCGTGTCCGAAAGCCAGGCACTTCGTGCATTGAATCAACGGAGACTGGTCCTCCACCCTGACCCTTTGCAGGTCCAAATAGAGGATTCCAGCCTCCGTCATTCTCTGCCATACCCTCGGCTTTACCTGTATGACTAGGTGTGAGGTCTTCGGGTTTTTTGTTCTTTTTCTGTATTTAATGCTTATTTCCTTCTCTTCTTGTGGTAGGCCCATGAAGATTTCGGCGTTTTGGGTGTTAATAGCCTTGATAGTTTCTTCGTCGTCGCTATCGTTGAATACGTCTTTAAGGACGACGAGTGGGTTTTTATTCTTCATGGGCACTACCACCAACCCATCACCACGGTTCTCGAGTCTTTCTCTTAGCTTTCCCATCTCCACCTCCGTGTCGCAACCAAGAATTACGGTGCTGTTCTTTGCCTTCCTCACCCTGCTGACTTTAAGGCCAGTACCCCTGGCGTCGACCGCCTTCCTCACCCTGGCGAGTGCCTCATCGGCAGTCTCCTGACTGTCGTTTGAGGTCACCGCCACCGAGTGAAGCGCCGGTCGACGCCCGGGTCCGGCTGCTGCGACGCTGGCATACGTTTTGGGGGCCGGATCGCTATCTGATGTTTTCCCCTTCAGAGCCTCGCCGATGTGCGTCTTTGTCTCCACGACAACGTCTCTGGCGACAGTCCCAACCAGGTCTTCGAGCTGGGACTGCGCACGCACTATCATAAACTCAGTAGCCTTGTCTATGTCGACTTGGGTCTCTTCGATTTTCTCGCATATTTTGTTAACGATGCCAGCGCTACTTTCATCAATTCTCAAGTGTACGTCTCCTACGGCATCCCCAGTAACAATGCCGATCAGATCCTCAAATTGGGTCTGCGCGCGTTCCACAATGCCCTCAGTTGCCTTTTCTATTTTTCAGGCGGATCCGGACGAAAGTGGTGTTTCGACGGGTAATTAACAGGGCTATCTAAATATATATAAATGATAATTTGGAAAACAAAGGCTATCGAATTAATCGACAAAAACCTCAAAAATGACTAAAATTGAAATTTAAATGTCGGATTTCTAAGATTCTATTTACCAGATTTAAATAAAAGAGGTGTTGTTAGATAGGTCGTGTTGCGAGCTATCTAGATATGTATAATTTATTGTTTAGAAAAAATAAGGGGGCAAGTTATTAAAAGAAAATCGCAGAAAATTTCTAGGCTAGGGACGCCCTTTGTTGTTGGGCACACCTCATGAATGCACCCCAGAAACACAGAGGGGCGCATTCCGCCACATTAGCATGGGGCGGCAGATCCCCCGATCCACCGCCCGTGGCCACTCTCACCCAGGGACGCGTGCGGACTTCGCCCGCCGGCATCCCTCCCCGGGACGCGTGCGAACTCCGCCCGCCGGCGTCCCCGTGGCCCACGGGGCGAAAGAGCGAGCCCAGCCCACTCCCGCCCCAGCAGAGCCCCTCCTCTTGGCCGCCATCAGCCGTGAGGCGACGGCAGCCCGACACTCATCGCCGCCGGCCATAGCCGGAGCCACAGCCTACGGCGAGAGGTCTGCTTTTTACGACTTTGCTGTCGGGTTTTAGAGTCTTTTCCTTGACGCGGGCCGGCCAGTTAAGGCAAGCCCTCCGGCCAACAGGTTTTCAGCATACCCTCCTGGAGCCACCAGTCAGGTCACTGTTGAGCCCCTGTTGGTTACGGAACGCGAGAGGGTGGCTAGGCCTCTCTCACCGACGGTGGCACTAGTGCCTGTCAGCCCCTGAGTTAACAGTGGGCCGACCCGCCCCTCGATCCCGCCGAGCCCTGAAAAGGGCTGCTGCGGATCCCACCCCGCGACCCCCTCGTGCAATGGGGTACGCTAGCCCTGAAAAGGGCTGTCGGGTTATTGGTCAGACGGCCAGCATACAGAGCTCCTGAGAGTCAGAGTATCCTGACCGCCTGTCCAGGGCGCACCAGCCTCCACGCTTCTGCTCCCCCGGACCGGAGTCCAAAGGGGGAAGAAACGCGTAAGCCAACGTGGAGGTTACCCGACGCCGCGCCCCGGGTTAGGTTAGGTTTTTTTTTTTTTTTTTTTTTTTTTTTTTTACGTGGTGGAATGCAATTACGCACTTCGCTCGCCTCCCGCGGGGGCAGGGGGTTCGCTTCGTGTGGGACTCCTGACCTCAAAGAGAAGCCAGACTACCCACTAAACCACCACGGTGTTCCTCCTTCACCTAATCCGAGCCACGGGATAGTTTGCTCACCGCGACTCGGCTAGGGACGCCCTTTGTTGTTGGGCACACCTCATGAATGCACCCCAGAAACACAGAGGGGCGCATTCCGCCACATTAGCATGGGGCGGCAGATCCCCCGATCCACCGCCCGTGGCCACTCTCACCCAGGGACGCGTGCGAACTTCGCCCACCGGCATCCCTCCCCGGGACGCGTGCGAACTCCGCCCGCCGGCGTCCCCGTGGCCCGAGGGGCGAAAGAGCGAGCCCAGCCCACTCCCGCCCCAGCAGAGCCCCTCCTCTTGGCCGCCATCAGCCGTGAGGCGACGGCAGCCCGACACTCATCGCCGCTGGCCATAGCCGGAGCCACAGCCTACGGCGAGAGGTCTGCTTTTTACGACTTTGCTGTCGGGTTTTAGAGTCTTTTCCTTGACGCGGGCCGGCCAGTTAAGGCAAGCCCTCCGGCCAACAGGTTCTCAGCTACCCTCCTGGAGCCACCAGTCAGGTCATTGTTGAGCCCCTGTTGGTTACGGAACGCGAGAGGGTGGCTAAGCCTCTCTCACCGACGGTGGCACTAGTGCCTGTCAGCCCCTGAGTTAACAGTGGGCCGACCCGCCCCTCGATCCCGCCGAGCCCTGAAAAGGGCTGCTGCGGATCCCACCCCGCGACCCCCTCGTGCAATGAGGTCAAGCCCTGAAAAGGGCTGTCGGGTTATTGGTCAGACGGCCAGCATACAGAGCTCCTGAGAGTCAGAGTATCCTGACCGCCTGTCCAGGGCGCACCAGCCTCCACGCTTCTGCTCCCCCGGACCGGAGTCCAAAGGGGGAAGAAACGCGTAAGCCAACGTGGAGGTTACCCGACGCCGCGCCCCGGGTTAGGTTAGGTTTGTTTTTTTTTTTTTTTTTTTTTACGTGGTGGAATGCATTTACGCACTTCGCTCGCCTCCCGCGGGGGCAGGGGGTTCGCTTCGTGTGGGACTCCTGACCTCAAAGAGAAGCCAGACTACCCACTAAACCACCACGGTGTTCCTCCTTCACCTAATCCGAGCCACGGGATAGTTTGCTCACCGCGACTCGGCTAGGGACGCCCTTTGTTGTTGGGCACACCTCATGAATGCACCCCAGAAACACAGAGGGGCGCATTCCGCCACATTAGCATGGGGCGGCAGATCCCCCGATCCACCGCCCGTGGCCACTCTCACCCAGGGACGCGTGCGGACTTCGCCCACCGGCATCCCTCCCCGGGACGCGTGCGAACTCCGCCCGCCGGCGTCCCCGTGGCCCGCGGGGCGAAAGAGCGAGCCCAGCCCACTCCCGCCCCAGCAGAGCCCCTCCTCTTGGCCGCCATCAGCCGTGAGGCGACGGCAGCCCGACACTCATCGCCGCCGGCCATAGCCGGAGCCACAGCCTACGGCGAGAGGTCTGCTTTTTACGACTTTGCTGTCGGGTTTTAGAGTCTTTTCCTTGACGCGGGCCGGCCAGTTAAGGCAAGCCCTCCGGCCAACAGGTTCTCAGCTACCCTCCTGGAGCCACCAGTCAGGTCATAGTTGAGCCCCTGTTGGTTACGGAACGCGAGAGGGTGGCGAAGCCTCTCTCCCCGACGGTGGCACTAGTGCCTGTCAGCCCCTGAGTCAACAGTGGGCCGACCCGCCCCTTCGATCCCGCCGAGCCCTGAAAAGGGCTGCTGCGGATCCCACCCCGCGACCCCCTCGTGCAATGGAGTCAAGCCCTGAAAAGGGCTGTCGGGTTATTGGTCAGACGGCCAGCATACAGAGCTCCTGAGAGTCAGAGTATCCTGACCGCCTGTCCAGGGCGCACCAGCCTCCACGCTTCTGTTCCCCAGGACCGGAGTCCAAAGGGGGAAGAAACGCGTAAGCCAACGTGGAGGTTACCCGACGCCGCGCCCCGGGTTAGGTTAGGTTAGGTTTTTTTTTTTTTTTTACGTGGTGGAATGCATTTACGCACTTCGCTCGCCTCCCGCGGGGGCAGGGGGTTCGCTTCGTGTGGGACTCCTGACCTCAAAGAGAAGCCAGACTACCCACTAAACCACCACGGTGTTCCTCCTTCACCTAATCCGAGCCACGGGATAGTTTGCTCACCGCGACTCGGCTAGGGACGCCCTTTGTTGTCGGGCTCTTCTCCTGAATGCACCCCGGAAACACAGAAGGGCGCATTCCGCCACATTAGCATGGGGCGGCAGATCCCCCGACCCACCGCCCGTGGCCACTCTCACCCAGGGACGCGTGCGAACTTCGCCCGCCGGCATCCCTCCCTGGGACGCGTGCGAACTCCGCCCGCCGGCGTCCCCGTGGCCCGCGGGGCGAAAGAGCGAGCCCAGCCCACTCCCGCCCCAGCAGAGCCCCTCCTCTTGGCCGCCATCAGCCGTGAGGCGACGGCAGCCCGACACTCATCGCCGCCGGCCATAGCCGGAGCCACAGCCTACGGCGAGAGGTCTGCTTTTTACGACTTTGCTGTCGGGTTTTAGAGTCTTTTCCTTGACGCGGGCCGGCCAGTTAAGGCAAGCCCTCCGGCCAACAGGTTCTCAGCTACCCTCCTGGAGCCACCAGTCAGGTCATAGTTGAGCCCCTGTTGGTTACGGAACGCGAGAGGGTGGCGAAGCCTCTCTCACCGACGGTGGCACTAGTGCCTGTCAGCCCCTGAGTTAACAGTGGGCCGACCCGCCCCTCGATCCCGCCGAGCCCTGAAAAGGGGCTGCTGCGGATCCCACCCCGCGACCCCCTCGTGCAATGGGGTCAAGCCCTGAAAAGGGCTGTCGGGTTATTGGTCAGACGGCCAGCATACAGAGCTCCTGAGAGTCAGAGTATCCCGACCGCCTGTCCAGGGCGCACCAGCCTCCACGCTTCTGCTCCCCAGGACCGGAGTCCAAAGGGGGAAGAAATGCGTAAGCCAACGTGGAGGTTACCCGACGCCGCGCCCCGGTTAGGTTAGGTTTTTTTTTTTTTTTTTTTTTTTTTACGTGGTGGAATGCATTTACGCACTTCGCTCACCCCCCGCGGGGGCAGAGGGTTCGCTTCGTGTGGGACTCCTGACCTCGAAGAGAGGCCAGACTACCCACTAAACCACCACGGTGTTCCTCCTTCACCTAAACCGAGCCGCGGGATAGTTTGCTCACCGCGACTCGGCTAGGGACGCCCTTTTTATCGGGCTCACCTCAGTCGAGGCCCCACCATCCGGGCCACCGTGCCCAGATGATGGGGCCTGTCCTCCTCATGAATGCACCCCAGGAACACAGAGGGGCGCATTCCGCCACATTAGCGTGGGGCAGCAGGTCCCCCGACCCACCGCCCGTGGCCACTCTCATTCGGGGACGCGGGCGAATTGTGCTCGCCGGCGCCCCCTCGCCGCGGGTCTGCGGGGCGGGAGAGTGAGCCCAGCTCGCTCCCGCTCCCGCAGAGCCTCTCTCTTGGCCGCCATCACCTCGTCAGCGAACGAGGCAACGGCAGCCCAACACTCTTCGCTGCCGGCCATAGCTGGAACTACGACCGACAGCGAGAGGTCCGCACCAATGGTGCTCATGAGGGCCGCCCTTTGTCCGTCCCACGCCTCACACACAGCCAGGGTGTGGTAGGCCGTGTCAGGGTCTCCGCTGGTGCAGTTTCGGCACCGGGGCTCCGACTCTATCCCCACCACTTCCCACAGGTACTTGGCAAAACAGCCATGGCCCGTGAGAAGTTGGGTGAGGTGGTATGACGGGGCCCCATGACCCCTCTCTACCCACTGACGCAGGACGGGCCTGACGGCCCCCACAAGCAGCGATCCGCTACGCGTCGCCCGCAGTCTTTCGGCCCACTTCCGGAAGAGATCATCGCGAGCCGATTGTCTCCAGCGATCGATCTCCTCCGAAGGCGGCCGACCCCCGATAGCACGCCGCATCAGGGCGCCTTCGTCGTACACCCTCTTGAGGACGCCGGCCTCGAGATCCCAGGGGATACTCCCCGCAATCACTGGAACTCGCCGTTCGTTCTCGTCCGAGACGGTCGTGTGTCTAGTTGCGCTCCGCAAATTTTAAAATTTATTATAATTTTAATTCGCTTCTGTTAAATCCAATAGTCGGCCCCTCTCGTTTCGCCGTGGGCATCTTGCCATAAGAGGCGGCGGCCATTTTTGGATTTACTCCGCGAAGAGCGAGAAAGTGCGATAGTGACGTTTCTGTGTTGTGCCGTGACAGTGACAGTGACATTCCTGTCATTGACATTTGTTTATTGTGACAGTGACACTTCTGTTTGTTGTGCATTTTCCTATTTTTATTTTTTTTTTATTTTTAATTTTTACTATTATTTTTTTTTTTTGTGAAATTGACACTTATGGTGTTAGCCTACTGCGACAGTGACGTTTAACTTTTTTTTTTTTGTGCAATTTCAGTGTTTCAGGCCTTTGCAAACCTTTTTCAGTACAAAAAAGTTGCAATCAGGTTCTAATAGGACTTTTTCCTGGGGGTCCCCTAAGATTCATATTGGAATTTTAAGAGCCACTTATACCGGTGTGACTATAAGAATCCTATAGGATTCTTATAGGATTGCGCTGTGCACATCAACTTTTTGATCTTTTGTTTTACCAACTGTCCGCGACCTTTGACCTTTGTGTGTTTGTGTGTGTGTGCACTGTTGTGCAAACTGTTGCGGGGTAAGTTACTGTGAACATTTATTCATACTGCGCTCGAGTACTACCACACGTAAATGAGCAGCGAATCAGAGGGAGGGGGGCGACCCCCCCCCCGCAAGATGGACCCTTACCCCTTCAAGGCGCGGGCCTCGCTGCGTAGGACCCCGCCGAAGGTGGCGCACTCTTCTGGTGGGGAGTCCGATGGGACCCCGCCGGGGGTGCTGGAGAGGGCTCAGGCAGCTTTTGAATACGTTGTGGCAGCGGCCTCGCCAAAGAGCATTCCGACCTATCCGCCGACCCCTAAGTTTACTCCTTCGCCCGCGGGAGGCCCTTCAACATCCACATCAGCGCCTGCAGGCGCAGAGCGCCAGAGACCGGCAGCTGCAAAGCGCATACTATCGCCGGACTCGGTCATCGAGCTGGAGCCGAAGCGTCGAATTGGTCGGGACTTAGCGCTGTTGTGCTCGACCGGAACTCACTTGGCGCCCCCTTCGATACACACCCCTGTGACGGAGTATGGGTCGCCGCTTACCTCTGAGGACGAGGAGTATCTGACGAGTGACAGCGACTTGAACCGGGCAACCAGTCGTCAACTACTTGCGAAGGCCGGCGCAGCCTGTAAAGACATAGCGGCGGTGGCAGGCGGACAAGCGTCTCGACTGAACAAGGCTGACATAGCGGCTATTAATGAGAAGCTTCGGGTGTTGACTGAGATCGTTGGCCACTGCTGCATCTTGGTTGAGGGTCAGAAGGCGGCCGTCACGGAAACGGAACAGGCTCGCGTTCATGAGGCTCAGCGGGCGTCAAGAGCCGAGGCAGAGGCGGAGAAGGCCAGAGCGGAGGCCTCCGCAGCCGTCTTATCAACCAGAACTGCCACCGATGGATGGCAGACCGTTAATTACGCAAAGGCGCTAAAGAGAGCGCCTAAGGCCCCCCCCCTTCCCATCCCAGCCGCCACTGCGGCAACGCTCGCGATATACCCAGCAGAGGGGAGCGAGCTGAAGTCTGCAGAACAAACCAAGGCCGCCCTCAAAACATGTATCAAGCCAGGCGAAATTGGTGCCCAGATAGTGGGTCTGCGCCGCGTCGCCAACTCGGGTATCATCCTTAGGACAGCGACTCAAGAGGCGGCCATGCAAATTAAAGCAGCCATCCCAGCGTCCCTACAAGTAAGGGATGCTAAATCAAGGTCGCCCCTGGTAGCCTTGCGCAACATAGAGGGCGACCCGAAGGTGGAAGACGTGCTGTCCGCCATACATGAACAGAACTTCAAAGGCGACAAAACGTGGACCCTGGACAAACTGAGGAAGGAAGCTAGACTCGCTTTCAAGAAGTCGAGGAAGGGCGGTAACCGTACTACCGTGGTGCTGTCGTGCTCCCCGGCACTACGCACCACCCTTGTTACACGAGAGCGGTTATTCATAGGATGGGAAGTAGTGGTAGTGGAGGACTACGCGGAAGTCACATGTTGTCGGAAATGCCAACTCTACGGGCACCCCGAGAAGCTGTGCCGAGCTTCTGCCCCTACATGTGGTAAGTGCGGCAAGGAGGGCCATAGCCAAGTCGACTGCAACTCCACAACATTCAGCTGCGCCACGTGCACTAAATTTGGTCACTCCGAAGCGAACACCCATGTGACTGCTTCTCGGGATTGCCCAGCCCGCCAGAACGCCGAACGCAGACTCATCTCCACTACCAATTATGGATTATAGAGCCATACTTCATATTGGTCAGCTCAATTTGGGGGGGGGAGAACTCGCCACCAGGGAGCTGCCGGCCTTAGCGCTGGACTTGGGGTTGGATACTGTTCTGGTACAGGAGCAGTATACCGTACCCCCAAGCGATTCCACGAGCTTGTTGCAGTGTGGCACCCGCGCGCAGGCTGGCGTATATCTGTCGCGCCTTGACCTGCCCTGTGCTACTCTTTACCATCTGTCCAGCACTCACTGTCTCGTCTGCTGCTTGGACGTGGGGGGGGAAGACATTTATGTCGTCTCGTCCTACTTCAAGTACAGCGATGACATAGATCTCCACTTGGACCAGCTGGGGCGGGTCCTAGACCACCTACGCGGCAGGAAGGTGATCATTTGTGCAGACTCTAACGCCCACTCCCCGTTGTGGTTCTCCGATCCCAGGCAATACAGGGGAAGAGGTCCGGACGTCACGCACCGCCGAGAAGCCATGGAAGGGTTTATCCTTGCACGCAACCTAAATGTCGCCAACGTATCCGGACAACCACACACTTTCAGCACTGCCAACGGGGAGTCCAACATCGACTTGACTCTACACACCAGAGGCGTTCAGATTGTGGACTGGAGAGTTCACGTAGGCGCCAGCACAAGCGACCATCGATTGATCACCTTCAAGGTGGCGGGTTCAGGCTCGTTTGCTCCACGCGCAGAGCCGTCTGGAGGGATGCCGATCAGGTACCGGGATCGATGTGCAAACTGGAAACTCTTCGAGTCCAAAATCCATGTAAGTATAGGTAATATTGACTGGCGCAAACGGACGGCCGAGATATGTAAGGACTTTACTAGAATCATCGAGTGTACGGCAAGGGATACAATCGGGGTATCCCGTGAAAGGAAAAAGGACAACGGCTATGAATGGTGGTCGACAGAGGTTGAAAAGTTACGAGTGGAAAACATGCGTAAACGTAGGATGTGGCAAGGTTCCCGGAAACGGGGTGGGCATACTGAAATAGTCGCGAAGGAGGAATTCCATAAAGCTAGGAGTGAATATAGAGCTGCCATGGAGAAGGCGCAACTTAAGTTTTTTAGAGACATAGCTGAATCCGGGAATCAAGACCCCTGGGGTCTTGCCTACCGTGCCGCGTGCGGGAGGGTTCGCCCTCCTAGCAATGTAATAAGTGGAACAAAATTTAGTGAAGGATATGCTGGGAGCGTGCGCGAGGCCGCGCGTTGCCTTGTGTGTAGCTTGTGCCCCGATGACGATTTGTCGAGGGACACTCCCTACCACCGGCGGGTGCGCCTTGCGGCTTCCTGCTCGCCCTCAGGAGAGGATGCCCCTCCTCCGGCTTGTCAAGATTTGGATAGTATAGTTAATGGTTTACCCAACACTGCGCCGGGTAACGATGGCATCTCCGCCCGCATTATCAAGCACGTCTGGCGTGCTGCGGCCGGAGACTTCACTGAGGTGTTTGCTAGGTGCATAAAAGAGGGAGTTTTCCCGGACGTTTGGAAGGAAGGTAGGCTGCTCGTCCTGCCGAAAGGCAACGACAAGCCCCTTACCGACCCGAAAGCGTACCGCCCCATCACGCTGCTACCTATCCTAGGTAAGATTTTGGAGCGCGTAATGCTGAAGTGCGCCCCGCAAATCAATCGGGGACTGTCGGACTGCCAGCATGGCTTCACTCGGGGTAGGTCTACAGAGTCTGCTCTAATGCAGCTCCTAACATCTGTCCGGAACAGTGAGTCTAGGTATGTTCAATGTATTTTTCTAGATATCTCTGGAGCCTTCGACAATGCATGGTGGCCCATGATCCTGCTGAAGGCTAAGCGGGGAGGTTGCCCGCGTAACATCTACTCGATGCTTGCGGGCTACTTCGTCGACAGGCGCGTCGGCTTGTTCGTGGGAGATCATGTGGAGTGGAAGACGGCAACAATGGGTTGCCCGCAGGGATCGGTGCTGGGACCCACGCTCTGGAACATTTTACTGGATGACCTGCTGAGGCTTCCACTCCCTGCGGGGGTGGGGACCGTGGCATACGCCGATGATGTGACGATCCTGGTTGAGGCGGATTCCCGGGCGAGAGTAGAGGCTTTAGCCTCTACAGTTTTAGATCTTGTCGGTGAGTGGGGGAGCAGGAATCGTCTGGAGTTTTCTTCCTCCAAGTCATCTACGATGACGCTGAGGGGGAAACTCCAGCGTCCCCCTACCATCAGGTTCGGCGGCGAATCGATCAGGACCGTCACATCAACCACAGTCTTGGGGGTAGTGATTGACGCCAGTCTGTCGTTTGCGCAGCATGCGACATCCATTGGGGAGCGTGCGGCAAATTGCTTCGGCAAGATGTCGCGAGTGTCGGCGAGCTCATGGGGGGTTAGGTATAGGGCACTTCGAATCCTGTACCAGGGCACTTATGTTGCAACCGTAACGTATGCTGCCGTCTGCTGGTACGAGCGTGCGTCCCTTCATGTTGTGCGGAGTGCGCTACTGCGCACACAGAGACCGGCTTTGGTCCTTCTGACCAAAGCCTACCGATCGACGAGCAGTTCCGCCCTCCCGGTTTTGGCCGGCGTACTTCCGGGCGACTTTGAGGTCGTCCGTGCTGGCAGACTAGGTGAGGCGCGCTTGAAGAACGCGACTAGGGTAGAGTTAGTGGCGGAGAAACTGAGATTATGGGACTTCGTTGTCGACGCCTGGCAAACCAGGTGGGACGCTTCAGAGAAGGGGAGGGAAACATATCGGTTCTTCCCAGACGTGTCGGTGAGACTCGGGGCAACCTGGGTCGAACCGGACTATGAAACGTCACAAATTTTGACCGGACATGGCTGCTTCCGCAAAAGGCTCTGTGAAATGAAGCTAACAGAGGTTAGCGTATGTTTCTGCGAATCTGGTGTAGACGAGGATATGCATCATGTCCTTTGGGAGTGCTCACTTTACAAGGCACTACGGCAGAGAATGTTAAGAGGGATCATACGACAAGAAGACGGACCGGTGTACTACACCGACTTGGTTTCCTGTGAGGCGAACTTCAAACTGCTACGGGACTTCGCGCATGGGTGGCACGCGGAGAGGAGCAAACTGGAGCAGTAAGAATAGCGGCAATAAAGGCACGAAGAGGACATCGACGAAGTCACCGTGATGTGACGTTTAGCCCCAGAAAGGGGAGAGTACACAACAATATAGGGACAGGACAATAGATATAACTTGTAGGGAGTCAAGAAAGGACACGCGTGAAACGAGCCCCGAGCAAGTAGCGCGTGTCCTCTCCCGTGATTCGGCCCGTTATAACCGCGAGGTTGGTAGGGCCATGGGAAGGTGGAGGGTTGTCCCCGCAATCAGACACGCCGCCTCGTAAGAGACGGTGTGGTACGCCCGTGCAGCCCTCTGCGCTATGGCGCGCTGCGGTCGTCGCAGCAGCGCGCCATAGCGCAGAGGGCCTCCGCCCATATGGGCGCTCCGTAGAGCGCCTTGGAGCGCACCACTCCGTCATAGAGACGGCGGCATGCAGACCCTGGGCCTCCGCTGTTGGGCAGCAACCGCGAGAGCATTCCGGCAAATGCCAGCAACTTCGGTGCCAGCTGCCGGAAATGCTCCGCGAACCGCCACCGACTGTCGAGAACGAGCCCGAGGTATTTCAGGCTGGTCCCGACAGCGATGGGGATGCCGCCCACCATGATGGTCCTATCTCGAGGCGGCGTCTGCCGGGGCCCGTGGAAGAAGAGGGCCTCGGACTTTTCGAGGGCGACTTTCAGGCCGAGCGCCTCGATGCGACGCACTACGTGGGCTACACCTGCCGTGGCAAGGACGGCGGCGTCCCGAAATGTGGGGGCCCGCGCGGTGACTAGGGTATCGTCGGCGTAGCAAAGTACACCGACCCCCCGAAGATTAGCACCGCGCAGGACCCAATCATAACCTATGTTCCACAGGAGCGGCCCGAGGACCGACCCCTGTGGAACGCCACAAGACATGCCCCTGCGGACCATCCCGTCTTGGGCCGGGTAAATGATGACCCGGTCCACGAAGTAGTCCGCAAGGACGCGCCTGAGGTACCACGGGACATTGTGGTACCTCAACGCCTCCGCAATGGTTCCCCAGGGGAGGGTGTTGAAGGCGTTCGCTATATCCAACGATACAGCCAACAGCACCTCACCCCCGGAGACCGCTTCGTTGACGCTGTCCCGCAGTCGGGATATCGCGTCGAGGGTCGACCTCCCACGACGGAAGCCGAACTGGCCATCGCTGAGATTGGGCCCCGCCCCCTCCAGGTGGCCGACGAGACGCGCAGCGAGCACCCGCTCAAAAAGCTTGCACATCTCGTCGAGCAACACGATGGGGCGGTAGGCCGACGGCGATTCGGCTGGGCGCCCGTGCTTTTTGAGCAGCACGAGCTTGCCGGTTTTCCATCGTCGAGGGACTCTCCCCGACACCAGACACTCCGACATGAGGGACAGCGTCTCCTCCTCTAGTGCCGGCATGACGGTGACGATAACCTTCCCAGGGACGCCGTCCGGGCCCGGGGCGCGATTCCTGGACCGGAGTGCCAGTATCGCAGCCCCTAACTCGGCCTCGGACACGGGAGGTATCGCCCCTTCGTCTGCCGGCACCTGGCTTGGTGCTCCCATCCGCGGCGGGGTCCACTCTTCCCTGGCAGGGAAGAGGGAGCTGACCACTCGGTCCAGAAGGCTCGGCTCGAGAGTTCTGGTGAGGGGAGGCGCCCAAGGCTGGAGTTTCTGACTCACAATCTTGTACGGCCGCCCCACGGATCTCGGTCGAGGCTCTCGAGCCACTCCTTCCAGGCCTCGTCCTTGGCGGCTTTGATCGCCGAGCTGAGGGCCCGACGAGCGGAAAGGTACGCGGCGTGCAACTCTTCTTCGCGGGCGAGATCCCTAACGGCCGGCCTTCGGCTGCGGGTGTACTGCCTCTGGGCCGCGTGACTCGCGGCACGCAGCTCGGCCAAGTGGGGACGCCACCAGTACACCTGCCTCCGGGGCGGGATAGGTCTCGCCCTCTGCATCGCCGCGTCGCAGACGCGAGTCAGTGCTCCAGTGAGCCACTCGCATCTCGCGTCCACGTCCTGACGTCCACGTCCACGTGCTGGCGGCCACGTGCAAGCCCAGCCCACTCCCGCCCCAGCAGAGCCCCTCCTCTTGGCCGCCATCAGCCGTGAGGCGACGGCAGCCCGACACTCATCGCCGCCGGCCATAGCCGGAGCCACAGCCTACGGCGAGAGGTCTGCTTTTTACGACTTTGCTGTCGGGTTTTAGAGTCTTTTGCCTTTGCCCAGTCAGGTCACTGTTGAGCCCCTGTTGGTTACGGAACGCGAGAGGGTGGCTAGGCCTCTCTCGCCGACGGTGGCACTAGTGCCTGTCAGCCCCTGAGTTAACAGTGGGCCGACCCGCCCCTCGATCCCGCCGAGCCTCCTTATGTTTAGCGGACATTCCTCCTCTGCCAAACGGGTCCTTACTGCTGGCCACCAGGCATTGTCGAAGGCTCCCTCTATATCCAAAGATATTAAGACAACTATCTTTTTATTTCCCAGTTCGTTATTTATATATTGTAGTAAGTTATAGAGGGAGTCCTCGGTGCTCCTCTGTGGCATGAACCCGTATTGGTGGGTGCTCATCCTCGGGAGGATATAGTGCTTTAACCTTGACATGAGCATCTTTTCGTAAATCTTCCCCATTACCGGCAGAAGGCCAATGGGTCTGTAGGCTTTGGGCATACTGTAATTATCCTTTCCCGGCTTCTTGAGGACGACAACGACAGCCTCCTTCCATTCACGGGGAAAGTAATGGAGTTCTAGGCATTTGTTAAACAGGGCAAGGAAAGCCCACGGATCCGCTTCGATTGCTTTGCAGCAAATGTCCGCGGTAAGGCCATCTTTACCAGGGGCCTTTTTCGGGTTGAATGTACCGCACGCTAGACGGAGCTCAGTCAGCGTGAATGGTGGATCACAAGGTCCTACTTGGTTTCCCACATTCACGCCTTCCGCTTTGGCTCTTATGCCCCGGTGGTGTGCATTGTCGTCTTCCACCCGATCCTCTGGGTAAAAGGTCTCAGCGAGCAATGCGACCGATTCTTTAGGGTCCAACGTTTCCCCATCCTTTTCTAGCGGCAAGTCCTCCTCCCTGCGTGATGTTCTCGCTATCACCCTGTATATCCCTTCCCATAGGCTTTCCTTGTCCTGCCTAGCACAAAAGTTCTTCCAGCTGTCGACTATGGCTTTGGCAGCCTCGGTCTCATATTCCTCTTTCAGCTTAAGGTAGTCCTCGACGACCTTCGACCTCCTCACCGGTGCGGCGCACCTTATCCTCCGTTTCCTCGTGGCCACTTCCCTTTTGAGCACTGCGAGTTTATCGGACCACCAGGGTAACTTAGGTTTCGCGTTTTGTTTTTTCAGTGGCATAGACAGTACGCATGCCTCGACAGTTGTGTTGGTTAGGTTTTTGACTGCTGTTTCCAGTTCCCCAGTTGTACATATCCCTTCAATCACGTTTTGAGACAAATTGCCATCAGTTTTGAGCTGATTGAATTTGTCCAAAAATTCTTGCCAATTTGCTCTACGCGTGTTGAACCTTCTTGTGGTTCTGGAGACAGCAAGTCCTTTGGACCTTGTGAGGCGGATGTTAAACGTAATCCCGTTATGATCCAAGCTCGTTAATCCCTCGTCGACTCTCCACCGCTCGGTTAGGTCCAAAAGATCTTCCGAGCAGGCAGTGACGTCGATGTGGCTATGGTAATCTATGGTAAAAATTTTTAATCTCCACAAAGATGCATAGGTGGTAGTACGTTCTCCACTGGTCCCGTTCCCGAGAACCCGGCGAAAAACAACCCAGGCAGACCAAAGATATTGCAGTTTCTCCTTTCGCGAAACCTACTCTTTCGCGAAAGTTTCACCCGAATCGGTACAGCCGCGATGTCAGTAGGCGACTCCGGTGGGGAATCTTTGAATCCAAAAATCCTCGCCGAAATCCGTCCAGCCAGTCCGGAGATATTGGGATTTCTCCCAAATTCCGCACCTATCCCTCCGAAGAGCCTCACCGCGATTTGTTAATCTTAGGTGGGATGGATAGTGGTTGTCGTGGGGGGCTTCCTGACACCTCGTCTGGCTCGATCAGGTCCCGGACGCCGGAGATATAGGGGGTCGAAGTTTGACCTAATTTTGATGTTACGTAAAAAATTTCACTGGCCAGGCCCGCAGTCGTCAACGGTGGCCCGGACCACTCCGAAAAAGCCGCGGAAGCTGCAGCCGCCTAAGACCGCGGCTGTAGTGGTCACGGTGTCACCGGAGGCGGCAAGTGGAGGACTGTCCTACGCGGCCGTCTTTAAGACGGCCCGGGACTGTCTCGCTGGCGATTTCGCGACAGCAGGGGTCCGACTGCGCCTCGCCCAAACGGGAGCTCGAATCCTCGAGTTCCCGGGGGCTGAAGGTGCCAAGACGGCGGACACTTTTGCTGAGAAGCTGCGGGGAGTGTTTTCGGACACGGATGGTGTCAAGATCGCCAGGCCTACGAAATGCGCTGAGTTGCGCATCTCGGGCCTGGACGATTCGGTGACGGCCGAAGACGTTCGCGTTGCAATCCGGGCAAAGACGGGTTGCAACGCGGAGAGCGTCAGAGTTGGCGCCATCCGCCCCGGTCCGGGAGGACTTGGCGCAGTGTGGGTGAGTTGCCCCGTGGCGTCGGCCAAAGTTTTGGGCGACGCCGGCAGGCTTCTCATCGGTTTTGTGAGTGCCAGGGTAACAGTCCTGGCGGCAAGACCGATGAGATGCTATAAATGCCTAGCATCGGGGCACACACGCGTCAAGTGCGGAAACTGTTTCGACTGCAGCGGTCTCTGTTTCCGCTGCGGTCGACCGGGGCACAAGGCGGCAGAATGTTCTGCCGCCCCTCACTGCCCTATTTGTGCGGCGGACAACAAGCCCGCCAATCACCAGATGGGGCAGGGGGGCTGTAAGCCATCCCGCGCTTCTCAGCAGACATCGGGGGCTAGCCAATCGACCCAGGCTGCCTCCGATGTCGTTCGTGCGTCTACATCGTCGCCCATGGAGGAGGTTGTAGAGACGATCCCTTAATGGATCACGTCTCCAACCTCCTTGTCCAGACGAACCTTAACCACTGTGCCGCGGCGCAGGATCTCTTCCTGCAAACCATGGCGCAGTGGTCGATCGGTGTTGCCGTAGTCGCGGAGCCCTACTACATTCCTCCCCGTCCAAACTGGATGGGTGACTGGGACGGCTCCGTGGCAGTCGTCGGTTCCGCGGCGGCTCATTCCCCGCCCTTGTCGCTTAGAGACAAGGGCTCTGGATATGTTGCCGCCGAGTGGGGGGGGGTCACCGTTTACGGTGTTTACTTCTCCCCCAACCGGAGTTTGAGCGACTTCGAGGTCTTCCTTAACAGCTTGGAGACCTCGATGCGGCGATTAGCGTCTGGGCACGTCCTCGTGCTGGGGGACTTCAACGCAAAATCCATTGCGTGGGGGTCCCCCGGGACGGACGCCAAGGGCGAAGCCGTAGAGGAGTGGGCGGCTTCGGTGGGCCTCTGTTTGCTGAACAGAGGCTCCACCAACACGTGCGTGCGACAGCAAGGGGGGTCGATAGTGGACCTTTCGTTCGCTACCCCTGCTGTGGCCGCACGAGTAAGGAACTGGTGTGTCCTGGAAGAGGTCGAGACGCTCTCGGATCATTTATATATCCGGTTCGAGCTCTCCCGGTCCCAGGGCCCCAGTAGGTGTCACACGGCGCGGCATTCATCCCGCTTTCCGCGGTGGGCTGTCGCCAAGCTCGATAGGGACCTACTAGAGGAGGCGGCCATTGTTCAATCTTGGCTGTCTCCGCAGGCCCCGACCGGGGAGGTCGGCGTGGACGTGGGGGCTGGCCGTTTTCGCGATGCGATTACGCAGATTTGCGATACGGCCATGCCCCGCGTCCAAAGTCGTCGACCTCGCCGGAAGGAGGTCTACTGGTGGTCCCAGGAGTTGGCGGACCTCCGTGCGGCTTGTACTCGTGCCCGGAGGTCCTACACCCGCAGCCGGCGACGTCACCGTGGAGACGGTGGCGGGGACCAGCTTCATGAGGAGTACCGCGAAGCGCGGAAAACTCTGAAGCTGGCCATTTGCCGCGCCAAGGACGAGAAAAAGAAGGAGATGCTGGAGAGTCTCGACCGTGATCCCTGGGGTCGCCCATATCGTGCGGTGCGACAGAAGCTCCGCACGTCGGGCCCCCCCCTTACCGAGACTCTCCAGCCCAGCTTCCTGCAGGAAGTGGTCGAGGGCCTTTTCCCTGAGCGGGCGGAGCACACACCCCCGTCGATGGCTTATGCGGTCATAGATGACGGGGGTAGAGAGGACGATGTGCCGCCCGTTAGGGAATCGGAGGTTGGGGCGGCTGTTCTTCGGATCCGTTCCAAGAACACCGCCCCCGGGCCGGACGGGGTTCCAGCCCGAGTGATGGCCCGAGCCCTCGACCATATGTCGGACCGCCTCAGGGAGGTGTTGGACGCTAGCCTGGCGTCCGGACGCTTCCCTGAGTGCTGGAAATGCGGGAAGCTGGTCCTATTGAGGAAGCCGGGACGGCCTGCCGATTCGGTCGCGGCCTATAGGCCCATCGTGTTGCTGGACGAGGCGGGTAAACTTTTTGAGAGAATACTCTCTGCCCGCATCGTCCGGCACCTCTGCGAGGTAGGGCCCGACCTGTCGGACGCCCAATTTGGATTCCGAGAGGGGCGTTCGACAGTCGATGCCGTGATGCGCCTTAGGGCCGTGACCGAAGAGGCAGTGAGCTGTGGCGGCGTGGTGTTGGCGGTGTCCTTGGACATCGCCAACGCCTTCAATAGTCTGCCATTTAGCTGCATCAGGGAAGCACTCCACTACCACGGGGTGCCAGAGTACCTGAGGCGGCTAGTGGCAGACTATTTAGAGGAGCGTACCGTCGTGTACGAGGACCGAGAGGGCGTCTTGAGACGGCGACCCATGTCGTGCGGCGTTCCGCAGGGGTCTGTCCTTGGACCACTCCTGTGGAACGTGGGGTACGACTGGGTCCTACGAAGTCGTCTGCCTCCCGGGCTGGGCGTAATTTGTTACGCCGATGACACACTTGTCACAGCCCGGGGGGCGAACTTCCAAGAGGCGGCGCGCCTGGCCACCAGGGGTGTTTCTCTGGTGATCGGGCGCATCGAGGCGCTGGGCTTACGGGTGGCCCTGGACAAGACGGAGGCCCTATTGTTCCATGGGCCCCGTCGTGGTCCACCCGCCGGCGCCTCCATAGAGGTCAACTCGGTCCTCGTACCGGTTCGGGCCCAGATGAGGTATCTGGGCCTGATCCTCGACGGTAGGTGGCTCTTCGACGAGCACTTCCGACAGCTTGGTCCAAAGCTGGTCGACGCTGCCTCCGCCCTTGGGCGACTTTTGCCCAATTTGGGTGGAGCCAGCGTCGCAACGAGACTCCTATACACGGGGGTTGTCCGGTCGATGGCGCTGTATGGCGCACCGGTGTGGGTGGCGGCTCTGACTGCCCTAAATAAGGCTCGCCTCTGGCGGCCTCAGAGGGTATTGGCAGTCGAGCCACGATGGCTCGGTGGTCTTTCCGACTGGAGACTCCACGCGCTGGCTTTGCCGCCGTGGAGGCTCTCCAGCCGGTCATCCTCGAGTGGGCAGGGCGGCAGCACGGGACCCTTTCCTTCCGACTGACGCAGGTGCTTTCCGGGCACGGTTGCTTCGGAAAGTACCTGCACTCGGTCGCTAGGAGGGAACTGAGTCCCGCCTGCCACCACTGCGACTGCAGTGAAGACTCGGCCCAGCACACGCTGGCGATTTGCCCCGCCTGGGCGTCGCAGCGCCGGGCCCTCACTGCAGTCATCGGAGGAGATCTCTCGCTACCGGCCGTCATACGCTCCATGGCCGGTAGCGACAGCAGTTTTACCGCGGTCGCAACCTTCTGCGAAGATGTAATCTCGCAGAAGGAGGCGGCGGAGAAGGCCCGGGAGGACGACCTCCACTCGGACCCAATCCGCCGCCGGCGAACCGGGCAGCGGAGGCGCGCTCACCTGCGCCTCATGCCGCCCTGAGTGTGGCCGCGGATGGTCGGGACGGGCTTTCCCTTCCATCCGCTCTAGTGGCCGCCCGCGAGGAGGCGACGTTACGCGTGTGCCGTACGTCGCCTAAAAGGAGAGGCTCTGGAGAGGGTGCCCGCTTCTGTGCGGGCAAGCGCTGGGAGGGGTCTGGACGGCGTAATAACAGCAGTTCCCGGACTCCTCCCTCCTCAGGCGCAGAGTGGCACACCGTGTGGTTTTAGTCGGTTCGAGTCCGACACACCGCCCCGCCGCAAGCCCCGGCGCGGGTGACGGTCCGAGGGGATTTCCACACGTTAAAAAAAAAAAAAAAAAAAAAAAAAAAAAAAAAGGTTTTTGGGCGGCTCTGTACGGTGCACCGGTGTGGGTGGCGGCTCTGACTGCCCTAAATAAGGCTCGCCTCTGGCGGCCTCAGAGGGTACTGGCAGTCAGAGCCATACGCGGATACCGCACAGTGTCGACCGAGGCGGCGTGCGCCCTGGCCGGAACACCCCCGTGGGATTTGGAGGCGGAAGTGCTCGCCGAAGTTTATCGACGGGTGGCTGAATATCGGGCGGAGTATGGCTATCGCCCTCCGCCCGAAGAGGTACGCGACTGGCGTGAAGCCGCCCGTCGAGCCACGATGGCTAGATGGTCGTTCCGGCTGGAGACTCCACGCGCTGGCTTTGCCACCGTGGAGGCTCTCCAGCCGGTCATCCTCGAGTGGGCAGGGCGGCAGCACGGGACCCTTTCCTTCCGACTGACGCAGGTCCTTTCCGGGCATGGTTGCTTCGGGAAGTACCTGCACTCGGTCGCTAGGAGGGAATTGAGTCCCGCCTGCCACCACTGCGACTGCAGTGAGGACTCGGCCCAGCATACGCTGGCAATTTGCCCCGCTTGGGCGTCGCAGCGCCGGGCCCTCACTGCAGTCATCGGAGGAGATCTCTCGCTACCGGCCGTCATACGCTCCATGGCCGGTAGCGACAGCAGTTTTACCGCGGTCGCAACCTTCTGCGAAGACGTAATCTCGCAGAAGGAGGTGGCGGAGAAGGCCCGGGAGGATGATGTCCACTCGGACCCAATCCGCCGCCGGCGAACCGGGCGGCGGAGGCGCGCCTATCAGCGCCTCATGCCGCCCTGAGTGTGGCCGCGGATGGTCGGGACGGGCTTTCCCTTCCATCCGCTCTAGTGGCCGCCCGCGAGGAGGCGACGTTACGCGTGTGCCGTACGTCGCCTAAATTGAGATTTTAACAGCTGACGGTGCCCGCTTCTGTGCGGGCAAGCGCTGGGAGGGGTCCGGACGTGTTAATAACTGCGGTTCCCGGATTCCTCCCTTCACAGGCGCAGAGTGGGGTGACGGTCCGAGGGGATTTCCACACGTTAAAAAAAAAAAAAAAAAAAAGGTTTTTGGGCGGCTGACCTGACGGCCGGCTCAATCACCGTGCTGCGGAAGCCGCAGAGGGTGATGGCCGTCAGAGTCATTAGGGGTTATCGCACGATCTCCTTCGAGGCGGCTTGCGTACTGGCCGGATCTCCGCCCTGGGACCTGGAGGCGAAAGTCCTCGCGTCGCTACATTGGTGGCGTGAGGACGCGCGGGCCCGCGGCGTGGGACCGACGCAGCGAGTTATCGAGCCGCGCCGGTCACAGCTGCGCGAGGTCCTGGTGGCGGAATGGCGGGACAGGCTTTTAAGCCCTTCCGCTGGCCTCGCCACCATCGAGGCCATCCGGCCAGTGCTCGACCTGTGGCTCGGGCGAGGGCACGGCTCCCTCTCGTTCCGTGTGACGCAGGTCCTCTCGGGGCATGGCTGCTTCGGGAGGTTCCTGTGCCGCATAGGCAGGGAGCCGGACGCTCGGTGTCACCACTGCGTCGACTGTCGGGAGGACACAGCGCGGCATACGCTGGCAGAGTGTGCTGCTTGGGAGGGGCCGCGCCGTGCCCTCATCTCTGTAGTAGGCAGTGACCTCTCGCTGCCGGCCGTAGTTCGTTCTATGGTCGACGGCGGGGAGTCCTGGGACGCGGTGGTGTCCTTCTGCGAAGTGGTCATCTCGCAGAAGGAGGCTGCGGAAAGGGAAAGGGAGATCCTGACCTCTCTCTCGGTCCGCAGCAGGCGCACCGGGCGTCGGGGGAGGGCCTACGCTGCCCTCCACCGGCCCCCCTAACTGGGTCCAGGGGTGGCGGACTTGGGGATGTCCGTCGCCCCCAACTGGACCCGAGGTGGCGGCGCGTAGTGTTCCCGCGCGCCCCTCTTGAAGTCGCGAGGGAAACTCTCCCTCGCTGACGAGATGTGGCCCGCGGCGGCGGGCCAGCACCAGTCGGGGATCGCGGTTGTCTCTTATGTTCCCGTGATCCGATGGCCGGAGCCCTCGACCATATGTCGGACCGCCTCAGGGAAGTGTTGGATGCTAGTCTAGCGTCCGGACACTTCCCTGAGTGCTGGAAATGCGGGAAGCTGGTCCTGTTGAAGAAGCCGGGACGGCCTGCCGATTCGGTCGCGGCCTATGGGCCCATCGTGTTGCTGGACGAGGCGGGCAAGTTGTTCGAAAGGATAATCTCTGCCCGCATCGTCCGGCAACTCTGCGAGGTGGGGCCCGACCTGTCGGACGCCCAGTTCGGATTCCGAGAGGGGCGTTCGACGGTCGATGCCGTGATGCGCCTTAGGGCCGTGACCGAAGAGGCAGTGTGCTGTGGCGGCGTGTTGTTGGCGGTGTCTTTAGACATCGCCAACGCATTCAATAGTCTGCCATTCAGCTGCATCGGGGAAGCACTCCAGTACCACGGGGTGCCAGAGTACCTGAGGCGGCTAGTGGCAGACTATTTGGAGGAGCGTACCGTCGTGTACGAGGACCGAGAGGGCGTCTTGAGACGGCGACCCATGTCGTGCGGCGTTCCGCAGGGGTCTGTCCTTGGACCACTCCTGTGGAACGTGGGATACGACTGGGTCTTACGAGGTCGTCTCCCCCCCGGGCTGGGCGTAATTTGTTACGCCGATGACACATTGGTCACAGCCCGGGGGGCGAACTTCCAAGAGGCGGCCCGCCTGGCCACCAGGGGTGTTTCTCTGGTGGTCGGGCGCATCGAGGCGCTGGGCCTACGGGTGGCCCTGGACGAGACGGAGGCCCTGCTGTTTCATGGGCCCCGTCGTGGTCCGCCCCCCGGCGCCTCCATAGAGGTCAACTCGGTCCTCGTACCGGTTCGGGCCCAGATGAAATATCTGGGTCTGATCCTCGACGGTAGGTGGCTCTTCGACGAGCACTTCCGACAGCTTGCTCCCAAGCTGGTCGACGCTGCCTCTGCCCTTGGGCGACTTTTGCCTAATTTGGGTGGAGCCAGCGTCGCAACGAGACAGCTGTACACGGGGGTTGTCCGGTCAATGGCGCTGTACGGCGCACCGGTGTGGATCACGGCTCTGACCGCCCAGAACAAGGCGCGCCTCTGGCGGCCTCAGAGGGTACTGGCGGTCAGAGCGATACGTGGTTACCGCACGGTGTCGACCGAGGCAGCGTGCGCGTTGGCCGGGACACCCCCGTGGGATTTGGAGGCGGAAGTGCTCGCCGAAGTTTATCGACGGGTGGCTGAATATCGGGTGGAGAGAGGCATTCGCCCTCCGCCCGAAGAGGTACGCGAGTGGCGTGAAGCCGCCCGTCGAGCCACGATGGCTCGGTGGTCTTTCCGACTGGAGACTCCACGCGCTGGCTTTGCCGCCGTGGAGGCTGTCCAGCCGGTCATCCTCGAGTGGGCAGGGCGGCAGCACGGGACCCTTTCCTTCCGACTGACGCAGGTACTATCCGGGCACGGTTGCTTCGGAAAGTACCTGCACTCGGTCGCTAGGAGGGAACTGAGTCCCGCCTGCCACCACTGCGACTGCAGTGAAGACTCGGCCCAGCACACGCTGGCGATTTGCCCCGCTTGGGCGTTGCAGCGCCGGGCCCTCACTGCAGTCATCGGAGGAGATCTCTCGCTACCGGCCGTCATACGCTCCATGGCCGGTAGCGACAGCAGTTTTACCGCGGTCGCAACCTTCTGCGAAGAAGTCATCTCGCAGAAGGAGGCGGCGGAGAAGGCCCGGGAGGACGACCTCCACTCGGACCCGATCCGCCGCCGGCGAACCGGGCAGCGGAGGCGCGCTCACCTGCGCCTCATGCCGCCCTGAGTGTGGCCGCGGATGGTCGGGACGGGCTTTCCCTTCCATCCGCTCTAGTGGCCGCCCGCGAGGAGGCGACGTTACGTGTGTGCCGTACGTTGCCTAAATGAGAGGACAACATCGGAGGGTGCCCGCTTCTGTGCGGGCAGGCGCTGGGAGGGGTCCGGATGTCTTAACAACAGCAGTTCCCGGAACCCTCCCTCCTCAGGCGCAGAGTGGCACACCGTGTGGTTTTAGTCGGTTCGAGTCCGACACACCGCCCCGCCGCAAGCCCCGGCGCGGGTGACGGTCCGAGGGGATTTCCACACGTAAAAAAAAAAAAAAAAAAAAATAAAAAAAAAAAAAAAAAAAAAAAAAAGGTTGTTCGAGTCCGACACACCGGCCCGCCGCAAGCCCCGGCGTGGGCGACGGTCCGAGGGGATTTCCACACGTTAAAAAAAAAAAAAAAAAAAAAAAAAAGGTTAGGTTAGGTTAGGTTTTTTTTCAGACTACCACCAACATGATTGGTGCCCTTTTCTATCCTAATGCTCTTTGTCACTCCAGTCTATCAGTTATGCCTCTCGCACTAGTATGCTTCATACAGGGGTCTTTCTTTTATCCATCCGCATATTTTCCATTTTGTGGGTGGGACTCCCACTTACGAACCTATTTTAATTATACTATCTCTTATTTTTTACTTGTTATTGTTTTCTTAGGGAAAATGATGGTGCTCATGGTTTATTACATTCTTCTTAATCTATATACATTTTTTATATCTTAGTCTAGTACATTTGTATTTCTTAATCTAATACTTTTTTATATATCTTAATTTATTACAATCTCTTTATTCACTGCTTACTTATTTGCTGTTTAATATTACTACTTATTTATATGCTTATATTTATATATGTAACAATATATAGCTAAACATATTACTTTATTTATCTTTATTACATTTAATAACTTTATCTGCTATTTTTGTACAGTATTCCAAGAAACTGTCTCTATTTTTTCCCATCATAATTTCCGAAATTTTCTCCTTTTTCAATTCCATGTTAATTTTCATTTCGATATCAAATCGATCCACTGCGTAAATGGGACACTCCAGTATAATGTGGGGAACCGTCTGAGCCACGTTTGGGTCGCATGTACATGAGGGGCTCTCCTTACATCTGAAACGGTTCAGATATGCAGAGAACCCGCCGTGCCCCGTAAGGATTTGTGTGATAACACCTGTAGGTCTTATTTGTTTCACAATCCGGAAAGCCTCCACCGCATTCGGAAAGAACATTTTCGTCACGGAGGCAGTCGCGCCAGACACATATCTCCGGTTCCACTCATCAAGCGAATCCAAACGGATTTGACGCTTGATGTATGAAACCGGACACTGGTCATAGTCCGGCTTCCTCCGTGACGACAATGCTGCCTCCTTGGCTAGTTTGTCTGCGCGTTCGTTACCTAGATGACCTGCGTGTGCCTTTATCCAGTACAAGATTACAATTTTGTTTTGGCTCATCGCCCTATCCAAGTTTTCGCGAGCGCGAAACGCTAGCGGGTGTAGCGAGGCACCATCCACCACCGCCTGCAATGCCGACCGTGAATCACTATATAATTCGAATCTGATATTGTTGCGCTTAAGGATTGTTTCTGTAGCCTTGCAAATAGCCAATAGTTCGGCCTGGAAGACAGTGCAGTACGCGGCAAGGCTAAGCTTGAGGTTCTGGACTTCGCCATCATTATCCCATAAGGATAATGCGGCTCCGACCTTCCCCTCAATCTTGCTGCCGTCAGTGAATATTCGCACTGTCTGCACGTTTCGGCTGTTCACAAGCTGTTGTTGGTCTTCCAGGCAAGTGAATGTCAGGGCTATCTGCTTAGCAGGGTGTGTCGACTCTGCAAATCTTACCACGCCCTCAATCTCCCGGTCTCCTGGTACAAACCTGGACGACCCTCTCCTTGCCGTATACATGGCGGCTGCTTCTTGTATACGCAAGTCGAGAGGAAGTATCCCCGACAGCACCAGTGCCGCATTGAGAGAGACGGTGCGGTAAGACTTGCAGAGTTTCTGCGCGAATCCTCGTTGGATGGTGCCTAGCCTCTTCCTCATGCCCAGCTTCCCGACGGCGGGAGCCCAGGTGCTCGCCGCGTAAGTGACGATCGGCTCGATCACTGCTGTGTAAATAACGTGTATTACCTCTACGTTCAAACCCCAACTGACTTTTGCAGCACGCGATAGTTGTTGGTATACATTCGCGGCTTTTTTACTTATGTTCGTCATGTGCTCATTAAACGTTAATTTATGATCGATCGTGAGACCTAGAAGTTTTATGCTAGTGACAATATTTATGTCGACACCGGCCATGCGCAAGTGTGGTGTGTCGTGTTTGATTTTATTTGTGATAACCATGGCATTTGTCTTATGTGGTGCAAATCTTAATTTGTTTTTAACACCCCAGTCTTGAACACGGGCTAGGGCTGCATTGGTAATTTCAGACACTTCAGTTGCTGTTTCACCATCTATGGCCAGCACGATGTCGTCCGCGAATGCTTGGACAAAATACCCTCTTTTTTCAAGTCCCTGCAGTAGCGGATCCAGCAGCAAATTCCAAAGAATAGGACCACCAATTGACCCTTGGACACAGCCCTTGTTAGTCTCTCTCGTGCACTCCTCCCCAGCATACCTTACTTTGACCTTTCTGCAGTCGAGGTAGCTATCTAGTAGCCTCCTTATGTTTACCGGGCACTTTTCCTCAGCCAGTCGGACTCTGATCGCTGGCCACCATGCGCTATCGAAAGCGCCCTCTATATCCAATGACACCAGGACAATTAGCTTCTTCAGCCGCAACTTGTCCCGTACGTGCTCTATTAGCGTATAGAGGGCGTCCTCGGTGCTCCTCTGGGGCATAAAGCCGAACTGGCGAGTACTAAAACGCGGCACTAGCTGCCATTTCATCCTTGCTACTACCATTCTCTCCAGGACCTTCCCCAAGACCGGCAGGAGACCTATCGGTCTATATGACTTGGGGTTCAAGTAGTCTTCCTTGCCCGGTTTTCTGAGGACTACCACCGTTGCCTCCTTCCAGATGTTCGGGAAGTGTGCCAATTCTAGGCACTTATTGTACAGGGCAAGAAAAGCGTCCAGGTCCTGGTAGATAGCCCGACTGCAGATGTCCGCCGTTAAGCCGTCGGCTCCGGGTGCCTTCTTTGGATTAAAACGTTCCACGGCTGTCTTAAGTTCCATTGGTGTAAACGGTGGGTCGTGATGTTCCCCTTGCTGCCACTCGTTTACCCGACCAGCTACCTCCCTGATGAGTTTATGGTCTGTATTATCCTCGTCAGTTCTGTCTCTCGGGTAGAAGGTCTCGGCTAGTAGGGTTGCTGATTCTTTTGGGTTTAGGTGTGCACCATTTCTCATAAGGGTCAAATCTTCTTGTCTTACTTTGGTCCTTCTGATGACTCTGTAGATACCGTCCCAAAGTCCTTCTCGATCTTGTTTCTTGCAAAATTCTTTCCAACTGGCAGTTTGGGCGTTCTTTGCTTGGCACTCATAGTTTTCTTTTGCTTTCAGGTACTCATCGACGACCATCGCTCTCCGGACCGGGGCGGCGTTGCGGATGCGGTTCTTCAGTCTAGCGACCTCCTTCTTCTTCACTGCGAGCTCCTTCGACCACCATGGAATGGTAAGTTTAACACTATTTTTTATTTTGGGTATAGTTTCGTCGCATGTTTTTTGTATTATTGTGTTATATTTGGCTATATTGGCTTCCAATTCTTGTTTATTTGTTATTCTACTTATGTTTTCTAAATTTAAATTATTTACTGTTTTGAGTTCGTCGAGTTTCACTTTAAAGTTTTCCCAATTAGCTTTTTTAACATTGTACTTTCTTGTTGTCCTAATTATGTTGAAGCCTTTTTCACGTTTTTCATTTATATTGAATAAAATAGTGTTGTGGTCAGAGCTCGTCACTCCTGTGTCGACTCGCCAGCCATCCACTCGGTCAATTAGGTCGAGCGAGCATGCCGTGACGTCCACTCGGCTCTTATAAACGACACCGCCTCTCACTGTGTAGAAAGTAGGCGTGTCTCCGGTATTCAGTACCTGAAGCTCCAAGTCCTCCAGAGTCCCGGACATTTCTTCTCCTCTGGAGTCCTCTATGGTGCTTCCCCACCAGGGACTCTTTGCATTGGCGTCTCCACCTATCAGCAGTTTTCCTGTGCCCAACTCCAACTTTATTTTGGTCAGCTGATCCAGGTATGGCCCTATGGGTTGGTCTGGCTCAAAGTAGTAGGAAACTACGGCGATTTCCCAGGCTTTAGTCCGGATCCCAACCACAACGATGTTATTTGTGGTGAGTTTCGGGTAGGGAATGACATCCAAGTCATTATCAAAGACAGCTATCGCCGCCTTAACCCTCCCACTTCCATTAACCTCGCACTGGTAGATTCTCGCACCCCGGTAGCTCCTCATACTACTAGCCCCCCCCCACATATGGCTCCTGGATCAGTGCCCATGCGATTGCTCGCTCTCTGGCCTCTAAAAAGAGTTCGGTGGTTGCCAGTTCCTTCCTCTGTAGGTTGGTCTGGGCTACTGCATACCTTCTGGTTGGGGTGCTTGCCCTGCCAGTCTCGCCCTTAGCAGTACGCTATTCTGGATCTGGCCAGTGCGTCCTGTAGGTGTTTGTAATATTAATACTGAATAATACTATGTGGGTAGGAGTCGCGAGGCGGCGCCCGTAATGAACGAAATAAAGGTCAGTCTCAAAGTGGTACATGCTGTTTCATTTACGTGTCTCTGAACACCTAACATAACATGGCGCAGTCGGTATAAAATAAATCATATATAAGTATATAGGAAATATAAGTAGTGAAAAATAGTATTCGGTTAGACAATTTTCATTTTCAGCATCTTTAAGATTTTTCTCGAAAACCAATGGAATCCGTTCTCCAGCCGCCGTCCCCCTTTCAATTTGAAAATAGTTTGCATAATGTCACATCCGGCAATCTAAGCACAGAATGGCAAAAGTGGAAAACTGCATTTAACATTTATTATGAAGCTTGTGAATTATCGAACAAAAGTAAAAAAACGCAAGTTAACATTTTGTTACACATTATTGGTGAGAAATGTCAAGAAGTGGCGGCACAATTTCATGAACAATGGAACACGGTGGATGAATTATTGAAAAAATTTGATGATTTTTTTATACCAAAGAAAAATTTAGCCGTGGAACGACATAAGTTTTTCAAAAGGGACCAAAAGGAGTTGGAATCTATAGAACAATATGTGTTTGAATTGAACAAGATGGCGGTCATGTGTGAATTTAAAGATTTACGTGACGATCTTGTCTGCAGTAGACTGATATGTGGTTTAAGAGACATGGCCCTATCGGAACGATTACTACGCGAACCCGACATAAGGTTGGAAAAAGCAGTAGATATATGCAGATTAGCAGAAATGTCACGCATTCAAGCAAGAAACATGAAAATGGAAAACCATGAATATAATGGCCGGGTGCATGAGAATACCCAAAAGGAGATATACGAGCACGAAGTTAACTGGATGCAGCGACGCGGGAAACCCAGGCAGGCTTCGCGATCATCGCACCAAGCAACAACCGGCCGCTCCCGCTATCACCCTCTGCCGAGACAAGACACGGCCTCTGCGGGGCAAAGTCCGTCTGAAGCGATCCCGTCAACTTACATGGCTAACCAGACAATGCAACGATATCAGCACGAAAACACAAGATGTGGGTACTGCGGTCGAGTCCACAGAAGGAACGAGTGTCCGGCGCGGGGTCAAATGTGCATAAAGTGTAATCGCATGAATCACTTTGCAAGAATGTGCAGAGTTCATACCGTACACGAGGACACCGATCAGGTAAAAAACAAAAAATCTTATAATTGTAATGAGTGGCTAGCAGAGTTAAAAGTAAATGGTACGATCATTAGTTTTAAATTGGACACTGGAGCCGATGTAAATATTTTACCTCGTAAATTTCTTAAAAAAATAAATTTATTAGAAAATGATTTATTGAAAACATCAATTAAGTTGCGAGGGTACTCTGACAGTGATATTTCGGTGATGGGCAAGTGTTATTTGAAAGTTAAATATAAAAGCAATGTTTTCTTTTTGCGATTTATCGTTGTTGATACACCTTCACCTCCAATTCTAGGTAGATATGCATGTGAAGAGTTACAACTAATTAAGAGAATCATGTCAATTAGCCAAGATAAGCAAGTTAGTAAAAGTATTTTGAACGAATTTCCTAACGTTTTTGTGGGCATGGGTTGTTTACCTGGCGAGTACAAAATTCAAATAAAGGATGATGTTAAGCCAGTTGTACATGCTCCTCGGAAGTTACCAGTTGCAATTCGAGATCAAGTAAAAATTAAGTTAGAAGAGATGGAAAAAGAAGGTATAATTGCAAAAGTTGATAGGCCGACAGACTGGGTTAATAGCATGACAGTAGTCAAAAAACCTAACGGTAGTTTGCGTATATGTCTCGACCCTAGGGATCTTAACAATGCAATCAAGCGGGAGCATTTTAAACTACCTACGTTTGAGGAAATAGTTACCAAACTAGCAGGCTCCAAGTATTTTAGTACTTTAGATGCAAAGCAGGGATTTTGGCAGGTGAAGTTGCATAAAGAGTGCACAGATCTATGTACGTTCAATACTGCATTCGGTAGATACAAATTTTTACGTATGCCATACGGCATCTCGTCCGCATCAGAAATATTTCATAAACGTTTGTATGAACATCTAGATGACATCGAGGGGGTAGTTCAATTTGTCGACGATATTTTGGTAATGGGACCCACAAAGGAAATTCATGATCAGCGATTACGTACGGTCCTTAAAAGATGTGAAGTAATTAACATAAAATTAAATAAGGAAAAATGTAAAATTGGTTTAACCGAAATAAAATATTTAGGGCACAAAATTTCTAAAGATGGTGTAAGCCCCGACGATTCACATATAATCGCAATAAAAAACATGCCCACTCCTACTTGTGTAAAGGATGTGGAGAGATTTTTAGGGCTAGTTACGTACGTCAGTAATTTTATACCTAACTTATCTGACAAAACATGTATTTTGAGAGAATTACTCAAAAAAGATATAGAATGGCACTGGACGAATAAACATAACCAATGCTTTAATGAAATAAAACATTCGCTTGTGAATCCACCGGTCTTACAGTTTTATGATCCATTGAAACCGGTTGTAATATCAGTGGATGCAAGTAAGAATGGTCTGGGAGCTTGTTTGTTGCAAAGTAATTTGCCCGTTTGTTATGCATCAAAGGCACTGACAAAAACGGAGCACCAATGTGCACAAATAGAAAAGGAGTTGTATGCATGTGTGTTTGCTTGCGAAAGGTTTTATACATACATTTACGGTCGAACAGAAATAACTATAGAAACCGATCATAAACCGTTAGTAAGTATCATAAATAAGCCTTTAGCAAATGCGCCCGCGCGCCTCCAAAGAATGCTTATGAGATTGCAACCGTATACGTTTACATTAGTATATAAGCCCGGCCGATTTTTATACATAGCCGATACACTATCGCGTGCGGTTGCACCGAGCGCGGAGCCAGTTGATTCACTTCACTCGCGTAATCACTACGACGCGCAGGCGCAGGTCTGTTCGATCAGTGCAAGCAATGTGCTGACAGATACGCATTTTGTGGAAATACAAAAATGCACCTCAGAAGACGAAGACTTGCAATGATTAATTAAAACCATAAAACAGGGTTGGCCATTAAATAAAACTACGCTTGATAATAAATTAAAACCCTTCTGGGAATGCAAGGAGGAATTAGTAGTAAACTTTGGAATAGTTTGGAGAGGCTGTAGGGTTGTCATTCCAAAATCAATGCGTCATAAAATGTTAAAAAATATACATAGCAGTCATTTAGGTATTGAGAAATGTAAGCTTCGAGCTCGTCAAATGATGTATTGGCCTAATATGAATACGCAATTGGTAGATTACTTATCAAATTGTCAGGCATGTTTAAACTATAGAAAACAAAATACGAAAGAACCCTTGATTCCCCATGAAATACCGGATAGACCGTGGTGCAAAGTCGGTATAGATATCTTTCATTTAGGTTCCAAATCGTACATAATAGTCGTGGATTATTACAGTAAATTTGTAGAATTGGCACAGGTAAATTCATTGACCTCAGAAAATGTTATCAAAAAATTGAAAACGATATTCGGTAGACAAGGTATTCCAGAGACGATTATGTCCGATAATGGCCCAGAGTTCTCGTCTTTAGCATTTTCTGAGTTTGCAAGAAACTGGAAATTTCACCACGTTACGTCATCGCCAAGATACCCACAGTCGAATGGTCAGGTCGAGCGAACCATTCAAACTATAAAACAAATAATGAGAAAAACAGCGTATGTTCAGTCAGATTTTAATTTAGCATTATTAGAGTATTTAAATACACCAATTAGCAAAGAATTACCATCACCCGCAGAGTTACTATATAATAGAAAGCTACGTAGCATCGTGCCGTGCAACCCTATTTTATTGCAGCCAACATTACATAACAACACGGCTCAAAAGATACAAAACCGTCAACAAATGCAAAAATATTTTTATGACAGAGGGTCAAAGAATTTAAAACCTTTGTGCGTAGGACAGAAAGTAAAAGTTAGAATGAACAATGCTTGGCACTCGGGCACTGTAAAAAACAGGTTCGGAGTGCGATCGTATGTTGTGTTATTGAATAACGGAACTAGTTTGAGACGTAATAGAAGACATTTAATTGCAGATTCATACCGCACTTGCTTATCACCACAGAATGAATGTAATTTTTCATACGACGACATAAACTTAGATACATCTCGGTCCGCGTCTGTTGGCTCCAGTAGGCCAGTTTTACAGTCAGCTGATGATGACATTTCTAATGCATATCGTACTCGTTTTGGCAGGATAGTGCGGCCTCCTGATCGGTGGGGTTACTCAGTGACCGAAATTTAATAAGTGACGGTAATGTAATTGTAGGTAATTGTGTACTTCTAAAATGTACATTACTAATAAAAGAATAATAAAAAATATTATTGTAAATGTGAGAAAATTGTACTTAAATATAATATTATTATGTCAATTTAATTTATTTAATATCATATAATTTTTTTGAATGAATGAAAAATGTGATTGATTATTGTATTTGTGATTTGCTGCGATTCCAATAATGTATTAATTTTATTTTGTATATTGTATAGTTTCATAAGGTTAAATACCTATTGTTCTTATGAAGCATTGAATAATGAATAGAATTGAATAACGATGAAATTGCGAAATTTATTGACTGATGTAAATAAATTGAAATGAACATTATTATCTTGATTCATATAATGATCTGTTTAATTGTCACACTATTTCGTCTATGTTTTAATGAATTTATTTGTAAATAATCTTTATAATTTTAGTTATGTTAAATCACTTCTAAATGTATTAGTTTTGCATGTTAATATTATTCGTATCTTTCTGTTGGGGATATTGATTATGGTTTATATAAAGTTGAGATAAAATTTATTTGAGAAAGGGGTTGTAGGTGTTTGTAATATTAATACTGAATAATACTATGTGGGTAGGAGTCGCGAGGCGGCGCCCGTAATGAACGAAATAAAGGTCAGTCTCAAAGTGGTACATGCTGTTTCATTTACGTGTCTCTGAACACCTAACATAACACGTCCCACTTTCGGCGTACTGGGCATTCGGGACTGAATGCATTGTGCTCAACGCGATCCAGGCCTTCGTGCACACAGTTACAGCATTTAGGGGCTGTTGCTGCTAGCCAGTCCGTGCACTGCGTTCTCATATGGGGTCCCCCGCAGTGGCTGCATTTTTCAGTACTTTCCTTACAGAGTCGTCTTCCATGTCCATATCCCAAACAGAGGGAGCATTGGACCAGAGGGGATTGATCTTCGACCTTTATCCTCTGTAGATCTATGTGGACGATCTGTCTGTCCTGCAACTTTTCCCACATTTTTGGGGTGACCCTAAGGACGATGTGGTGCGTGTGGGGATTTCTTGCTCTTTTCTTGTAGAGCACCTCGACTCGTTCATCCTCCTTACCAAGACCGACAAAAATGTCCCTGTTTTGGTTTTGGAGGGCTTCCAGGATGTCTTCGTCGGTGTTAGTTTTAAGTACATCCTTCAGTACTACGAGCGGGTTTTTGTTCTTGACGTCCTCCACTTTTAACAACTCCTTAACGCTTGCAAGTCTCTGTTTTATCTTGTCTCTTCCTTCTTCTGTTCGGCATCCCAGAACCACTTTTCTGTCTTTCGCTTTCCGGATCCTGTCCACCGTTATCCAGCCTTCCTTTGCTTTAACAGCCTTTCTAATATGGTCTATCACCTCGTCTCCTGTTTCCGTCTCATTTGTAGAGGTGACGACTATCGAGTGGAGCGTGGCTTGTTGCTGCTTTGGAGCATGTGAATAAGGTCGGTTGGCCACTGCACCGGCATATGAGAGCCTTTCCGTTTGCTCCTTATTTGCTTGCAGTGCCTCCTTTAGCTCATCCAGTTTCAAGGTGTTCGTTTGGAGAAGGCGACTGTGTTCTTCTAGCGCCTTTTTTAGAGATTCCACCTCCATAGTCGTCTTCTCCACTTCTTCCATATTTTTCTTGGCCTCGCTGTTGGTGCCTCTCTCCTGCGTCGCGGGTGGTGTTTGTCCCTTTGACGCCTCCGCCTCCTTAACTAACTGGTAGAGATGGTCTACCGCGTTTAGTATTCCATGCTTGAGGTCTGTTTTTAGGTTGCGGGACTCGCTCACACAGGCTTTTGCCTTTTGGAGCCAGATCCTGGCTTGGGCTGTTTTATTACTTGCCTTAACAGACTCCTGTCTCAGCCCCGGCGAAGTCCCGGCTGCCTCCGTAGATGTCCTACGAGTTGCCGATACTTTCGCTTCATTCTGAAGCGTAGTCTTCTGTTTGGGCCTCTGGGGCGCCGCCGGTGCCGCAACTAGAGTCTGTTTAGGTGAGTGAGGGTGTGTTTTGGAGGTACAGGGGTTGGGATCGACCTTCCCCGCCTCCCGTTCACCTACGTTTTGCCTTACACTGGTCGTCGTGGAGGAAGATTCTGTGTCTTCTTTGGCGTTTAGAGGGCTTTTATTAGTTGTGCTCTCTGGCCTTTTTACTGGTGTTCGTATTCCCATCATTTTGTAGTTTTAGTTGGCTGTTAGTCTGAACGTCAGTAAGTTCAAATACTCCTGGTAAATTATAAATGTGTAGATAGTAAGGAGTAAAAAGTGTAAAAAGTGTGTATATAATAGTATAAACGATAATACTTATTTAATATGTGTGTACTTAACCTCTGTGTAGATATGTCCAAATACACAGTTAACTGGTATTGATAAAATAATTTGCTCTATCTAGAGCAAGGTCACAGTAATATTCAAATATAAACAAGAGAAAAGAAGATTTCTGAAATTCAGGGTCACTCTATCTAGAGTCAGTACCGTATAGATATATCAACGACCTGTAGAAGGGGTCGTAGATGTCACTTAACCTATATTGTCGCAACAGACTGTAAAAGTAATTTCTTTTCCTTCCCTTCAGGTGTACCTGCAGGCGATCGACGGGCAACGTACAACGAGCAGCGAGCAACGGACGACGAGTGCACCGTCAAATGCGTACAGGTAAGTCAACAAATACACAGTTAAAACAAAAATATAGATGTGTAGAGTCGCTGACTCTTGTCTTAAATCTAATGTTCGCTAATAATAGCGAGTCTGGTGTAAATCTAAAGTTATGCAAATAAACAAGTATACTAAGTAAAGGTAGAGCTAAGACTCTAGTCTTTAAAATTGCTCTACAGGTATAGGTAGTCTTTAAAATTACTTGGTGGAGCAAGAAACTTGCTCCGGCGGTCAAAATTATCACTTTTAAAGTCAATTTTAGTTCTGACTCTATGTAGAGTCGATCTGTCTCTTTGAATGGATAGGCCTTGCCAGCCCCGTTCCAGGGACTCCAAACACGGCCCGGCTAGCTACACTGGTCTCGGAGAAACCGGCGTTCAAAGTTTCCGGGTTACGTGTAACCCGAGCAACCAGAACCGGTTAAAGCGCCGTAACTACTGTTTCTGTTGGTCGAAAATGGTCGTGCTTGGTGTCGCCGCAACCAGCTCGGCGTGCTCTATCGTCTCCTACTGTTTTTAACTTTAAAAATTTGGAAGTCAGCGATTCGGTTAAAAGCTGTCTGGGTCTATTCTTTTAGGTCCGGTAATACGTCCTAAGAAAACCCCACGCCTCTACGACCTCTGGTTCGGAAGATATAGGTGTTTTAAAAATTCAAGATGGCGGCGCGCGCAAAGTTTGGCTTGAGATATCTTCCGTTCCAAGGGCCGCAGGATACCCGTGTTTGGGTTCTTCCTTATTGCCCTGACCTCTTCTGTGCTCTGGGACCACCAGCAGGGTTGGGCGAATTTTTGCCTCGGATGTGCACTTGACCTAATGGGTTGTCAAGAAGGCTATGAGACCTACCCAAAACTTCGATCCGATTCCCTCTACGACTTTCGGCTGGGGAGTTATGGCCGTTTGAAGTTTGCCAAGATGGCGGCCGAACTGTCAAAGTCGGGCGCAAAATGCCCGTATCTCCTCAACCGTTCACCGCAGAGAGTCCGGGTTTCGAATGGGGGTCTTGACGTAACCTACCCTATCCCCTAGGGGTGGTTCCAGGGCCCAAAAAATTTTTTGCTCGTATGAGCCTAAATTTGTCCCGCACAAAAAGTTACCACCACAAGGCAGACAATGGCGGAAACCGCAAGTTCCTGCGATGTACACAGGCTGAGATATGGAACTCTGAAGTTTGTAACCCGCGCAACCAAGATGGCGGTTTGGTCTTGAAACTCGTAGTTTTGAAGCTACACGGTCGGTGTTTGGGCTTAACCCAATGTCAAATATGTATATGAACACGTTCCCGTTGTTAAATTTTTTATTTTAATTATATTTAGCGATTTATTTACAAAAATTGATCAAAATTCCGTATCTCCGGACTCGCTAGGTTTAAAATTGTACAAAAATATTCTAAAAATAGGTAAAATCGAGATCTATAACACTATGTAATTTGCTAAAGTAAAACCTAAAAACACAATAAAAATTTTTAGGAAAAACACAATTTTCACTAATTTTAATTATTATTATTACTCTATTGAGTCCAAAATTCTCAGCTGCTGCAGGGTCGTTCCTCCGGCTAGCGCGCACAAGATAGCAGTTACAGAAACTTTTAACTGCTTGTAGAACCGGCGCTATTGATGTTCGAAGTTTTGACTTTTAAAGTCTTATAAAAAATTTTCAGGAACTATGAAAATTTTTCTGTTTCCAGAAAACGTCGTCTAATATATATGTCCTTCTACCTGCAAATTTGTAGCGTCCTCCGGCTGCTCCTTCACCTACCACGTGGCCACGTGGTTTTTGTTTTTCCAGGTTTTTCCGGGAAGTGGCTGGTCAGGCGGCGAAAAAACACCGCGCGTCAGATGGAAGTCACTTAGCACTACACTTAGACACTAAGCACTTGAAGGTATGTACACTAATAACGTCACTATCACTGATTTAGTGGTCTCTTTTCCACGTTTAACCTTCAAAAGTGAAGAAAAACGCTTTTCCTCCTTCGCGTTAGCGCGTGCGGCTGCACCACTATTTCCCAACGGTTGGGGCTCGTTGAGACGCAACTTTTGGTACTAAATTTGTTATGATAGCACTAAAAAATACCACTTTTTCCGATTTTTAAAGGGCGGAGCGAGTAAAAAAGCACGTGTTCTCGGCGGGACCTCGAATCGTACTGGTTAGGTTAGGTTAGGTTAGGTTCCCCCCAATCCCGTGAGGGAATCGGAGGTAGGGGCGGCTGTTCTGCGGATTCGTTCCAAGAACACCGCCCCCGGGCCGGACGGGGTACCAGCCCGAGTGATGGCCCGAGCTCTCGACCATATGTCGGACCGCCTCAGGGAAGTGTTGGATGCTAGTCTAGCGTCCGGACACTTCCCTGAGTGCTGGAAATGCGGGAAGCTGGTCCTGCTGATGAAGCCGGGACGGCCTGCCGATTCGGTCGCGGCCTATAGGCCCATCGTGTTGCTGGACGAGGCGGGCAAGTTGTTCGAAAGGATAATCTCTGCCCGCATCGTCCGGCACCTCAGTGAGGTGGGGCCCGACCTGTCGGACGCCCAGTTCGGATTCCGAGAGGGGCGTTCGACGGTCGATGCCGTGATGCGCCTTAGGGCCGTGACCGAAGAGGCAGTGTGCTGTGGCGGCGTGCTGTTGGCGGTGTCGTTAGACATCGCCAACGCATTCAATAGTCTGCCATTCAGCTGCATCGGGGAAGCACTCCAGTATCACGGGGTGCCAGAGTACCTGAGGCGGCTAGTGGCAGACTATTTGGAGGAGCGTACCGTCGTGTACGAGGACCGAGAGGGCGTCTTGAGACGGCGACCCATGTCGTGCGGCGTTCCACAGGGGTCTGTCCTTGGACCACTCCTGTGGAACGTGGGATACGACTGGGTCCTACGAGGTCGTCTCCCCCCCGGGCTGGGCGTAATTTGTTACGCCGATGACACATTGGTCACAGCCCGGGGGGCGAACTTCCACGAGGCGGCGCGCCTGGCCACCACGGGTGTTTCTCTGGTGGTCGGGCGCATCGAGACGCTGGGCCTTCGGGTGGCCCTGGACAAGACGGAGGCCCTGTTATTTCATGGGCCCCGTCGTGGTCCGCCCCCCGGCGCCTCCATAGAGGTCAACTCGGTCCTCGTACCGGTTCGGGCCCAGATGAAGTATCTGGGTCTGATCCTCGACGGTAGGTGGCTCTTCGACGAGCACTTCCGACAGCTTGCTCCCAGGCTGGTCGACGCTGCCTCTGCCCTTGGGCGACTTTTGCCTAATTTGGGTGGAGCCAGCGTCGCTACGAGACAGCTGTACACGGGGGTTGTCCGGTCAATGGCGCTGTACGGCGCACCGGTGTGGGTCACGGCTCTGACCGCCCAGAACAAGGCGCGCCTCTGGCGGCCTCAGAGGGTACTGGCGGTCAGAGCGATACGTGGTTACCGCACGGTGTCGACCGAGGCAGCGTGCGCGTTGGCCGGAACACCCCCGTGGGATTTGGAGGCGGAAGTGCTCGCCGAAGTTTATCGACGGGTGGCTGAATATCGGGTGGAGAGAGGCATTCGCCCTCCGCCCGAAGAGGTACGCGAGTGGCGTGAAGCCGCCCGTCGAGCCACGATGGCTCGGTGGTCTTTCCGACTGGAGACTCCACGCGCTGGCTTTGCCGCCGTGGAGGCTCTCCAGCCGGTCATCCTCGAGTGGGCAGGGCGGCAGCACGGGACCCTTTCCTTCCGACTGACGCAGGTACTTTCCGGGCACGGTTGCTTCGGGAAGTACCTGCACTCGGTCGCTAGGAGGGAACTGAGTCCCGCCTGCCACCACTGCGACTGCAGTGAAGACTCGGCCCAGCACACGCTGGCGATTTGCCCCGCTTGGGCGTCGCAGCGCCGGGCCCTCACTGCAGTCATCGGAGGAGATCTCTCGCTACCGGCCGTCATACGCTCCATGGCCGGTAGCGACAGCAGTTTTACCGCGGTCGCAACCTTCTGCGAAGATGTAATCTCGCAGAAGGAGGCGGCGGAGAAGGCCCGGGAGGACGACCTCCACTCGGACCCAATCCGTCGCCGGCGAACCGGGCAGCGGAGGCGCGCGCACCTGCGCCTCATGCCGCCCTGAGTGTGGCCGCGGATGGTCGGGACGGGCTTTCCCTTCCATCCGCTCTAGTGGCCGCCCGCGAGGAGGCGACGTTACGTGTGTGCCGTACGTCGCCTAAAAGGAGAGGTGTTGGAGAGGGTGCCCGCTTCTGTGCGGGCAAGCGCTGGGAGGGGTCTGGACGGCGTAATAACAGCAGTTCCCGGACTCCTCCCTCCTCAGGCGCAGAGTGGCACACCGTGTGGTTTTAGTCGGTTCGAGTCCGACACACCGCCCCGCCGCAAGCCCCGGCGCGGGTGACGGTCCGAGGGGATTTCCACACGTAAAAAAAAAAAAAAAAAAAAAAAAAAAAAAAAAAAAAAGGTTCCCCCCAATGGACCTACTAGAGGAGGCGGCCATTATTCATTCTTGGCTGTCTCCGCAGGCCCCGACCGAGGAGGTCGGCGTTAACGTGGGGGCTGGCCGTTTTCGCGATGCGATTACGCAGATTTGCGATACGGCCATGCCCCGCGTCCAAGGTCGTCGGCCTCCGCGGAAGGAGGTCTACTGGTGGTCCCAGGAGTTGGCGGACCTCCGTGCGGCTTGTACTCGTGCCCGGAGGTCCTACACCCGCAGCAGGCGACGTCACCGTGGAGACGGTGGCAGGGACCAGCTTCATGAGGAGTACCGCGAGGCGCGGAGGACTCTGAAGCTGGCCATTTGCCGCGCCAAAGAGGAAAAGAGAAAGGAGATGCTGGAGGGTCTCGACCGTGACCCCTGGGGTCGCCCATACCGTGCGGTGCGTCAGAAGCTCCGCACGTCGGGCCCCCCCCTTACCGAGACTCTCCAGCCCAGCTTCCTGCAGGAAGTGGTCGAGGGCCTTTTCCCTGAGCGGGCGGAGCACACACCCCCGTCGATGGCCTACGCGGTCGGAGACGACGGGGGTAGAGAGGACGATGTGCCGCCCGTTAGGGAATCGGAGGTTGGGGCGGCTGTTCTTCGGATCCGTTCCAAGAACACCGCCCCCGGGCCGGACGGGATACCAGCCCGAGTGATGGCCCGAGCCCTCGACCATATGTCGGACCGCCTCAGGGAGGTGTTGGACGCTAGCATAGCGTCCGGACGCTTCCCTGAGTGCTGGAAATGCGGGAAGCTGGTCCTGTTGAGGAAGCCGGGACGGCCTGCCGATTCGGTCGCGGCCTATAGGCCCATCGTGTTGCTGGACGAGGCGGGTAAACTTTTTGAGAGGATACTCTCTGCCCGCATCGTCCGGCACCTTTGTGAGGTGGGGCCCGACCTGTCGGATGCCCAATTCGGATTCCGAGAGGGGCGTTCGACGGTCGATGCCGTGATGCGCCTCAGGGCCGTGACCGAAGAGGCAGTGAGTTGTGGCGGCGTGGTGTTGGCGGTGTCGTTGGACATCGCCAACGCCTTCAATAGTCTGCCATTTAGCTGCATCAGGGAAGCACTCCACTACCACGGGGTGCCAGAGTACCTGAGGCGGCTAGTGGCAGACTATTTAGAGGAGCGTACCGTCGTGTACGAGGACCGAGAGGGCGTCTTGAAACGGCGACCCATGTCGTGCGGCGTTCCGCAGGGGTCTGTCCTTGGACCACTCCTGTGGAACGTGGGGTACGATTGGGTCCTGCGAGGTCGTCTCCCCCCCGGGCTGGGCGTAATTTGTTACGCCGATGACACGTTGGTCACAGCCCGGGGGGCGAACTACCAAGAGGCGGCGTGCCTGGCCACCAGGGGTGTTTCTCTGGTGGTCGGGCGCATCGAGGCGCTGGGCTTACGGGTGGCCCTGGATAAGACGGAGGCCCTTTTGTTCCATGGGCCCCGTCGTGGTCCACCCGCCGGCGCCTCCATAGAGGTCAACTCGGTCCTCGTACCGGTTCGGGCTCAGATGAGGTATCTGGGCCTGATTCTCGACGGTAGGTGGCTCTTCGACGAGCACTTCCGACAGCTTGGTCCCAGGCTGGTCGACGCTGCCTCCGCCCTTGGGCGACTCTTGCCCAATTTGGGTGGAGCCAGCGTCGCAACAAGACTCCTATACACGGGGGTTGTCCGGTCGATGGCGCTGTATGGCGCACCGGTGTGGGTGGCGGCTCTGACTGCCCTAAATAAGGCTCGCCTCTGGCGGCCTCAGAGGGTATTGGCGGTCAGAGCCATACGCGGATACCGCACGGTGTCGACCGAGGCGGCGTGCGCCTTGGCCGGAACACCCCCGTGGGATTTGGAGGCGGAAGTGCTCGCCGAAGTTTATCGACGGGTGGCTGAATATCGGGCGGAGTATGGCTATCGCCCTCCGCCCGAAGAGGTACGCGAGTGGCGTGAAGCCGCCCGTCGAGCCACTATGGCTAGATGGTCGTTCCGGCTGGAGACTCCACGCGCTGGCTTTGCCGCCGTGGAGGCTCTCCAGCCGGTCATCCTCGAGTGGGCAGGGCGGCAGCACGGGACCCTTTCCTTCCGACTGACGCAGGTCCTTTCCGGGCACGGTTGCTTCGGGAAGTACCTGCACTCGGTCGCCAGGAGGGAACTGAGTCCCGCCTGCCACCACTGCGACTGCAGTGAGGACTCGGCCCAGCATACGCTGGCGATCTGCCCCGCATGGGCGTTGCAGCGCCGGGCCCTCACTGCAGTCATCGGAGGAGATCTCTCGCTACCGGCCGTCATACGCTCCATGGCCGGTAGCGATAGCAGTTTCACCGCGGTCGCAACCTTCTGCGAAGATGTAATCTCGCAGAAGGAGGTGGCGGAGAAGGCCCGGGAGGACGATGTCCACTCGGACCCAATCCGCCGCCGGCGAACTGGGCGGCGGAGGCGCGCCTATCAGCGCCTCATGCCGCCCTGAGTGTGGCCGCGGATGGTCGGGACGGGCTTTCCCCTCCATCCGCTCCAGTGGCCACCCGCGAGGGGGCGACGTACGCGTGTGCCGTACGTCGCCTAATTAGAGAGTCCATCAGGTGACGGTGCCCGCTTCTGTGCGGGCAGGCGCTGGGAGGGGTCCGGACGTGTTAATAACTGCAGTTCCCGGATTCCTCCCTTCACAGGCGCAGAGTGGCACACCGTGTGGTTTTAGTCGGTTCGAGTCCGACACACCGCCCCGCCGCAAGCCCCGGTGGGGTGACGGTCCGAGGGGATTTCCACACGTTAAAAAAAAAAAAAAAAAAAAAAAAAAAAAAAAAAAAAGGTTCCCCCCAATGCCCCCCCAATGTATCCCTACGTTGTCGTCGTGGTGGGGCTTGCGTGGGTCGATGATTTCTGGGGCTATGCCGGTAGAGCCACTCATGCCGGATAGGCCCAGAAGGAGACTCCAGACTAAATGGGATACGAGACGGAGTCTTCACAGGCTGCCGCGTGGGGCACTCTAAACGTCCCTCTGCTCTAGCAGAAGGCGTATTAGAGTGCCAGTAGTTCCGAGAGGGACAGGGGGCGGACGGATCCGGTCTGGTGCAGACCCCGTCCGGCCCAGCCGTAATCCTGAACGGACAGGACCGGTGGCTCTTCGAAGCCATGAGGACGTAAACCTCTATAAAAATACCCCAAGCTCACGCTCTGACGCCTGGCAATGAGCTGAATCGCTGGAGGGAGTCCAGTGCCAAGGGCGTCCTCTGTCGGAGGACATTAAACTTCAAAAAACTAATGACAATGGAAAACAATAGGATAAAACCTACCCAGGAGGGTCCTAGACGCGAAGCGTCTGGGGAATCCCTCCCGGAGCCAGTCGGCTCCGGTAGCCCCCAATCGTATTATGGGGGGGGCATTCACTGTCTTACACGCCCGTCGCCGAGCGTCAAATCCGGCACCAATATCGCGAAGGTCGCGGAAACCAGAAGTGGGGCAGTCTCGCGCCAGACGCGGAACAGCCGCGGACAGTTCCGGAAGGCGGACGCCCACTCCTCGAATGATGAGATTGCTGCGGCAGGAACGCCTGCAGCGGTGGGGCTCCCAGAAGTCTATCCGGCTGCTGGGAGCCAAAGAACAATGGAGCGCATGCGTTCCAGATCCGCCGTGAGCGTCACGGGCGGTGGTCCCAGTGCGAGGACGGACGCACTGGAGCCGATGGACGTGGAGGAATACCGGAAGCGCGGACGCCCCACTGGCTGCGAGAGTGACATCGCTCAGGCGATGTTGCCTCCTAAGGTGGCGAGCAGTCAGAGGGAGCGATCGCTGACCCCGGTGCCGGCCCCGTCAGGTTCCCCCTTTTGTAGGGCGGAGTCCTACAGGCGGACTCGAGCGGACGGCGAATTCCAAGCGGAGGAGGAGATAGCAGATCTCCTGCTGAAGATCAAGGAGCCGACGGTGGGGGATTCTGTGCCCCAAACACCGTCCTCCATGCAGGAGAGAGCGGACGCGGCGGTGGCTATTATCCACAAGGTGGCCACCAAGTCCGTCAACCTTAAGGGCCCGTTTGTGAGGGCCCTTAAGGACTCCTCCTCTGCCTTAGCGGGAGTCGTCGAATCTCTCGCGGGGGACGTGGCTCGCCTCGAGGCGGCCAACGGCCGCTTGACGGAGCAGGTGGCCGGGCTCAGCGCTCAATTTGCCGTCTTTCGGGCGGAGTGCTCTGAGCGTGAGGCCCCTGTCCCGTCTGCGTCCCAGCCGGCCCTGGCCCCGTCTACATGCCGGCCGGCCCCGTCTGCGTCCCGGCCGGCCCCGTCTGAGCCGCCGCCTCCGCCTGCGTTGCGGCGGGCCCCGTCTGCGTCCCAGCCTGCCCCGTATACGTCGCAGTCAGCCCCTGCTGTCCCCGGGGTATCCGACGACGTCCTGCAGCAGATGCTGCAGCAGATCCTCGTCTCGGTGGGGAATCTGGTGGACGGTCGTCTGGCTGGACTGGAAGAAAGGCTGCTTCCCGCCCCTATTCTTCGGCCGCCGCTCGCGGCGCCGAAGACGAGGGTCACCTCGGCGCCGACCTCGCTTCCCGTGGTGGGGGGTCGCGTGTCGTACGCGGCGGCGACGTCTGTGCCGGGCACTGCCTTCACGCGCAAGACGCAGCAGCGGGCGAAGGCTGCGGCCAAGACGGCTGCGCCGCAGCCGACGCCCAAGACGGTGGCAACGTCTGGAGCGGAGTTCCCTCCGCTCCCCACTCCAACACCTCTGCCTGGCCCTTCCACATCCGCCCCCTCTGATGAGGGTTGGCAAGTAGTTGGAGGGGCCAAGCTGTCAAAGAAGGCCAAGAAGCGGGCCAAGAAGGCTGCCCAAAAGGCGGCCTCTGGCCCGCAGTCGTCATCGGTGGCAAGGACCACTCCAAAGAAGCCGCGGAAGTTGCAGCCGCCTAAGACCGCGGCTGTAGTGGTCACGGTGTCACCGGAGGCGGCAAGTGGGGGACTGTCCTACGCGGCCGTCTTTAAGACGGCCCGGGACTGTCTCGCCCCAGATTTTGGAGCGGCAGGGGTCCGCTTGCGCCTTGCCCAGACGGGAGCTCGGATCCTCGAGTTCCCTGGGGCCGATGGCGCAAAGACGGCGGACACCTTCGCCGAGAGGCTACGGGAAGTATTTTCCAACACGGATGGTGTCAAGGTCGCCAGGCCCACGAGGTGCGCGGAGCTGCGCATTTCGGGCCTGGACGACTCCGTCACTGTGGATGACGTTCGCGTTGCTATAAGAGAGAAGACGAAGTGCAACGCGGACAACATCAGGGTAGGCACCATCCGCCCCGGTCCGGGAGGACTTGGCGCTGTCTGGGTCAGTTGTCCCGTGGCGTCAGCCAAAGTTTTGGACGACGCCGGCAGGCTGCTCATCGGTTTCGTGAGCGCCAGGATCACAGTCCTGGCTGCGAGACCGATGAGGTGTTTCAAATGCCTGGCCGCGGGACACACCCGAGTGAAGTGTGACAGCTGCTTTGACTGCAGTGGACTTTGCTTCCGCTGTGGTCAACCGGGGCACAAGGCGGCAGAGTGCTCTGCCGCCCCCCACTGCCCTGTGTGTGCGGCGGGTAATAAGCCTGCCAATCACCAGATGGGGCAGGGGGGCTGCAAGCCTTCCCGCGCTTCTCGGCAGACGTCGGGGGCTAGCCTAGCGACCCAGGCTGCCTCTGACGTTGCCCATTCGTCAACATTGACGCCAATGGAGGGGGTTGTAGAAACGATCCAGTAATGGATCAAATCTGCAACCTCCTTGTCCAGACGAACCTGAACCACTGTGCCGCGGCGCAGGATCTATTCCTGCAAACCATGGCGCAGTGGTCAATAGGTGTTGCCGTAGTCGCGGAGCCCTATTTCGTTCCTCCCCGTCCAAACTGGATGGGTGACTGGGACGGCTCCGTGGCAGTCGTCGGTTCCGCGGCGGCTCATTCCCCGCCCTTGTCGCTTAGAGACGAGGGCTCTGGATATGTTGCCGCCGAGTGGGGGGGGATCACCGTTTACGGTATTTACTTCTCCCCCAATCGGAGTTTGAGCGACTTTGAGGTCTTCCTTAACAGCTTGGAGACCTCGATGCGGCGATTAGCGTCTGGGCACGTCCTCGTGCTGGGGGACTTCAACGCAAAATCCATTGCGTGGGGGTCTCCCGGGACGGACGCCAAGGGCGAAGCCGTTGAGGAGTGGGCGGCTTCGGTGGGCCTCTGTTTGCTGAACAGAGGCTCCACCAACACGTGCGTGCGACAGCAAGGGGGGTCGATAGTGGACCTTTCGTTCGCTACCCCTGCTGTGGCCGCACGAGTAAGGAACTGGTGTGTCCTGGAAGAGGTCGAGACGCTCTCGGATCATTTATATATCCGATTCGAGCTCTCCCGGTCCCAGGGCCCCAGTAGGGGTCACACGGCGCGGCATTCATCCCGCTTTCCGCGGTGGGCTGTCGCCAAGCTCGATAGGGACCTACTAGAGGAGGCGGCCATTGTTCAATCTTGGCTGTCTCCGCAGGCCCCGACCGGGGAGGTCGGCGTGGACGTGGGGGCTGGCCGTTTTCGCGATGCGATTACGCAGATTTGCGATACGGCCATGCCCCGCGTCCAAGGTCGTCGGCCTCCCCGGAAGGAGGTCTACTGGTGGTCCCAGGAGTTGGCGGACCTCCGTGCGGCTTGTACTCGTGCCCGGAGGTCCTACACCCGCAGCCGGCGACGTCACCGTGGAGACGGTGGCGGGGACCAGCTTCATGAGGAGTACCGCGAAGCGCGGAAAACTCTGAAGCTGGCCATTTGCCGCGCCAAGGACGAGAAAAAGAAGGAGATGCTGGAGAGTCTCGACCGTGACCCCTGGGGTCGCCCATATCGTGCGGTGCGACAGAGGCTCCGCACGTCGGGCCCCCCCCTTACCGAGACTCTCCAGCCCAGCTTCCTGCAGGAAGTGGTCGAGGGCCTTTTCCCTGAGCGGGCGGAGCACACACCCCCGTCGATGGCCTATGCGGTCATAGATGACGGGGGTAGAGAGGACTATGTGCCGCCCGTTAGGGAATCGGAGGTTGGGGCGGTTGTTCTTCGGATCCGTTCCAAGAACACCGCCCCCGGGCCGGACGGGGTTCCAGCCCGAGTGATGGCCCGAGCCCTCGACCATATGTCGGACCGCCTCAGGGAGGTGTTGGACGCTAGCCTGGCGTCCGGACGCTTCCCTGAGTGCTGGAAATGCGGGAAGCTGGTCCTATTGAGGAAGCCGGGACGGCCTGCCGATTCGGTCGCGGCCTATAGACCCATCGTGTTGCTGGACGAGGCGGGTAAACTTTTTGAGAGGATACTCTCTGCCCGCATCGTCCGGCACCTCTGCGAGGTGGGGCCCGACCTGTCGGACGCCCAATTCGGATTCCGAGAGGGGCGTTCGACGGTCGATGCCGTGATGCGCCTTAGGGCCGTGACCGAAGAGGCAGTGAGCTGTGGCGGCGTGGTGTTGGCGGTGTCCTTGGACATCGCCAACGCCTTCAATAGTCTGCCATTTAGCTGCATCAGGGAAGCACTCCACTACCACGGGGTGCCAGAGTACCTGAGGCGGCTAGTGGCAGACTATTTAGAGGAGCGTACCGTCGTGTACGAGGACCGAGAGGGCGTCTTGAGACGGCGACCCATGTCGTGCGGCGTTCCGCAGGGGTCTGTCCTTGGACCACTCCTGTGGAACGTGGGGTACGACTGGGTCCTACGAAGTCGTCTGCCTCCCGGGCTGGGCGTAATTTGTTACGCCGATGACACACTTGTCACAGCCCGGGGGGCGAACTTCCAAGAGGCGGCGCGGCTGGCCACCAGGGGTGTTTCTCTGGTGGTCGGGCGCATCGAGGCGCTGGGCTTACGGGTGGCCCTGGACAAGACGGAGGCCCTATTGTTCCATGGGCCCCGTCGTGGTCCACCCGCCGGCGCCTCCATAGAGGTCAACTCGGTCCTCGTACCGGTTCGGGCCCAGATGAGGTATCTGGGCCTGATCCTCGACGGTAGGTGGCTCTTCGACGAGCACTTCCGACAGCTTGGTCCAAAGCTGGTCGACGCTGCCTCCGCCCTTGGGCGACTTTTGCCCAATTTGGGTGGAGCCAGCGTCGCAACACGACACCTCTACACGGGGGTGGTCCGGTCGATGGCGCTGTATGGTGCACCGGTGTGGGTGGCGGCTCTGACTGCCCTAAATAAGGCCCGCCTCTGGCGGCCTCAGAGGGTATTGGCAGTCAGAGCCATACGCGGATACCACACGGTGTCGACCGAGGCGGCGTGCGCCTTGGCCGGAACACCCCCGTGGGATTTGGAGGCGGAAGTGCTCGCCGAAGTTTATCGACGGGTGGCTGGATATCGGGCGGAGTATGGCTATCGCCCTCCGCCCGAAGAGGTACGCGAATGGCGTGAAGCCGCTCGTCGAGCCACTATGGACAGATGGTCGTTCCGGCTGGAGACTCCACGCGCTGGCTTTGCCGCCGTGGAGGCTCTCCAGCCGGTCATCCTCGAGTGGGCAGGGCGGCAGCACGGGACCCTTTCCTTCCGACTGACGCAGGTCCTTTCCGGGCACGGTTGCTTCGGGAAGTACCTGCACTCGGTCGCTAGGAGGGAATTGAGTCCCGCCTGCCACCACTGCGACTGCAGTGAGGACTCGGCCCAGCATACGCTGGCGATTTGCCCCGCTTGGGCGTCGCAGCGCCGGGCCCTCACTGCAGTCATCGGAGGAGATCTCTCGCTACCGGCCGTCATACGCTCCATGGCCGGTAGCGATAGCAGTTTTACCGCGGTCGCAACCTTCTGCGAAGATGTAATCTCGCAGAAGGAGGTGGCGGAGAAGGCCCGGGAGGATGATATCCACTCGGATCCAATCCGCCGCCGGCGAACCGGGCGGCGGAGGCGCGCCTATCTGCGCCTCATGCCGCCCTGAGTGTGGCCGCGGATGGTCGGGACGGGTTTTCCCCTCCATCCGCTCTAGTGGCCACCCGCGAGGGGGCGACGTACGCGTGTGCCGTACGTCGCCTACTTAGATAGTCCATCAGGTGACGGTGCCCGCTTCTGTGCGGGCAAGCGCTGGGAGGGGTCCGGATGTGTTAATATCAGCAGTTCCCGGATTCCTCCCTTCACAGGCGCAGAGTGGCACACCGTGTGGTTTTAGTCGGTTCGAGTCCGACACACCGCCCCGCCGTAAACCCCGGTGGGGTGACGGTCCGATGGGATTTCCACACGTTAAAAAAAAAAAAAAAAAAAGGTTCCCCCCAATGCCCCCCCAATGTATCCCTACGTTGTCGTCGTGGTGGGGCTTGCGTGAGTCGATGATTTCTGGGGCTAAGCCGGTAGAGCCACTCATGCCGGATAGGCCCAGAAGGAGACTCCAGACTAAATGGGATACCAGACGGAGTCTGGCTACAGACTGCCGCGTGGGGCACTCTAAACGTCCCTCTGCTTTAGCAGAGGGCGTATTAGAGTGCCAGTAGTTTCGAGAGGGACAGGGGGCGGACGGATCCGGTCTGGTGCAGACCCCGTCCGGCCCAGCCGTAATCCTGAACGGACAGGACCGGTGGCTCTTCGAAGCCACGAGGACGTAAACCTCTATAAAAAATACCCCAAGCTCACGCTCTGACGCCTGGCAATGGGCTGAATCGCTGGAGGGAGTCCAGTGCCAAGGGCGTCCTATTGTCGGAGGACACAAAACTTAAAAAATAATGACATGGACAACAATAGGCATACACCTACCCAGGAGGGTCCTAGACGCGACGCGTCTGGGGAATCCCTCCCGGAGCCAGTCGGCTCCGGCAGCCCCCAATCGTATTATGGGGGGGGGGGCAATCCTTGTCTTATACGCCCGTCGCCGAGCGTCAAATCCGGCACCCAAACAAACGCGAAGGACGCGGAAAAGAAAAGTGGGGCAGTGTCGCGCCCGTCGAGGAACAGCCGAGGGCAGTTCCGGAAGGCGGACGCCCACTCATCTACTGAGGAGATAGCTGCAGCAGGAACGCCTGCAGCGGTGGGGCTCCCAGAAGTCAATCCGACTGCTGGGAGCCGAAGAACAATGGAACGAATGCGTTCCAAGTCCGCCGTGGTAGTGGCGAGCGGCGGCGATTCCGGTTCCAGTGGCTCCGGTGCGTCAATTGACGCAATGGATGTGGAAGTGGAGACCGGCGATAGCCGGAAGCGCGGTAGCACTGCCACGGACGTAGAAACGTCGCAGGAGTGCCCGCCACCAAAGGTGCCTAGTAGCCACAGAGGGAGGTCACGCACTCCAGTCCCGGCCACCCCAGGCTCCGCCTTCTCTAGGGCGGATATTTACAGGCGAGCCAGGGTAGAGGGCGAAATTGTAGTGGAGGAGGAGATCGCTGATCTCCTGCGGAGAATCCGGGAGCCTGCAGTGGATGATCCTGCACCGGTGTCTCTGCAGGAGAGAGCGAACGTGGCTGTGGCCATCATCAACAAAGTGGCCACAAAATCCACGAACCTGAAGGGTCCCTTTGTTAGGGCTCTGAAGGACTCCTCCTCCGCCATCGCGGGGGTCGTGGAGACCTTAGCTGGAGACGTGGCTCGCCTCCAGGCGGCCAACGACCGTTTGACGGAGCAGGTGGCCGAGCTCAGCGCACAATTCGCCGTATTTCGGGCGGAGCGCCCTGGGCGTGAGGCCCCTGTCTCGTCTGCGCCCCAGCCGGCCCCGGCCCCGGCCCCGTCTACATCCCGGCCGGCCCCGTCTGCGTCGCAGCCGGCCCCTACTATACCCGGGGTACCTGACGCCGTCCTCCAGGAGATGATGCGGCAGATGGTCATCACCATGGGAAACCTGGTGGACGGACGTCTGGCCGGTCTGGAGTCGAGGCTGCCTCCGGCCCCTGTTGTTCGGCCGCCGCTTGGGGCACACCGAAAGACGGTCGCGTCAGCGCCGACCCCTCTTCCCGTGGTGGGGGGCCGTGTGTCCTATGCGGCGGCGACGTCGGTGCCGGCCCCTGCCGCTGCTCACAAGAAGCTGCAAAGGGGGACAAAGGCTCCAGCCAAGACGGCTGCGCCTAAGCCCGGGCCCAGAGCGACGGCAAAGGCAAAGGCTGGAGCAGAGTTTCCTCCGCTCCCCGCTCCTACACCTTTGCCTGGCCCCTCCACATCTGCCCCCCCCAATGAGGGTTGGCAGGTAGTAGGGGGGGCAAAGTCGAAAAAGTCCCGACAACGGGCCAAGAAGGCTGCCCAAAAGGCGGCCTCTGGCCCGCAGTCGTCGTCAGTGGCGGTGGCCACAAAGAAGCCGCGGAAGCTACAGCCGCCTAAAACCGCGGCTGTTGTGGTCACCGTGTCGCCGGAGGCGGCTACCGGCGGGCTGTCCTACGCGGCCGTCTTCAAGACGGCCCGGGACTGTCTCGCCGGTGACTTTGGAGCGGCAGGTGTCCGCTTGCGCCTCGCCCAGACGGGGGCTCGGGTACTCGAGTTCCCTGGGGCCGATGGCGCAAAGACGGCGGACACCTTCGCTGAGAAGCTGCGGGCAGTTTTTGCAGACACGGATGGTGTCAAGGTCGCCAGGCCCACGAAGTGCGCTGAGTTGCGCATCTCGGGCCTGGACGACTCAGTGACGGCTGATGATGTTCGTGTTGCGATCCGTGAAAAGGCGGGTTGCGGCATGGACAACATCAGGGTCCCAGGAGTTGGCGGACCTCCGTGCGGCTTGTACTCGTGCCCGGAGGTCCTACACTCGCAGCAGGCGACGTCACCGTGGAGACGGTGGCGGGGACCAGCTTCATGAGGAGTACCGCGAATCGCGGAAAACTCTGAAGCTGGCCATTTGCCGCGCCAAAGAGGTAAAGAGAAAGGAGATGCTGGAGAGTCTCGATCGTGACCCCTGGGGTCGCCCATACCGTGCGGTGCGTCAGAAGCTCCGCACGTTGGGCCCCCCCCTTACCGAGACTCTCCAGCCCAGCTTCCTGCAGGAAGTGGTCGAGGGCCTCTTCCCGCAGCGGGCGGAGCACACACCCCCGTCGATGGCCTACGAGGTCGGAGATGACGGGGGTAGAGAGGACGATGTGCCGCCCGTTAGGGAATCGGAGGTTGGGGCGGCTGTTCTGCGGATTCGTTCCAAGAACACCGCCCCCGGGCCGGACGGGGTACCAGCCCGAGTGATGGCCCGAGCCCTCGACCATATGTCAGACCGCCTCAGGGAAGTGTTGGATGCTAGCCTGGCGTCCGGACGCTTCCCTGAGTGCTGGAAAAGCGGGAAGCTGGTCCTATTGAGGAAGCCGGGACGGCCTGCCGATTCGGTCGCGGCCTATAGGCCCATCGTGTTGCTGGACGAGGCGGGTAAACTTTTTGAGAGGATACTCTCTGCCCGCATCGTCCGGCACCTCTGCGAGGTGGGGCCCGACCTGTCGGACGCCCAATTCGGATTCCGGGAGGGGCGTTCGACGGTCGATGCCGTGATGCGCCTTAGGGCCGTGACCGAAGAGGCAGTGAGCTGTGGCGGCGTGGTGTTGGCGGTGTCCTTGGACATCGCCAACGCCTTCAATAGTCTGCCATTTAGCTGCATCAGGGAAGCACTCCACTACCACGGAGTGCCAGAGTACCTGAGGCGGCTAGTGGCAGACTATCTAGAGGAGCGTACCGTCGTGTACGAGGACCGAGAGGGCGTCTTGAGACGGCGACCCATGTCGTGCGGCGTTCCGCAGGGGTCTGTCCTTGGACCACTCCTGTGGAACGTGGGGTACGACTGGGTCCTGCGAGGTCGTCTCCCCCCCGGGCTGGGCGTAATTTGTTACGCCGATGACACATTGGTCACAGCCCGGGGAGCGAACTTCCAAGAGGCGGCGTGCCTGGCCACCAGGGGAGTTTCTCTGGTGGTTGGGCGCATCGAGGCAATGGGATTACGGGTGGCCCTGGACAAGACGGAGGCCCTATTGTTCCATGGGCCCCGTCGTGGTCCACCCGCCGGCGCCTCAATAGAGGTCAACTCGGTCCTCGTACCGGTTCGGGCCCAGATGAGGTATCTGGGCCTGATCCTCGACGGTAGGTGGCTCTTCGACGAGCACTTCCGACAGCTTGGTCCCAAGCTGGTCGATGCTGCCTCCGCCCTTGGGCGACTTTTGCCCAATCTGGGTGGAGCCAGCGTCACAACGCGACACCTCTACACGGGGGTGGTCCGGTCGATGGCGCTGTACGGTGCACCGGTGTGGGTGGCGGCTCTGACTGCCCTAAATAAGGCTCGCCTCTGGCGGCCTCAGAGGGTACTGGCAGTCAGAGCCATACGCGGATACCGCACGGTGTCGACCGAGGTGGCGTGCGCCCTGGCCGGAACACCCCCATGGGATTTGGAGGCGGAAGTGCTCGCCGAAGTTTATCGACGGGTGGCTGAATATCGGGCGGAGTATGGCTATCGCCCTCCGCCCGAAGAGGTACGCGACTGGCGTGAAGCCGCCCGTCGAGCCACGATGGCTAGATGGTCGTTCCGGCTGGAGACTCCACGCGCTGGCTTTGCCGCCGTGGAGGCTCTCCAGCCGGTCATCCTCGAGTGGGCAGGGCGGCAGCACGGGACCCTTTCCTTCCGACTGACGCAGGTCCTTTCCGGGCATGGTTGCTTCGGGAAGTACCTGCACTCGGTCGCTAGGAGGGAATTGAGTCCCGCCTGCCACCACTGCGACTGCAGTGAGGACTCGGCCCAGCATACGCTGGCGATTTGCCCCGCTTGGGCGTCGCAGCGCCGGGCCCTCACTGCAGTCATCGGAGGAGATCTCTCGCTACCGGCCGTCATACGCTCCATGGCCGGTAGCGACAGCAGTTTTACCGCGGTCGCAACCTTCTGCGAAGACGTAATTTCGCAGAAGGAGGTGGCGGAGAAGGCCCGGGAGGATGATATCCACTCGGACCCAATCCGCCGCCGGCGAACCGGGCGGCGGAGGCGCGCCTATCAGCGCCTCATGCCGCCCTGAGTGTAGCCGCGGATGGTCGGGACGGGCTTTCCCTTCCATCCGCTCTAGTGGCCTCCCGCGAGGAGGCGACGTTACGCGTGTGCCGTACGTCGCCTAAATTGAGATTTTAACAGCTGACGGTGCCCGCTACTGTGCGGGCAAGCGCTGGGAGGGGTCCGGACGTGTTAATAACTGCAGTTCCCGGATTCCTCCCTTCACAGGCGCAGAGTGGCACACCGTGTGGTTTTAGTCGGTTCGAGTCCGACACACCGCCCCGCCGCAAGCCCCGGTGGGGTGACGGTCCGAGGGGATTTCCACACGTAAAAAAAAAAAAAAAAAAAAAAAAAAAAAAAAAAAAAAAAAAAAAAAAATGGACAACATCAGGGTTGGCACCATCCGCCCCGGTCCGGGAGGCCTTAGCGCCGTGTGGGTGAGTTGTCCCGTGGCGTCGGCCAAAATTTTGGGCGACGCCGGCAAGATCCTCGTCGGTTTTGTAAACGCCAGAGTTACAGTTCTGGCGGCAAGACCGATGAGGTGTTACAAATGCCTTGCAGCGGGACACACTCGCTCCAAATGCGACGGTTGTTTCGACTGCAGCGGATTATGTTTCCGCTGCGGTCGACCGGGGCATAAGGCGGCAGACTGTTCTGCCGCCCCTTACTGCCCTATCTGTGCGGCGGGCAATAAGCCCGCCAATCACCAGATGGGGCGGGGGGGCTGCAAGCCTTCCCGCGCTTCTCAGCAGACGTCAGGGGCTAGCCAATCGACCCAGGCTGCCTCTGATGTCAGCAGAGTGGCAGTCGTCGGTTCCGCGGCGGCTCATTCCCCGCCCTTGTCGCTTAGGGACAAGGGCTCTGGATATGTTGCCGCCGAGTGGGGGGGGGTCACCGTTTACGGTGTTTACTTCTCCCCCAACCGGAGTTTGAGCGACTTCGAGGTCTTCCTTAACAACTTGGAGACCTCGATGCGGCGATTAGCGTCTGGGCACGTCCTCGTGCTGGGGGACTTCAACGCAAAATCCATTGCGTGGGGGTCCCCCGGGACGGACGCTAAGGGCGAAGCCGTTGAGGAGTGGGCGGCTTCGGTGGGCCTCTGTTTGCTGAACAGAGGCTCCACCAACACGTGCGTGCGACAGCAAGGGGGGTCGATAGTGGACCTTTCGTTCGCTACCCCTGCTGTTGCCGCACGAGTAAGGAACTGGTGTGTCCTGGAAGAGGTTGAGACGCTCTCGGATCACCTGTATATTCGATTTGAGCTCTCCCGGTCCCAGGGCCCCAGTAGGGGTCACACGGCGCGGCATCCTTCCCGCTTTCCGCGGTGGGCTGTTGCCAAGCTGGACAGGGACCTACTAGAGGAGGCGGCCATTATTCATTCTTGGCTGTCTCCGCAGGCCCCGACCGAGGAGGTCAGCGTGGACGTAGGGGCTGGCCGTTTTCGCGATGCGATTACGCAGATTTGCGATGCGGCCATGCCCCGCGTCCAAGGTCGTCGGCCTCCAAGGAAGGAGGTCTACTGGTGGTCCCAGGAGTTGGCGGACCTCCGTGCGGCTTGTACTCGTGCCCGGAGGTCCTACACCCGCAGCAGGCGACGTCACCGTGGAGACGGTGGCGGGGACCAGCTTCATGAGGAGTACCGCGAAGCGCGGAGGACTCTGAAGCTGGCCATTTGCCGCGCCAAAGATGAAAAGAGAAAGGAGATGCTGGAGAGTCTCGACCGTGACCCCTGGGGTCGCCCATACCGTGCGGTGCGTCAGAAGCTCCGCACGTCGGGCCCCCCCCTTACCGAGACTCTCCAGCCCAGCTCCAGAAGCTGGTCCTGCTGAAGAAGCCGGGACGGCCTGCCGATTCGGTCGCGGCCTATAGGCCCATCGTGTTGCTGGACGAGGCGGGCAAGTTGTTCGAAAGGATAATCTCTGCCCGCATCGTCCGGCACCTCAGTGAGGTGGGGCCCGACCTGTCGGACGCCCAGTTCGGATTCCGAGAGGGGCGTTCGACGGTCGATGCCGTGATGCGCCTTAGGGCCGTGACCGAAGAGGCAGTGTGCTGTGGCGGCGTGCTGTTGGCGGTGTCGTTAGACATCGCCAACGCATTCAATAGTCTGCCATTCAGCTGCATCGGGGAAGCACTCCAGTATCACGGGGTGCCAGAGTACCTGAGGCGGCTAGTGGCAGACTATTTGGAGGAGCGTACCGTCGTGTACGAGGACCGAGAGGGCGTCTTGAGACGGCGACCCATGTCGTGCGGCGTTCCGCAGGGGTCTGTCCTTGGACCACTCCTGTGGAACGTGGGATACGACTGGGTCCTACGAGGTCGTCTCCCCCCCGGGCTGGGCGTAATTTGTTACGCCGATGACACATTGGTCACAGCCCGGGGGGCAAACTTCCACGAGGCGGCGCGCCTGGCCACCACGGGTGTTTCTCTGGTGGTCGGGCGCATCGAGGCGCTGGGCCTTCGGGTGGCCCTGGACAAGACGGAGGCCCTGTTATTTCATGGGCCCCGTCGTGGTCCGCCCCCCGGCGCCTCCATAGAGGTCAACTCGGTCCTCGTACCGGTTCGGGCCCAGATGAAGTATCTGGGTCTGATCCTCGACGGTAGGTGGCTCTTCGACGAGCACTTCCGACAGCTTGAGACGGCGACCCATGTCGTGCGGCGTTCCGCAGGGGTCTGTCCTTGGACCACTCCTGTGGAACGTGGGATACGACTGGGTCCTACGAGGTCGTCTCCCCCCCGGGCTGGGCGTAATTTGTTACGCCGATGACACATTGGTCACAGCTCGGGGGGCGAACTTCCAAGAGGCGGCGCGCCTGGCCACCAGGGGTGTTTCTCTGGTGGTCGGGCGCATCGAGGCGCTGGGCCTACGGGTGGCCCTGGACAAGACGGAGGCCCTGTTATTTCATGGGCCCCGTCGTGGTCCGCCCCCCGGCGCCTCCATAGAGGTCAACTCGGTCCTCGTACCGGTTCGGGCCCAGATGAAGTATCTGGGTCTGATCCTCGACGGTAGGTGGCTCTTCGACGAGCACTTCCGACAGCTTGCTCCCAAGCTGGTCGACGCTGCCTCTGCCCTTGGGCGACTTTTGCTTATTTGGGTGGAGCCAGCGTCGCAACGAGACAGCTGTACACGGGGGTTGTCCGGTCAATGGCGCTGTACGGCGCACCGGTGTGGGTCACGGCTCTGACCGCCCAGAACAAGGCGCGCCTCTGGCGGCCTCAGAGGGTACTGGCGGTCAGAGCGATACGTGGTTACCGCACGGTGTCGACCGAGGCAGCGTGCGCGTTGGCCGGGACACCCCCGTGGGATTTGGAGGCGGAAGTGCTCGCCGAAGTTTAGCTGCGAAGATGTCATCTCGCAGAAGGAGGTGGCGGAGAAGGCCCGGGAGGACGACCTCCACTCGGACCCGATCCGCCGCCGGCGAACCGGGCAGCGGAGGCGCGCTCAGTCTCAGACACGTTTGCTGAGAAGCTGCGGGGTGTATTTTCGGACACGGATGGTGTCAAGATCGCCAGGCCTACGAAATGCGCTGAGTTGCGCATCTCGGGCCTGGACGATTCGGTGACGGCCGAAGACGTTCGCGTTGCAATCCGGGCAAAGACGGGTTGCAACGCGGAGAGCGTCAGAGTTGGCGCCATTCGCCCCGGTCCGGGAGGGCTTGGCGCAGTGTGGGTGAGTTGCCCCGTGGCGTCGGCCAAAGTTTTGGGCGACGCCGGCAGGCTTCTCATCGGTTTTGTGAGTGCCAGGGTAACAGTCCTGGCGGCAAGACCGATGAGATGCTATAAATGCCTAGCATCGGGGCACACACGCGTCAAGTGCGGGAACTGCTTCGACTGCACTCGCGTACCTCTTCCGGCGGAGTATGGCTATCGCCCTCCGCCCGAAGAGGTACGCGAGTGGCGTGAAGCCGCCCGTCGAGCCACTATGGCTAGATGGTCGTTCCGGCTGGAGACTCCACGTGCTGGCTTTGCCGCCGTGGAGGCTCTCCAGCCGGTCATCCTCGAGTGGGCAGGGCGGCAGCACGGGACCCTTTCCTTCCGACTGACGCAGGTCCTTTCCGGGCATGGTTGCTTCGGGAAGTACCTGCACTCGGTCGCTAGGAGGGAATTGAGTCCCGCCTGCCACCACTGCGACTGCAATGAGGACTCGGCGCAGCATACGCTGGCGATCTGCCCTGCATGGGCGTCGCAGCGCCGGGCCCTCACTGCAGTCATCGGAGGAGATCTCTCGCTACCGGCCGTCATACGCTCCATGGCCGGTAGCGATAGCAGTTTTACCGCGGTCGCAACCTTCTGCGAAGAAGTCATCTCGCAGAAGGAGGTGGCGGAGAAGGCCCGGGAGGATGATATCTGGTATGGCTTTCCCCTCCATCCGCTCTAGTGGCCTCCCGCGAGGGGGCGACGTACGCGTGTGCCGTACGTCGCCTAATTGACACACCGCCCCGCCGCAAGCCCCGGCGTGGGCGACGGTCCGAGGGGATTTCCACACGTAAAAAAAAAAAAAAAAAAAAAAGGTTCCCCCCAATGTATCCCTACGTTGTCGTCGTGGTGGGGCTTGCGTGGGTCGATGATCTCTGGGGCTATGCCGGTAGAGCCACTCATGCCGGATAGGTCCAGAGTGAGACCCCAGACTAAATGGGATACCTGGCGGAGTCTGGAAAGACTGCCGCGGAGAGCACTCCAATCGTCCCTCTGATCTAGCAGAGGGCGTATTGGAGTGCGAGTAGGTTCGAGAGGAACCTGGGACGGGTCAGCCCACTGTTCACTCAGGGGCTGACAACCGTCGGTGGGACAGGGCTAGCCACCCTGTCGCATTCCGTAACCAACAGGGGCTCAGCAACGACCTGACTGGTGGCTCCAGGAGGGTATGCTGAGAACCTGTTGGCCGGAGGGCTTGCCTTAGTTGGCCGGCCCATGACAAGGATAGTCTATAACACCCGACAGCCAAGTCGTTAAAACCTGTGGATACCGGCCGACCTCCACAGTATTTAGGCTTATCCGGGTGCAGGGGGCACCGCCCGGACGGACCTTTATTTCCCCCATACTCGTGGGATATGTTATGGCAGATAATTCTTTATATAAAACGGAAAACTCGGATCGATATTTAAAAACGAACACTGGCAAGTCTACTGGAAATGTGAATGAGGCAAAAAGGAAGGGAAGGAGGAACGCCAAGGGGCAGTTCCGGAGGGCAGACGACTCCTCTACCGAGGAGGAGTCTGCGTCCGGGGCGCCTATATCGGCGGTGCTCCCAGTAGTCAGTCGGACTGCTGGGAGCCGAAGAACATCGGAGCGTACGCGCTCCAGGTCCAGCCACTCGTCGGATGGCGCGGGTGGTAGCTCCAACGCTGATGCGTTGGAGTCTATGGACTTGGAGGAGTTAAGCGAAAGCCGCAAACGCGTACGCTCCAACGACGGGGAGAGCGACGCACAACAAATGTTGCCGCCAAAGATAGCGAGCAGCCAGAGGGGGCGCTCGCGAACCCCGGTTTCGGCCCATTCAGGTTCCGCCTTTTCTAAGGCGGAACCTCCGTGCGGCCTGTACCCGTGCCCGGAGGTCCTACACCCGTAGCCGGCGACGTCACCGCGGAAACGGTGAGGATGACCAGCTTCATGAGGAGTACCGCGAAGCGCGGAAAACTCTGAAGCTGGCCATTTGCCGCGCCAAGGACGCAAAGAGAAAGGAGATGCTGGAGAGCCTCGATCGTGACCCCTGGGGTCGCCCGTATCGTGCGGTGCGTCAAAAGCTCCGCACGGCGGGCCCCCCCCTTACCGAGACTCTCCAGCCCAGCTTCCTGCAGGAAGTGGTCGAGGGCCTTTTCCCTCAGCGGGCAGAGCACACACCCCCGTCGATGGCCTACTCGGTCAGAGACGACGGGGGTAGAGAGGACGATGCTCCACCTGTGAGGGAATCGGAGGTAGGGGCGGCTGTTCTGCGAATTCGTTCAAAGAACACCGCCCCCGGGCCGGACGGGGTTCCAGCCCGAGTGATGGCCCGAGCCCTCGACCATATGTCGGACCGCCTCAGGGGAGTGTTGGACGCTAGCCTGGCGTCCGGACACTTCCCTGAGTGCTGGAAAAGCGGGAAGCTGGTCCTGCTGAAGAAGCCGGGACGGCCTGCCGATTCGGTCGCGGCCTATAGGCCCATCGTGTTGCTGGACGAGGCGGGCAAGTTGTTCGAAAGGATAATCTCTGCCCGCATCGTCCGGCACCTCAGTGAGGTGGGGCCCGACCTGTCGGACGCCCAGTTCGGATTCCGAGAGGGGCGTTCGACGGTCGATGCCGTGATGCGCCTTAGGGCCGTGACCGAAGAGGCAGTGTGCTGTGGCGGCGTGCTGTTGGCGGTGTCGTTAGACATCGCCAACGCATTCAATAGTCTGCCATTCAGCTGCATCGGGGAAGCACTCCAGTATCACGGGGTGCCAGAGTACCTGAGGCGGCTAGTGGCAGACTATTTGGAGGAGCGTACCGTCGTGTACGAGGACCGAGAGGGCGTCTTGAGACGGCGACCCATGTCGTGCGGCGTTCCACAGGGGTCTGTCCTTGGACCACTCTTGTGGAACGTGGGATACGACTGGGTCCTACGAGGTCGTCTCCCCCCCGGGCTGGGCGTAATTTGTTACGCCGATGACACATTGGTCACAGCTCGGGGGGCGAACTTCCACGAGGCGGCGCGCCTGGCCACTAGGGGTGTTTCTTTGGTGGTCGGGCGCATCGAGGCGCTGGGCCTACGGGTGGCCCTGGACAAGACGGAGGCCCTGTTGTTTCATGGGCCCCGTCGTGGTCCGCCCCCCGGCGCCTCCATAGAGGTCAACTCGGTCCTCGTACCGGTTCGGGCCCAGATGAAATATCTGGGTCTGATCCTCGACGGTAGGTGGCTCTTCGACGAGCACTTCCGACAGCTTGCTCCCAAGCTGGTCGACGCTGCCTCCGCCCTTGGGCGACTTTTGCCTAATTTGGGTGGAGCCAGCGTCGCAACGAGACAGCTGTACACGGGGGTTGTCCGGTCGATGGCGCTGTACGGCGCTGTACAGTTCCCGAAGAGGTACGCGAATGGCGTGAAGCCGCTCGTCGAGCCACTATGGACAGATGGTCGTTCCGGCTGGAGACTCCACGCGCTGGCTTTGCCGCCGTGGAGGCTCTCCAGCCGGTCATCCTTGAGTGGGCAGGGCGGCAGCACGGGACCCTTTCCTTCCGACTGACGCAGGTCCTTTCCGGGCACGGTTGCTTCGGGAAGTACCTGCACTCGGTCGCTAGGAGGGAATTGAGTCCCGCCTGCCACCATTGCGACTGCAGTGAGGACTCGGCCCAGCATACGCTGGCGATTTGCTCCGCTTGGGCGTCGCAGCGCCGGGCCCTCACTGCAGTCATCGGAGGAGATCTCTCGCTACCGGCCGTCATACGCTCCATGGCCGGTAGCGATAGCAGTTTTACCGCGGTCGCAACCTTCTGCGAAGATGTCATCTCGCAGAAGGAGGCGGCGGAGAAGGCCCGGGAGGATGATATCCACTCGGACCCAATCCGCCGCCGGCGAACCGGGCGGCGGAGGCGCGCCTATCAGCGCCTCATGCCGCCCTGAGTGTGGCCGCGGATGGTCGGGACGGGCTTTCCCCTCCATCCGCTCTAGTGGTCGCCCGCGAGGGGGCGGCGTACGCGTGTGCCGTGCGTCGCCTAAATAGAGAATTTTTACCAGCAGACGGTGCCCGCTTCAGTGCGGGCAAGCGCTGGGAGGGGTCCGGATGTGTTAATAACTGCAGTTCCCGGACTCCTCCCTTCACAGGCGCAGAGTGGCACACCGTGTGGTTTTAGTCGGTTCAAGTCCGACACACCGCCCCGCCGCAAGCCCCGGTGGGGTGAAGGTCCGAGGGGATTTCCACACGTTAAAAAAAAAAAAAAAAAAAAAAAAAAAAAAAAAAAAAAAGGTTAGGTTAGGTTAGGTTCCCCCCCCCCCCCCCAATCCCCCCAATCCCCCCAATGTATCCCTACGTTGTCGTCGTGGTGGGGCTTGCGTGAGTCGATGATTTCTGGGGCTATGCCGGTAGAGCCACTCATGCCGGATAGGCCCAGAAGGAGACTCCAGACTAAATGGGATACTAGACGGAGTCTTTACAGACTGCCGTGTGGGGCACTCTAAACGTCCCTCTGCTCTAGCAGAGGGCGTATTAGAGTGCCAGTAGTTCCAAGAAGGACAGGGGGCGGACGGATCCGGTCTGGTGCAGACCCCGTCCGGCCCAGCCGTAATCCTGAACGGACAGGACCGGTGGCTTTTCGAAGCCACGAGGACGTAAACGACGCCTGGCAATGAGCTGAATCGCTGGAGGGAGTCCAGTGCCAAGGGCGTCCTCTGTCGGAGGACATTAAACTTCAAAAAATCATGACAATGGACGAACATAGGAATATACCTACCCAGGAGGGTCCTAGACGCGATGCGTCTGGGGAATCCCTCCCGGAGCCAGTCGGCTCCGGCAGCCCCCAATCGTATTATGGGGGGGGGCACCCTTTGTCTCACACGCCCGTCGCCGAGCGTCAAATCCGGCACCCAAGTAAACGCGAAGGACGCGGAAAAAAGGAGTGGGGCAGTGTCGCGCCCGTCGAGGAACAGCCGAGGGCAGTTCCGGAAGGCGGACGCCCACTCCTCCAATGAGGAGATTGCTGCAGCAGGAACGCCTGCAGCGGTGGGGCTCCCAGAAGTCGACCTGACTGCTGGGAGCCGAAGAACATCGGATCGTCTGCGATCGAGGTCAGCTGTCCCGACCGGCTCCAGTGGCTCCGGTGCGACAACTGTCGCAATGGATGTCGTGGAGGTGGAGATCGGCGATAGCCGGAAGCGCGGTAGCACTGCTACGGACGTGGAAACGTCCCAGGAGTGCCCGCCTCCCAAAGTACCCAGTAGTTACAGAGGGAGGTCACGGACCCCAGTTTCGGCCCCGTCGGGCTCCGTCTTCTCTAAGGCGGAGTCTTACAGGCGAGCCAGGACAGACGGGGAACTCCAGGCGGAAGAGGAGATCGCTGGTCTCCTGCTTACAATCGGGACGCCGGTGGAAGGGGATTCAGTGCCCCAATCACCGGCCTCTTTGCAGGAGAGGGCGCATGCGGCGGTGGCCATCATCCACAAGGTGGCCACCAAGTCGGTGAACCTAAAGGGCCCTTTTGTGAGGGCCCTCAAGGATTCCTCCTCTGCCGTTTCTGAGGTCGTGGAGACCCTAGCCGGGGACGTGGCTCGCCTCCAGGCGGCCAACGACCGATTGACGGAGCAGGTGGCCGGCCTGAGCGCTCAATTTGCCGTATTTCGGGCGGAGCGCTCTGAGCGTGGGGCCCCTGTCCCGTCTGCGTCCCGGCCGGCCCCAGCCCCGGCCCCGCCTACATCGCGGCCAACCCCGTCTACATCGCGGCCAACCCCATCTACGTCGCGGCCGGCCCCGTCTGCGTCCCAGCCAGCCCCGTCTGCTTCCCAGCCAGCCCCGTCTGCGTCTGCGTCGCAGCTGGCTCCTGCTGGCACCGGGATTACCGACGCCCAGCTTGGTGCTATCCTGGACGCATGCTGGCGTATGGTGGAGGGACGTACGGCCGGCCTGGAGGCCAGGCTGCCTCCGGCCCCAATTGTTCGGCCGCCGCTTGCGACTGCTGCAGACCTTCCCGCGCTTCTCGGCAGACGTCGGGGGCTAGCCTAGCGACCCAGGCTGCCTCCGACGTTGTCCGTCCGTCTCAAACGACGCCTATGGAGGGGGTTGTAGAAACGATCCAGTAATGGATCAAATCTGCAACCTCCTTGTCCAGACGAACCTGAACCACTGTGCCGCGGCGCAGGATCTCTTCCTGCAAACCATGGCGCAGTGGTCAGTAAGTGTTGCCGTAGTCGCGGAGCCCTATTTCGTTCCTCCCCGTCCAAACTGGATGGGTGACTGGGACGGCTCCGTGGCAGTCGTCGGCTCCGCGGCGGCTCATTCCCCGCCCTTGTCGCTTAGGGACAAGGGCTCTGGATATGTTGCCGCTCAGTGGGGGGGGATCACCGTCTACGGTGTTTACTTCTCCCCCAACCGGAGTTTGAGCGACTTCGAGGTCTTCCTTAACAGCTTGGAGACCTCGATGCGGCGATTAGCGTCTGGGCACGTCCTCGTGCTGGGGGACTTCAACGCAAAATCCATTGCGTGGGGGTCCCCCAGGACGGATGCCAAGGGCGAGGCCGTCGAGGAGTGGGCGGCTTCGGTGGGCCTCTGTTTACTAAACAGAGGCTCCACCAATACGTGCGTGCGACAGCAAGGGGGGTCGATAGTGGACCTTTCGTTTGCTACCCCTGCTGTTGCCGCACGAGTAAGGAACTGGTGTGTCCTGGAAGAGGTCGAGACGCTCTCGGATCACTTGTACATCCGATTCGAGCTCTCCCGGTCCCAGGGCCCCAGTAGGGGTCACATGGCGCGGCATCCTTCCCGCTTTCCGCGGTGGGCTGTTGCCAAGCTGGATAGGGACCTACTAGAGGAGGCGGCCATTATTCAATCTTGGCTGTCTCCGCAGGCCCCAACCGAGGAAGTCGGCGTGGACGTAGGGGCTGGCCGTTTTCGCGATGCGGTTACGCAAATTTGCGATACGGCCATGCCCCGCATCCAAGGTCGTCGGCCTCCTCGGAAGGAGGTCTACTGGTGGTCCCAGGAGTTGGCGGACCTCCGTGCGGCCTGTACTCGTGCCCGGAGGTCCTACACCCGTAGCAGGCGACGCCACCGTGGAGACGGTGGCGGGGACCAGCTTCATGAGGAGTACCGCGAGGCGCGGAGGACTCTGAAGCTGGCCATTTGCCGCGCCAAGGAGGAGAAGAGAAAGGAGATGCTGGAGGGTCTCGATCGTGACCCCTGGGGTCGCCCATACCGTGCGGTGCGTCAGAAGCTCCGCACGTCGGGCCCCCCCCTTACCGAGACTCTCCAGCCCAGCTTCCTGCAGGAAGTGGTCGAGGGCCTTTTCCCTGAGCGGGCGGAGCACACACCCCCGTCGATGGCCTATGCGGTCGGAGACGACGGGGGTAGAGAGGACGATGTGCCGCCCGTTAGGGAATCGGAGGTTGGGGCGGCTGTTCTTCGGATCCGTTCCAAGAACACCGCCCCCGGGCCGGACGGGGTTCCAGCCCGAGTGATGGCCCGAGCCCTCGACCATATGTCGGACCGCCTCAGGGAAGTGTTGGATGCTAGCCTGGCGTCCGGACGCTTCCCTGAGTGCTGGAAATGCGGGAAGCTGGTCCTGTTGAGGAAGCCGGGACGGCCTGCCGATTCGGTCGCGGCCTATAGGCCCATCGTGTTGCTGGACGAGGCGGGTAAACTTTTTGAGAGGATACTCTCTGCCCGCATCGTCCGGCACCTTTGCGAGGTGGGGCCCGACCTGTCGGACGCCCAATTCGGATTCCGAGAGGGGCGTTCGACGGTCGATGCCGTGATGCGCCTTAGGGCCCTGACCGAAGAGGCAGTGAGCTGTGGCGGCGTGGTGTTGGCGGTGTCCTTGGACATCGCCAACGCCTTCAATAGTCTGCCATTTAGCTGCATCAGGGAAGCACTCCATTACCACGGGGTGCCAGAGTACCTGAGGCGGCTAGTGGCAGACTATTTAGAGGAGCGTACCGTCGTGTACGAGGACCGAGAGGGCGTCTTGAGACGGCGACCCATGTCGTGCGGCGTTCCGCAGGGGTCTGTCCTTGGACCACTCCTGTGGAACGTGGGATACGACTGGGTCCTACGAGGTCGTCTACCCCCCGGGCTGGGCGTAATTTGTTACGCCGATGACACGCTTGTCACAGCCCGGGGGGCGAACTTCCAAGAGGCGGCGCGCCTGGCCACCTGGGGTGTTTCTCTGGTGGTCGGGCGCATCGAGGCGCTGGGCTTACGGGTGGCCCTGGACAAGACGGAGGCCCTACTATTTCATGGGCCCCGTCGTGGTCCGCCCCCCGGCGCCTCCATAGTGGTCAACTCGGTCCTCGTACCGGTTCGGGCCCAGATGAGGTATCTGGGCCTGATCCTCGACGGTAGGTGGCTCTTCGACGAGCACTTCCGACAGCTTGGTCCGAAGCTGGTCGACGCTGCCTCCGCCCTTGGGCGACTTTTGCCCAATTTGGGTGGAGCCAGCGTCGCAACGCGACACCTCTACACGGGGGTGGTCCGGTCGATGGCGCTGTATGGTGCACCGGTGTGGGTGGCGGCTCTGACTGCCCTAAATAAGGCCCGCCTCTGGCGGCCTCAAAGGGTACTGGCAGTCAGAGCCATACGCGGATACCGCACGGTGTCGACCGAGGCGGCGTGCGCCCTGGCCGGAACACCCCCATGGGATTTGGAGGCGGAAGTGCTCGCCGAAGTTTATCGACGGGTGGCTGAATATCGGGCGAAGTATGGCTATCGCCCTCCGCCCAAAGAGGTACGCGACTGGCGTGAAGCCGCCCGTCGAGCCACGATGGCTAGATGGTCGTTCCGGCTGGAGACTCCACGCGCTGGCTTTGCCGCCGTGGAGGCTCTCCAGCCGGTCATCCTCGAGTGGGCAGGGCGGCAGCACGGGACCCTTTCCTTCCGACTGACGCAGGTCCTTTCCGGGCATGGTTGCTTCGGGAAGTACCTGCACTCGGTCGCTAGGAGGGAATTGAGTCCCGCCTGCCACCACTGCGACTGCAGTGAGGACTCGGCCCAGCATACGCTGGCGATTTGCCCCGCTTGGGCGTCGCAGCGCCCTCACTGCAGTCATCGGAGGAGATCTCTCGCTACCGGCCGTCATACGCTCCATGGCCGGTAGCGACAGCAGTTTTACCGCGGTCGCAACCTTCTGCGAAGACGTAATCTCGCAGAAGGAGGTGGCGGAGAAGGCCCGGGAGGATGATATCCACTCGGACCCAATCCGCCGCCGGCGAACCGGGCGGCGGAGGCGCGCCTATCAGCGCCTCATGCCGCCCTGAGTGTGGCCGCGGATGGTCGGGACGGGCTTTCCCTTCCATCCGCTCTAGTGGCCTCCCGCGAGGAGGCGACGTTACGCGTGTGCCGTACGTCGCCTAAATTGAGATTTTAACAGCTGACGGTGCCCGCTACTGTGCGGGCAAGCGCTGGGAGGGGTCCGGACGTGTTAATAACTGCAGTTCCCGGATTCCTCCCTTCACAGGCGCAGAGTGGCACACCGTGTGGTTTTAGTCGGTTCGAGTCCGACACACCGCCCCGCCGCAAGCCCCGGTGGGGTGACGGTCCGAGGGGATTTCCACACGTAAAAAAAAAAAAAAAAAAAAAAAAAAGGTTAGGTTAGGTTCCCCCCAATGTCACTCCAGTATCACGGGGTGCCAGAGTACCTGAGGCGGCTAGTGGCAGACTATTTGGAGGAGCGTACCGTCGTGTACGAGGACCGAGAGGGCGTCTTGAGACGGCGACCCATGTCGTGCGGCGTTCCACAGGGGTCTGTCCTTGGACCACTCCTGTGGAACGTGGGATACGACTGGGTCCTACGAGGTCGTCTCCCCCCCGGGCTGGGCGTAATTTGTTACGCCGATGACACATTGGTCACAGCCCGGGGGGTGAACTTCCAAGAGGCGGCGCGCCTGGCCACTAGGGGTGTTTCTCTGGTGGTCGGGCGTATCGAGGCGCTGGGCCTACGGGTGGCCCTGGACAAGACGGAGGCCCTGTTGTTTCATGGGCCCCGTCGTGGTCCGCCCCCCGGCGCCTCCATAGAGGTCAACTCGGTCCTCGTACCGGTTCGGGCCCAGATGAAGTATCTGGGTCTGATCCTCGACGGTAGGTGGCTCTTCGACGAGCACTTCCGACAGCTTGCTCCCAAGCTGGTCGACGCTGCCTCTGCCCTTGGGCGACTTTTGCCTAATTTGGGTGGAGCCAGCGTCGCAACGAGACAGCTGTACACGGGGGTTGTCCGGTCAATGGCGCTGTACGGCGCACCGGTGTGGGTCACGGCTCTGACCGCCCAGAACAAGGCGCGCCTCTGGCGGCCTCAGAGGGTACTGGCGGTCAGAGCGATACGTGGTTACCGCACGGTGTCGACCGAGGCAGCGTGCGCGTTGGCCGGAACACCCCCGTGGGATTTGGAGGCGGAAGTGCTCGCCGAAGTTTATCGGCGGGTGGCTGAATATCGGGTGGAGAGAGGCATTCGCCCTCCGCCCGAAGAGGTACGCGAGTGGCGTGAAGCCGCCCGTCGAGCCACGATGGCTCGGTGGTCTTTCCGACTGGAGACTCCACGCGCTGGCTTTGCCGCCGTGGAGGCTCTCCAGCCGGTCATCCTCGAGTGGGCAGGGCGGCAGCACGGGACCCTTTCCTTCCGACTGACGCAGGTGCTTTCCGGGCACGGTTGCTTCGGAAAGTACCTGCACTCGGTCGCTAGGAGGGAACTGAGTCCCGCCTGCCACCACTGCGACTGCAGTGAAGACTCGGCCCAGCACACGCTGGCGATTTGCCCCGCTTGGGCGTCGCAGCGCCGGGCCCTCACTGCAGTCATCGGAGGAGATCTCTCGCTACCGGCCGTCATACGCTCCATGGCCGGTAGCGACAGCAGTTTTACCGCGGTCGCAACCTTCTGCGAAGATGTATTCTCGCAGAAGGAGGCGGCGGAGAAGGCCCGGGAGGACGACCTCCACTCGGACCCAATCCGTCGCCGGCGAACCGGGCAGCGGAGGCGCGCTCACCTGCGCCTCATGCCGCCCTGAGTGTGGCCGCGGATGGTCGGGACGGGCTTTCCCTTCCATCCGCTCTAGTGGCCGCCCGCGAGGAGGCGACGTGACGTGTGTGCCGTACGTCGCCTAAAAGGAGAGGCTCTGGAGAGGGTGCCCGCTTCTGTGCGGGCAAGCGCTGGGAGGGGTCTGGACGGCGTAATAACAGCAGTTCCCGGACTCCTCCCTCCTCAGGCGCAGAGTGGCACACCGTGTGGTTTTAGTCGGTTCGAGTCCGACACACCGCCCCGCCGCAAGCCCCGGCGCGGGTGACGGTCCGAGGGGATTTCCACACGTAAAAAAAAAAAAAAAAAAAAAAAAAAAAAAAAAAGGTTCCCCCCAATGTATCCCTACGTTGTCGTCGTGGTGGGGCTTGCGTGAGTCGATGATTTCTGGGGCTATGCCGGTAGAGCCACTCATGCCGGATAGGCCCAGAAGGAGACTCCAGACTAAATGGGATACCAGGCGGAGTCTGGAAAGACTGCCGCGGAGGGCACTCCAAGCGTCCCTCTGATCTAGCAGAGGGCGTGCTGGAGTGCGAGGAGGTTCGAGAGGAACCTGGGGCGGGTCAGCCCACTGTTAATTCAGGGGCTGACAACCGTCGGTGAGACAGGGCTAGCCACCCTGTCGCATTCCGTAACCAACAGGGGCTCAGCAACGACCTGACTGGTGGCTCCAGGAGGGTATGCTGAGAACCTGTTGGCCGGAGGGCTTGCCTTGATTGGCCGGCCCATGACAAGGACAGTCTATAAAACCCGACAGCCAAGTCGTAAAAACCTGTGGATACCGGCCGACCTCCACAGTATTTAGGCTTATCCGGGTGCAGGGGGCACCGCCCGGATGGACCTTCTTTTCCCCCATACTCGTGGGATATGTTATGGCAAGTGATAATTCAAATACAAAAGTTAATACGATCGATTTTATTCTAACGAAAAATGGCAAGCACAACGGTACTGAAAAAGAGACGAGAACGGAACAAAAACGGAAGGGAAGGAGGAACGCCAAGGGGCAGTTCCGGAGGGCAGACGACTCCTCTACCGAGGAGGAGTCTGCGTCCGGAACGCCTGGACCGGCGGGGCTCCCAGTAGTCAGTCGGTCTGCTGGGAGCCGAAGAACATCGGAGCGTACGCGTTCCAGGTCCACCCACTCGTCGGATGGCGCGGGTGGCTCCAATGCTGAGTCTATGGACCTGGACCCGAGCGAAAGCCGTAAACGCGTACGCTCCAACAACGATGGGGGCAGTGACACCCAGGAGATGCTGCCGCCCAAAATGGCGACTAGCCAAAGGGGGAGGTCTCGAACCCCAGTCTCGAGCGCGTCGGGTTCCGCCTTTAGTAAGGCGGAATCATATAGGCGAGCTAGAGCTGATGGCGAGACTCAGGCCGAGGAGGAGATCTCAGATCTCCTCCTCAAGATCGGCGAGCCGGTGGTGGGGGATTCAGCGCCCCAATTACCGTCCTCCTTGCGGGAGAGAGCGCAGGCGGCGGTGGCAGTTATTCAAAAGGTGGCCACCAAGTCCGTCAACCTTAAGGGTTCCTTTGTGAGGGCCCTTAAGGACTCCTCTTCCGCACTGGGGGGGGTCGTGGAGTCCCTCATCGGAGACGTGGCTCGTCTCCAGGCGGCCAACGACCGCTTGACGGGCCAGGTGGCTGAGCTCAGTGCGCAGTTCGCCCAGTTTCAGGCGACTCGTCCTGAGCGAGAGGCCCCGGCCCCGTCTGCGGCACGGCCGGCCACGTCTGCGGCACCGCCGACTCCGTCTGGGTCGCGGCCGGCCCCATCTGCGTTGCGGCCTGCCCCATCTGCGTCACGGCCGGCCCCGTCTGCGTCGCAGCCGGCCCCCACCGTCCCTGGGGTATCGGAGGACCTCGTCCAACAGATCCTCATCGCAGTGGGGAATCTGGTGGACGGGCGTCTGGCCGGCCTCGAGGCGAGGCTGCCTCCGGCCCCTGTCGTGCGGCCGCCGCTTGGAGCCCAACGAAAGACGGTCGCTTCGGCGCCGACCCCGCTTCCCGTGGTGGGGGGTCGCGTGACCTACGCCGCGGCGACGTCGGCCCGGGCTCCTGCGGCTGCCCAAAAACCACGGCAGGGGGCTAAGGCCAAGACGGCTGCCCCGAAGCCGGGGCCTAACACTCAAACGACGGCAAGAGCTGGAGCGGAATTCCCTCCGCTCCCCACTCCAACGACTGTACCTGGACCCTCTACCTCTGCCCCCTCTAATGAGGATTGGCAGGTAGTCGGGGGGTCCAAAAAGTCCCGAAAGCGGGCCAAGAAGGCTGCCCAAAAGGCGGCCTCTACCCCGCAGGCGTCGCCGGCGACAGAGGTCAAAAAGAAGAAGCCGCGGAAGCTGAAGCAGCCTAAAACCGCGGCGGTAGTGGTGACCGTGTCGCCGGAGGCGGCTGAGGGCGGGCTGTCCTACGCGGCCCTCTTCAAGAGGGCCCGGGCTAGTCTCGCCACCTTCGGGACAACAGGGGTGAGATTGCGCCTCGCCCAGACGGGAGCTCGAGTCCTCGAATTTCCCGGGGCTGAAGGCGCAAAGTCGGCAGACGCTTTTGCCGAGAAGCTGCGAGAAGTGTTCGCGGAAACGGACGGTGTAAGAATCGCCAGGCCTATAAAGTGCGCGGAATTGCGCATTTCGGGCCTGGACGATTCTGTCACGGCCGAGGATGTCCGCGTTGCAGTCCAGGAAAAGACTGGCTGCAGCGCTGATAACATTAAGGTCGGCACCGTCCGTACCGGTCCGGGAGGGCTTGGTGCGGTGTGGCTCAGCTGCCCAGTGGCGGCAGCCAAAGTCCTGAGTGATGCTGGCAGGCTACTCATCGGCTTCGTGAGTGCCAGGATAACAGTCCTGGCGGCGAGGCCGATGAGGTGTTATAAATGCCTGTCGGCGGGGCACACGCGCACCAAGTGCAGTAGTTGCTTCGACTGCAGCGGACTATGCTTCCGCTGTGGTCAACAGGGGCACAAGGCGGCGGAATGTTCTGCCGCCCCTCACTGCCCCATCTGTGCGGCGGCTAATAAGCCCGCCAATCATCAGATGGGGCAGGGAGGCTGCAGGCCTTCTCGTGCTTCTCGGCAAGCGTCGGGGGTAAGCCAGTCGACCCAGGCTGCCTCCGGCGTAATTAGTGCGTCTACGCCGACGCCCATGGAGGAGGCTGTAGAGACGATCCATTAATGGATCAAGTCTCCAGCCTCCTGGTCCAGACGAACCTGAACCACTGTGCCGCGGCGCAGGATTTATTCCTGCAAACCATGGCGCAGTGGTCAATAGGTGTTGCCGTAGTCGCGGAGCCCTACTACGTTCCTCCCCGTCCAAACTGGATGGGTGACCGGGACGGCTCCGTGGCAGTCGTCAGCTCCACGGCGGCTCATTCCCCGCCCTTGTCGCTAAGAGACAAGGGTACTGGATATGTTGCCGCCGATTGGGGGGGGGTCACCGTTTACGGTGTATACTTCTCCCCCAACCGGAGTCTGAGTGACTTCGAGGTCTTCCTCAACACCTTGGAGACCTCGATACGGCGACTAGCGTCTGGGCACGTCCTCGTGCTGGGGGACTTCAACGCAAAGTCCATTGCGTGGGGGTCCCCCGGGACGGACGCCAAGGGCGAAGCCGTAGTGGAGTGGGCGGCTTCGGTGGGCCTCTGTTTGCTGAACAGAGGCTCCACCAACACGTGCGTGCGACAGCAGGGCGGGTCGATAGTGGACCTTTCGTTCGCTACCCCTGCTGTTGCCGCACGAGTAAGGAACTGGTGTGTCCTGGAAGAGGTCGAGACGCTCTCGGATCATTTGTATATCCGATTTGAGCTCTCCCGGTCCCAGGGCCCCAGTAGGGGTCACACGGCGCGGCATCCATCCCGTTTTCCGCGGTGGGCTGTTGCCAAGCTCGACAGGGACCTGCTGGAGGAGGCAGCCATTATTCATTCTTGGCTGTCTCCGCAGGCCTCGGCCGAGGAGGTCGACGTGGACGCTGGGGCTGGCCGTTTTCGCAATGCGATTACGCAGATTTGCGATACGGCCATGCCCCGCATCCGGAGTCGTCGGCCTCCTCGGAAGGAGGTCTACTGGTGGTCCCAGGAGCTGGCGGACCTCCGTGCGGCCTGTACACGTGCCCGGAGGTCCTACACTCGCAGCCGGCGACGTCACCGCGGAAACGGTGAGGATGACCAGCTTTATGAGGAGTACCGCGAAGCGCGGAAAACTCTGAAGCTGGCCATTTGCCGCGCCAAGGACACGAAAAGAAAGGAGATGCTGGAGAGTCTCGATCGTGACCCCTGGGGTCGCCCGTATCGTGCGGTGCGTCAAAAGCTCCGCACGCCGGGCCCCCCCCTTACCGAGACTCTCCAGCCCAGCTTCCTGCAGGAAGTGGTCGAGGGCCTTTTCCCTCAGCGGGCAGAGCACACACCCCCGTCGATGGCCTACTCGGTCAGAGACGACGGGGGTAGAGAGGACGATGCTCCACCCGTGAGGGAATCGGAGGTAGGGGCGGCTGTTCTGCGAATTCGTTCAAAGAACACCGCCCCCGGGCCGGACGGGGTTCCAGCCCGAGTGATGGCCCGAGCCCTCGACCATATGTCGGACCGCCTCAGGGAAGTGTTGGATGCTAGCCTAGCGTCCGGACACTTTCCTGAGTGCTGGAAATGCGGGAAGCTGGTCCTGTTGAAGAAGCCGGGACGGCCTGCCGATTCGGTCGCGGCCTATAGGCCCATCGTGTTGCTGGACGAGGCGGGCAAGTTGTTCGAAAGGATAATCTCTGCCCGCATCGTCCGGCACCTCAGTGAGGTGGGGCCCGACCTGTCGGACGCCCAGTTCGGATTCCGAGAGGGGCGTTCGACGGTCGATGCCGTGATGCGCCTTAGGGCCGTGACCGAAGAGGCAGTGTGCTGTGGCGGCGTGCTGTTGGCGGTGTCGTTAGACATCGCCAACGCATTCAATAGTCTGCCATTCAGCTGCATCGGGGAAGCACTCCAGTATCACGGGGTGCCAGAGTACCTGAGGCGGCTAGTGGCAGACTATTTGGAGGAGCGTACCGTCGTGTACGAGGACCGAGAGGGCGTCTTGAGACGGCGACCCATGTCGTGCGGCGTTCCGCAGGGGTCTGTCCTTGGACCACTCCTGTGGAACGTGGGATACGACTGGGTCCTACGAGGTCGTCTCCCCCCCGGGCTGGGCGTAATTTGTTACGCCGATGACACATTGGTCACAGCTCGGGGGGCGAACTTCCAAGAGGCGGCGCGCCTGGCCACCAGGGGTGTTTCTCTGGTGGTCGGGCGCATCGAGGCGCTGGGCCTTCGGGTGGCCCTGGACAAGACGGAGGCCCTGCTGTTTCATGGGCCCCGTCGTGGTCCGCCCCCCGGCGCCTCCATAGAGGTCAACTCGGTCCTCGTACCGGTTCGGGCCCAGATGAAGTATCTGGGTCTGATCCTCGACGGTAGGTGGCTCTTCGACGAGCACTTCCGACAGCTTGCTCCCAAGCTGGTCGACGCTGCCTCTGCCCTTGGGCGACTTTTGCCTAATTTGGGTGGAGCCAGCGTCGCAACGAGACAGCTGTACACGGGGGTTGTCCGGTCAATGGCGCTGTACGGCGCACCGGTGTGGGTCACGGCTCTGACCGCCCAGAACAAGGCGCGCCTCTGGCGGCCTCAGAGGGTACTGGCGGTCAGAGCGATACGTGGTTACCGCACGGTGTCGACCGAGGCAGCGTGCGCGTTGGCCGGAACACCCCCGTGGGATTTGGAGGCGGAAGTGCTCGCCGAAGTTTATCGACGGGTGGCTGAATATCGGGTGGAGAGAGGCATGCGCCCTCCGCCCGAAGAGGTACGCGAGTGGCGTGAAGCCGCCCGTCGAGCCACGATGGCTCGTTGGTCTTTCCGACTGGAGACTCCACGCGCTGGCTTTGCCGCCGTGGAGGCTCTCCAGCCGGTCATCCTCGAGTGGGCAGGGCGGCAGCACGGGACCCTTTCCTTCCGACTGACGCAGGTACTTTCCGGGCACGGTTGCTTCGGGAAGTACCTGCACTCGGTCGCTAGGAGGGAACTGAGTCCCGCCTGCCACCACTGCGACTGCAGTGAAGACTCGGCCCAGCATACGCTGGCGATCTGCCCCGCGTGGGCGTCGCAGCGCCGGGCCCTCACTGCAGTCATCGGAGGAGATCTCTCGCTACCGGCCGTCATACGCTCCATGGCCGGTAGCGACAGCAGTTTTACCGCGGTCGCAACCTTCTGCGAAGATGTAATCTCGCAGAAGGAGGTGGCGGAGAAGGCCCGGGAGGACGACCTCCACTCGGACCCAATCCGTCGCCGGCGAACCGGGCAGCGGAGGCGCGCTCACCTGCGCCTCATGCCGCCCTGAGTGTGGCCGCGGATGGTCGGGACGGGCTTTCCCTTCCATCCGCTTTAGTGGCCGCCCGCGAGGAGGCGACGTTACGTGTGTGCCGTACGTCGCCTAAAATGAGAGGATAACATCAGAGGGTGCCCGCTTCTGTGCGGGCAAGCGCTGGGAGGGGTCTGGATGGAGTAACAACAGCAGTTCCCGGACTCCTCCCTCCTCAGGCGCAGAGTGGCACACCGTGTGGTTTTAGTCGGTTCGAGTCCGACACACCGCCCCGCCGCAAGCCCCGGCGTGGGCGACGGTCCGAGGGGATTTCCACACGTTAAAAAAAAAAAAAAAAAAAAAAAAAAAAAAAAAAAAAAAAAAAAAAAAAAAAAAGGTTAGGTTAGGTTAGGTGGTGGGGGGTCGCGTGACGTACGCGGCGGCGACGTCGGTGCCGGGCACTGCAGCCGCGCGCAAGACGCAGCAGCGGGCGAAGGCGCCGGCCAAGACGGCTGCACCGCAGCCGAGGCCAAATATGGCAGCGACTGGAGCGGAGATTGCTCCGCTCCCCACTCCAATACCCCTGCCTGGCCCCTCCACATCTGCCCCCTCCAATGAGGGTTGGCAGGTAGTCGGGGGGTCAAAGAAGTCGAAGAAGGCCAAGAAGCGGGCCAAGAAGGCTGCCCAAAAGGCGGCCTCTGGCCCGCAGTCGTCATCGGTGGCAAGGGCCACCCCAAAGAAGCCGCGGAAGTTGCAGCCGCCTAAGACCGCGGCTGTAGTGGTCACGGTGTCACCGGAGGCGGCAAGTGGGGGACTGTCCTACGCGGCCGTCTTTAAGACGGCCCGGGACTGTCTCGCCGGCGACTTCGCGGCGGCAGGGGTTCGACTGCGCCTCGCCCAAACGGGAGCTCGAATCCTCGAGTTCCCTGGGGCTGAAGGCGCCAAGACTGCGGACACGTTTGCTGAGAAGCTGCGGGGTGTATTTTCGGACACGGATGGTGTCAAGATCGCCAGGCCTACGAAATGCGCTGAGTTGCGCATCTCGGGCCTGGACGATTCGGTGACGGCCGAAGACGTTCGCGTTGCAATCCGGGCAAAGACGGGTTGCAACGCGGAGAGCGTCAGAGTTGGCGCCATTCGCCCCGGTCCGGGAGGGCTTGGCGCAGTGTGGGTGAGTTGCCCCGTGGCGTCGGCCAAAGTTTTGGGCGACGCCGGCAGGCTTCTCATCGGTTTTGTGAGTGCCAGGGTAACAGTCCTGGCGGCAAGACCGATGAGATGCTATAAATGCCTAGCATCGGGGCACACACGCGTCAAGTGCGGGAACTGCTTCGACTGCAGCGGTCTCTGTTTCCGCTGCGGTCGACCGGGGCACAAGGCGGCAGAATGTTCTGCCGCCCCTCACTGCCCTATTTGTGCGGCGGACAACAAGCCCGCCAATCACCAGATGGGGCAGGGGGGCTGTAAGCCATCCCGCGCTTCTCAGCAGATATCGGGGGCTAGCCAATCGACCCAGGCTGCCTCCGATGTCGTTCGTGCGTCTTCATCGTCGCCCATGGAAGAGGTTGTAGAGACGATCCCTTAATGGATCACGTCTCCAACCTCCTTGTCCAGACGAACCTAAACCACTGTGCCGCGGCGCAGGATCTCTTATTGCAAACCATGGCGCAGTGGTCGATCGGTGTTGCCGTAGTCGCGGAGCCCTACTTCGTTCCTCCCCGTCCAAACTGGATGGGTGACTGGGACGGCTCCGTGGCAGTCGTCGGTTCCGCGGCGGCTCATTCCCCGCCCTTGTCGCTCAGAGACAAGGGCTCTGGATATGTTGCCGCCGAGTGGGGGGGGATCACCGTTTACGGTGTTTACTTCTCCCCCAACCGGAGTTTGAGTGACTTCGAGGTCTTCCTTAACAGCTTGGAGGCCTCGATGCGGCGACTAGCGTCTGGGCACGTCCTCGTGCTGGGGGACTTCAACGCAAAATCCATTGCGTGGGGGTCCCCCAGGACGGACGCCAAGGGCGAAGCCGTAGAGGAGTGGGCGGCTTCGGTGGGCCTCTGTTTGCTGAACAGAGGCTCCACCAACACGTGCGTGCGACAGCAAGGGGGGTCGATAGTGGACCTTTCGTTCGCTACCCCTGCTGTTGCCGCACGAGTAAGGAACTGGTGTGTCCTGGAAGAGGTCGAGACGCTCTCGGATCATCTCTATATCCGATTGGAGCTCTCCCGGTCCCAGGGCCCCAGTAGGGGTCACACGGCGCGGCATACATCCCGCTTTCCGCGGTGGGCTGTCGCCAAGCTCGATAGGGACCTACTAGAGGAGGCGGCCATTGTTCAATCTTGGCTGTCTCCGCAGGCCCCGACCGGGGAGGTCGGCGTGGACGTGGGGGCTGGCCGTTTTCGCGATGCGATTACGCATATTTGCGATACGGCCATGCCCCGCATCCGAGGTCGTCGGCCTCCTCGGAAGGAGGTCTACTGGTGGTCCCAGGAGTTGGCGGACCTCCGTGCGGCGTGTACTCATGCCCGGAGGTCCTACACCCGCAGCAGGCGACGTCACCGTGGAGACGGTGGCGGGGACCAGCTTCATGAGGAGTACCGCGAAGCGCGGAAAACTCTGAAGCTGGCCATTTGCCGCGCCAAAGAGGTAAAGAGAAAGGAGATGCTGGAGAGTCTCGACCGTGACCCCTGGGGTCGCCCATATCGTGCGGTGCGTCAGAAGCTCCGCACGTCGGGCCCCCCCCTTACCGAGACTCTCCAGCCCAGCTTCCTGCAGGAAGTGGTCGAGGGCCTTTTCCCTGAGCGGGCGGAGCACACACCCCCGTCGATGGCCTATGCGTTCATAGACGACGGGGGTAGAGAGGACGATGTGCCGCCCGTTAGGGAATCGGAGGTTGGGGCGGCTGTTCTTCGGATCCGTTCCAAGAACACCGCCCCCGGGCCGGACGGGGTTCCAGCCCGAGTGATGGCCCGAGCCCTCGACCATATGTCGGACCGCCTCAGGGAAGTGTTGGACGCTAGCCTGGCGTCCGGACGCTTCCCTGAGTGCTGGAAATGCGGGAAGCTGGTCCTGTTGAGGAAGCCGGGACGGCCTGCCGATTCGGTCGCGGCCTATAGGCCCATCGTGTTGCTGGACGAGGCGGGTAAACTTTTTGAGAGGATACTCTCTGCCCGCATCGTCCGGCACCTCTGCGAGGTGGGGCCCGACCTGTCGGACGCCCAATTCGGATTCCGAGAGGGGCGTTCGACGGTCGATGCCGTGATGCGCCTTAGGGCCGTGACCGAAGAGGCAGTGAGCTGTGGCGGCGTGGTGTTGGCGGTGTCCTTGGACATCGCCAACGCCTTCAATAGTCTGCCATTTAGCTGCATCAGGGAAGCACTCCACTACCACGGGGTGCCAGAGTACCTGAGGCGGCTAGTGGCAGACTATTTAGAGGAGCGTACCGTCGTGTACGAGGACCGAGAGGGCGTCTTGAGACGGCGACCCATGTCGTGCGGCGTTCCGCAGGGGTCTGTCCTTGGACCACTCCTGTGGAACGTGGGATACGACTGGGTCCTACGAGGTCGTCTCCCCCCCGGGCTGGGCGTAATTTGTTACGCTGATGACACTCTTGTCACAGCCCGGGGGGCGAACTTCCAAGAGGCGGCGCGCCTGGCCACCTGGGGTGTTTCTCTGGTGGTCGGGCGCATCGAGGCGCTGGGCTTACGGGTGGCCCTGGACAAGACGGAGGCCCTATTATTTCATGGGCCCCGTCGTGGTCCGCCCCCCGGCGCCTCCATAGAGGTCAACTCGGTCCTCGTACCGGTTCGGGCCCAAATGAGGTATCTGGGCCTGATCCTCGACGGTAGGTGGCTCTTCGACGAGCACTTCCGACAGCTTGGTCCAAAGCTGGTCGGCGCTGCCTCTGCCCTTGGGAGACTCTTGCCCAATTTGGGTGGAGCCAGCGTCGCAACGCGACTCCTCTACACGGGGGTGGTCCGGTCGATGGCGCTGTATGGTGCACCGGTGTGGGTGGGGGCTCTGACTGCCCTAAATAAGGCCCGCCTCTGGCGGCCTCAGAGGGTATTGGCAGTCAGAGCCATACGCGGATACCGCACGGTGTCGACCGAGGCGGCGTGCGCCCTGGCCGGAACACCCCCGTGGGATTTGGAGGCGGAAGTGCTCGCCGAAGTTTATCGACGGGTGGCTGAATATCGGGCGGAGTATGGCTATCGCCCTCCGCCCGAAGAGGTACGCGAGTGGCGTGAAGCCGCCCGTCGAGCCACTATGGCTAGATGGTCGTTCCGGCTGGAGACTCCACGCGCTGGCTTTGCCGCCGTGGAGGCTCTCCAGCCGGTCATCCTCGAGTGGGCAGGGCGGCAGCACGGGACCCTTTCCTTCCGACTGACGCAGGTCCTTTCCGGGCATGGTTGCTTCGGGAAGTACCTGCACTCGGTCGCTAGGAGGGAATTGAGTCCCGCCTGCCACCACTGCGACTGCAATGAGGACTCGGCGCAGCATACGCTGGCGATCTGCCCTGCATGGGCGTCGCAGCGCCGGGCCCTCACTGCAGTCATCGGAGGAGATCTCTCGCTACCGGCCGTCATACGCTCCATGGCCGGTAGCGATAGCAGTTTTACCGCGGTCGCAACCTTCTGCGAAGAAGTCATCTCGCAGAAGGAGGTGGCGGAGAAGGCCCGGGAGGATGATATCCACTCGGACCCAATCCGCCGCCGGCGAACCGGGCGGCGGAGGCGCGCCTATCAGCGCCTCATGCCGCCCTGAGTGTGGCCGCGGATGGTCGGGACGGGTTTTCCCCTCCATCCGCTCTAGTGGCCACCCGCGAAGGGGCGACGTACGCGTGTGCCGTACGTCGCCTAAATTGAGAGTTTTACAGCAGACGGTGCCCGCTTCAGTGCGGGCAAGCGCTGGGAGGAGTCCGGATGTGTTAATAACTGCAGTTCCCGGATTCCTCCCTTCACAGGCGCAGAGTGGCACACCGTGTGGTTTTAGTCGGTTCGAGTCCGACACACCGCCCCGCCGTAAACCCCGGTGGGGTGACGGTCCGAGGGGATTTCCACACGTAAAATAAAAAAAAAAAGGTTAGGTTTGGAGGAGTGGGCCGTCACGACCGGCTTGACCGTCCTGAATCAGGGCTCGGTGTACACGTGCGTGCGGCAGCGGGGCGGTTCCATAGTGGACGTCTCGTTCGCAAGTCCCGCTGTCGCGGGCCGTGTCCGCGACTGGCGTGTCGCCGTGGGGGTGGAGACGTTGTCGGATCACCGTTACATCCGTTTCAGCGTCTCCGCCCAGACCGCGGGCGGTCGCGGGCCATCGGCCCCGAGGACGGACGGTCCACGCTGGGCGCGTAAGCGCCTCGACAGGGAGCTACTCGAGGAGGCCGCTATTGTGCAGGCCTGGATCCGGGAGTCGGCAACGACCGGACCCGTCGACGTCGAAGAGGAGGCGCAGTGGTTTCACGGGGCGATGACGCAAATCAGCGACGCGTCCATGCCCCGGATCCACACACAACCCAGAAGGCGCCAGGTGTACTGGTGGTCCGCCGAGATCGCGCAGTTGCGCGTCTCGTGCGTTCGTGTCAGGCGCCAGTACACCCGATACCGAAGAAGACGTCGTCGGGTCGCGGAGGAAGAAGCCGCGCTGTACGAGGGGTACCGTGCGGCTAAGCAGGCTCTGCAGCTGGCCATCGGCGAGGCGAAGACGCGAGCCAGGGAGGAGATGTTGGAGACTCTAAGCCGGGATCCGTGGGGGCGTCCTTATCGTTCGGTCCGAGGGAAAATCGGACCATGGGCGCCTCCAATTACGGAGAGTCTCCAACCCGAGCTGCTGGAGGAAGTGGTCGCAGCCCTCTTCCCGGCACGAGCGGAGCACATCCCGCCGCCGATGGCTCTGTCCACAGCTGCGGAGTCTGAAGAGGAGGACGCCAACGTCCCAGAGGTGACACAGTCAGAGTTGGGGGCGGCCGTGTTGCGGCTCCGGGCGAAGAACACTGCCCCGGGGCCCGATGGCATTCACGGCTGCGTGTTGGCCGTGGCCCTGAAGGAGTTGGAGCCCCAACTGATAGGTCTCTACTCAGCGTGCCTGGAGCAGGGCCAGCTGCCCACTCAGTGGAAAGCTGGTCGTCTGGTCCTGCTCAGGAAGGCGGGGCGCCCTGCGGACTCGCCGTCCGCGTACCGGCCCATAGTGCTGCTGGACGAGGTGGGAAAACTATTCGAGCGGATAGTTGCAGCCCGCCTCGTCCGCCACTTGTGCGAGGAGGGGCCGGACCTGGCCGAGTGCCAGTTCGGGTTTCGGCATGGGCGCTCAACCATTACGGCGATCTCGCGAGTGAGAGACCTGGCGGAGGAAGCGGTGTCCCGGGGCGGGGTGATGTTGGCGGTGTCTTTGGACATCTCCAACGCCTTCAACACTCTGCCCTGGAGTTGCATTCGGGAGGCACTGCGCTATCATCGGGTGCCCCCCTACCTCCGCCGCATCGTTGGGGCTTACCTGACGGAGAGGTGTGTCACCTATCTGGGACGTGATGGCAGACACCAGCGCCTCATGTCGTGCGGTGTTCCACACTTCCGGCGTCTAGCACCCAAGTTGATGGGCGCGGCGGGGGCGCTGTCAACGTTGCTTCCCAACGTGTCGGACCCGAGCGCCGCCTGCAGGCGGTTGTACGAGGGGGTCGTGCGATCGATGGCCCTATATGGGGCCCCGATTTGGGCGGCTGACCTGACGGCCGGCTCAATCACCGTGTTGCGGAAGCCGCAGAGGGTGATGGCCGTCAGAGTCATTAGGGGTTATCGCACGATCTCCTTCGAGGCGGCTTGCGTACTGGCCGGATCTCCGCCCTGGGACCTGGAGGCGAAAGTCCTCGCGTCACTACATTGGTGGCGTGAGGACGCGCGGGCCCGCGGCGTGGGACCGACGCAGCGAGTTATCGAGCTGCGCCGGTCACAGCTGCGCGAGGTCCTGGTGGCGGAATGGCGGGACAGGCTTTTAAGCCCTTCCGCTGGCCTCGCCACTATCGAGGCCATCCGGCCAGTGCTCGACCTGTGGCTCGGGAGAGGGCACGGCTCCCTCTCGTTCCGTGTGACGCAGGTCCTCTCGGGGCATGGCTGCTTCGGGAGGTTCCTGTGCCGCATAGGCAGGGAGCCGGACGCTCGGTGTCACCACTGCGTCGACTGTCGGGAGGACACGGCGCGGCATACGCTGGCAGAGTGTGCTGCTTGGGAGGGGCCGCGCCGTGCCCTCATCTCTGTAGTAGGCAGTGACCTCTCGCTACCGGCCGTAGTTCGTTCTATGGTCGACGGCGAGGAGTCCTGGGACGCGGTGGTGTCCTTCTGCGAAGCGGTCATCTCGCAGAAGGAGGCTGCGGAAAGGGAAAGGGAGATCCTGACCTCTCTCTCGGTCCGCAGCAGGCGCACCGGGCGTCGGGGGAGGGCCTACGCTGCCCTCCACCGGCCCCCCTAACTGGGTCCAGGGGTGGCGGACTTGGGGATGTCCGTCGCCCCCCAACTGGACCCGAGGTGGCGGCGCGTAGTGTTCCCGCGCGCCCCTCTTGAAGTCGCGAGGGAAACTCTCCCTCGCTGACGAGATGTGGCCCGCAGCGGCGGGCCGGCACCAGTCGGGGATTGCGGTTGTCTCTTATGTTCCCGTGATCCCCGGCGTAGGTGTGAGACGGAACACCGGGGGGTTTTAGTCAGTAGGAGTCTGACAGACCCCTTCGCCCTTTCCCCAGGGCGGAGGACATCCATGAGGATTTCCCCCCGTCAAAAAAAAAAAAAAAAAAAAGGTTAGGTTAGGTTAGGTTAGGTTTTTTTTTTTTTTTTTTTTTTTTTTTTTTTTTTACGTGGTGGAATGCATTTACGCACTTCGCTCGCCTCCCGCGGGGGCAGGGGGTTCGCTTCGTGTGGGACTCCTGACCTCAAAGAGAAGCCAGACTACCCACTAAACCACCACGGTGTTCCTCCTTCACCTAATCCGAGCCACGGGATAGTTTGCTCACCGCGACTCGGCTAGGGACGCCCTTTGTTGTTGGGCACACCTCATGAATGCACCCCAGAAACACAGAGGGGCGCATTCCGCCACATTAGCATGGGGCGGCAGATCCCCCGATCCACCGCCCGTGGCCACTCTCACCCAGGGACGCGTGCGGACTTCGCCCACCGGCATCCCTCCCCGGGACGCGTGCGAACTCCGCCCGCCGGCGTCCCCGTGGCCCGCGGGGCGAAAGAGCGAGCCCAGCCCACTCCCGCCCCAGCAGAGCCCCTCCTCGTGGCCGCCATCAGCCGTGAGGCGACGGCAGCCCGACACTCATCGCCGCCGGCCATAGCCGGAGCCACAGCCTACGGCGAGAGGTCTGCTTTTTACGACTTTGCTGTCGGGTTTTAGAGTCTTTTCCTTGACGCGGGCCGGCCAGTTAAGGCAAGCCCTCCGGCCAACAGGTTCTCAGCATACCCTCCTGGAGCCACCAGTCAGGTCACAGTTGAGCCCCTGTTGGTTACGGAACGCGAGAGGGTGGCGAAGCCTCTCTCACCGACGGTGGCACTAGTGCCTGTCAGCCCCTGAGTCAACAGTGGGCCGACCCGCCTCTTCGATCCCGCCGAGCCCTGAAAAGGGCTGCTGCGGATCCCTCCCCGCGACCCCCTCGTGCAATGAGGTCAAGCCCTGAAAAGGGCTGTCGGGTTATTGGTCAGACGGCCAGCATACAGAGCTCCTGAGAGTCAGAGTATCCTGACCGCCTGTCCAGGGCGCACCAGCCTCCACGCTTCCGCTCCCCAGGACCGGAGTCCAAAGGGAGAAGAAACGCGTAAGCCAACGTGGAGGTTACCCGACGCCGCGCCCCCTCCAGGTGGAGGTTAGGTTAGGTTAGGTTAGGTTAGGTTTTTTTTTTTTTTTTTTTTTTTTTTTTTTTTTTTTTTTTTTTTTTTTTTTATTATCTCTACCTCCAACATTATCGGAGTCTATTTTAAGCTATTTTACTTGCATGCCAGTTCTCACTGTTATTCCTCTCGCACTTTCATGCTCATACCAATATCTTATCTCTCTTTTCTCTTTTCGTTCCTTACGGGTGGGACTCCCGTTTCCTAGTTTGTCTATTCTATTCTATCTATTCGTGTTTCTTTATTTGTATTCTTTATTATATAGTCTTACTACGGGGAAATAAGGTAAGCTTAACCAAGGTTTTATATTTTAACAGTATTCTTATGTTTCTACTTTTCTTATATATATTACACATTTTTACTGTATGTTTCACTTTTACATTCCAGTTGCATTATTTCTATTAATGCCACGTTTATTCTTACGCTTATTACATTTGTTCTTATTATATGTTTTGTATATGGTTCTTACTTTTTATATTTATTCTTATATTTATTACATCTTCTTATTCTATTATATTATGGTTACACTATTCTTAATTTCTATAACATTTAGATGCTTCTTATGGCTACATACTTATTGCTTACTTACATTGTTTTATTTATGCTTAACACTAATATACTATACAATATTGTGCAAACATAATTTCTTATGCACTACTTTTGTTTCGCTTTATTACTTTTTCGGCTAATTTAATGCAGTAGTCTAGAAATACATCCCTATGTTTGCCTTCCATGATTTTACTCAGATTTTCTATTTTGATTTCCGTATCTATTTTACTTTCGTGGTTGTGTCGCTCTAGAGCAAAAATGGGACAGTCACATAGAATGTGTGGTACAGTTTCTTTCTCACCTGGGTCGCAGGCGCAGGATGGGCTCCCCTTACACTTGAAACGTTCCAAGTATTCGGAGAACCCACCATGCCCCGTCATTACCTGTGTAGGAACGTATGAGATGTTTATACTCCTAGTGATTCTGTACGCCGCCACTGCGTTCGGGAAAAATAACTTGGTAGTGCCTGCGGTTTTGCCTGTGCTGTATCTAAGGTTCCAGTCTTCTAGCGTCTGCATACGCAGATTTCGCTTAATAAAGGAAACCGGGCACAGGTCATAATCCGGTTTCCTCTTGGATCTTTCTGCGGCCTCCTTGGCTAGACAGTCCGCGCGCTCATTTCCCTCCACCCCTGCGTGGGCTTTAACCCAGAGCAAGGTGACAGTTTTGCCCTGGAGAGACTGGGTTCTCAAATTCTCTCTGGTTTCCACTGCCAGGGGATGGAGGCAACTATAGTTTCTAACCGTCATTAATGCCGCCATGGAGTCGCTGAGGATACCAATGGCAGTTGATTTGATCTTTCCAATCTCCCTCGTCGCGACGCATATGGCCAGGAGCTCGGCCTGGTAGACCGTGCAGTACGCTGGTAGCGTCAACTTGATGTTCTTAGTCTCCTTTGTATCGTCCCATATTGACAGCGCTGCTCCAACCCTGCCCGCAATTTTACTACCATCTGTAAAGATGGTAGTTTCAAAATTAGTCAGTGCTGAGAATTGGTCTTGGTCCACCAGGTTCCCGAACTCCAGGTCAGCCCACTCTGCTGGATGTGGTAGTTGCAGAGCTGAGTGCATCCGCTCCACCTCCCTGTCCCCAAGAACCGGCTGCGGTACTCCCTTCTTGGCCTCATAAAGTGAGGCCGCCTCACGGACTCGGAGGTCCAGAGGAAGGATCCCCGCCAGAACAAGCGCGGAGTTCAGGGAGACCGTTCGGTAAGCCCGGCACAGCTTCTGCGCCACTCCTCTCTGCACCGTCCCCAGCTGCTTCATTACCCCTATCTTCTTAGCGGCCGGAGCCCACACGCTGGCGGAGTACAGAATCACAGGTTCTATTGCTGCTGTGTAGATGACCCTGATGACTTCTGGGTTTAACCCCCACGTTGCTTTTGCTGCTCTACATAACTGTTTATAAACGGCCACCGCTTTGCCACAGACATTTGCCACATGCTTGTTGAAGGTGAGCTTCTCGTCAATAGTGACGCCCAACAACTTCATCTCCTTGACCATGGCAATGTCGACCCCGCCCATGCTCAGGCGCGGGATGTCAAATTTCAGCCTTCGTGTTATCAGCATGGCGCTGGTCTTATGGGGTGCGAATTTTAATTTGTTGTTGACTCCCCACGCCAGAACACCCGCGAGTGCGGCGTTGGCTTGTGACTCAACTTCGCGTGCCGTTTCTCCATCGATTACCAGAACGACATCGTCGGCAAAAGCTTGACAATATATTCCCCGGTTTTCCAGGTCCCTAAGGATGGGATCTAGCAGGAGGTTCCAAAGTATTGGCCCTCCAATCGAGCCCTGAATGCAGCCTTTCTTAGTCGCCCTTTGGTGTTCCGCACCAGCATATCTCATCCTGACTCTCCTATCCTGTAAATAGCTGTCCATGACACGTCTTAAATTTTGCGGACATTTTTCCTCAGCCAACCGGATCCTTATAGCTGGCCACCAGGCGCTGTCGAAGGCCCCCTCTATGTCCAGGGACACAATCGCTACGAGCCTCTTTTTATCGAGTCCGCCACGAATGCGCCCCATTAGGGTATAGAGGGCGTCTTCGGTGCTCCTTTGTGGCATGAATCCGTATTGGCGAGTACTCATCCTGGGGATTAAATGGTGTTTGAGACGCGCCACCAGCATCTTTTCATAGACTTTCCCCAAGACCGGGAGGAGCCCAATTGGTCTATAGGCTTTGGGTGTTACATAGCTGTCTTTTCCCGGCTTTCTCAAAGCTACTACGGTAGCTTCTTTCCATTTCGTGGGAAAGTGATGGAGCTCCAGACATTTGTTCAGGAGAGCCAGGACAAGATCGGGGTCGTTGTTTATAAAGTGGCTACATATATCAGCGGTGAAGCCATCGGCCCCGGGCGCCTTTTTGGGGTTGAAGGACTCGTGTGATGCTTTGAGTTCCAACAAAGTGAAAGGGGGATCGCATTTTTCGTCTGGTGCTTCTGAGTCAATACGGTCTGCTTTCGCTCTGGCAAGGATGTGGTATTCGCTATCGTTTTCAGCTTCATCTTTTGGATAGAAGGTTTCTGCTAGTAACCTGGCTGATTCCTGCGGATCCAGTACCACTCCTTCTCTCTCCAGAGGCAGATCTTCCTCCCTCACGGTTGTTCTGTTTATTACCCTATAAATCCCCTCCCAGACCCCCTCCCTATCCTGTTTCATACAAAACTTTTTCCATCCCTCGGTTTGGGCTCTCGATGCCTCCATCTCATACTCTTGTTTCTTTTCCAGGTACTCTTCGACGACGGCCTGCCTGCGGACCGGACATGCACATCTTATTCGTCTCTTCCTGGTGGCGACCTCCTTTTTTAGTGTATCCAGTCTCGCGGACCACCACGGCACGGTAAGTTCTTCCTTAGATTTCTTTTTAGGTATTGTTTTATCGCAGATGTTTGTAATTAAATTTGTTATTGTGTCTATCATTTTATCTATATTATTTCTATTTTGTATTTTATCTATTTCATTTTTAACTATGTTTTTGTCTAATTTTTGCTGGCTGAGTTCCTTGTGGAATTCAGACCAGTTTGCTTTTTTGGTGTTGTATACCCTGGTTGTTCTTTCTGTTCTAATTCCTTTAGCTGTTTCTAGTTTCAGGTCGAACGTTACGCCACAGTGATCCGAGCTGGTAAGGCTTCCGTCAACTCTCCACCTTTCCACTCTGTGTAGGATGTTTATAGAGCAGGCTGTGACGTCGATGTAGCTCCGGTAACGCTGGCCTCCTCTGATGGTGTCGAAGGTTGGAGCTGTTCCTGTGTTCAAGATATGGAGGTCGAGTTCACCCAACGCTCCCGCCATTTCTTCTCCCCGGTCGTCGGTAGTAGGACTTCCCCACCACAGGCTTTTTGCATTGGCGTCGCCACCGATAATTAGGCTTTTGGTGCCTATGTTTGCTGCAATTGCCCTCAGATGATCGAGGTAAGGTTCTATGGGCTGATCAGGCTCAAAGTAATAGGAGACGAGAGTGATCTCCCAGGCACTGGTTTGAAGTCCCACCACAACGATGTTGTTTGTGGTGAGTTTTGGGTATTGCTTAACGTTGAGATCCTTGTCAAAGACAGCAATAGCCGCTTTGACAGTTTCGTCCCCTCTGTTAGTGTTCTGGAAGACCCTCATGCCTCTACCGCTCTTCATTGCCTTTTTAGAACCAACGTATGGCTCTTGTATGAGCGCTACTGAGATCTTGCGTTTACCAGCTTCAATGATAAGTTCATCGGTGGCTAGCCTTTTACGTTGTAAATTTGCCTGCACAAATCTGTAATACTTTTGGCTGCCCTTAACAGTATGCTATAGATGAGCGTGCCAACTCATCCCACTTTTGACGCGTAGGACACTCAGGACTAAATGCGTTGTGTTCGTTGTTCTCATGTCTAGCCTTGGTGCAATTCCGACACTTTGCCGGCGCATTTGCCAACCATTCCTCACATGTTGCTCTTAAATGAGGTCCCCCACAGTGGCTACACATATCTGTCGTGTCTTTGCAAAACCGCCTACTGTGGCCGTAGCCTAGGCACCGCGTACACTGAATCAGCGGCGAGTGATCCTCCACTCTAATCCGCTGCAAGTCAATGTGCGCGATGCCCGCTTCTGTCATGCGGCGCCATATGCTAGGTGGTACCGTTAGCACTATATGAGACACGAGTTTATTTCTTGTGCGCCTTCTATATTTAATTTTTATGGCCGCAATATTTCGCTCTGGTTCGTCCTTTAATAGGTTTTTATTCTGAGTTCTAAGGGCGCTCAGCACTTGATCGTCAGTAACGTAGTCCATGACGAACTTGAGGACAACCAATGGGTCTTTGTTGGCAATTTCCTCCACCACCAGGTGTCCCCCCGACTTCTTCAGTTTCTCCTTTACCTTTTCGATCTCTTGTCTGGATTGGCAGCCCAAAATAATTTTCTGGTCTTTCGCCTTTCTCATTCTATCCACTTTGAAACCTTCCTCCTTCGCGTTCACCACTTTTCTCACCCTATCTAGGACCTGGTCGCCGGTTTCCGTTTCTGTAGTTGATGTTATTGCAATGGAGTGCATTGTCATCTCCTCGCGAATAGGATGTTTAACAGGCCCGGCGACCGCTCCCGCATAAGAGACCATTTTCTGACTCTCCTGAACCATGACACCTATCTTTAGGATCTCCTCTTTATTTTGTAGAAGCAATTTTTCGTGCTCCTCCATCCTTTTTAAGATGTTTCCTTCTATATCCAGGCAACGTTTGTGCTCTTTTTCTTCTGTCTGGATTTTTGGTTCACGTTCTGTAGGGGGTTTGGGTGTTCCTTCCGATTCTTTTAGTAGACTGAACAGACGATCGACAGCCTCCGTTATGTCCCTTTTTAGTTCTGTCTTTAGGTTTCTACTGAGGGTCATGGCTGCTTTGGCTTTTTGAACTTGCGCCTTTGCCTCGGTAATTCTACTCAGGTATTTTGTTGCTCCCTGCCTAGGTGGTATTTTGGCTTTTGGGGAGGCAGAACCGGGAGGGCAGGTCTTAGCCTCAGCCTCACCGACGCTGCGACGTACCTGTGTTGGTACTGGAGCTGGATGCTGCATCGAAGGGCCTGCCTTCTCCGTCTTCTGTCCTTTATCGTCAATAGGCGATTTATTTCCCGTTTTTGAAGGGGAGGCGTCGTTTTTTGGTGTCCGAGATACGGCATACATTTTGAATGATTCTCCGATGGAGGTGATCGTCAGCACAAATTAAAACAATAAAAGTGTAAATAAAAGTGTAAAGATGTTTCGCTATGCGTAGAACGACACAACCACGTTATGTTTAAGCGAATATCAGTAGATATAGAGTCAGATACGTGAACTCTTCTGAGTTCTAGTCCTACACAGTAATTACGCTAAATAAAGGGAAATAAAGTAAAAGTTTCTGAAAATCAGAGTCGCTCTACAAAGAGTCACTACCTATATCTAAACCTTAACTAATTGTTTCCTACGGCCTGTATAAAGGGTCGAGGAAGTCCTTAAAATTAAAAAGTCGCAAAAAATTTGAAAAACTAAGTTTTTACAGTCAAAATACTTTTCGGCTCTAGGTAGAGCCGGTCCGACTATGACTTCCGCTAGGTCTCTGCGAGCCCTATCCAAAGATACCAAACTCGACCTATCTAGCTACAGGGGTCACCGAGATACAGCGGTTTGAAAAAGGCGGATTTATTCCAAGATGGCCGCCGCGCCCAATATAACCTGGGATATCTCGCGAACTACCGGTGTGAATTTGACCGTGTTTGGTGTTGACGTGTTGGTCTTGGCGAGACGCTCCCGAATATTTGGGTTTCAGGCTGAAATATTTTCAGGAGCTGAAAATTCCTGAAACCGATATACGGCTTTGGTCTAGTCAGGCCGTTCACCCACAAACAAACCGCGGCTCTCTACGACCTCCGGTTCAAGAGCTACAGGCCGCCAAAGTCCCGGTCTGACAGTTTGGAACTGTCAAAGTGGAAGTTCGGCAGGCTGCAGAGCCGTCTCCCGAAGTCGTAGATACCCCGTGTCTGGGCTTTTCGGAATCGCCCTGACCTGTTCTTTCGCCCTGAAGGGTTTTCAGCACTAAAAAAGTCTGTGGCCTGAAAACGCCTGAAACCTGGGACGCGGGCTTCAGAAGACCCCTCCAAGCACCCGAAAGAAAACCGCGTCCTTCCACGACGAACCAGTCCAGAGATACAGGCGCCGAAACCTCGTCTCTGACAGTTCAGAACTGTCAAATCCTAAGTTCAAACGCCAATAGCGCAGCAACCAGGGGTCGTAGAAAGACCGGGTTTCAAATATACCACCTGGCCTGATCTCACGTAACTACTCCTGACACTTTCAGGCTGAAAAAATTTTTTCGCCTGAAATCTCCTGAAACCGTATTTTTAGGCAAGGCAACTACAAGGGGCAGCTTTCTGCGCAAACCCGGGAGTCCTAACTTAATTATTTACTGAGATATAGCGATTCTAAATTCTACTTACAAAAAACAAAATGGCCGAAAAAGTACAAAACTCTTGTTTTAACAGCTATCTTAGTCTAGTTTGGGTTAAAATAAGCTTAACCACGTTGGAAAAACACAATATTATCTTAAAAAACTAATTATATCTATTTATTATGTATTTATCGCTAAAAAACATGAAAAAATCGATATCTCTGTCAAAAGTAAACCGAAAATTCTGGAAAAAATTTCTAAATTTATGTTAAATCTAGGCCTCCAAAACTATAAAATAAAATTTTAAATTTTTTATTTATTTCAATGAAATTTTTTATAATTTACAAAATTTTTGGTTTTTTAATTTTAATTTCAAAAATACAAGTTCGAAAAATCTAAAAACTTGCAGGTGTCTTCTCCAGGCTAGCGCGCAACGACGTGCAGTTGCAGAATTTTAATTTATGTAGTAGTTTTAAAGTTATTAAGAGTCAATTTTCAAAATTTCAAAAGTAAATAAAAATTTAACCTTATGTTGAAAAATTCTTCTTTTAGCAGAATCCTGCTGTGTCCGAAGAGGTCAAGGTCCCTGCCAATTTTCAACTCGCCAGGACGCTCCGTTCCAATTTTCAGCACCACGTGGTTTTCAGGTTTTGCTGAATAACTCTGGAGCCGATGTAAATTCCAGGTGGCTGATCTTGCTGGAAGATGGGGGGCGTGAAGACGCACCCGGCTGCAAAAAGTCCAGGAGGGGGCGATCACTCAGGGAGCTGTAATGCTCAACCCAAGGTCTGACCACGTGCACTTAACCTCTAAATTAAGGAGTTTTACACTATTTGCACTTCAGGCACTATTTTTTCACTGTAAATAGCACTTGTAACAGAAAGCTCGCGCTTTTCTCTATGTTTAGACACTTTCACCGTAAAGATCGGGTAACAATTGACCACTTTTTCGAATTTTTTAATCCGGAGCACACGTGGAATCGTGGCGTTCGTCTCGGGAGGTGAAATGCGACTGGGTTAGGTTTTTTTTTTTTTTTTTTTTTTTTTTTTTTACGTGGTGGAATGCATTTACGCACTTCGCTCGCCTCCCGCGGGGGCAGGGGGTTCGCTTCGTGTGGGACTCCTGACCTCAAAGAGAAGCCAGACTACCCACTAAACCACCACGGTGTTCCTCCTTCACCTAATCCGAGCCACGGGATAGTTTGCTCACCGCGACTCGGCTAGGGACGCCCTTTGTTGTCGGGCACACCTCATGAATGCACCCCGGAAACACAGAAGGGCGCATTCCGCCACATTAGCATGGGGCGGCAGATCCCCCGATCCACCGCCCGTGGCCACTCTCACCCAGGGACGCGTGCGGACTTCGCCCACCGGCATCCCTCCCCGGGACGCGTGCGAACTCCGCCCGCCGGCGTCCCCGTGGCCCGCGGGGCAAAAGAGCGAGCCCAGCCCACTCCCGCCCCAGCAGAGCCCCTCCTCGTGGCCGCCATCAGCCGTGAGGCGACGGCAGCCCGACACTCATCGCCGCTGGCCATAGCCGGAGCCACAGCCTGCAGCGAGAGGTCCGCTTTTTACGACTTTGCTGTCGGGTTTTAGAGTCTTTTCCTTGACGCGGGCCGGCCAGTTAAGGCAAGCCCTCCGGCCAACAGGTTCTCAGCAACCCTCCTGGAGCCACCAGTCAGGTCACTGTTGAGCCCCTGTTGGTTACGGAACGCGAGAGGGTGGCTAAGCCTCTCTCGCCGACGGTGGCACTAGTGCCTGTCAGCCCCTGAGTCAACAGTGGGCCGACCCGCCCTCGATCCCGCCGAGCCCTGAAAAGGGCTGCTGCGGATCCCACCCCGCGACCCCCTCGTGCAATGAGGTCAAGCCCTGAAAAGGGCTGTCGGGTTATTGGTCAGACGGCCAGCATACAGAGCTCCTGAGAGTCAGAGTATCCTGACCGCCTGTCCAGGGCGCACCAGCCTCCACGCTTCTGCTCCCCAGGACCGGAGCCCAAAGGGGGAAGAAACGCGTAAGCCAACGTGGAGGTTACCCGACGCCGCGCCCCAGGTTAGGTTAGGTTAGGTTAGGTTAGGTTTTTTTTTTTTTTTTTTTTTTTTTTTTTTTTTTTTTTTTTTTTTTTTACGTGGTGGAATGCATTTACGCACTTCGCTCACCCCCCGCGGGGGCAGAGGGTTCGCTTCGTGTGGGACTCCTGACCTCGAAGAGAGGCCAGACTACCCACTAAACCACCACGGTGTTCCTCCTTCACCTAAACCGAGCCGCGGGATAGTTTGCTCACCGCGACTCGGCTAGGGACGCCCTTTTTATCGGGCTCACCTCAGTCGAGGCCCCACCATCCGGGCCACCGTGCCCAGATGATGGGGCCTGTCCTCCTCATGAATGCACCCCAGGAACACAGAGGGGCGCATTCCGCCACATTAGCGTGGGGCAGCAGGTCCCCCGATCCACCGCCCGTGGCCACTCTCATTCGGGGACGCGGGCGAATTGTGCTCGCCGGCGCCCCCTCGCCGCGGGTCTGCGGGGCGGGAGAGTGAGCCCAGCTCGCTCCCGCTCCCGCAGAGCCTCTCTCTTAGCCGCCATCACCTCGTCAGCGAACGAGGCAACGGCAGCCCAACACTCTCCGCTGCCAGCCATAGCTGGAACTACGGCCGACAGCGAGAGGTCCGCACCAATGGTGCTTATGAGGGCCGTCCTTTGTCCGTCCCACGCTTCACACACAGCCAGGGTGTGGTAGGCCGTGTCCGGGTCTCCGCTGGTGCAGTTTCGGCACTGGGGCTCCGACTCTATCCCCACCACTTCCCACAGGTACTTGGCAAAACAGCCATGGCCCGTGAGAAGTTGGGTGAGGTGGTATGTCGGGGCCCCATGACCCCTCTCTACCCACTGACGCAGGACGGGCCTGACGGCCCCCACAAGCAGCGATCCGCTGCGCGTCGCCCGCAGTCTTTCGGCCCACTTCCGGAAGAGATCATCGCGAGCCGATTGTCTCCAGCGATCGATCTCCTCCGGAGGCGGCCGACCCCCGATAGCACGCCGCATCAGGGCGCCCTCGTCGTACACCCTCTTGAGGACGCCGGCCTCGAGATCCCAGGGGATACTCCCCGCAATCAGACACGCCGCCTCGTAAGAGACGGTGTGGTACGCCCGTGCAGCCCTCTGCGCTATGGCGCGCTGCGGTCGTCGCAGCAGCGCGATATTCGCCGGGCAGAGGGCCTCCGCCCATATGGGCGCTCCGTAGAGCGCCTTGGAGCGCACCACTCCGTCATAGAGACGGCGGCATGCAGACCCTGGGCCTCCGCTGTTGGGCAGCAACCGCGAGAGCATTCCGGCAAATGCCAGCAACTTCGGTGCCAGCTGCCGGAAATGCTCCGCGAACCGCCACCGACTGTCGAGAACGAGCCCGAGGTATTTCAGGCTGGTCCCGACAGCGATGGGGATGCCGCCCACCATGATTGTCCTATCTCGAGGCGGCGTCTGCCGGGGCCCGTGGAAGAAGAGGGCCTCGGACTTTTCGAGGGCGACTTTTAGGCCGAGCGCCTCGATGCGACGCACTACGTGGGCTACACCTGCCGTGGCAAGGACGGCGGCGTCCCGAAAAGTGGGGGCCCGCGCGGTGACTAGGGTATCGTCGGCGTAACAAAGTACACCGACCCCCCGAAGATTAGCACCGCGCAGGACCCAATCATAACCTATGTTCCACAGGAGCGGCCCGAGGACCGACCCCTGTGGAACGCCACAAGACATGCCCCTGCGGACCACCCCGTCTTGGGCCGGGTAAATGATGACCCGGTCCACGAAGTAGTCCGCAAGGACGCGCCTGAGGTACCACGGGACATTGTGGTACCTCAACGCCTCCGCAATGGTTCCCCAGGGGAGGGTGTTGAAGGCGTTCGCTATATCCAACGATACAGCCAACAGCACCTCACCCCCGGAGACCGCTTCATTGACGCTGTCCCGCAGTCGGGATATCGCGTCGAGGGTCGACCTCCCACGACGGAAGCCGAACTGGCCATCGCTCAGATTGGGCCCCGCCCCCTCCAGGTGGCCGACGAGACGCGCAGCGAGCACCCGCTCAAAAAGCTTGCACATCTCGTCGAGCAACACGATGGGGCGGTAGGCCGACGGCGATTCGGCTGGGCGCCCGTGCTTTTTGAGCAGCACGAGCTTGCCGGTTTTCCATCGTCGAGGGACTCTCCCCGACACCAGACACTCCGACATGAGGGACAGCGTCTCCTCCTCTAGTGCCGGCATGACGGTGACGATAACCTTCCCAGGGACGCCGTCCGGGCCCGGGGCGCGATTCCTGGACCGGAGTGCCAGTATCGCAGCCCCTAACTCGGCCTCGGACACGGGAGGTATCGCCCCTTCGTCTGCCGGCACCTGGCTTGGTGCTGCCATCCGCGGCGGGGCCCACTCTTCCCTGGCAGGGAAGAGGGAGCTGACCACTCGGTCCAGAAGACTCGGCTCGAGAGTTCTGGTGAGGGGAGGCGCCCAAGGCTGGAGTTTCTGACTCACAATCTTGTACGGGCGCCCCCACGGATCTCGGTCGAGGCTCTCGAGCCACTCCTTCCAGGCCTCGTCCTTGGCGGCTTTGATCGCCGAGCTGAGGGCCCGACGAGCGGAAAGGTACGCGGCGTGCAATTCTTCTTCGCGGGCGAGATCTCTAACGGCCCGCCTTCGGCTGCGGGTGTACTGCCTCTGGGCCGCGTGACTCGCGGCACGCAGCTCGGCCAGGTGGGGACGCCACCAGTACACCTGCCTCCGAGGCGGGATAGGTCTCGCCCTCTGCATCGCCGCGTCGCAGACGCGAGTCAGTGCTCCAGCGAGCCACTCGCATCTCGCGTCCACGTCCTGACCGCTGTCGACAGCAGCCCATCGCTCGACGATAGCCGCCTCTCGGGCCAGCTCCCGGTCCAGCGTTCCGAGCCGCCACCGCGGACCTTCCCCTGCCACGGGGCGGTCCAGTGCCACACGAGGCGTCGCCGCGGGGGCAGAGACAATGTCGAACCGGATGTACCGGTGGTCAGACGAAGTCTCCACCACCTCGACGACCCGCCAGTTGTGTATGCGACGGGCCAGGCCAGAACTCGCGAAAGAAAGGTCGACTACCGACCCGGCCCGGGCCCGCACAAACGTGTGGACCGCCCCTCGATTCAGCAGCACCAAGCCTTGGGACACCGCCCACTCCTCCACCATCTCCCCCCGGGCATCGGTCGCCGGGGATCCCCACGCCCGTGAGTGAGCGTTGAAATCCCCGGCCACCACAGCCGGGGTGGGGTGCACTTCCGCCAGCAGAGCCCCGACCTCCGTGAGCAACTGCTCGAACTCGGCGAGGCTTCTGCTGGGGGGACAGTACACCCCAATTACCGCAGCGCCACCCAGCGCGACGAGTACGCACCCTCGGCCCTTCCGCACTCTGTCGAAAGGAGGGGCCGTTCGCTGAGCGACGATAGCCACCGAGCCGCCGCGGTCGCCGGCCCAGTTAGGGCTGTTGCGAACGCAATACGGCTCGGCGACTACTGCCATTGTCGTCTGCCACTGCGCCATGGATTGGGCCAGAAGATCCTGGGCCGTGGCGCAGTGGTTGACGTTGGCCTGCAGTATGGAGATGGTTTGGGCCATTAGGTTTGGGCAGTGTCCATCTCCTCCTCCCTATTCGGCAGCAGGGTGGGCGAGGGCGTGGGTTTCGCCCCACCTGCTGCTCTCCTTTTAGCCCCCCTGCTTCGGGAGGCCGCCTTGCATTGCGCCGACCCAAGCCGGTGGCCGGACGCCGCACCCTCCGCCGAACAGATGAGGCACCTCGGCTCCGCGGAGCAGGTGGCCGCCTTGTGGCCTTCCTGCCCGCAACGGAAGCAGAGCGCACTGCGGTCAATGGCCGCAGTGCACTTGGCCCCGACGTGCCCCGGCTCGAGGCAGCGGAAGCACCGCGCCGGCCTCGGCTCCAGGATGGTCAGTCTGACCACTGACCACCCGACGACGATGCGGCGGCCATCCGTCAGCTTTTTTGCGACCGCAACCGGGCATCGGAGCCAGGCAGTGCCCTGTCGGTCAGGTGGGCGCTGTATATCGCCTACCTTGATGTGGTCGGCAGCACAGCCCCCCTCCGCCGCCAGCAGCGCCGCCACCGACTCTTTCGAGGCCGAGTCGCCCAGCCCAGAGATGCGCATCTCCACGCATCTCTCCGGCCTAGCGACGCGGACCTCTTCTATCGCCTCCCTGAGTTTGGCAGCGAGCTGGTCCGCCTTCCGGGATCTGTCGGCGCCAGCCACCTCCAGGATCCGGCCTCCGGTTACGGCGTTGCGTAGTCGGAGGCCGTCGATGCCCAAACCCTTGAGGTCTATTGACCTCTCGGCTTTGGACATCACCTGCGCGTAGGTGATGCCCCGCTCTGCGGCACCCGGCTGCAGCGTGATTGTAATAGCTGCCGTTTGCGGGGTGCGCAATTTGCGGGGCCTCTTTTTCCTCCGCTTGGAGGCTGGCGCTACCGGAGTTGCAGCGGTTGGGGCAGCCGACCCGGCAGGGGGCGCTTTAGGCTTCTTTGGCCTAGCCGCCACCTCGCTCCATGTCCCGCTTTGCGGGAGCGGGGCGGGAGCCAACGTCGAAGTCGAAGTCGCCGGGGGTTTCCGGGCAGCCTCCGCCTCCTTCGCCGCGGCCGTCTTCTTCCCTGCCTTCTTCTTCTTCTTCCTCTCCTCCTTCCCCCCCGGCGGCCCGGTAAGGCTCGGCCCTGCCTCCACCTGCCCGCCTGGCATTGGAGGAGAGAGGGGAGGGGGGAGAGGATCTGGGGGAGACGCCTCAGGCTCGGGCTCAAGTGCGCCGGTGGACCGCGCCGCGTTCCTCGCGTCCGCCTGCAGCGGCGGACGGATGCGGGTCTCCGGCAGCAGGCGGTCAGCGATCCCCGCGAGCCGGGCGTCGACCAGGAAGCCGATCTCTTCCCGGCTCATCGGGGGCGGCGCAGCCTCCGCCTGCTGCTTCATGGCCCGCATTTCGGCCCGCACCGCCGCAAGCTCGGCCTGGAGCTTGGCCACCTCCTCCGATTCCGTGCGGGACATCAGAACGCGCATGTTCTCCATGATGGAGCCACACGCGTCCTTGAGGTCCCGCACGAATTGGCCCTTCAAGTTGGAGCTCTTGACGGCGATGGTTTGGATCACCTTCACCGCCGCCTCTATTGAGCCCGAGATCTCCTCCGCACTGAGGGACTGGGTGTCCGAGGATACCAGTCCCGCTTGGGGCTGCAGACTGGGCTGCGGCTGCGGGCCAGGGGTCTCTCTGAGATAGAGAGCCCTCCGCCGCTGCAGCCGCAGCTCATCTGCGAGCTCCTCTTCTGCTCGGAGCTCGAGCTCACGCTCCTTAGCCGCGTTGAGCTCCGCCTTGGCTTTGGCCAGACCGACGTAATCCCCCGTTTTCGGGGGACGGCCACGGTTCCTTTTAGGCCCCCGCCCATCCACCGAATCGCTGTCGCTTTGCGCTGGCGATTCCAACGAATTGGTGCGCTTACGCCAGAGTCTTCCCCTTGGTGGGGAAGACGAGCGCGCAACTCCAGGCAAGCTGGCAGCAGTCATTCGCTCCAGCTCCACCACTGGCACCATTCCACTGACAGAGACGGAAGACCTTGCGGTCTCCGTCCCCATCTCCGTCTCCATTTCCTCCGCCAAAACTGGCACATCATCGAGTTTGTTTTTTGGGTTTATATTTGAGCAATCCATACAATTCCCACGAGTGTGGGGGAAATAAAAAGTCCGTCCGGGCGGTGCCCCCTGCACCCGGATAAGCCTATATACTGTGGAGGTCGGCCGGTATCCACAGGTTTTTACGACTTCGCTGTCGGGTGTTATAGACTGTCCTTGTCATGGGCCGGCCAATTAAGGCAAGCCCTCCGGCCAACAGGTTCTCAGCATACCCTCCTGGAGCCACCAGTCAGGTCACAGTTGAGCCCCTGTTGGTTACGGAACGCGAGAGGGTGGCTAGGCCTCTCCCACCGACGGTGGCACTAGTGCCTGTCAGCCCCTGAGTAATCAGTGGGCCGACCCGTCCCTCGATCCAGCATCTCTCCCCTGTCCCCTCTGAAAACAGAGGGGTACTGGGAGCGATGGCGAGCCCTGAAAAGGGCTACGCGGATCCCACGACCCCCTCGTGCAATGGGGTCAGTTGTCGGGTTATTGGTCAGACGGCCAGCATACAGAGCTCCTGAGAGTCAGAGTATCCTGACCGCCTGTCCAGGGCGCACCAGCCTCCACGCTTCCGCTCCCCAGGACCGGAGTCCAAAGGGGGAAGAAACGCGTAAGCCAACGTGGAGGTTACCCGACGCCGCGCCCCAGGTTAGGTTAGGTTAGGTTGGGTTGGCACCATCCGCCCCGGTCCGGGAGGCCTTAGCGCCGTGTGGGTGAGTTGTCCCGTGGCGTCGGCCAAAATTTTGGGCGACGCCGGCAAGATCCTCGTCGGTTTTGTAAACGCCAGAGTTACAGTTCTGGCGGCAAGACCGATGAGGTGTTACAAATGCCTTGCAGCGGGACACACTCGCTCCAAATGCGACGGTTGTTTCGACTGCAGCGGATTATGTTTCCGCTGCGGTCGACCGGGGCATAAGGCGGCAGACTGTTCTGCCGCCCCTTACTGCCCTATCTGTGCGGCGGGCAATAAGCCCGCCAATCACCAGATGGGGCGGGGGGGCTGCAAGCCTTCCCGCGCTTCTCAGCAGACGTCAGGGGCTAGCCAATCGACCCAGGCTGCCTCTGATGTCATTCGTGCGTCAGCATCGTCGCCCATGGAGGAGGTTGTAGAGACGATCCCTTAATGGACCACGTCTCCAACCTCCTTGTCCAGACGAACCTGAACCACTGTGCCGCGGCGCAGGATCTCTTCCTGCAAACCATGGCGCAGTGGTCGATCGGGGTTGCCGTAGTCGCGGAGCCCTATTACGTTCCTCCCCGTCCAAATTGGATGGGTGACTGGGACGGCTCCGTGGCAGTCGTCGGTTCCGCGGCGGCTCATTCCCCGCCCTTGTCGCTTAGGGACAAGGGCTCTGGATATGTTGCCGCCGAGTGGGGGGGGGTCACCGTTTACGGTGTTTACTTCTCCCCCAACCGGAGTTTGAGCGACTTCGAGGTCTTCCTTAACAACTTGGAGACCTCGATACGGCGACTAGCGTCTGGGCACGTCCTCGTGCTGGGGGACTTCAACGCAAAGTCCATTGCGTGGGGGTCCCCCGGGACGGACGCCAAGGGCGAAGCCGTTGAGGAGTGGGCGGCTTCGGTGGGCCTCTGTTTGCTGAACAGAGGCTCCACCAACACGTGCGTGCGACAGCAAGGGGGGTCGATAGTGGACCTTTCGTTCGCTACCCCTGCTGTTGCCGCACGAGTAAGGAACTGGTGTGTCCTGGAAGAGGTTGAGACGCTCTCGGATCACCTGTATATTCGATTTGAGCTCTCCCGGTCCCAGGGCCCCAGTAGGGGTCACACGGCGCGGCATCCTTCCCGCTTTCCGCGGTGGGCTGTTGCCAAGCTGGACAGGGACCTACTAGAGGAGGCGGCCATTATTCATTCTTGGCTGTCTCCGCAGGCCCCGACCGAGGAGGTCGGTGTGGACGAGGTGGCTGGCCGTTTTCGCGATGCGATTACGCAGATCTGCGATTCGGCCATGCCCCGCGTCCAAGGTCGTCGGCCTCCACGGAAGGAGGTCTACTGGTGGTCCCAGGAGTTGGCGGACCTCCGTGCGGCTTGTACTCGTGCCCGGAGGTCCTACACCCGCAGCAGGCGACGTCACCGTGGAAACGGTGGCGGGGACCAGCTTCATGAGGAGTACCGCGAATCGCGGAAAACTCTGAAGCTGGCCATTTGCCGCGCCAAAGAGGTAAAAAGAAAGGAGATGCTGGAGAGTCTCGACCGTGACCCCTGGGGTCGCCCATACCGTGCGGTGCGTCAGAAGCTCCGCACGTCGGGCCCCCCCCTTACCGAGACTCTCCAGCCCAGCTTCCTGCAGGAAGTGGTCGAGGGCCTTTTCCCTGAGCGGGCGGAGCACACACCCCCGTCGATGGCCTATGCGGTCATAGACGACGGGGGTAGAGAGGAGGATGTGCCGCCCGTTAGGGAATCGGAGGTTGGGGCGGCTGTTCTGCGGATTCGTTCCAAGAACACCGCCCCCGGGCCGGACGGGGTTCCCGCCCGAGTGATGGCCCGAGCCCTCGACCATATGTCGGACCGCCTCAGGGAGGTGTTGGACGCTAGCCTGGCGTCCGGACGCTTCCCTGAGTGCTGGAAATGCGGGAAGCTGGTCCTGTTGAGGAAGCCGGGACGGCCTGCCGATTCGGTCGCGGCCTATAGGCCCATCGTGTTGCTGGACGAGGCGGGTAAACTTTTTGAGAGGATACTCTCTGCCCGCATCGTCCGGCACCTTTGTGAGGTGGGGCCCGACCTGTCGGACGCCCAATTCGGATTCCGAGAGGGGCGTTCGACGGTCGATGCCGTGATGCGCCTTAGGGCCGTGACCGAAGAGGCGGTGAGCTGTGGCGGCGTGGTGTTGGCGGTGTCTTTGGACATCGCCAACGCCTTCAATAGTCTGCCATTTAGCTGCATCAGGGAAGCACTCCACTACCACGGGGTGCCAGAGTACCTGAGGCGGCTAGTGGCAGACTATCTAGAGGAGCGTACCGTCGTGTACGAGGACCGAGAGGGCGTCTTGAGACGGCGACCCATGTCGTGCGGCGTTCCGCAGGGGTCTGTCCTTGGACCACTCCTGTGGAACGTGGGGTACGACTGGGTCCTTCGAAGTCGTCTGCCCCCCGGGCTGGGCGTAATTTGTTACGCCGATGACACGTTGGTCACAGCCCGGGCGGCGAACTTCCAAGAGGCGGCGTGCCTGGCCACCAGGGGTGTTTCTCTGGTGGTCGGGCGCATCGAGGCGCTGGGCTTACGGGTGGCCCTGGACAAGACGGAGGCCCTATTGTTCCATGGGCCCCGTCGTGGTCCACCCGCCGGCGCCTCCATAGAGGTCAACTCGGTCCTCGTACCGGTTCGGGCCCAGATGAGGTATCTGGGCCTGATCCTCGACGGTAGGTGGCTCTTCGACGAGCACTTCCGACAGCTTGGTCCCAGGCTGGTCGACGCTGCCTCCGCCCTTGGGCGACTTTTGCCCAATTTGGGTGGAGCCAGCGTCGCAACGAGACTCCTGTACACGGGGGTTGTCCGGTCGATGGCGCTGTATGGCGCACCGGTGTGGGTGGCGGCTCTGACTGCCCTAAACAAGGCTCGCCTCTGGCGGCCTCAGAGGGTATTGGCAGTCAGAGCCATACGCGGATACCGCACGGTGTCGACCGAGGCGGCGTGCGCCTTGGCCGGAACACCCCCGTGGGATTTGGAGGCGGAAGTGCTCGCCGAAGTTTATCGACGGGTGGCTGGATATCGGGCGGAAAGTGGCTTTCGCCCTCCGCCCGAAAAGGTACGCGAATGGCGTGAAGCCGCTCGTCGAGCCACTATGGACAGATGGTCTTTCCGGCTGGAGACTCCACGCGCTGGCTTTGCCGCCGTGGAGGCCCTCCAGCCGGTCATCCTCGAGTGGGCAGGGCGGCAGCACGGGACCCTTTCCTTCCGACTGACGCAGGTCCTTTCCGGGCACGGTTGCTTCGGGAAGTACCTGCACTCGGTCGCTAGGAGGGAATTGAGTCCCGCCTGCCACCACTGCGACTGCAGTGAGGACTCTGCCCAGCACACGCTGGCGGTTTGCCCCGCTTGGGCGCCGCAGCGTCGGGCCCTCTCTGCAGTCATCGGAGGAGATCTCTCGCTACCGGCCGTCATACGCTCCATGGCCGGTAGCGATAGCAGTTTTACCGCGGTCGCAACCTTCTGCGAAGATGTAATCTCGCAGAAGGAGGTGGCGGAGAAGGCCCGGGAGGACGATGCCCACTCGGACCCTATCCGCCGCCGGCGAACCGGGCGGCGGAGGCGCGCCTATCAGCGCCTCATGCCGCCCTGAGTGTGGCCGCGGATGGTCGGGACGGGCTTTCCCCTCCATCCGCTCTAGTGGCCACCCGCGATGGGGCGACGTACGCGTGTGCCGTACGTCGCCAAATTGAGAGTCTACCAGCAGACGGTGCCCGCTTCTGTGCGGGCAGGCGCTGGGAGGGGTCCGGATGTGTTAATAACTGCAGTTCCCGGACTCCTCCCTTCACAGGCGCAGAGTGGCACACCGTGTGGTTTTAGTCGGTTCGAGTCCGACACACCGCCCCGCCGCAAGCCCCGGCGCGGGTGACGGTCCGAGGGGATTTCCACACGTAAAAAAAAAAAAAAAAAAAAAAAAAAAAAAAAAAAAAAAAAAAAGGTTAGGTTAGGTTAGGTTAGGTTAGGTTCCCCCCAATGTTAGTCGCGGAGCCCTACTACGTTCCTCCCCGTCCAAACTGGATGGGTGACCGGGACGGCTCCGTGGCAGTCGTCAGCTCCACGGCGGCTCATTCCCCGCCCTTGTCGCTAAGAGACAAGGGTACTGGATATGTTGCCGCCGATTGGGGGGGGGTCACCGTTTACGGTGTATACTTCTCCCCCAACCGGAGTCTGAGTGACTTCGAGGTCTTCCTCAACACCTTGGAGACCTCGATACGGCGACTAGCGTCTGGGCACGTCCTCGTGCTGGGGGACTTCAACGCAAAGTCCATTGCGTGGGGGTCCCCCGGGACGGACGCCAAGGGCGAAGCCGTAGTGGAGTGGGCGGCTTCGGTGGGCCTCTGTTTGCTGAACAGAGGCTCCACCAACACGTGCGTGCGACAGCAGGGCGGGTCGATAGTGGACCTTTCGTTCGCTACCCCTGTTGTTGCCGCACGAGTAAGGAACTGGTGTGTCCTGGAAGAGGTCGAGACGCTCTCGGATCATTTGTATATCCGATTTGAGCTCTCCCGGTCCCAGGGCCCCAGTAGGGGTCACACGGCGCGGCATCCATCCCGTTTTCCGCGGTGGGCTGTTGCCAAGCTCGACAGGGACCTGCTGGAGGAGGCAGCCATTATTCATTCTTGGCTGTCTCCGCAGGCCTCGGCCGAGGAGGTCGACGTGGACGCTGGGGCTGGCCGTTTTCGCAATGCGATTACGCAGATTTGCGATACGGCCATGCCCCGCATCCGGAGTCGTCGGCCTCCACGGAAGGAGGTCTACTGGTGGTCCCAGGAGTTGGCGGACCTCCGTGCGGCCTGTACCCGTGCCCGGAGGTCCTACACCCGCAGCCGGCGACGTCACCGCGGAAACGGTGAGGATGACCAGCTTCATGAGGAGTACCGCGAAGCGCGGAAAACTCTGAAGCTGGCCATTTGCCGCGCCAAGGACGCGAAGAGAAAGGAGATGCTGGAGAGTCTCGATCGTGACCCCTGGGGTCGCCCGTATCGTGCGGTGCGTCAAAAGCTCCGCACGCCGGGCCCCCCCCTTACCGAGACTCTCCAGCCCAGCTTCCTGCAGGAAGTGGTCGAGGGCCTTTTCCCTCAGCGGGCAGAGCACACACCCCCGTCGATGGCCTACTCGGTCAGAGACGACGGGGGTAGAGAGGAGGATGCTCCACCCGTGAGGGAATCGGAGGTAGGGGCGGCTGTTCTGCGGATTCGTTCCAAGAACACCGCCCCCGGGCCGGACGGGGTACCAGCCCGAGTGATGGCCCGAGCCCTCGACCATATGTCGGACCGCCTCAGGGAAGTGTTGGATGCTAGTCTAGCGTCCGGACACTTCCCTGAGTGCTGGAAATGCGGGAAGCTGGTCCTGCTGAAGAAGCCGGGACGGCCTGCCGATTCGGTCGCGGCCTATAGGCCCATCGTGTTGCTGGACGAGGCGGGCAAGTTGTTCGAAAGGATAATCTCTGCCCGCATCGTCCGGCACCTCAGTGAGGTGGGGCCCGACCTGTCGGACGCCCAGTTCGGATTCCGAGAGGGGCGTTCGACGGTCGATGCCGTGATGCGCCTTAGGGCCGTGACCGAAGAGGCAGTGTGCTGTGGCGGCGTGCTGTTGGCGGTGTCGTTAGACATCGCCAACGCATTCAATAGTCTGCCATTCAGCTGCATCGGGGAAGCACTCCAGTATCACGGGGTGCCAGAGTACCTGAGGCGGCTAGTGGCAGACTATTTGGAGGAGCGTACCGTCGTGTACGAGGACCGAGAGGGCGTCTTGAGACGGCGACCCATGTCGTGCGGCGTTCCACAGGGGTCTGTCCTTGGACCACTCTTGTGGAACGTGGGATACGACTGGGTCCTACGAGGTCGTCTCCCCCCCGGGCTGGGCGTAATTTGTTACGCCGATGACACATTGGTCACAGCTCGGGGGGCGAACTTCCAAGAGGCGGCGCGCCTGGCCACTAGGGGTGTTTCTTTGGTGGTCGGGCGCATCGAGGCGCTGGGCCTACGGGTGGCCCTGGACAAGACGGAGGCCCTGTTGTTTCATAGGCCCCGTCGTGGTCCGCCCCCCGGCGCCTCCATAGAGGTCAACTCGGTCCTCGTACCGGTTCGGGCCCAGATGAAATATCTGGGTCTGATCCTCGACGGTAGGTGGCTCTTCGACGAGCACTTCCGACAGCTTGCTCCCAAGCTGGTCGACGCTGCCTCCGCCCTTGGGCGACTTTTGCCTAATTTGGGTGGAGCCAGCGTCGCAACGAGACAGCTGTACACGGGGGTTGTCCGGTCGATGGCGCTGTACGGCGCACCGGTGTGGGTCACGGCTCTGACCGCCCAGAACAAGGCTCGCCTCTGGCGGCCTCAGAGGGTACTGGCGGTCAGAGCGATACGAGGTTACCGCACGGTGTCGACCGAGGCAGCGTGCGCATTGGCCGGGACACCCCCGTGGGATTTGGAGGCGGAAGTGCTCGCCGAAGTTTATCGACGGGTGGCTGAATTCCGTGTGGAGAGTGGCATTCGCCCTCCGCCGGAAGAGGTACGCGAGTGGCGTGAAGCCGCCCGTCGAGCCACGATGGCTCGTTGGTCTTTCCGACTGGAGACTCCACGCGCTGGCTTTGCCGCCGTGGAGGCTCTCCAGCCGGTCATCCTCGAGTGGGCAGGGCGGCAGCACGGGACCCTTTCCTTCCGACTGACGCAGGTACTTTCCGGGCACGGTTGCTTCGGGAAGTACCTGCACTCGGTCGCTAGGAGGGAATTGAGTCCCGCCTGCCACCACTGCGACTGCAGTGAAGACTCGGCCCAGCATACGCTGGCGATCTGCCCCGCATGGGCGTCGCAGCGCCGGGCCCTCACTGCAGTCATCGGAGGAGATCTCTCGCTACCGGCCGTCATACGCTCCATGGCCGGTAGCGACAGCAGTTTTACCGCGGTCGCAACCTTCTGCGAAGATGTCATCTCGCAGAAGGAGGTGGCGGAGAAGGCCCGGGAGGACGACCTCCACTCGGACCCAATCCGCCGCCGGCGAACCGGGCAGCGGAGGCGCGCTCACCTGCGCCTCATGCCGCCCTGAGTGTGGCCGCGGATGGTCGGGACGGGCTTTCCCTTCCATCCGCTCTAGTGGCCGCCCGCGAGGAGGCGACGTTACGTGTGTGCCGTACGTCGCCTAAATGGAGAGGCTTTGGAGAGGGTGCCCGCTTCTGTGCGGGCAAGCGCTGGGAGGGGTCTGGACGGCGTAATAACAGCAGTTCCCGGACTCCTCCCTTTACAGGCGCAGAGTGGCACACCGTGTGGTTTTAGTCGGTTCGAGTCCGACACACCGCCCCGCCGCAAGCCCCGGCGTGGGCGACGGTCCGAGGGGATTTCCACACGTAAAAAAAAAAAAAAAAAAAAAAAAAAAAAAAAAAAAAAAAAAAAAAAAAGGTTCCCCCCAATGTATCCCTACGTTGTCGTCGTGGTGGGGCTTGCGTGGGTCGATGATCTCTGGGGCTATGCCGGTAGAGCCACTCATGCCGGATGGGTCCAGAGGGAGACCCCAGACTAAATGGGATACCCGACGGAGTCTGATTGCAGACTGCCGCGGAGGGCACTCCAAGCGTCCCTCTGATCTAGCAGAGGGCGTATTGGAGTGCCAGTAGGTTCGAGAGGAACCTTGAGGCGGGTCAGCCCACTGTTAAATCAGGGGCTGACAACCGTCGGTGGGACAGGGCTAGCCACCCTGTCGCGTTCCGTAACCAACAGGGGCTCGGCAACGACCTGACTGGTGGCTCCACGAGGGTATGCTGAGAACCTGTTGGCCGGAGGGCTTGCCTTAATTGGCCGGCCCATGACAAGGATAGTCTATAACACCCGACAGCCAAGTCGTTAAAACCTGTGGATACCGGCCGACCTCCACAGTATTTAGGCTTATCCGGGTGCAGGGGGCACCGCCCGGATGGACCCACCTTTCCCCCATACTCGTGGGAATCACATGGATATTGTTAAATTTTCTAAAACTAATACTTCGATCGAAACCAAAAACACCAAGACCAATGGCAAGCACACCGGACAAGATAGTGAGAGGGAGAGGAAAGGAAAGGGAAGGAGGAACGCCAAGGGGCAGTTCCGGAGGGCAGACGACTCCTCTACCGAGGAGGAGTCTGCGTCCGGAACGCCTACATCGGCGGGGCTCCCAGTAGTCAGTCGGACTGCTGGGAGCCGAAGAACATCGGAGCGTACGCGTTCCAGGTCCACCCACTCGTCGGATGGCGCGGGTGGCTCCAATGCTGAGTCTATGGACCTGGACCCGAGCGAAAGCCGTAAACGCGTACGCTCCAACAACGATGGGGGCAGTGACACCCAGGAGATGTTGCCGCCCAAAATGGCGACTAGCCAAAGGGGGAGGTCTCGAACCCCAGTCTCGAGCGCGTCGGGTTCCGCCTTTAGTAAGGCGGAATCATACAGGCGAGTCAGGACAGACGGCGAGACTCAGGCGGAGGAGGAGATCTCTGGTCTCCTGCTGCAGATCGGGGAACCGGTGGATGGGGACTCAGTGCCCCAAACACCGGCCTCTCTGCAGGAGAGGGCGCAGGCGGCGGTGGCCATCATTAACAAGGTGGCCACAAAGTCGGTAAACCTTAAGGGCTCCTTTGTAAGGGCCCTGAAGGACTCCTCCTCCACGCTGGGGGGAGTCGTCCAGTCCCTGATAGGGGACGTGGCTCGACTCCAGGCGGCCAACGACCGCTTGACGGGGCAGGTGGCTGAGCTGAGCGCTCAGTTTGCCCAATTTCGGGCGGAGCGTCCTGAGCGCGAGGCCTCGGCCCCGGCCCTGTCTGCGTCGCGGCCGGCCCCGTCAGCGTCGCGGCCGGCTCCGGCTGCGTCACGGCCAGCCCCGTCTACGCCACGGCCAGCCCAGTCTGCGTCGCAGCCGGCCCCCACTGTCCCTGGGGTATCGGAGGACCTCGTCCAACAGATCCTCATCGCAGTGGGGAATCTGGTGGACGGGCGTCTGGCCGGTCTCGAGGCGAGGCTGCCTCCGGCCCCTGTCGTTCGGCCGCCGCTTGGAGCCCAGCGAAAGACGGTCGCTTCGGCGCCGACCCCGCTTCCTGTGGTGGGGGGTCGAGTGACCTACGCCGCCGCGGCGACGTCAAAGCCTGCTCCTGCGGCTGCCCACAAGCGACAGGAGGCTAAGGCCAAGACGGCTGCCCCGAAGCCGGGGCCTAATACCAAGACGACGGCAAGAGCTGGAGCGGAGTTCCCTCCGCTCCCCACTCCAACGCCGGTTCCTGGCCCTTCAACAGCTGCCCCCTCCAATGAGGCTTGGCAGGAAGTTGGGGGGTCCAAGAAGTCCCGAAGGCGGGCTAGGAAGGCTGCTGAAAAGGCAGCCCCTACCCCGCAGTCGCCACCGGTGGCAAGTGCCACCGCGAAGAAGCCGCGGAAACTGCAGCCGCCGAAAACCGCGGCGGTAGTGGTGACCGTGTCGCCGGAGGCTGCTGAAGGCGGGCTATCCTACGCGGCCCTCTTTAAGAGGGCTCGGGCTAGTCTCGCCTCATTCGGGACGACCGGTGTCAGGTTGCGCCTCGCCCAGACGGGAGCTCGAGTCCTCGAGTTCCCCGGGGCTGAAGGCGCAAAGTCGGCAGACGCGTTTGCCGAAAAGTTGCGGGATATGTTTGCGGAAACGGATGGTGTAAGGATCGCCAGGCCAACGAAGTGCGCGGAGTTGCGCATCTCGGGCCTGGACGATTCCGTCACGGCCGAGGATGTCCGCGCTGCAGTGCAGGAGAAGACGAGCTGCAGCGCTGACAACATTAAGGTCGGCACCATCCGCCCCGGTCCAGGGGGCCTTGGTGCGGTGTGGCTCAGCTGCCCAGTAGCGGCAGCCAAAGTGCTGGGTGATGCTGGCAGGCTCCTCGTCGGCTTCGTGAGCGCCAGGATAACGGTCCTGGCGGCGAGGCCGATGAGGTGTTTTAAATGCCTGTCGGCGGGACACACACGCGCCAAGTGCGCCAACTGTTTTGACTGCAGCGGTCTTTGTTTCCGCTGCGGTCAACCGGGGCACAAGGCGGCAGAATGTTCTGCTGCCCCTCACTGCCCCATATGTGCGGCGGGTAATAAGCCCGCTAATCACCAGATGGGGCAGGGAGGCTGCAAGCATTCCCGTGCTTCTCGGCAAGCGTCGGGGGTTAGCCAGTCGACCCAGGCTACCTCCGACGTCGCTCGTGCGTCGACGCCGACGCCCATGGAGGAGGCTGTAGAGACGATCCATTAATGGATCAAGTCTCCAGCCTCCTGGTCCAGACGAACCTGAACCACTGTGCCGCGGCGCAGGATTTATTCCTGCAAACCATGGCGCAGTGGTCGATAGGTGTTGCCGTAGTCGCGGAGCCCTATTACGTTCCTCCCCGTCCAAACTGGATGGGTGACCGGGACGGCTCCGTGGCAGTCGTCAGCTCAACGGCGGCTCATTCCCCGCCCTTGTCGCTAAGAGACAAGGGTACTGGATATGTTGCCGCCGATTGGGGGGGGGTCACCGTTTACGGTGTATACTTCTCCCCCAACCGGAGTCTGAGTGACTTCGAGGTCTTCCTCAACACCTTGGAGACCTCGATACGGCGACTAGCGTCTGGGCACGTCCTCGTGCTGGGGGACTTCAACGCAAAGTCCATTGCGTGGGGGTCCCCCGGGACGGACGCCAAGGGCGAAGCCGTAGTGGAGTGGGCGGCTTCGGTGGGCCTCTGTTTGCTGAACAGAGGCTCCACCAACACGTGCGTGCGACAGCAGGGCGGGTCGATAGTGGACCTTTCGTTCGCTACCCCTGCTGTTGCCGCACGAGTAAGGAACTGGTGTGTCCTGGAAGAGGTCGAGACGCTCTCGGATCATTTGTATATCCGATTCGAGCTCTCCCGGTCCCAGGGCCCCAGTAGGGGTCACACGGCGCGGCAATTATCCCGCTTTCCGCGGTGGGCTGTCGCCAAGCTCGATAGGGACCTGCTGGAGGAGGCAGCCATTATTCATTCTTGGCTGTCTCCGCAGGCCTCGTCCGAGGAGGTCGTCGTGGACGTGGGGGCTGGCCGTTTTCGCGATGCGATTACGCAGATTTGCGATACGGCCATGCCCCGCATCCGGAGTCGTCGGCCTCCACGGAAGGGGGTCTACTGGTGGTCCCAGGAGTTGGCGGACCTCCGTGCGGCTTGTACCCGTGCCCGGAGGTCCTACACCCGCAGCCGGCGACGTCACCGCGGAAACGGTGAGGACCGGCTTCATGAGGAGTACCGCGAAGCGCGGAAAACTCTGAAGCTGGCCATTTGCCGCGCCAAAGACGCTAAGAGAAAGGAGATGCTGGAGAGTCTCGATCGTGACCCCTGGGGTCGCCCGTATCGTGCGGTGCGTCAAAAGCTCCGCACGCCGGGCCCCCCCCTTACCGAGACTCTCCAGCCCAGCTTCCTGCAGGAAGTGGTCGAGGGCCTTTTCCCTCAGAGGGCAGAGCACACACCCCCGTCGATGGCCTACTCGGTCAGAGACGACGGGGGTAGAGAGGATGATGCTCCACCCGTGAGGGAATCGGAGGTAGGGGCGGCTGTTCTTCGAATTCGTTCAAAGAACACCGCCCCCGGGCCGGACGGGGTTCCAGCCCGAGTGATGGCCCGAGCCCTCGACCATATGTCGGACCGCCTCAGGGGAGTGTTGGACGCTAGCCTGGCGTCCGGACACTTCCCTGAGTGCTGGAAATGCGGGAAGCTGGTCCTGCTGATGAAGCCGGGACGGCCTGCCGATTCGGTCGCGGCCTATAGGCCCATCGTGTTGCTGGACGAGGCGGGCAAGTTGTTCGAAAGGATAATCTCTGCCCGCATCGTCCGGCACCTCTGCGAGGTGGGGCCCGACCTGTCGGATGCCCAGTTCGGATTCCGAGAGGGGCGTTCGACGGTTGATGCCGTGATGCGCCTTAGGGCCGTGACCGAAGAGGCAGTGTGCTGTGGCGGCGTGCTGTTGGCGGTGTCGTTAGACATCGCCAACGCATTCAATAGTCTGCCATTCAGCTGCATCGGGGAAGCACTCCAGTATCACGGGGTGCCAGAGTACCTGAGGCGGCTAGTGGCAGACTATTTGGAGGAGCGTACCGTCGTGTACGAGGACCGAGAGGGCGTCTTGAGACGGCGACCCATGTCGTGCGGCGTTCCACAGGGGTCTGTCCTTGGACCACTCCTGTGGAACGTGGGATACGACTGGGTCCTACGAGGTCGTCTCCCCCCCGGGCTGGGCGTAATTTGTTACGCCGATGACACATTGGTCACAGCTCGGGGGGCGAACTTCCAAGAGGCGGCGCGCCTGGCCACCAGGGGTGTTTCTCTGGTGGTCGGGCGCATCGAGGCGCTGGGCCTACGGGTGGCCCTGGACAAGACGGAGGCCCTGTTATTTCATGGGCCCCGTCGTGGTCCGCCCCCCGGCGCCTCCATAGAGGTCAACTCGGTCCTCGTACCGGTTCGGGCCCAGATGAAGTATCTGGGTCTGATCCTCGACGGTAGGTGGCTCTTCGACGAGCACTTCCGACAGCTTGCTCCCAAGCTGGTCGACGCTGCCTCTGCCCTTGGGCGACTTTTGCCTAATTTGGGTGGAGCCAGCGTCGCAACGAGGCAGCTGTACACGGGGGTTGTCCGGTCAATGGCGCTGTACGGCGCACCGGTGTGGGTCACGGCTCTGACCGCCCAGAACAAGGCGCGCCTCTGGCGGCCTCAGAGGGTACTGGCGGTCAGAGCGATACGTGGTTACCGCACGGTGTCGACCGAGGCAGCGTGCGCGTTGGCCGGAACACCCCCGTGGGATTTGGAGGCGGAAGTGCTCGCCGAAGTTTATCGACGGGTGGCTGAATATCGGGTGGAGAGAGGCATTCGCCCTCCGCCCGAAGAGGTACGCGAGTGGCGTGAAGCCGCCCGTCGAGCCACGATGGCTCGGTGGTCTTTCCGACTGGAGACTCCACGCGCTGGCTTTGCCGCCGTGGAGGCTCTCCAGCCGGTCATCCTCGAGTGGGCAGGGCGGCAGCACGGGACCCTTTCCTTCCGACTGACGCAGGTACTTTCCGGGCACGGTTGCTTCGGAAAGTACCTGCACTCGGTCGCTAGGAGGGAATTGAGTCCCGCCTGCCACCACTGCGACTGCAGTGAAGACTCGGCCCAGCATACGCTGGCGATCTGCCCCGCATGGGCGTCGCAGCGCCGGGCCCTCACTGCAGTCATCGGAGGAGATCTATCGCTACCGGCCGTCATTCGCTCCATGGCCGGTAGCGATAGCAGTTTTACCGCGGTCGCTACCTTCTGCGAAGAAGTCATCTCGCAGAAGGAGGCGGCGGAGAAGGCCCGGGAGGACGACCTCCACTCGGACCCAATCCGCCGCCGGCGAACCGGGCAGCGGAGGCGCGCTCACCTGCGCCTCATGCCGCCCTGAGTGTGGCCGCGGATGGTCGGGACGGGCTTTCCCTTCCATCCGCTCTAGTGGCCGCCCGCGAGGAGGCGACGTTACGTGTGTGCCGTACGTCGCCTAAAATGAGAGGATAACATCAGAGGGTGCCCGCTTCTGTGCGGGCAAGCGCTGGGAGGGGTCTGGACGGCGTAATAACAGCAGTTCCCGGACTCCTCCCTCCTCAGGCGCAGAGTGGCACACCGTGTGGTTTTAGTCGGTTCGAGTCCGACACACCGCCCCGCCGCAAGCCCCGGCGTGGGCGACGGTCCGAGGGGATTTCCACACGATAAAAAAAAAAAAAAAAAAAAAAAAAAAAAAAAGGTTAGGTTAGGTTAGGTTTTTTTTTTTTTTTTTTTTTTTTTTTTTTTTTTTTTTTTTTTTTTTTTAAATGAGGCCTGACGACCTCGCTGCTTTTCCCCGTCCATAGCAACGACAGGACCTTGTTATTCCGGTTTCTACATTTATGTCGCTCATTTATGTGAGTCTTGCACACTACGTGCCTCATGCGTCATCCTTTATTTCGTTATATTAGTTCACTGCTGAGGGGGTGTTATTTTTACATGTTTTGTTAATTCTGGATTTTATATCTTATATGCATTTCTTATTTCTTAAGTCTTGTTCTTTCTTACATCTAGTTGTTACTTCTCTATTATAACTTTATCTTCCTTATGATTTGCAATTTGTTCCAATTTTATTTGGTGTTTTAATACTTGGTTTTTATAGCTTCCCTTGGTTACAATTTATTTATCTTAATGTCTTATTTCTATTTACAATTTTGTCCAAGTTGTTATAGTGCCTATTGCTCGATATATTTACGTTCCTCTCATATATATATATAGTGCAGTTGTTGATGGAACACTCGAATAGCAATGTAATAATACACCAAGTACTCAGAACGTAAGCAATTTATTCAAATAATAACAAACCTTATATAATGAACATTGTGACTAACTATAGCGCGTTACAACTTTTTGATACAGCGACATCTATCGAGTTACTTCGAAATCACCAATTACACTTAAACATTCCGCCCACCAAGGACCTTGTCCTTCACTACCGCCCACCATGAAGTGGCCAGCCCTTGCACTACCATTAGCGGGGGAATTAACTACCCTGGTGCTCGGAAGTAACATACCTCGTGAGTTACCACAATAGACACTTACCATTTGTAGGGTTACATTAATGCGTCTATTGGGTTCGTCTACGGGTTTAAAATTACCTTACAATATTGATGTCTACACAATGTTGAAAAATAAAATAAAATAAAAACAAAATATGCACTTAAAACTAAAACATCGATTAATAGCGGACTGTATATAGGTATATGTATAACAAAAAAATAAGTTTTAATTTCTGAGAAATCATTCTAGATATGTATTACAGAGTAACATGCCTATCACTTATTCGTAACTAAAATTAGATCCATAAATAACTATACATCATCTCTGACTGGCAAAATGCATAGCTTCGAAGTTGGACGCTTAATCTGCGAATCCTTGCACTGAAGGGTTACAACCCGGACTAAGCCATCCTTCCCTGGATGTGATTCAATAACCCTACCGTACAGCCATTTAGCAGGAGGTAAGTGATCCTCCTTTACAAGGACGACATCCCCAACTTCCATGTTACGAGTTCGCAGAGCCCACTTATGTCTCTGGAAGAAATTACTTAAGTACTCTTGGGACCAACGTCTCCAAAATTGTTGCATCATTTTCTGGGTCAGCTGCCAGCGACGCAAACTGTTCATTGGTGAAAACTCAAAATTAAAATCCGGTGCTGTTACCAGTGGCTGACCTACCAAGAAATGACCCGGCGTGAGCGGTGTTGGATCTGTAGCATCATCACTGATTTGTGAAAGGGGGCGGGAATTTAAACAGGCCTCAATCTGAGTTAAAACTGTAGTAAGCTCTTCGAATGTAAGTTTTGTATCGCCAACCACACGTTTTAAATGATGTTTCGTGCTCTTGATGCCTGCCTCCCATAGACCTCCGAAGTTGGGTGCGTGAGGCGGAATAAAATGCCACTCGGTGCCCGCATTAGCTAATGCAGCTGCTATTTCTCGAGGAAGTGCAGCATTTTCATCTCTAAACAGGATCTGGAGCTCTTTAGAAGCTCCTACGAAGTTGGTGCCATTGTCACTCCAGATTTGAGTACACTGCCCGCGTCTGGCGACAAAACGCTTAAAAGCAGAAAGGAACCCTTGAGAAGTTAAATCGGAAACTGCTTCTATATGCACAGCACGAGTTGCCATGCAGACAAAAAGACATATATACCCCTTGTATGATGTATGCCCTCGACCCTTGCTAGTTCTAATTTGAATGGGGCCCGCGTAGTCTACTCCCGAATGGAGAAAGGGTTTGCTCGGTGTAACTCTGCAATCCGGTAACTGCCCCATCTGTTGATGCCTGATTACAGCTGTCTGACGAATGCAAGGGACACAATGATGTATGTGGCCCTTAACTAGACTCTTTGCCCTGATGACCCAATACTTGGTTCGTATAATGTTCAATGTTAACTGAGGGCCACCGTGCAGCGCTCTCTCATGGGCATCAGCTACAATTAACCGGGCTAGATGTGATTGGTTTGGAACAATAAACGGATGCTTTCTGTCATCGCTCAATTGTGAATTGTGAATTCGACCACCAACCCTCAGCAACTGCTTATCATCAAGGAAGGGGTTCAAGGAAGCTAAATCACTGCGCCTGCTGCAATTCTTTTTCGCTTCAATCAGCTTCAGATCAGACTCAAACCAAGTCTGCTGGCATTGTCGAAGACAAGCTTCGGTCGTGTCTCTTATTTCAGCAGCGGTAAGGTGAGGTGGTAACTTCACTTTACCCCTACGAGGTTCCTTAAAATACAGAAATCGTCTGCACCAGGTAAGTACGCGGACTAACCTACGCATCGATGAAAACCTAGTCAACATCAACTCAGTTGGATTCTCCTCCGTATTTCCTGTATGGGCCTTTAATGTTTTTTGTTCCAGTTTAGTTATAATAGACCTGGGCCTAGAATACTCTATGGCCTCATTCAATAACCACGCAGGTCCTGTTTGCCACAGTGGATTAGATAAAAGAGCATTCGGGGAGATGCCGCGCGAAGCACTATCAGCTGGGTTGTCCTTTGATTGAACGTAGTGCCATTGAGAAGAATCAAGACTACTTAGAATCTCTGATGTCCTGTTTGCTACAAATGTCTTCCAGCGACTTGGATGATCACTTAACCAAGCCAACACTACGGTTGAGTCGGTCCATGCATGTAAGTTTGGTTTTGGTATAGTTAAAACTTCAGCTACTTCCAACAGTAAATTAGTTACTAAGACCGCACCACTCAACTCTAGTCGCGGGATTGATACTTGTTTAATTGGAGCAACCTTTGTCTTTGAAGTCACCAAGGTGGAATGAATAAGACCCTTACAATCAATTACTCTGATATAAATTACACCAGCATAAGCTACACTAGAGGCGTCTGAAAAACCATGTAGCTCCACCGTGCGATCGTCATCACATGTTTTGATCCATCTTGGTATTCTAAATTTGTTCAGGTGCTGTAATTCTCTACGATACACCTGCCACTCCTTTAAGAGTTCCAGTGGCAATTCCTCATCCCAGTCCAATCCAGCTATCCACAGTTTTTGAATAATTACCTTAGCGGTAATTATACAAGGTGAAACCCAACCCAGCGGATCATACAGACGTGCTATCTCCGAAATAACCCTTCTTTTAGTTACAGGTGTAAATACAGAGGAAGACGCAGAATCCAACGGTAAGTGCACTGAGTAATGAAATTCATCACTGGCACGATTCCAGGTAAGTCCCAACACTCTAGTTATTTCATCTTCCTTGATTTCTAGGTTACCTCCGCTGTCTTGTTTTATTTTCTTAAGCAATCGTTCTCTATTACTAGTCCATTTTTGCAGTGTAAACCCTGCCTTATTTAATAAGCCATTCATCTCATGATATATTCTGATAGCATCATCTTCAGATTGACACCCAGTCATCAAATCGTCCATATAAAAATCGGTTTTTACCCGCGTAGCAGCCAATGGATAAGCATGCCCTTCATCACAAGCTATCTGCTGCAATGCTTTGACTGCCAGGTAAGGTGCACAAGATGTTCCGAACGTCACTCTCAAAAGACGAAATTCCTGTATATCGGAATGTATATCATCTCGCCATAAAATCCTTTGAGAGTCAACATGCTCGGTACAAACCTTCACTTGACGATACATTTTCACTATGTCTGCAGCAAGACATACCGGATGTTGACGCCACCGCATCACTGTATGACGTAAATCCGCTTGTAATTGTGGTCCAACCATTAAGGTTTCATTTAAAGAAATGTTATTAATTCCTTTAGATGATGCATCAAATACCACCCGCAATTTGGTTGTGGTTTTGTCTTCACGAATTACAGCGTGATGCGGCAGATAGACAGCGCTGGCCTTGTTTTTCTCGTCATCATTGGAAATTCTTTCCATATGACCGAGTGTTAGATATTCGTTAATGACTGACTTGTATTGGTCATGAACTTTGGTATCTTTTGATAACCTTTTTTCAAGGTTAACAAACCTTTTTCGAGCTATCTCCTTTGTGCCTTTCGGTGGTTCACAAGACTTGAAAGGCAGCTTCACAATATAACGGCCCCACTCGTCTCTGCATGTGGTAACGGCAAAGTGGTCTTCACATGCCTGCTCCTCCGGAGAAAGTATGTGTAGGACGTCTGACGACTGGGTTTCAATTTCCCAAAATCTTTTTAGAATGTCATTTGCTTCCACTTGAGTGTGCATGCTCACTACTATTTTGTTATAGCATTGTAGGTCGTCTCCACCGTCGACCTGTCCTGAAACTATCCAGCCCAGGTGAGTATCTTGAGCGATTGCCCTTCCTTGTGGGTCCTTCAGTAGACCTTCTTTTAAGACTCTGCAATATACGTCAGCTCCTAACAAAATATCAATTTTGTTAGGTGTATTAAAATATGGATCAGCTAAATCCATCTGGCTGAGATCTGACCAGTTAAGTAAAGTAAACTTACGTTCGGGCAGAATCGAAGTAACTTTACTCAACACATGAGCCTTAATCTGTATATTAAAGGTAGGATCATGAAGCGACTGAATATTTATCACAACCACATATCTTGAGGTTGTGCCGCCGTGACCACCGCCTATACCGGCAATTGTTGTTTTGGTTGATTTCTTCTTCAATTGTAACAGCTGAACAGCAGCTTCTGAAATAAAAGAAGCCTGCGACCCTTGATCCAACAATGCTCTCAAGGGTTGATAGGAGCCATTCCGTGACTCCGCCTTTATAATTGCTGTAGCTAGCAATACCTGAGTATTGATATCTTTAGCAAAATGGGTTACAATTGTAGAATCTTGTATGGCCACGTTTCGAGTTGAATTAGATACCTGTGGTGCATTATTCCGATTGCTGATCTGCCCGGAGGAAGAGGTATTCGAATTAGATTCCTTTGGAGGGTGCAATAATGAATGATGCCTTTTATTACAAATACGGCACCTTGTAGAAGAACGACAGTTAATAATAATGTGGTTAGAACGAAGACAATTAAAACATAAACCTAGGGACTTAACTATGTGCCGGCGTTGATCAACTGCTTCAGCACAAAACCTTTTACAGTTAAACAAGGAGTGATCTTCGGAACAATGTGGACAAGACACTTTAGCAACTACATGTACCTTAGGGTTATTAATTTTAGGTTTAAAAGACTTGTTATCAATAAATTCAAGGGCTCTAAACCGGGTCTCTAAAAAATCCCGAAACATTTTAAAAGTGGGTAGTTCGTCACTAGATTGACTGACTTGTAATTCCCAATTTTTGCGAGATTCAGAGTCCAACTTTGAACTAATTAAATATATAATTAATATGTCCCAAGTGTCCACCTCAACGCCAAGAGATGATAACTCATGCAAACAATCTGTAGTTGTATCTAAAAGCTCTTTGAGAGCATTGGATGATTCGAATGATATGTTCCTTTGGGTAAGTAGACGCTTAAGAATACAGTTCGCCATAAATCTTTTATTATTATACCGACTAGTCAACATATTCCAACATTTGTCATAATTTGCTTGTGTAATAGGTACATGCCTAATGAGCTGTTCTGCCTCGCCCGACAACTGGGATCTTAAGTAATGTAAACGTTGTACATCATCAAGACTTGTGTTGTTATGCACTAACGAAATAAACAAATCCTTAAATGTCGACCACTCATTATATTTACCACTAAAATTTGGTATTATTATTTTAGGTAATTTAGCCATTGACATACCCTTTACACAGCTAGAAGAAGCATCAGATGATTTTACACATTTAAAGTTACTCAAAGCATTTTTTAAATCTACCTTATAATTAAAATAAATGTCCGACACATTTTCAAAAACATCATCACGTATGTATTTCGACGAACTTAATTCGTCCCGCTTGCAAGTAGTTATCAACTCCTCATGTTTTGTTGTAAATTTAGTAAACTGTTTCTCTAGCATATCTAATCTAGTCTCAAGATAAGCTTCACTAATTCTATCCTTAGGGGATTTCTTGAAGTTGATCTGTCCCTTTTCTATTTGAATTTTAATGTCCTCCAACATTCGTAACTGCGCCTCCATTTTAAGAAGATAATATCGGTTCGTAAATTGTTGAGAAATTTTCTAAGTGTCACAATTGCAAATTTTTCTAAGTGTTTGAAATTGTATTTAGCTCGGACCGAAATCGGGCATAGGTTCCCCGTCGTTTCACTTTTTCTTAAACTATTCTAAGTCCTAGCTATCTTCATGCAAATTTTTTCTAAGTTACTGAATTTACTTTAAATTTTATAAGTCTTTGACACTTAGCACTGATATTTTTAACTTCACTAATCTGCCTCAGTTATAAAATGAACTGTTTCACTTACTTGTTTAGTCCCGATTTGCACCACCAGATTTTCAATAAGCACTTATCTCACCGTTTGTCGATATTTCCAAATCTTCTCCACAGAGGGCGCCACTCTCACCACTCCATACACGTATTGATTCCAAAATACTCCTTTGCTCCGGCTTGTCTTGTAAGAGAACACCTTGTGAACTATGCGGTAGTTCAACCTGTTAGCTACAGGGCTAGATGTCTCCACAATCCTGAAATATAACAAGGGGGGCCGCGGCAAAAATGATCCGTCTCGTAGGACCTTATGTTGATGGAACACTCGAATAGCAATGTAATAATACACCAAGTACTCAGAACGTAAGCAATTTATTCAAATAATAACAAACCTTATATAATGAACATTGTGACTAACTATAGCGCGTTACAACTTTTTGATACAGCGACATCTATCGAGTTACTTCGAAATCACCAATTACACTTAAACAGCAGTTTTGACATGATATAGTTTCTGCATACACAATAATATAATTTTACACAACATGTTTTCAGTGTTTACGGTTTTTATTTTCTATTTATTTATGTCTTAATTTCTGTTTTTTGTGTTCCTTTGTAGTAATAGTAATGTAATGTCCCAAAGACATGGTTAGGTTAGGTTAGGTTAGGTTAGGTTAGGTTTTTTTTTTTTTTTTTTTTTTTTTTATACGTGGTGGAATGCATTTACGCACTTCGCTCGCCTCCCGCGGGGGCAGGGGGTTCGCTTCGTGTGGGACTCCTGACCTCAAAGAGAAGCCAGACTACCCACTAAACCACCACGGTGTTCCTCCTTCACCTAATCCGAGCCACGGGATAGTTTGCTCACCGCGACTCGGCTAGGGACGCCCTTTGTTGTCGGGCTCTTCTCCTGAATGCACCCCGGAAACACAGAAGGGCGCATTCCGCCACATTAGCATGGGGCGGCAGATCCCCCGACCCACCGCCCGTGGCCACTCTCACCCAGGGACGCGTGCGAACTTCGCCCGCCGGCATCCCTCCCTGGGACGCGTGCGAACTCCGCCCGCCGGCGTCCCCGTGGCCCGCGGGGCGAAAGAGCGAGCCCAGCCCACTCCCGCCCCAGCAGAGCCCCTCCTCTTGGCCGCCATCAGCCGTGAGGCGACGGCAGCCCGACACTCATCGCCGCCGGCCATAGCCGGAGCCACAGCCTACGGCGAGAGGTCTGCTTTTTACGACTTTGCTGTCGGGTTTTAGAGTCTTTTCCTTGACGCGGGCCGGCCAGTTAAGGCAAGCCCTCCGGCCAACAGGTTCTCAGCTACCCTCCTGGAGCCACCAGTCAGGTCATAGTTGAGCCCCTGTTGGTTACGGAACGCGAGAGGGTGGCGAAGCCTCTCTCACCGACGGTGGCACTAGTGCCTGTCAGCCCCTGAGTTAACAGTGGGCCGACCCGCCCCTCGATCCCGCCGAGCCCTGAAAAGGGCTGCTGCGGATCCCACCCCGCGACCCCCTCGTGCAATGGGGTCAAGCCCTGAAAAGGGCTGTCGGGTTATTGGTCAGACGGCCAGCATACAGAGCTCCTGAGAGTCAGAGTATCCCGACCGCCTGTCCAGGGCGCACCAGCCTCCACGCTTCTGCTCCCCAGGACCGGAGTCCAAAGGGGGAAGAAACGCGTAAGCCAACGTGGAGGTTACCCGACGCCGCGCCCCAGGTTTTTTTTTTTTTTTTTTTTTTTTTTTACGTGGTGGAATGCATTTACGCACTTCGCTCGCCTCCCGCGGGGGCAGGGGGTTCGCTTCGTGTGGGACTCCTGACCTCAAAGAGAAGCCAGACTACCCACTAAACCACCACGGTGTTCCTCCTTCACCTAATCCGAGCCACGGGATAGTTTGCTCACCGCGACTCGGCTAGGGACGCCCTTTGGTGTCGGGCTCTTCTCCTGAATGCACCCCGGAAACACAGAAGGGCGCATTCCGCCACATTAGCATGGGGCGGCAGATCCCCCGATCCACCGCCCGTGGCCACTCTCACCCAGGGACGCGTGCGGACTTCGCCCACCGGCATCCCTCCCCGGGACGCGTGCGAACTCCGCCCGCCGGCGTCCCCGTGGCCCGCGGGGCGAAAGAGCGAGCCCAGCCCACTCCCGCCCCAGCAGAGCCCCTCCTCTTGGCCGCCATCAGCCGTGAGGCGACGGCAGCCCGACACTCATCGCCGCCGGCCATAGCCGGAGCCACAGCCTACGGCGAGAGGTCTGCTTTTTACGACTTTGCTGTCGGGTTTTAGAGTCTTTTCCTTGACGCGGGCCGGCCAGTTAAGGCAAGCCCTCCGGCCAACAGGTTCTCAGCTACCCTCCTGGAGCCACCAGTCAGGTCATAGTTGAGCCCCTGTTGGTTACGGAACGCGAGAGGGTGGCTAGGCCTCTCTCACCGACGGTGGCACTAGTGCCTGTCAGCCCCTGAGTTAACAGTGGGCCGACCCGCCCCTCGATCCCGCCGAGCCCTGAAAAGGGCTGCTGCGGATCCCACCCCGCGACCCCCTCGTGCAATGGGGTCAAGCCCTGAAAAGGGCTGTCGGGTTATTGGTCAGACGGCCAGCATACAGAGCTCCTGAGAGTCAGAGTATCCTGACCGCCTGTCCAGGGCGCACCAGCCTCCACGCTTCCGCTCCCCAGGACCGGAGTCCAAAGGGGGAAGAAACGCGTAAGCCAACGTGGAGGTTACCCGACGCCGCGTTAGGTTAGGTTAGGTTAGGTTAGGTTAGGTTAGGTTAGGTTAGGTTAGGTTAGGTTTTTTTTTTTTTTTTTTTTTTTTTTTTTTAATAGGTCTATTGACCTCGCTGCTTTTCCCCGTCCAAGGTTTCGACAGGACCTTATGATTCTTGTTTCTTAATTTGTACCGTTTCATTATATGTAAGTCTTTGCACTATGTGCCTCGTGCCGTGTCATAGTTACTGATATTTTTACGATTTTTTGCGTATTTTTATTGTATCTAGTATTCATCTATTCCTACGCTATTCTCAATTCATGTTTTCCTTTCACTTCCATACAATTTCATATCTAATTATTTAATTATTTTTTTTCTAATATTTCTATTTCAATCGGCAATATATTTTAAATTTAGTTTTATATAGCTTACTCTGATTTTATTTAATTACGATTTTGTCAATGAATAATTGTTTTCTGTGACTCGGTATGTTTTTAACTTTTTCTGTAATAGTTATAATTATTTGTTTTCTATTTTGTTTTGTAGGTCCTTAATTTAAGTTTTATTATACCTTTTAATTTTTTATTGTTCTCCAAGATGTTTTTGTTATTGTAGTTATCTAGCCTGTGAGATCGTAACATTTTTTGACTCTGTGTGTTTTTAACAATATTACTATTTCGCTGTCAACAATATATATATATGCTTAAATATAATATAATTATTGCAGTTACTGTAGCAAGTTTGTTGTGTGTGCTTGATCAGTGTTTGTGTGCGTGTTATGATGTATCCATATATATTTAATATATACTTGCTAGATCATTGCGTGTGTGGGTGTGTGTGTGTGTGTGTTTTGGGTAATGTGTGTGTGTTCGTCTAAGTGTATGAGTCATAAATATGATGTGTTTGATCTCGACAGGTAGTCCCATTTTGCGCGGGTCGGGCATTCGGCGCTGAAGGCGTTGTGGCCGAGGCTCCGCAGCCCAGAGTGCGAGCAGTTGCAGCACCGCGGTTCGGCTCCCGTTGCATAACCGGGGCATTTCTCACGCAAATGCGGGCCTCCGCAGTGGCTGCACTTGTCCACACTCTCGGTGCAGAACTTGCGGCCGTGGCCGAATGCCAAGCACTTCGTGCATTGGATGAGCGGAGACTGGTCCTCCACTCTGACCCTTTGCAGGTCCAGGTAGAGATTACCAGCCTCCGTCATCCTCTGCCATACTTTTGGCTTGACCTGCAAAACAATATGGGAGGTCTTTGGATTTTTTGTCCTTTTACGGTATTTTATTTTAAAATCACTCTCTTCTTGTGGTAGGCCCATGAAGATGTCGGCGTTTTGGGTGTAAAGGGCCCGTACCATCTCGTCGTCCTCGCCGTCCACGAAGACATCTTTGAGGACGACGAGTGGGTCCTTATTCTTCATGGGCACTACCACAAGCCCACCACCACGGCTCTCAATGCGCTCCATCACTTTGCGTCTTTCCATTTCCGTGTCGCAGCCCAATATGACGGTACTGTTCTTCGCCTTCCGTGCCTTACTGACTTTCAGGCCGGTTCCCCTGGCGTCGACCGCCTTCTTCACTCTGGCGAGTACCTCATCGGCAGTCTCCTGACTGTCGTTTGAGGTCACCGCCAACGAGTGAAGCGCCGGTCGACGCCCGGGCTTGGCTGCTGCGACACTGGCGTATGTCATGGGGGTCGGGATTGGGCCCGGGGCGCTTTCGGTGGTTAGCCCCTTCATGACTGCGCTGACGTGTGTCTGGGTCTCTATGACGACGTCCCTTGCGACAGTCCCCACCAGGTCTTCGAGCTGAGACTGCGCTCGCGCAATCATCAGCTCGGTCGCCTTATCGATGTCTACCTGGGTTTCTTCAGTCTTTTCAAAGACCCTTTCCACGACCCCCTCGGCCACCTTCTCTGTTTTGAGCTTTATCTCATCGCCTTTTTTATGGACATTATCTAATATGACGGTGCACCTCTCGTCGTTGTATGTGTTTAGGCTCTCCATGCCCTCTTTCAGGTTAGCCTCTAATTGGCCAAGCCTCGTGGCTATTGAGCTCTCCACTTCCTGAAGCTTCTTCAGTAGTGCTTCTTCTCTTCCGGACGTTGTCGCTACTACATCCGTAGCATCCCCGGGCGACGCCGCCTCCAGACTCTTCATCCGCTTACTGAGTTCGAAGAGAATTCGAAGACCCTTATCAGAGTGTATCTCCAGGAAGGTCCTAATGTCTCTCCTCATCTGAGGGTACTGTAGGACCTTCGTGGGTATGTCTTCGAACGTGCCCATAACTTCCTGGAAAAGCTGGTCACTGGATTTTTCAGCGTAGGTATTTTGCTGTTTTTTATATACATCCATGTTATCCAGTGACCTTCTCTTCGTTCCCGGTCTACGGATGAAGGTCCTTGCGGCGTCTTGCACTATCAAGGGCGAGGTGGAGGCGCCGGGAGTCGGTTTCTTGGCCACGTTAGATGTAGGTGGTGTTTGAAACATCGTGTATAACTGTGTGTGAGAGAGTTTGTGGTATAATGTCGTGTGTGAACGGGGAAAGTTGTCTGTATGTGTAAATGTGTGTTCAACCCTGTATAGGGGGGTGTGTCTGTGTCAAAGTGGTTAAAATTAAAATATGTGTATATAGAACACAGTTCTATCAGTTAAAAAATAGCTTTAAATGTTTAAATTTTTGCTCTATATGAGCCGTTAAAAATTTTTTAGAGGTGTAGAATGCCTCTGTCACTAAAATAAAAACAAGTACGAAATTTAAAATGAAAGGGAACAAAATTTTCCTGTATAAATTTTGTGATCAATACCAACAGTTGGCGATCCCTATTCAACCGAACCTATATACCCAGTGAAATATGGGGGTATTTTTTAATTTTCCGTCAGGCGGATCCGGACGAAAGTGGTGTCGTTCGACGGGTAATTAACAGGGCTATTTAAATATATATAATTGATAATTAGGAAAACAAAGGCTATCGAATTAATCGACAAAAACCTCAAAAATGACTAAAATTGAAATTTTTATGTCGGATTTCTAAGGTCCTATTTACCAGATTTAATTAAAAGAGGTGTTGTTAGATAGGTCGTGACGCGAGCTATCTAGATATGTATAATTTATTGTTTAGAAAAAATAAGGGGGCAAGTTATTAAAAGAAAATCGCAGAAATTTTTCGAAAAAGCGGTAAATTGAGTTTTGTATGTTAAAAATTTACTACTTTTATTAACCAGATCTTAATAAAAGAGGTGTTATTAGATAGGCCTAGATGAGTTCTATCTAAATATGTATAATTAAAAATTCCGAAAATAAATTTCGAAGAGTTATAAGCAAAGAGCCTTGGAAAATTCCTTAAAAATACCGAAAGTCAAAATGAATGTAGAAATTTAGCAAATTCTATTTACCCAACCTATACAAAAGAGGTGTTATTAGAAAGGCCTTGATGAGGGCTATCTAAATCTGTAGCTATGTCAAGTTTGAGGAGAAGCGTTATCGAATAATTCGACAAAAACCTCGAAATTTAAGCAATTTAGAAATTCAAAATTTTTCTAAGTCCAGAAATTAAAATTTTTCTTTGTTTTTTCAGGTTATTTTCTTCCCACGGGACGCAGGAGTGTCTACAAAGATGATATCAACAAAAAACAACGATACTAGCAGCTGTTTTCAATGAAAATTTCGCACGGTTAGGTTAGGTTAGGTTAGGTTAGGTTAGGTTAGGTTTTTTTTTTTTTTTTTTTTTTTTTTTAATGTTATCCCTTGGGATAACGCTGCTTTCCCCCGTCCATGATAACGACAGGACCTTTTTTACTAGTTATAAGTTTTGCCATTCATTAATGTGTCTCGCACCAAGTGCCTCCCATCCGTCTCTTGACTTTAATTAATTTGTGGCTGTTTTCAATTTCATTTTCTTCTATTTTTATTATACAAAATTTTACAGCATAGCATTTTTTCTAAAAATTTTTAAATTACGTCATTATTTTCTTAACTTCTCTTTTCTTTGGTCGTTTATGGTATTAATATCCATTTAATATATTTAAACAATTGTTCTAAATACAATCAAAGTAATTTTCAATGTAATATTTATTTCAAGTTATTTAATGATCGTCTAAATTTTTAATTAATTATCGAGGTATTATCTATTCATTTTACTATTTATGTATATTGTTTTATACTAGGTTATTTTCTATTTAATGCTGTTAATGCTTAGTTTTCTTTTTAGTTGTACTTTTTCTTTATTTATATTTGTTATATTACTTCTAGTTATGTTCTCCAGGTGTATTTCATTTGTGGTTTTCCCATCTGTGAGGCCACGGCATTTGTAACTTGTTTTGTGTAATTTGTTTTGTGTTCTTGTCCAGGGTTTTTGTGAGTGTTTTAGTGTGATTTTGTGATTTGTTGTTTTAATCTATGTGTGCTTGATTTAAATGTCTAGAAATGATGTTCGTGTCTGTATATGTTTTTTATTTTTAGCATTAATTCCGCCTTTGTTATCAACAATCTATTTATATGCTTAAATATAAACAATTATTATAAGCCCGGTCGTGAATTATTTGTTTTGCTGTTTATTTTAGTTGTGTGTGCGTGTTCAGTGTTTGTGTGCATGTTATGATGTCTCCGTATATATTCACAATATACTTTCGATATCTGTGTGCGTTCATGTGTGTGTGTTTCTGTGTCGTGTGTGTATGAATGAGTGTGTCACGAGTATGCCGTGGTTAACCTCGCCAGATAGTCCCACTTTTGGCGGACTGGGCACTCAGCGCTGAAGGCGTTGTGCCCCGTGCTGCTCAGCTTCTCCCCCTGGCAGTTGCAGCAGTTTGGTTCCGCACCACGGGCAGCGTCCGGGCATTCGGCCCTTAGGTGGGGCCCGCCACAATGGCTGCAGTTAGGTTTAGTTGTGGTGCAGAACCTCTTGCTGTGCCCGTATCCCAGACACAGGGAGCACTGCACTAGAGGGGATTGGTCCGCAACCTTGATCGGTTGCAGATCAACATGCAGCCTCCCTCTGTCTAGGGCTCGAGACCAAACCACCGGGGAGACCCTGAGCACCACGTGGCACGTGTGGGGATTTTTGGCTCTCCTCCTGTATTGGACCGTTAGCCTGTCCTGATCCGGTGTCAGGTCCCGGAATATCTCCCGGTTCCTGCACCTCAAGGCCCTCACTAGGTCCTCGTCCGTTTGGGTCTTTTGGACGCCGTATAGCACCAGGAGGGGATCCCTATTTTTTACCTCCTCCACTACCAGATCTTTGCCTTTCTCTGTTATTCGTTTTAGAGCTTTCTTACGTTCTTCTTCTGTTCTATATCCTAGTATTACTTTTCTATCTTTGGCTTTCCTTATTTTTTCCACTTGCACCCATCCCTCGTCCTCGTCCGCAGCCTGTCGCAGTCGCTCGATGACCTGCTCCCCGGTGTCCTGATCGTCTTTAGACGTGACGACCACCGAGTGCAGGGTCGTCCTGTCCGGGAGCCGAGCCTCAGAGCGGCCTGCCACTACCCCCGCATAGGTCGCTTTTTGCGTTCCCTTTCTCTCACTATCATCTTGGTTCTCTATCCTTTCTTTTATCTCGCCTATAGCCTTTGCGTTTTCTTTCAGTATCTTCTCGTTCTCTTCTACTTTCTTTCCTCTATCAGCTTGCTTTTCTATCTGTTCTTTTATTTCTCCTATAGCTTTGGCATTTTCTTTCAAAATCCTCTCGTTGGCTTCTATCTTCCTGAGGACTTCCTCGTTGGTATTGGTTCCTGGAACCCCCACGACTTCGAAGCTCTGCTCCACAACCGATCTTACTCTATCCTTTTCATATTCCTTAAATAGGCGCTCTATGATACCGATTCTGCACTCTATCTCTTTCTTTATGTCTCTCTTAATGTTGCCCGAGATCTTGAGCTGCTCTCTTATGATTTGGCAGTTTCGGGAGGCATGGTAGCTTCGCTTGTCTGCCGGGATCGTCGCTGCCTCCGGTGTTGGTGATGATGAAGCAAAACTGAGTCGTCTGTTGGTGAAGGTTCCAGTGGTGGACATGTTGGGGGTGTGCGTTCGGTGAGTTTATAATTGTGGGTGTAAGTTTGTGAGTTAGTGTCGTGTGTGTTCAGGGGAAATTGTCGGTGTGTATATACGTATTCAACCCTGTATAGGGGTGTGAATGTTAGGGTAAAAGTGTGTGTCTGACCCTGTATAGGGGGGTGAATGTCTGTGTCAATGTAAACTAAAACTTAAAAGTTTGAATCAATGTGTATATTTGTTGCTCTAATTTGAGCCGGTCTATTTATTATAGGAGGTGTATATAGCCTCAGTCGACGAATAAAACTTAAAACAATAAACTTAAAACTATACGAAATTTAATAATGAAACAATAAAAATTTTCGATTTTTTAATTTTCCGTCAGGCGGATCCGGACGAAAGTGGTGTCTTTCGACGGGTAATTAACAGGGCTATCTAAATATATATAATTGATAATTTGGAAAAGAAAGGCTATCGAATTAATCGAGAAAAACCTCAAAAATGACTAAAATTGAAATTTAAATGTCGAATTTCTAAGATTCTATTTACCAGATTTACTTAAAAGAGGTGTTGTTAGATAGGTCGTGACGCGAGCTATCTAGATATGTATAGTTAATTGTTTAGAAAAAATAAGGGGGCAAGTTATTAAACGAAAATCGCAGAAGATTTTCGAAAAAACGGTAAATTGAGTTTTGTATAGTGAAAATTTACTACTTTTATTAACCGGATGTTAATAAAAGAGGTGTTATTAGATAGGCCTTGACGAGTTCTATCTAAGTATATATAATTAAAAATTCCAAAAATAAATTTCGAAAAGTTATAAGCGAAGCGCCTTGGAAATTTCCTTAAAAATGCCGAAAGTCAAAATGAATGTGAAAATTTAGTAACTTCTATTTACCCAACCTATACAAAGGAGGTGTTATTAGATAGGCCTTGATGAGGGCTATCTAGATCTGTAACTATGTCAACTTTGAGGCGAAGCGTTATCGAATAATTCGACAAAACCTCGAAAATTTTGTAGTTTAGAAATTTAAAAATATTCTAAGTCCAGAAATTAAAAAATTTTCTTTATTTTTCAGGTAATTTTCTTCCCACGGGACGCAGGAGTGTCTACAAATATGATACCAACAAATAACAATGTTACTAGCAGCTGTTTTCAATGAAAATTTCGCACAAATGTTCTAAATGTTCACCCCTAAGGTAGACTTTCGAAAGTAAACAAACAATGCCGAATTTTTTGTAGGTCAATTTCCCAATTTTCCGTCAGGCGGATCCGGACGAAAGTGGTGTCGTTCGACGGGTAATTAACAGGGCTATCTAAATATATATAATTGATAATTTGGAAAAGAAAGGCTATCGAATTAATCGACAAAAACCTCAAAAATGACTAAATTTGAAATTTAAATGTTGGATTTCTAAGAATCTATTTACCAGATTTTAATAAAGGAGGTGTTGTTAGATAGGCCGTGACGCGAGCTATCTAGATATGTATAATTTATTGTTTAGAAAAAATAAGGGGGCAAGTTATTAAAAGAAAATCGCAGAAGATTTTCGAAAAAACGGTAAATTGAGTTTTGTATAGTGAAGATTTACTACTTTTATTAACCGAATGTTAATAAAAGAGGTGTTATTAGACAGGCCTTGACGAGTTCTATCTAAATATATATAATTAAAAATTACAAAAATAAATTTCGAAGAGTTATTAGCCAAAAGCCTTGAAAAATTCCTTAAAAATACCGAAAGTCAAAATGAATGTAGAAATTTAGAAATTTCTATTTATCCAACCTATATAAAAGAGGTGTTATTAGATAGGCCTTGATGAGTGCTATCTATATCTGTAACTATGTCAACTTTGAGGCGAAGCGTTATCGAATAATTCGACAAAACCTCGAAAATTTTGTAGTTTAGAAATTTAAAAATATTCTAAGTCCAGAAATTAAAAAATTTTCTTTATTTTTCAGGTAATTTTCTTCCCACGGGACGCAGGAGTGTCTACAAATATGATACCAACAAATAACAATGTTACTAGCAGCTGTTTTCAATGAAAATTTCGCACGGGTTAGGTTAGGTTAGGTTAGGTTTCCGCGGCGGCTCATTCCCCGCCCTTGTCGCTTAGAGACAAGGGCTCTGGATATGTTGCCGCCGAGTGGGGGGGGATCACCGTTTACGGTATTTACTTCTCCCCCAATCGGAGTTTGAGCGACTTTGAGGTCTTCCTTAACAGCTTGGAGACCTCGATGCGGCGATTAGCGTCTGGGCACGTCCTCGTGCTGGGGGACTTCAACGCAAAATCCATTGCGTGGGGGTCTCCCGGGACGGACGCCAAGGGCGAAGCCGTTGAGGAGTGGGCGGCTTCGGTGGGCCTCTGTTTGCTGAACAGAGGCTCCACCAACACGTGCGTGCGACAGCAAGGGGGGTCGATAGTGGACCTTTCGTTCGCTACCCCTGCTGTGGCCGCACGAGTAAGGAACTGGTGTGTCCTGGAAGAGGTCGAGACGCTCTCGGATCATTTATATATCCGATTCGAGCTCTCCCGGTCCCAGGGCCCCAGTAGGGGTCACACGGCGCGGCATTCATCCCGCTTTCCGCGGTGGGCTGTCGCCAAGCTCGATAGGGACCTACTAGAGGAGGCGGCCATTGTTCAATCTTGGCTGTCTCCGCAGGCCCCGACCGGGGAGGTCGGCGTGGACGTGGGGGCTGGCCGTTTTCGCGATGCGATTACGCAGATTTGCGATACGGCCATGCCCCGCGTCCAAGGTCGTCGGCCTCCCCGGAAGGAGGTCTACTGGTGGTCCCAGGAGTTGGCGGACCTCCGTGCGGCTTGTACTCGTGCCCGGAGGTCCTACACCCGCAGCCGGCGACGTCACCGTGGAGACGGTGGCGGGGACCAGCTTCATGAGGAGTACCGCGAAGCGCGGAAAACTCTGAAGCTGGCCATTTGCCGCGCCAAGGACGAGAAAAAGAAGGAGATGCTGGAGAGTCTCGACCGTGACCCCTGGGGTCGCCCATATCGTGCGGTGCGACAGAGGCTCCGCACGTCGGGCCCCCCCCTTACCGAGACTCTCCAGCCCAGCTTCCTGCAGGAAGTGGTCGAGGGCCTTTTCCCTGAGCGGGCGGAGCACACACCCCCGTCGATGGCCTATGCGGTCATAGATGACGGGGGTAGAGAGGACTATGTGCCGCCCGTTAGGGAATCGGAGGTTGGGGCGGTTGTTCTTCGGATCCGTTCCAAGAACACCGCCCCCGGGCCGGACGGGGTTCCAGCCCGAGTGATGGCCCGAGCCCTCGACCATATGTCGGACCGCCTCAGGGAGGTGTTGGACGCTAGCCTGGCGTCCGGACGCTTCCCTGAGTGCTGGAAATGCGGGAAGCTGGTCCTATTGAGGAAGCCGGGACGGCCTGCCGATTCGGTCGCGGCCTATAGACCCATCGTGTTGCTGGACGAGGCGGGTAAACTTTTTGAGAGGATACTCTCTGCCCGCATCGTCCGGCACCTCTGCGAGGTGGGGCCCGACCTGTCGGACGCCCAATTCGGATTCCGAGAGGGGCGTTCGACGGTCGATGCCGTGATGCGCCTTAGGGCCGTGACCGAAGAGGCAGTGAGCTGTGGCGGCGTGGTGTTGGCGGTGTCCTTGGACATCGCCAACGCCTTCAATAGTCTGCCATTTAGCTGCATCAGGGAAGCACTCCACTACCACGGGGTGCCAGAGTACCTGAGGCGGCTAGTGGCAGACTATTTAGAGGAGCGTACCGTCGTGTACGAGGACCGAGAGGGCGTCTTGAGACGGCGACCCATGTCGTGCGGCGTTCCGCAGGGGTCTGTCCTTGGACCACTCCTGTGGAACGTGGGGTACGACTGGGTCCTACGAAGTCGTCTGCCTCCCGGGCTGGGCGTAATTTGTTACGCCGATGACACACTTGTCACAGCCCGGGGGGCGAACTTCCAAGAGGCGGCGCGGCTGGCCACCAGGGGTGTTTCTCTGGTGGTCGGGCGCATCGAGGCGCTGGGCTTACGGGTGGCCCTGGACAAGACGGAGGCCCTATTGTTCCATGGGCCCCGTCGTGGTCCACCCGCCGGCGCCTCCATAGAGGTCAACTCGGTCCTCGTACCGGTTCGGGCCCAGATGAGGTATCTGGGCCTGATCCTCGACGGTAGGTGGCTCTTCGACGAGCACTTCCGACAGCTTGGTCCAAAGCTGGTCGACGCTGCCTCCGCCCTTGGGCGACTTTTGCCCAATTTGGGTGGAGCCAGCGTCGCAACACGACACCTCTACACGGGGGTGGTCCGGTCGATGGCGCTGTATGGTGCACCGGTGTGGGTGGCGGCTCTGACTGCCCTAAATAAGGCCCGCCTCTGGCGGCCTCAGAGGGTATTGGCAGTCAGAGCCATACGCGGATACCGCACGGTGTCGACCGAGGCGGCGTGCGCCTTGGCCGGAACACCCCCGTGGGATTTGGAGGCGGAAGTGCTCGCCGAAGTTTATCGACGGGTGGCTGGATATCGGGCGGAGTATGGCTATCGCCCTCCGCCCGAAGAGGTACGCGAATGGCGTGAAGCCGCTCGTCGAGCCACTATGGACAGATGGTCGTTCCGGCTGGAGACTCCACGCGCTGGCTTTGCCGCCGTGGAGGCTCTCCAGCCGGTCATCCTCGAGTGGGCAGGGCGGCAGCACGGGACCCTTTCCTTCCGACTGACGCAGGTCCTTTCCGGGCACGGTTGCTTCGGGAAGTACCTGCACTCGGTCGCTAGGAGGGAATTGAGTCCCGCCTGCCACCACTGCGACTGCAGTGAGGACTCGGCCCAGCATACGCTGGCGATTTGCCCCGCTTGGGCGTCGCAGCGCCGGGCCCTCACTGCAGTCATCGGAGGAGATCTCTCGCTACCGGCCGTCATACGCTCCATGGCCGGTAGCGATAGCAGTTTTACCGCGGTCGCAACCTTCTGCGAAGATGTAATCTCGCAGAAGGAGGTGGCGGAGAGGGCCCGGGAGGATGATATCCACTCGGATCCAATCCGCCGCCGGCGAACCGGGCGGCGGAGGCGCGCCTATCTGCGCCTCATGCCGCCCTGAGTGTGGCCGCGGATGGTCGGGACGGGTTTTCCCCTCCATCCGCTCTAGTGGCCACCCGCGAGGGGGCGACGTACGCGTGTGCCGTACGTCGCCTACTTAGATAGTCCATCAGGTGACGGTGCCCGCTTCTGTGCGGGCAAGCGCTGGGAGGGGTCCGGATGTGTTAATATCAGCAGTTCCCGGATTCCTCCCTTCACAGGCGCAGAGTGGCACACCGTGTGGTTTTAGTCGGTTCGAGTCCGACACACCGCCCCGCCGTAAACCCCGGTGGGGTGACGGTCCGATGGGATTTCCACACGTTAAAAAAAAAAAAAAAAAAAGGTTAGGTTAGGTTAGGTTAGGTTAGGTTACCGGTTCGGGCCCAGATGAAGTATCTGGGTCTGATCCTCGACGGTAGGTGGCTCTTCGACGAGCACTTCCGACAGCTTGCTCCCAAGCTGGTCGACGCTGCCTCTGCCCTTGGGCGACTTTTGCCTAATTTGGGTGGAGCCAGCGTCGCAACGAGACAGCTGTACACGGGGGTTGTCCGGTCAATGGCGCTGTACGGCGCACCGGTGTGGGTCACGGCTCTGACCGCCCAGAACAAGGCGCGCCTCTGGCGGCCTCAGAGGGTACTGGCGGTCAGAGCGATACGTGGTTACCGCACGGTGTCGACCGAGGCAGCGTGCGCGTTGGCCGGAACACCCCCGTGGGATTTGGAGGCGGAAGTGCTCGCCGAAGTTTATCGACGGGTGGCTGAATATCGGGTGGAGAGAGGCATTCGCCCTCCGCCCGAAGAGGTACGCGAGTGGCGTGAAGCCGCCCGTCGAGCCACGATGGCTCGTTGGTCTTTCCGACTGGAGACTCCACGCGCTGGCTTTGCCGCCGTGGAGGCTCTCCAGCCGGTCATCCTCGAGTGGGCAGGGCGGCAGCACGGGACCCTTTCCTTCCGACTGACGCAGGTACTTACCGGGCACGGTTGCTTCGGGAAGTACCTGCACTCGGTCGCTAGGAGGGAACTGAGTCCCGCCTGCCACCACTGCGACTGCAGTGAAGACTCGGCCCAGCATACGCTGGCGATCTGCCCCGCATGGGCGTCGCAGCGCCGGGCCCTCACTGCAGTCATCGGAGGAGATCTCTCGCTACCGGCCGTCATACGCTCCATGGCCGGTAGCGACAGCAGTTTTACCGCGGTCGCAACCTTCTGCGAAGAAGTCATCTCGCAGAAGGAGGCGGCGGAGAAGGCCCGGGAGGACGACCTCCACTCGGACCCAATCCGTCGCCGGCGAACCGGGCAGCGGAGGCGCGCTCACCTGCGCCTCATGCCGCCCTGAGTGTGGCCGCGGATGGTCGGGACGGGCTTTCCCTTCCATCCGCTTTAGTGGCCGCCCGCGAGGAGGCGACGTTACGTGTGTGCCGTACGTCGCCTAAATGGAGAGGTTTGTGGAGAGGGTGCCCGCTTTTGTGCGGGCAAGCGCTGGGAGGGGTCTGGACGGCGTAATAACAGCAGTTCCCGGACTCCTCCCTCCTCAGGCGCAGAGTGGCACACCGTGTGGTTTTAGTCGGTTCGAGTCCGACACACCGCCCCGCCGCAAGCCCCGGCGCGGGTGACGGTCCGAGGGGATTTCCACACGTAAAAAAAAAAAAAAAAAAAAAAAAAAAAAAAAAAAGGTTAGGTTAGGTTAGGTTAGGTTAGGTTAGGTTCGGCAAGCGTCGGAGGTTAGCCAGTCGGCCCAGGCTACCTCCGACGTCGCTCGTGCGTCGACGCCGACGCCCATGGAGGAGGCTGTAGAGACGATCCATTAATGGATCAAGTCTCCAGCCTCCTGGTCCAGACGAACCTGAACCACTGTGCCGCGGCGCAGGATTTATTCCTGCAAACCATGGCGCAGTGGTCGATAGGTGTTGCCGTAGTCGCGGAGCCCTATTACGTTCCTCCCCGTCCAAACTGGATGGGTGACCGGGACGGCTCCGTGGCAGTCGTCAGCTCCACGGCGGCTCATTCCCCGCCCTTGTCGCTAAGAGACAAGGGTACTGGATATGTTGCCGCCGATTGGGGGGGGGTCACCGTTTACGGTGTATACTTCTCCCCCAACCGGAGTCTGAGTGACTTCGAGGTCTTCCTCAACACCTTGGAGACCTCGATACGGCGACTAGCGTCTGGGCACGTCCTCGTGCTGGGGGACTTCAACGCAAAGTCCATTGCGTGGGGGTCCCCCGGGACGGACGCCAAGGGCGAAGCCGTAGTGGAGTGGGCGGCTTCGGTGGGCCTCTGTTTGCTGAACAGAGGCTCCACCAACACGTGCGTGCGACAGCAGGGCGGGTCGATAGTGGACCTTTCGTTCGCTAGCCCTGTTGTTGCCGCACGAGTAAGGAACTGGTGTGTCCTGGAAGAGGTCGAGACGCTCTCGGATCATTTGTATATCCGATTTGAGCTCTCCCGGTCCCAGGGCCCCAGTAGGGGTCACACGGCGCGGCATCCATCCCGTTTTCCGCGGTGGGCTGTTGCCAAGCTCGATAGGGACCTGCTGGAGGAGGCAGCCATTATTCATTCTTGGCTGTCTCCGCAGGCCTCGGCCGAGGAGGTCGGCGTGGACGCTGGGGCTGGCCGTTTTCGCAATGCGATTACGCAGATTTGCGATACGGCCATGCCCCGCATCCGGAGTCGTCGGCCTCCTCGGAAAGGGGTCTACTGGTGGTCCCAGGAGTTGGCGGACCTCCGTGCGGCCTGTACCCGTGCCCGGAGGTCCTACACCCGCAGCCGGCGACGTCACCGCGGAAACGGTGAGGATGACCAGCTTCATGAGGAGTACCGCGAAGCGCGGAAAACTCTGAAGCTGGCCATTTGCCGCGCCAAGGACGCGAAGAGAAAGGAGATGCTGGAGAGCCTCGATCGTGACCCCTGGGGTCGCCCGTATCGTGCGGTGCGTCAAAAGCTCCGCACGGCGGGCCCCCCCCTTACCGAGACTCTCCAGCCCAGCTTCCTGCAGGAAGTGGTCGAGGGCCTTTTCCCTCAGCGGGCAGAGCACACACCCCCGTCGATGGCCTACTCGGTCAGAGACGACGGGGGTTCAGAGGAGGATGCTCCACCCGTGAGGGAATCGGAGGTAGGGGCGGCTGTTCTGCGAATTCGTTCCAAGAACACCGCCCCCGGGCCGGACGGGGTACCAGCCCGAGTGATGGCCCGAGCCCTCGACCATATGTCGGACCGCCTCAGGGAAGTGTTGGATGCTAGTCTAGCGTCCGGACACTTCCCTGAGTGCTGGAAATGCGGGAAGCTGGTCCTGCTGAAGAAGCCGGGACGGCCTGCCGATTCGGTCGCGGCCTATAGGCCCATCGTGTTGCTGGACGAGGCGGGCAAGTTGTTCGAAAGGATAATCTCTGCCCGCATCGTCCGGCACCTCAGTGAGGTGGGGCCCGACCTGTCGGACGCCCAGTTCGGATTCCGAGAGGGGCGTTCGACGGTCGATGCCGTGATGCGCCTTAGGGCCGTGACCGAAGAGGCAGTGTGCTGTGGCGGCGTGCTGTTGGCGGTGTCATTAGACATCGCCAACGCATTCAATAGTCTGCCATTCAGCTGCATCGGGGAAGCACTCCAGTTTCACGGGGTGCCAGAGTACCTGAGGCGGCTAGTGGCAGACTATTTGGAGGAGCGTACCGTCGTGTACGAGGACCGAGAGGGCGTCTTGAGACGGCGACCCATGTCGTGCGGCGTTCCGCAGGGGTCTGTCCTTGGACCACTCCTGTGGAACGTGGGATACGACTGGGTCCTACGAGGTCGTCTCCCCCCCGGGCTGGGCGTAATCTGTTACGCCGATGACACATTGGTCACAGCCCGGGGGGCGAACTTCCAAGAGGCGGCGCGCCTGGCCACCACGGGTGTTTCTCTGGTGGTCGGGCGCATCGAGGCGCTGGGCCTACGGGTGGCCCTGGACAAGACGGAGGCCCTGTTGTTTCATGGGCCCCGTCGTGGTCCGCCCCCCGGCGCCTCCATAGAGGTCAACTCGGTCCTCGTACCGGTTCGGGCCCAGATGAAATATCTGGGTCTGATCCTCGACGGTAGGTGGCTCTTCGACGAGCACTTCCGACAGCTTGCTCCCAAGCTGGTCGACGCTGCCGCCGCCCTTGGGCGACTTTTGCCTAATCTGGGTGGAGCCAGCGTCGCAACGAGACAGCTGTACACGGGGGTTGTCCGGTCAATGGCGCTGTACGGCGCACCGGTGTGGGTCACGGCTCTGACCGCCCAGAACAAGGCGCGCCTCTGGCGGCCTCAGAGGGTACTGGCGGTCAGAGCGATACGTGGTTACCGCACGGTGTCGACCGAGGCAGCGTGCGCGTTGGCCGGAACACCCCCGTGGGATTTGGAGGCGGAAGTGCTCGCCGAAGTTTATCGACGGGTGGCTGAATATCGGGTGGAGAGAGGCATGCGCCCTCCGCCCGAAGAGGTACGCGAGTGGCGTGAAGCCGCCCGTCGAGCCACGATGGCTCGGTGGTCTTTCCGACTGGAGACTCCACGCGCTGGCTTTGCCGCCGTGGAGGCTCTCCAGCCGGTCATCCTCGAGTGGGCAGGGCGGCAGCACGGGACCCTTACCTTCCGACTGACGCAGGTACTTTCCGGGCACGGTTGCTTCGGGAAGTACCTGCACTCGGTCGCTAGGAGGGAATTGAGTCCCGCCTGCCACCACTGCGACTGCAGTGAAGACTCGGCCCAGCATACGCTGGCGATCTGCCCCGCATGGGCGTCGCAGCGCCGGGCCCTCACTGCAGTCATCGGAGGAGATCTCTCGCTACCGGCCGTCATACGCTCCATGGCCGGTAGCGATAGCAGTTTTACCGCGGTCGCAACCTTCTGCGAAGATGTCATCTCGCAGAAGGAGGTGGCGGAGAAGGCCCGGGAGGACGACCTCCACTCGGACCCGATCCGCCGCCGGCGAACCGGGCAGCGGAGGCGCGCTCACCTGCGCCTCATGCCGCCCTGAGTGTGGCCGCGGATGGTCGGGACGGGCTTTCCCTTCCATCCGCTCTAGTGGCCGCCCGCGAGGGGGTGACGTTACGTGTGTGCCGTACGTCGCCTAAAAGGAGAGGCTCTGGAGAGGGTGCCCGCTTCTGTGCGGGCAAGCGCTGGGAGGGGTCTGGACGGCGTAATAACAGCAGTTCCCGGACTCCTCCCTCCTCAGGCGCAGAGTGGCACACCGTGTGGTTTTAGTCGGTTCGAGTCCGACACACCGCCCCGCCGCAAGCCCCGGCGCGGGTGACGGTCCGAGGGGATTTCCACACGAAAAAAAAAAAAAAAAAAAAAAAAAAGGTTAGGTTAGGTTAGGTTAGGTTTTTTTTTTTTTTTTTTTTTTTTTTTTTTTTTACGTGGTGGAATGCATTTACGCACTTCGCTCGCCTCCCGCGGGGGCAGGGGGTTCGCTTCGTGTGGGACTCCTGACCTCAAAGAGAAGCCAGACTACCCACTAAACCACCACGGTGTTCCTCCTTCACCTAATCCGAGCCACGGGATAGTTTGCTCACCGCGACTCGGCTAGGGACGCCCTTTGTTGTTGGGCACACCTCATGAATGCACCCCAGAAACACAGAGGGGCGCATTCCGCCACATTAGCATGGGGCGGCAGATCCCCCGATCCACCGCCCGTGGCCACTCTCACCCAGGGACGCGTGCGGACTTCGCCCACCGGCATCCCTCCCCGGGACGCGTGCGAACTCCGCCCGCCGGCGTCCCCGTGGCCCGCGGGGCGAAAGAGCGAGCCCAGCCCACTCCCGCCCCAGCAGAGCCCCTCCTCGTGGCCGCCATCAGCCGTGAGGCGACGGCAGCCCGACACTCATCGCCGCCGGCCATAGCCGGAGCCACAGCCTACGGCGAGAGGTCTGCTTTTTACGACTTTGCTGTCGGGTTTTAGAGTCTTTTCCTTGACGCGGGCCGGCCAGTTAAGGCAAGCCCTCCGGCCAACAGGTTTTCAGCATACCCTCCTGGAGCCACCAGTCAGGTCACTGTTGAGCCCCTGTTGGTTACGGAACGCGAGAGGGTGGCTAGGCCTCTCTCGCCGACGGTGGCACTAGTGCCTGTCAGCCCCTGAGTTAACAGTGGGCCGACCCGCCCCTCGATCCCGCCGAGCCCTGAAAAGGGCTGCTGCGGATCCCACCCCGCGACCCCCTCGTGCAATGGGGTCTAGCCCTGAAAAGGGCTGTCGGGTTATTGGTCAGACGGCCAGCATACAGAGCTCCTGAGAGTCAGAGTATCCTGACCGCCTGTCCAGGGCGCACCAGCCTCCACGCTTCTGCTCCCCAGGACCGGAGCCCAAAGGGGGAAGAAACGCGTAAGCCAACGTGGAGGTTACCCGACGCCGCGCCCCGCCCCAGGTTAGGTTAGGTTTTTTTTTTTTTTTTTTTTTTTTACGTGGTGGAATGCATTTACGCACTTCGCTCACCCCCCGCGGGGGCAGAGGGTTCGCTTCGTGTGGGACTCCTGACCTCGAAGAGAGGCCAGACTACCCACTAAACCACCACGGTGTTCCTCCTTCACCTAAACCGAGCCGCGGGATAGTTTGCTCACCGCGACTCGGCTAGGGACGCCCTTTTTATCGGGCTCACCTCAGTCGAGGCCCCACCATCCGGGCCACCGTGCCCAGATGATGGGGCCTGTCCTCCTCATGAATGCACCCCAGGAACACAGAGGGGCGCATTCCGCCACATTAGCGTGGGGCAGCAGGTCCCCCGACCCACCGCCCGTGGCCACTCTCATTCGGGGACGCGGGCGAATTGTGCTCGCCGGCGCCCCCTCGCCGCGGGTCTGCGGGGCGGGAGAGTGAGCCCAGCTCGCTCCCGCTCCCGCAGAGCCTCTCTCTTGGCCGCCATCACCTCGTCAGCGAACGAGGCAACGGCAGCCCAACACTCTTCGCTGCCGGCCATAGCTGGAACTACGACCGACAGCGAGAGGTCCGCACCAATGGTGCTCATGAGGGCCGCCCTTTGTCCGTCCCACGCCTCACACACAGCCAGGGTGTGGTAGGCCGTGTCAGGGTCTCCGCTGGTGCAGTTTCGGCACCGGGGCTCCGACTCTATCCCCACCACTTCCCACAGGTACTTGGCAAAACAGCCATGGCCCGTGAGAAGTTGGGTGAGGTGGTATGACGGGGCCCCATGACCCCTCTCTACCCACTGACGCAGGACGGGCCTGACGGCCCCCACAAGCAGCGATCCGCTACGCGTCGCCCGCAGTCTTTCGGCCCACTTCCGGAAGAGATCATCGCGAGCCGATTGTCTCCAGCGATCGATCTCCTCCGAAGGCGGCCGACCCCCGATAGCACGCCGCATCAGGGCGCCTTCGTCGTACACCCTCTTGAGGACGCCGGCCTCGAGATCCCAGGGGATACTCCCCGCAATCAGACACGCCGCCTCGTAAGAGACGGTGTGGTACGCCCGTGCAGCCCTCTGCGCTATGGCGCGCTGCGGTCGTCGCAGCAGCGCGATATTCGCCGGGCAGAGGGCCTCCGCCCATATGGGCGCTCCGTAGAGCGCCTTGGAGCGCACCACTCCGTCATAGAGACGGCGGCATGCAGACCCTGGGCCTCCGCTGTTGGGCAGCAACCGCGAGAGCATTCCGGCAAATGCCAGCAACTTCGGTGCCAGCTGCCGGAAATGCTCCGCGAACCGCCACCGACTGTCGAGAACGAGCCCGAGGTATTTCAGGCTGGTCCCGACAGCGATGGGGATGCCGCCCACCATGATGGTCCTATCTCGAGGCGGCGTCTGCCGGGGCCCGTGGAAGAAGAGGGCCTCGGACTTTTCGAGGGCGACTTTCAGGCCGAGCGCCTCGATGCGACGCACTACGTGGGCTACACCTGCCGTGGCAAGGACGGCGGCGTCCCGAAATGTGGGGGCCCGCGCGGTGACTAGGGTATCGTCGGCGTAGCAAAGTACACCGACCCCCCGAAGATTAGCACCGCGCAGGACCCAATCATAACCTATGTTCCACAGGAGCGGCCCGAGGACCGACCCCTGTGGAACGCCACAAGACATGCCCCTGCGGACCACCCCGTCTTGGGCCGGGTAAATGATGACCCGGTCCACGAAGTAGTCCGCAAGGACGCGCCTGAGGTACCACGGGACATTGTGGTACCTCAACGCCTCCGCAATGGTTCCCCAGGGGAGGGTGTTGAAGGCGTTCGCTATATCCAACGATACAGCCAACAGCACCTCACCCCCGGAGACCGCTTCGTTGACGCTGTCCCGCAGTCGGGATATCGCGCCGAGGGTCGACCTCCCACGACGGAAGCCGAACTGGCCATCGCTGAGATTGGGCCCCGCCCCCTCCAGGTGGCCGACGAGACGCGCAGCGAGCACCCGCTCAAAAAGCTTGCACATCTCGTCGAGCAACACGATGGGGCGGTAGGCCGACGGCGATTCGGCTGGGCGCCCGTGCTTTTTGAGCAGCACGAGCTTGCCGGTTTTCCATCGTCGAGGGACTCTCCCCGACACCAGACACTCCGACATGAGGGACAGCGTCTCCTCCTCTAGTGCCGGCATGACGGTGACGATAACCTTCCCAGGGACGCCGTCCGGGCCCGGGGCGCGATTCCTGGACCGGAGTGCCAGTATCGCAGCCCCTAACTCGGCCTCGGACACGGGAGGTATCGCCCCTTCGTCTGCCGGCACCTGGCTTGGTGCTCCCATCCGCGGCGGGGTCCACTCTTCCCTGGCAGGGAAGAGGGAGCTGACCACTCGGTCCAGAAGACTCGGCTCGAGAGTTCTGGTGAGGGGAGGCGCCCAAGGCTGGAGTTTCTGACTCACAATCTTATACGGGCGCCCCCACGGATCTCGGTCGAGGCTCTCGAGCCACTCCTTCCAGGCCTCGTCCTTGGCGGCTTTGATCGCCGAGCTGAGGGCCCGACGAGCGGAAAGGTACGCGGCGTGCAATTCTTCTTCGCGGGCGAGATCTCTAACGGCCCGCCTTCGGCTGCGGGTGTACTGCCTCTGGGCCGCGTGACTCGCGGCACGCAGCTCGGCCAGGTGGGGACGCCACCAGTACACCTGCCTCCGAGGCGGGATAGGTCTCGCCCTCTGCATCGCCGCGTCGCAGACGCGAGTCAGTGCTCCAGCGAGCCACTCGCATCTCGCGTCCACGTCCTGACCGCTGTCGACAGCAGCCCATCGCTCGACGATAGCCGCCTCTCGGGCCAGCTCCCGGTCCAGCGTTCCGAGCCGCCACCGCGGACCTTCCCCTGCCACGGGGCGGTCCAGTGCCACACGAGGCGTCGCCGCGGGGGCGGAGACGATGTCGAACCGGATGTACCGGTGGTCAGACGAAGTCTCCACCCCCTCGACGACCCGCCAGTTGTGTATGCGGCGGGCCAGGCCAGAACTCGCGAAAGAAAGGTCGACTATCGACCCGGCCTGGGCCCGCACAAACGTGTGGACCGCCCCTCGGTTCAGCAGCACCAAGCCTTGGGACACCGCCCACTCCTCCACCATCTCCCCCCGGGCATCGGTCGCCGGGGATCCCCACGCCCGTGAGTGAGCGTTGAAATCCCCGGCCACCACAGCCGGGGTGGGGTGCACTTCCGCCAGCAGAGCCCCGACCTCCGTGAGCAACTGCTCGAACTCGGCGAGGCTTCTGCTGGGGGGACAGTACACCCCAATGACCGCAGCGCCACCCAGCGCGACGAGTACGCACCCTCGGCCCTTCCGCACTCTGTCGAAAGGAGGGGCCGTTCGCTGAGCGACGATAGCCACCGAGCCGCCGCGGTCGCCGGCCCAGTTAGGGCTGTTGCGAACGCAATACGGCTCGGCGACTACTGCCATTGTCGTCTGCCACTGCGCCATGGATTGGGCCAGAAGGTCCTGGGCCGTGGCGCAGTGGTTGACGTTGGCCTGCAGCATAGAGATGGTTTGGGCCATTAGGTTTGGGCAGTGTCCATCACCTCCTCATTCGGCAGCAGGGTGGGCGAGGGCGTGGGTTTCGCCCCACCTGCTGCTCTCCTTTTAGCCCCCCTGCTTCGGGAGGCCGCCTTACATTGCGCCGACCCAAGCCGATGGCCGGACGCCGCACCCTCCGCCGAACAAATGAGGCACCTGGGCTCCGCGGAGCAGGTGGCCGACTTGTGGCCTTCCTGCCCGCAACGGAAGCAGAGCGCACTGCGGTCAGTGGCCGCAGTGCACTTGGCCTTGACGTGCCCCGGCTCGAGGCAGCGGAAGCACCGCGCCGGCCTCGGCTCCAGGATGGTCAGTCTGACCACTGACCACCCGACGACGATGCGGCGGCCATCGGTAAGTTTCTTCGCCGCCTCAACAGGGCACCGTAGCCAGGCAGTGCCCTGTCGGTCAGGTGGGCGCTGTATGTCGCCCACCTTGATGTGGTCGGCAGCACAGCCCCCTTCCGCTGCCAGCAACGCGGCCACCGACTCTTTCGAGGCCGAGTCGCCCAGCCCAGAGATGCGCATCTCCACGCATCTCTCCGGCCTAGCGACGCGGACCTCTTCGAGCACCTCCCTCAGTTTAGCCGCGAGCTGGTCCGCCTTCCGGCTTCTGTCGGCGCCAGCCACCTCCAGGATCCGACCTCCGGTTACCGCGTTGCGGAGTCGGAGGCCGTCGATACCCAAACCCTTGAGGTCTATCGACCTCTCGGCTTTGGACATCACCTGCGCGTAGGTGATGCCCCGCTCTGCGGCACCCGGCTGCAGCGTGACTGTAACCGCTGCCGTTTGCGGGGTGCGCAATTTGCGGGGCCTCCTTTTCCTCCGCTTGGTGGCTGGCGCTACCGGAGTTGCAGCGGTTGGGGCAGCCGACCCGGCAGGGGGCGTTTTAGGCTTCTTTGGCCTGGCCGCCACCTCGCTCCATGTCCCGCTTTGCGGGAGCGGGGCGGGAGCCAACGTCGAAGTCGAAGTTGACTGGGGCGACCGCTGCGGTTTCCGGGCAGCCTCCGCCTCCTTCGCCGCGGCCGTCTTCTTCCCTGCCTTCTTCTTCTTCTTCCTCTCCTCCTTCCCCCCCGGCGGCCCGGTAAGGCTCGGCCCTGCCTCCACCTGCCCGCCTGGCATTGGAGGAGAGAGGGGAGGGGGGAGAGGTTCTGAGGGAGACGTCTCAGGCTCGGGCTCAAGTGCGCCGTTGGACCGCGCCGCATTCCTCGCGTCCGCCTGCAGCGGCGGACGGATGCGGGTCTCCGGCAGCAGGCGGTCAGCGATCCCCGCGAGCCGGGCGTCGACCAGGAAGCCGATCTCTTCCCGGCTCATCGGGGGCGGCGCAGCCTCCGCCTGCTGCTTCATGGCCCGCATTTCGGCCCGCACAGCCGCCAGCTCGGCCTGAAGCTTGGCCACCTCCTCCGATTCCGTGCGGGACATCAGAACGCGCACGTTCTCCATAATGGAGCCACACGCGTCCTTGAGGTCCCGCACGTACTGGCCCTTTAAATTGGAGCTCTTGGCGGCGATGGTTTGGACCACCTTCACCGCCGCCTCTATTGAGCCCGAGATCTCCTCGGCACTGAGGGACTGGGTGTCCGAGGATACCAGTCCCGCTTGGGGCTGCAGACTGGGCTGCGGCTGCGGGCCAGGGGTCTCTCTGAGATAGAGAGCCCTCCGCCGCTGCAGCCGCAGCTCATCTGCGAGCTCCTCTTCTGCTCGGAGCTCGAGCTCACGCTCCTTAGCCGCGTTGAGCTCCGCTTTGGCTTTGGCTAGACCGACGTATTCTCCTGTTTTCGGGGGACGGCCACGGTTCCTTTTAGGCCCCCGCCCATCCACCGAATCGCTGTCGCTTTGCGCTGGCGATTCCAACGAATTGGTGCGCTTACGCCAGAGTCTTCCCCTTGGTGGGGAAGACGCGCGCGCAACTCCAGGCAAGCTGGCAGCGGTCATCCGCTCCAGCACCACCGCTGGCACCATTTCACCGACAGAGACGGAAGACCTTGCGGTCTCCGTCTCCATCTCCTCCTCCGCCAAAACTGGCCCATCATCATTATTGTTTTTTTTTAAGTTTAAATTAGACAAATCCATACAAGTCCCACGAGTGTGGGGGAAAAGAAAGTCCATCCGGGCGGTGCCCCCTGCACCCGGATAAGCCTATATACTGTGGAGGTCGGCCGGTATCCACAGGTTTTTACGACTTCGCTGTCGGGTGTTATAGACTGTCCTTGTCATGGGCCGGCCAATTAAGGCAAGCCCTCCGGCCAACAGGTTCTCAGCATACCCTCCTGGAGCCACCAGTCAGGTCACAGTTGAGCCCCTGTTGGTTACGGAACGCGAGAGGGTGGCTAGGCCTCTCCCACCGACGGTGGCACTAGTGCCTGTCAGCCCCTGAGTAATCAGTGGGCCGACCCGTCCCTCGATCCAGCATCTCTCCCCTGTCCCCTCTGAAAACAGAGGGGTACTGGGAGCGATGGCGAGCCCTGAAAAGGGCTACGCGGATCCCACGACCCCCTCGTGCAATGGGGTCAGTTGTCGGGTTATTGGTCAGACGGCCAGCATACAGAGCTCCTGAGAGTCAGAGTATCCTGACCGCCTGTCCAGGGCGCACCAGCCTCCACGCTTCTGCTCCCCAGGACCGGAGTCCAAAGGGGGAAGAAACGCGTAAGCCAACGTGGAGGTTACCCGACGCCGCGCCCCAGGTTAGGTTAGGTTAGGTTAGGTTAGGTTCCCCCCAATGTATCCCTACGTTGTCGTCGTGGTGGGGCTTGCGTGAGTCGATGATTTCTGGGGCTATGCCGGTAGAGCCACTCATGCCGGATAGGCCCAGAAGGAGGCTCCAGACTAAATGGGATACGAGTCGGAGTCTTTACAGACTGCCGCGTGGGGCACTCTAAACGTCCCTCTGCTCTAGCAGAGGACGTATTAGAGTGCCAGTAGTTCCGAGAGGGACAGGGGGCGGACGGATCCGGTCTGGTGCAGACCCCGTCCGGCCCAGCCGTAATCCTGAACGGACAGGACCGGTGGCTCTTCGAAGCCACGAGGACGTAAACCTCTATAAAAAATACCCCAAGCTCACGCTCTGACGCCTGGCAATGAGCTGAATCGCTGGAGGGAGTCCAGTGCCAAGGGCGTCCTCTGTCGGAGGACATTAAACTTCCAAAACTCATGACATGGACAACATTAGGCATAAACCTACCCAGGAGGGTCCTAGACGCGATGCGTCTAGGGAATCCCTCCCGGAGCCCCCAATCGTACTATGGGGGGGGCAATCCTTGTCTCACACGCCCGTCGCCGAGCGTCAAATCCGGCACCGAAATTAACGCGAAGGACGCGGAAAAGAAAAGTGGGGCAGTGTCGCGCCCGTCGAGGAACAGCCGAGGGCAGTTCCGGAAGGCGGACGCCCACTCCTCCAACGAGGAGATTGCTGCGGCTGTAACGCCTGCAGCGGTGAGGCTCCCAGAAGTCAATCTGACTGCTGGGAGCCGAAGAACAGTGGAACGCACGCGTTCTAAGTCCGCTGTGGATGTCGCGGGTGGCAGTTCCGGTTCCAGTGGCTCCGGTGCGACAACTGTCGCAATGGATGTCGTGGATTCGGGGATCAGCGATAGCCGCAAGCGCCTTAGCACTGCCACGGACGTGGAAACGTCGCAGGAGTGCCCGCCTCCCAAAGTGCCTAGTAGCCACAGAGGGAGGTCACGCACTCCAGTCCCAGCCCTCCCAGGCTCCGCCTTCTCTAGGGCGGATGTTTACAGACGGGCCAGGGTAGAGGGCGAAATTGTAGTGGAGGAGGAGATCGCTGATCTCCTGCAGAGAATCCGGGAGCCTGCGGTGGAGGATACTGCACCGGTGTCTCTGCAGGAGAGGGCGAACGTGGCTGTGGCCATTATTAACAAAGTGGCCACAAAATCCACAAACCTTAAGGGTCCCTTTGTTAGGGCTCTTAAGGACTCCTCCTCCGCCATCGCGGGGGTCGTGGAGACCCTAGCCGGAGACGTGGCTCGCCTCCAGTCTGCCAACGACCGTTTGACGGAGCAGGTGGCCGGGCTCAGCGCTCAATTTGCCGTTTTTCGGGCGGAGCGCTCTGAGCGTGAGGCCCCTGTCCCGTCTGCGTCCGATCGGGCTCCGGCCCCGTCTGCATCCCGGCCGGCCCCGTCTGCGTCGCAGCCGGCCCCTACTATACCCGGGGTACCTGATGCCGTCCTCCAGGAGATGATGCGCCAGATGGTCATCACCATGGGAAACCTGGTGGACGGACGTCTGGCCGGTCTGGAGGCGAGGCTGCCTCCGGCGCCTGTTGTTCGGCCGCCGCTTGCGGCGTCGAGGCAGAAAGTTGCGTCAGCACCGACCCCTCTTCCCGTGGTGGGGGGTCGCGTGTCGTACGCGGCGGCGACGTCGGTGCCGGGCACTGCTGCCGCTCGTGGGACGCGGCAGGTGGCAAAGGCACCAGCCGGGCCGGCTGCGTCGAAGCCGGGGCCTCAAACGGCGGCAAGAGCTGGAGCGGAGTTCCCTCCGCTCCCCACTCCAACACCTCTGCCTGGCCCTTCCACGTCTGCCCCCTCTGATGAGGGTTGGCAAATAGTTGGGGGGGCCAAGCAGTCGAAAAAGGCAAAGAAGCGGGCCAAGAAGGCTGCCCAAAAGGCGGCTTCCGGCCCGCAGTCGTCATCGGTGGCCCGGGCCACTCCGAAGAAGCCGCGGAAGCTGCAGCCGCCTAAGACCGCGGCTGTAGTGGTCACGGTGTCGCCGGAGGCGGCTACCGGCGGGCTGTCCTACGCGGCCGTCTTTAAGACGGCCCGGGACTGTCTCGCCGGCGATTTTGCGGCGGCAGGGGTCCGATTGCGCCTCGCCCAGACGGGAGCTCGGGTCCTCGAGTTCCCTGGGGCCGATGGCGCAAAGACGGCGGACTCCTTCGCCGGGAAGCTGAGGGAAGTCTTTGCAGCCACGGAGGGTGTCAAGATCGCCAGGCCCACGAAGTGCGCAGAGCTGCGCATTTCGGGCCTGGACGATTCAGTGACGGCTGAGGACGTCCGTGTTGCGATCCAGGCAAAGACTGGAAGCAATGCGGACGGTCTCAGAATTGGCACCATCCGTCCCGGTCCAGGGGGGCTTGGTGCAGTGTGGGTCAGTTGTCCCATAGCTTCGGCTAAAGTTTTGGGCGACGCTGGCAGGCTGCTCATCGGCTTTGTAAGCGCTAGGATCACGGTCCTGGCGTCGAGGCCGATGAGGTGTTTCAAATGCCTGTCGGCGGGACACACACGCACCAAGTGCGATAGCTGCTTTGACTGCAGCGGACTATGTTTCCGCTGCGGTCGACCGGGGCACAAGGCGGCAGAGTGTTCTGCCGCGCCTTACTGTCCTATCTGTGCGGCGGGCAATAAGCCCGCCAATCACCAGATGGGGCAGGGGGGCTGCAGGCCTTCCCGCGCTTCCCGGCAGACGTCGGGGGCTAGCCTAGCGACCCAGGCTGCCTCTGACGTTGTCCGTCCGTCCTCGTCGACGCCCATGGAGGAGGTTGTAGAAACGATCCATTAATGGACCACGTCTGCAACCTCCTTGTCCAGACGAACCTAAACCACTGTGCCGCGGCGCAGGATCTCTTCCTGCAAACCATGGCGCAGTGGTCGATAGGTGTTGCCGTAGTCGCGGAGCCCTACTACGTTCCTCCCCGTCCAAACTGGATGGGTGACCGGGACGGCTCCGTGGCAGTCGTCAGCTCCACGGCGGCTCATTCCCCGCCCTTGTCGCTAAGAGACAAGGGTACTGGATATGTTGCCGCCGATTGGGGGGGGGTCACCGTTTACGGTGTATACTTCTCCCCCAACCGGAGTCTGAGTGACTTCGAGGTCTTCCTCAACACCTTGGAGACCTCGATACGGCGACTAGCGTCTGGGCACGTCCTCGTGCTGGGGGACTTCAACGCAAAGTCCATTGCGTGGGGGTCCCCCGGGACGGACGCCAAGGGCGAAGCCGTAGTGGAGTGGGCGGCTTCGGTGGGCCTCTGTTTGCTGAACAGAGGCTCCACCAACACGTGCGTGCGACAGCAGGGCGGGTCGATAGTGGACCTTTCGTTCGCTACCCCTGCTGTTGCCGCACGAATAAGGAACTGGTGTGTCCTGGAAGAGGTCGAGACGCTCTCGGATCATTTGTATATCCGATTCGAGCTCTCCCGGTCCCAGGGCCCCAGTAGGGGTCACACGGCGCGGCAATTATCCCGCTTTCCGCGGTGGGCTGTCGCCAAGCTCGATAGGGACCTGCTGGAGGAGGCAGCCATTATTCATTCTTGGCTGTCTCCGCAGGCCTCGTCCGAGGAGGTCGACGTGGACTTGGGGGCTGGCCGTTTTCGCGATGCGATTACGCAGATTTGCGATACGGCCATGCCCCGCATCCGGAGTCGTCGGCCTCCACGGAAGGAGGTCTACTGGTGGTCCCAGGAGTTGGCGGACCTCCGTGCGGCTTGTACCCGTGCCCGGAGGTCCTACACCCGCAGCCGGCGACGTCACCGCGGAAACGGTGAGGAGGACCAGCTTCATGAGGAGTACCGCGAAGCGCGGAAAACTCTGAAGCTGGCCATTTGCCGCGCCAAAGACGCTAAGAGAAAGGAGATGCTGGAGAGTCTCGATCGTGACCCCTGGGGTCGCCCGTATCGTGCGGTGCGTCAAAAGCTCCGCACGCCGGGCCCCCCCCTTACCGAGACTCTCCAGCCCAGCTTCCTGCAGGAAGTGGTCGAGGGCCTTTTCCCTCAGCGGGCAGAGCACACACCCCCGTCGATGGCCTACTCGGTCAGAGACGACGGGGGTAGAGAGGACGATGCTCCACCCGTGAGGGAATCGGAGGTAGGGGCGGCTGTTCTGCGAATTCGTTCAAAGAACACCGCCCCCGGGCCGGACGGGGTTCCAGCCCGAGTGATGGCCCGAGCCCTCGACCATATGTCGGACCGCCTCAGGGGAGTGTTGGACGCTAGCCTGGCGTCCGGACACTTCCCTGAGTGCTGGAAAAGCGGGAAGCTGGTCCTACTGAAGAAGCCGGGACGGCCTGCTGATTCGGTCGCGGCCTATAGGCCCATCGTGTTGCTGGACGAGGCGGGCAAGTTGTTCGAAAGGATAATCTCTGCCCGCATCGTCCGGCACCTCTGCGAGGTGGGGCCCGACCTGTCGGATGCCCAGTTCGGATTCCGAGAGGGGCGTTCGACGGTCGATGCCGTGATGCGCCTTAGGGCCGTGACCGAAGAGGCAGTGTGCTGTGGCGGCGTGCTGTTGGCGGTGTCTTTAGACATCGCCAACGCATTCAATAGTCTGCCATTCAGCTGCATCGGGGAAGCACTCCAGTACCACGGGGTGCCAGAGTACCTGAGGCGGCTAGTGGCAGACTATTTGGAGGAGCGTACCGTCGTGTACGAGGACCGAGAGGGCGTCTTGAGACGGCGACCCATGTCGTGCGGCGTTCCACAGGGGTCTGTCCTTGGACCACTCCTGTGGAACGTGGGATACGACTGGGTCCTACGAGGTCGTCTCCCCCCCGGGCTGGGCGTAATTTGTTACGCCGATGACACATTGGTCACAGCCCGGGGGGTGAACTTCCACGAGGCGGCGCGCCTGGCCACCACGGGTGTTTCTCTGGTGGTCGGGCGCATCGAGGCGCTGGGCCTTCGGGTGGCCCTGGACAAGACGGAGGCCCTGTTATTTCATGGGCCCCGTCGTGGTCCGCCCCCCGGCGCCTCCATAGAGGTCAACTCGGTCCTCGTACCGGTTCGGGCCCAGATGAAGTATCTGGGTCTGATCCTCGACGGTAGGTGGCTCTTCGACGAGCACTTCCGACAGCTTGGTCCGAAGCTGGTCGACGCTGCCTCTGCCCTTGGGCGACTATTGCCCAATTTGGGTGGAGCCAGCGTCGCAACGCGACTCCTCTACACGGGGGTGGTCCGGTCGATGGCGCTGTACGGCGCACCGGTGTGGGTCACGGCTCTGACCGCCCAGAACAAGGCGCGCCTCTGGCGGCCTCAGAGGGTACTGGCGGTCAGAGCGATACGTGGTTACCGCACGGTGTCGACCGAGGCAGCGTGTGCGTTGGCCGGGACACCCCCGTGGGATTTGGAGGCGGAAGTGCTCGCCGAAGTTTATCGACGGGTGGCTGAATACCGGGCGGAGAGAGGCATCCGCCCTCCGCCCGAAGAGGTACGCGAGTGGCGTGAAGCCGCCCGTCGAGCCACGATGGCTCGCTGGTCTTTCCGACTGGAGACTCCACGCGCTGGCTTTGCCGCCGTGGAGGCTCTCCAGCCGGTCATCCTCGAGTGGGCAGGGCGGCAGCACGGGACCCTTTCCTTCCGACTGACGCAGGTACTCTCCGGGCACGGTTGCTTCGGAAAGTACCTGCACTCGGTCGCTAGGAGGGAACTGAGTCCCGCCTGCCACCACTGCGACTGCAGTGAAGACTCGGCCCAGCACACGCTGGCGATTTGCCCCGCTTGGGCGTCGCAGCGCCGGGCCCTCACTGCAGTCATCGGAGGAGATCTCTCGCTACCGGCCGTCATACGCTCCATGGCCGGTAGCGACAGCAGTTTTACCGCGGTCGCAACCTTCTGCGAAGATGTAATCTCGCAGAAGGAGGTGGCGGAGAAGGCCCGGGAGGACGACCTCCACTCGGACCCAATCCGTCGCCGGCGAACCGGGCAGCGGAGGCGCGCTCACCTGCGCCTCATGCCGCCCTGAGTGTGGCCGCGGATGGTCGGGACGGGCTTTCCCTTCCATCCGCTCTAGTGGCCGCCCGCGAGGAGGCGACGTTACGTGTGTGCCGTACGTCGCCTAAAAGGAGAGGTTTCGGAGAGGGTGCCCGCTTTTGTGCGGGCAAGCGCTGGGAGGGGTCTGGACGGCGTAATAACAGCAGTTCCCGGACTCCTCCCTCTTCAGGCGCAGAGTGGCACACCGTGTGGTTTTAGTCGGTTCGAGTCCGACACACCGCCCCGCCGCAAGCCCCGGCGCGGGTGACGGTCCGAGGGGATTTCCACACGTAAAAAAAAAAAAAAAAAAAAAAAAAAAAAAAAGGTTAGGTTAGGTTAGGTTCCCCCCAATGTATCCCTACGTTGTCGTCGTGGTGGGGCTTGCGTGGGTCGATGATTTCTGGGGCTATGCCGGTAGAGCCACTCATGCCGGATAGGTCCAGAAGGAGACCCCAGACTAAATGGGATACGCGACGGAGTCTGATTGCAGACTGCCGCGGAGGGCACTCCAAGCGTCCCTCTGATCTAGCAGAGGGCGTATTGGAGTGCGAGTAGGTTCGAGAGGAACCTGGGGCGGGTCAGCCCACTGTTAATTCAGGGGCTGACAACCGTCGGTGGGGCAGGGCTAGCCACCCTGTCGCATTCCGTAACCAACAGGGGCTCAGCAACGACCTGACTGGTGGCTCCAGGAGGGTATGCTGAGAACCTGTTGGCCGGAGGGCTTGCCTTAATTGGCCGGCCCATGACAAGGATAGTCTATAACACCCGACAGCCAAGTCGTTAAAACCTGTGGATACCGGCCGACCTCCACAGTATTTAGGCTTATCCGGGTGCAGGGGGCACCGCCCGGACGGACCTTTTATTTCCCCCATACTCGTGGGAATCACATGGATTTGAAATTGAATGAAACTAATAAAATTACGATCGATAAACAAACAACGACCAAGGCAACTGACACTGGAAATGAGAAAGAAGGAAGAAGGAAGGGAAGGAGGAACGCCAAGGGGCAGTTCCGGAGGGCAGACGACTCCTCTACGGAGGAGGAGCCTGCGTCCGGGGCGCCTATATCAGCGGGGCTCCTAGTAGTCAATCCGACTGCTAGGAGCCGAAGAACATCGGAACGTACGCGTTCCAGGTCCAGCCACTCGTTGGATGTCGCGGGTGGTAGCTCCAATGCTGATGCATTGGAGTCCATGGACTTGGACGCGAGCGATAGCCGCAAACGCGTGCGTTCCACCGATGGGGGGAGCGACACCCAGGAAATGCTGCCGCCAAAAATGGCGAGCAGTCATAGAGGGAGGTCGAGAACCCCAGTCTCGAGCGCGTCCGGTTCCGCCTTTTCTAAGGCGGAATCGTATAGGCGAGTCAGGGCGGACGGCGAGACTCAGGCGGAGGAGGAGATCTCCGGTCTCCTGCTGCAGATTGGGGAACCGGTGGATGGGGACTTAGTGCCCCAAACACCGGCCTCTCTGCAGGAGAGGGCGCAGGCGGCGGTGGCCATCATTAACAAGGTGGCCACCAAGTCGGTAAACCTTAAGGGCTCCTTTGTAAGGGCCCTTAAGGACTCCTCCTCCACGCTGGGGGGAGTCGTCCAGTCTCTGATAGGGGACGTGGCTCGACTCCAGGCGGCCAACGACCGCTTGACGGGGCAGGTGGCTGAGCTGAGCGCTCAGTTTGCCCAATTTCGGGCGGAGCGTCCTGAGCGCGAGGCCTCGGCCCCGGCCCCGTCTGCGTCGCGGGCGGCCTCGTCAACGTCGCGGGCGGCCCCGTCGGCGTCGCGGGTGGCCCCGTCAACGTCGCGGACGGCCCCGTCAGCGTTGCGGCCGGCCCCGTCTCCGTCACAGCTGGCCCCCACCGTCCCTGGGGTATCGGAGGACCTCGTCCAACAGATCCTCATCGCAGTGGGGAATCTGGTGGACGGGCGTCTGGCCGGCCTCGAGGCGCGGCTGCCTCCGGCCCCTGTCGTTCGGCCGCCGCTTGGGGCACAGCGTAAAACGGTCACGTCGGCCCCGACTCCACTTCCCGTGGTAGGGGGTCGAGTGACCTACGCCGCGGCGACGTCGGCCCCGGCTCCTGCGGCGGCCCAAAAGCCACGACAGGGGCCTAAGGCCAAGACGCCTGCCACGAAGCCTGGGCAGCCGTCTAAGACGACGCCAAGAGCTGGAGCGGAGCCCCCTCTGCTCCCCACTCCAACGACGGCACCTGGACCCTCTACCTCTGCCTCCTCTAATGAGGGTTGGCAGGAAGTTGGGGGGTCTAAAAAGTCCCGAAGGCGGGCTAGGAAGGCTGCTGAAAAAGCGGCCTCTACCCCGCAGTCGCCACCGGTGGCAAGTGCCACCGCGAAGAAGAAGCCGCGGAAGCTGCAGCCGCCCAAAACCGCGGCGGTAGTGGTGACCGTGTCGCCGGAGGCGGCTGAAGGCGGGCTATCCTACGCGGCCCTTTTCAAAAGGGCACGGGCTAGTCTCGCCTCCTTCGGGACTACAGGTGTGAGATTGCGCCTTGCCCAGACGGGAGCTCGAGTTCTCGAGTTCCCGGGGGCTGAAGGCGCAAAGTCGGCAGACGCATTTGCCGAGAAGTTGAGAGGCATGTTCGCGGAAGCGGATGGTGTTAGGATCGCCAGGCCTACGAAATGCGCGGAATTGCGTATTTCGGGCCTGGACGATTCCGTGACGGCTGAGGATGTCCGCGATGCAGTTCAGGAGAGGACGAACTGCAGCGCGGAACACATCAGGGTCGGCACCATCCGCCCCGGACCGGGAGGGCTTGGTGCTGTGTGGCTCAGCTGCCCAGTAGCGGCAGCCAAAGTGCTGGGCGATGCTGGCAGGCTCCTCGTCGGCTTCGTGAGCGCCAGGATAACAGTCCTGGCGGCGAGGCCGATGAGGTGTTTTAAATGCCTGTCGGCGGGCCACACACGCACCAAGTGCAGTAGCTGCTTTGACTGCAGCGGACTTTGTTTCCGCTGTGGTCAACAGGGGCACAAGGCGGCAGAATGTTCTGCCGCCCCTCACTGCCCCGTCTGTGCGGCGGCTAATAAGCCCGCCAATCATCAGATGGGGCAGGGAGGCTGCAGGCCTTCTCATGCTTCTCGGCAAGCGTCGGGGGTAAGCCAATCGACCCAGGCTGCCTCCGGCGTAACTAGTGCGTCTACGCCGACGCCCATGGAGGAGGCTGTAGAGACGATCCACTAATGGATCAAGTCTCCAGCCTCCTGGTCCAGACGAACCTGAACCACTGTGCCGCGGCGCAGGATTTATTCCTGCAAACCATGGCGCAGTGGTCGATAGGTGTTGCCGTAGTCGCGGAGCCCTATTACGTTCCTCCCCGTCCAAACTGGATGGGTGACCGGGACGGCTCCGTGGCAGTCGTCAGCTCCACGGCGGCTCATTCCCCGCCCTTGTCGCTAAGAGACAAGGGTACTGGATATGTTGCCGCCGATTGGGGGGGGGTCACCGTTTACGGTGTATACTTCTCCCCCAACCGGAGTCTGAGTGACTTCGAGGTCTTCCTCAACACCTTGGAGACCTCGATACGGCGACTAGCGTCTGGGCACGTCCTCGTGCTGGGAGACTTCAACGCAAAGTCCATTGCGTGGGGGTCCCCCGGGACGGACGCCAAGGGCGAAGCCGTAGTGGAGTGGGCGGCTTCGGTGGGCCTCTGTTTGCTGAACAGAGGCTCCACCAACACGTGCGTGCGACAGCAGGGCGGGTCGATAGTGGACCTTTCGTTCGCTACCCCTGCTGTTGCCGCACGAGTAAGGAACTGGTGTGTCCTGGAAGAGGTCGAGACGCTCTCGGATCATTTGTATATCCGATTTGAGCTCTCCCGGTCCCAGGGCCCCAGTAGGGGTCACACGGCGCGGCAATCATCCCGCTTTCCGCGGTGGGCTGTCGCCAAGCTCGACAGGGACCTGCTGGAGGAGGCAGCCATTATTCATTCTTGGCTGTCTCCGCAGGCCTCGACCGAGGAGGTCGACGTGGACGTGGGGGCTGGCCGTTTTCGCGATGCGATTACGCAGATTTGCGATACGGCCATGCCCCGCATCCGGAGTCGTCGGCCTCCACGGAAAGAGGTCTACTGGTGGTCCCAGGAGCTGGCGGACCTCCGTGCGGCCTGTACCCGTGCCCGGAGGTCCTACACCCGTAGCCGGCGACGTCACCGCGGAAACGGTGAGGATGACCAGCTTCATGAGGAGTACCGCGAAGCGCGGAAAACTCTGAAGCTGGCCATTTGCCGCGCCAAGGACGCAAAGAGAAAGGAGATGCTGGAGAGTCTCGATCGTGACCCCTGGGGTCGCCCGTATCGTGCGGTGCGTCAAAAGCTCCGCACGGCGGGCCCCCCCCTTACCGAGACTCTCCAGCCCAGCTTCCTGCAGGAAGTGGTCGAGGGCCTTTTCCCTCAGCGGGCAGAGCACACACCCCCGTCGATGGCCTACTCGGTCAGAGACGACGGGGGTAGAGAGGAGGATGCTCCACCCGTGAGGGAATCGGAGGTAGGGGCGGCTGTTCTGCGAATTCGTTCAAAGAACACCGCCCCCGGGCCGGACGGGGTACCAGCCCGAGTGATGGCCCGAGCCCTTGACCATATGTCGGACCGCCTCAGGGGGGTGTTGGATGCTAGCCTAGCGTCCGGACACTTCCCTGAGTGCTGGAAATGCGGGAAGCTGGTCCTGTTGAAGAAGCCGGGACGGCCTGCCGATTCGGTCTCGGCCTATAGGCCCATCGTGTTGCTGGACGAGGCGGGCAAGTTGTTCGAAAGGATAATCTCTGCCCGCATCGTCCGGCAACTCTGCGAGGTGGGGCCCGACCTGTCGGACGCCCAGTTCGGATTCCGAGAGGGGCGTTCGACGGTCGATGCCGTGATGCGCCTTAGGGCCGTGACCGAAGAGGCAGTGTGCTGTGGCGGCGTGCTGTTGGCGGTGTCTTTAGACATCGCCAACGCATTCAATAGTCTGCCATTCAGCTGCATCGGGGAAGCACTCCAGTACCACGGGGTGCCAGAGTACCTGAGGCGGCTAGTGGCAGACTATTTGGAGGAGCGTACCGTCGTGTACGAGGACCGAGAGGGCGTCTTGAGACGGCGACCCATGTCGTGCGGCGTTCCGCAGGGGTCTGTCCTTGGACCACTCCTGTGGAACGTGGGATACGACTGGGTCTTACGAGGTCGTCTCCCCCCCGGGCTGGGCGTAATTTGTTACGCCGATGACACATTGGTCACAGCCCGGGGGGCGAACTTCCAAGAGGCGGCCCGCCTGGCCACCAGGGGTGTTTCTCTGGTGGTCGGGCGCATCGAGGCGCTGGGCCTACGGGTGGCCCTGGACAAGACGGAGGCCCTACTGTTTCATGGGCCCCGTCGTGGTCCGCCCCCCGGCGCCTCCATAGAGGTCAACTCGGTCCTCGTACCGGTTCGGGCCCAGATGAAATATCTGGGTCTGATCCTCGACGGTAGGTGGCTCTTCGACGAGCACTTCCGACAGCTTGCTCCCAAGCTGGTCGACGCTGCCTCCGCCCTTGGGCGACTTTTGCCTAATTTGGGTGGAGCCAGCGTCGCAACGAGACAGCTGTACACGGGGGTTGTCCGGTCGATGGCGCTGTACGGCGCACCGGTGTGGGTCACGGCTCTGACCGCCCAGAACAAGGCTCGCCTCTGGCGGCCTCAGAGGGTACTGGCGGTCAGAGCGATACGTGGTTACCGCACGGTGTCGACCGAGGCAGCGTGCGCATTGGCCGGGACACCCCCGTGGGATTTGGAGGCGGAGGTGCTCGCCGAAGTTTATCGACGGGTGGCTGAATTCCGTGCGGAGAGTGGCTTTCGCCCTCCGCCGGAAGAGGTACGCGAGTGGCGTGAAGCCGCCCGTCGAGCCACGATGGCTCGTTGGTCTTTCCGACTGGAGACTCCGCGCGCTGGCTTTGCCGCCGTGGAGGCTCTCCAGCCGGTCATCCTCGAGTGGGCAGGGCGGCAGCACGGGACCCTTTCCTTCCGACTGACGCAGGTACTTTCCGGGCACGGTTGCTTCGGGAAGTACCTGCACTCGGTCGCTAGGAGGGAATTGAGTCCCGCCTGCCACCACTGCGACTGCAGTGAAGACTCGGCCCAGCATACGCTGGCGATCTGCCCCGCATGGGCGTCGCAGCGCCGGGCCCTCACTGCAGTCATCGGAGGAGATCTCTCGCTACCGGCCGTCATACGCTCCATGGCCGGTAGCGACAGCAGTTTTACCGCGGTCGCAACCTTCTGCGAAGATGTAATCTCGCAGAAGGAGGCGGCGGAGAAGGCCCGGGAGGACGACCTCCACTCGGACCCAATCCGTCGCCGGCGAACCGGGCAGCGGAGGCGCGCTCACCTGCGCCTCATGCCGCCCTGAGTGTGGCCGCGGATGGTCGGGACGGGCTTTCCCTTCCATCCGCTCTAGTGGCCGCCCGCGAGGAGGCGACGTTACGTGTGTGCCGTACGTTGCCTAAAAATGAGAGGTAAACATCAGAGGGTGCCCGCTTCTGTGCGGGCAAGCGCTGGGAGGGGTCTGGATGGCGTAATAACAGCAGTTCCCGGACTCCTCCCTCCTCAGGCGCAGAGTGGCACACCGTGTAAAAAAAAAAGGTTAGGTTAGGTTAGGTTAGGTTAGGTTAGGTTAGGTTAGGTTCCCCCCCAATCCCCCCAATGTATCCCTACGTTGTCGTCGTGGTGGGGCTTGCGTGGGTCGATGATCTCTGGGGCTATGCCGGTAGAGCCACTCATGCCGGATAGGTTCAGAGTGAGACCCCAGACTAAATGGGATACCTGGCGGAGTCTGGAAAGACTGCCGCGGAGAGCACTCCAATCGTCCCTCTGATCTAGCAGAGGGCGTATTGGAGTGCAAGTAGGTTCGAGAGGAACCTGGGGCGGGTCAGCCCACTGGTAACTCAGGGGCTGACAACCGTCGGTGAGACAGGGCTAGCCACCCTGTCGCATTCCGTAACCAACAGGGGCTCAGCAACGACCTGACTGGTGGCTCCAGGAGGGTATGCTGAGAACCTGTTGGCCGGAGGGCTTGCCTTAATTGGCCGGCCCATGACAAGGATAGTCTATAACACCCGACAGCCAAGTCGTTAAAACCTGTGGATACCGGCCGACCTCCACAGTATTTAGGCTTATCCGGGTGCAGGGGGCACCGCCCGGATGGACCCCCCTTTCCCCCATACTCGTGGGAATCACATGGATATTGATAAATTCTCTAAAAATACAATTACGATCGATCAAACTACAACGAAAAATGGCGAGCACAACGGAAATGAAAAAGAAGAAAGAATGAATAGAAGGAAGGGAAGGAGGAACGCCAAGGGGCAGTTCCGGAGGGCAGACGACTCCTCTACCGAGGAGGAGTCTGCGTCCGGGGCGCCTACAATGGCGGGGCTCCCAGTAGTCAATCGGACTGCTGGGAGCCGAAGAACATCGGAGCGTACGCGTTCCAGGTCCACCCATTCGTCGGATGGCGCGGGTGGTAGCTCCAATGCCGATGCAATGGAGTCTATGGACCTGGACCCGAGCGACAGTCGCAAACGGGTACGCTCCAACGATGGGGGCAGCGACATACATGAAATGTTGCCACCCAAAATCGCGAGCAGCCATAGGGGGCGCTCGCGTACCCCGGTGTCGGCCCCGTCTGGTTCCGCCTTCTGTAAGGCGGAATCATATAGGCGAGTCAGGGCGGACGGCGAGACTCAGGCGGAGGAGGAGATCTCTGGTCTCCTGCTGCAGATCGGGGAACCGGTGGATGGGGACTCAGTGCCCCAAACACCGGCCTCTCTGCAGGAGAGGGCGCAGGCCGCGGTGGCCATCATTAACAAGGTGGCCACCAAGTCGGTTAACCTTAAGGGCTCTTTCGTAAGGGCCCTTAAGGACTCCTCCTCCACACTGGGGGGAGTCGTCCAGTCCTTGATAGGGGACGTGGCTCGACTCCAGGCGGCCAATGACCGCTTGACGGGGCAGGTGGCTGAGCTGAGCGCTCAGTTTGCCGAATTTCGGGCGGAGCGCCCGGAGCGAGAGGCCTTGGCCCCGGCCCCGTCTGCGTCGCGTCCGGCCCCGTCCGTGTCTCGGCCGGCCCCGTCGGCGTCGCGGCCGGCCCCGTCTGCGTCGCGGCCGGCCCCGTCTGCGTCGCGGCCAGTACCGTCTGTGTCGCAGCCGGCCCCCACTGTCCCTGGGGTATCTGATGACCTTGTGCAACAGATCCTCATCGCAGTGGGGAATTTGGTGGACGGTCGTCTGGCCGGCCTCGAGGCGAGGCTGCCTCCGGCCCCTGTCGTTCGGCCGCCGCTTGGAGCACAGCGAAGGACGGTCGCCTCGGCGCCGACTCCGCTTCCCGTGGTGGGGGGTCGGGTGACCTACGCCGCCGCGGCGACGTCAAAGCCTGCTCCTGCGGCTGCCCACAAGTCACGACAGGAGGCTAAGGCCAAGACGGCTGCCCCGAAGCCGGGGCCTAATACCAAGACGACGGCAAGAGCTGGAGCGGAATTCCCTCCGCTCCCCACTCCAACGCCGGTACCTGGTCCCTCAACAGCTGCCCCCTCCAATGAGGCTTGGCAGGAAGTTGGGGGATCTAAGAAGTCCCGAAGGCGGGCTAGGAAGGCTGCTGAAAAGGCAGCCCCTACCCCGCAGTCGCCACCGGTGGCAAGTGCCACCGCAAAGAAGCCGCGGAAACTGCAGCCGCCGAAAACCGCGGCGGTAGTGGTGACCGTGTCACCGGAGGCTGCTGAAGGCGGGCTATCCTACGCGGCCCTCTTCAAGAGGGCCCGGGCTAGTCTCGCCTCATTCGGGACAACCGGTGTTAGGTTGCGCCTCGCCCAGACGGGAGCTCGAGTACTCGAGTTCCCCGGGGCTGAAGGCGCAAAGTCGGCAGACGCTTTTGCTGAAAAGCTCAGAGGGATGTTTGCGGAAACGGATGGTGTACGGATCGCCAGGCCTACGAAGTGCGCGGAGTTGCGCATCTCGGGCCTGGACGACTCCGTTACGGCCGAGGATGTCCGCGTTGCAGTGCAGGAGAAGACGAGCTGCAGCGCTGACAACATTAAGGTCGGCACCATCCGCCCCGGTCCAGGGGGCCTTGGTGCGGTGTGGCTCAGCTGCCCAATAGCGGCAGCCAAAGTGCTGGGCGATGCTGGCAGGCTCCTCGTCGGCTTCGTGAGCGCCAGGATAACGATCCTGGCGGCGAGGCCGATGAGGTGTTTTAAATGCCTGTCGGCGGGACACACACGCGCCAAGTGCGCCAACTGTTTTGACTGCAGCGGTCTTTGCTTCCGCTGCGGTCAACCGGGGCACAAGGCGGCAGAATGTTCTGCCGCCCCTCACTGCCCCATCTGTGCGGCGGCTAATAAGCCCGCCAATCACCAGATGGGGCAGGGAGGCTGCAAGCATTCCCGTGCTTCTCGGCAAGCGTCGGGGGTTAGCCAGTCGACCCAGGCTGCCTCCGACGTTGCTCGTGCGTCGACGCCGACGCCCATGGAGGAGGCTGTAGAGACGATCCATTAATGGATCAAGTCTCCAGCCTCCTGGTCCAGACGAACCTGAACCACTGTGCCGCGGCGCAGGATTTATTCCTGCAAACCATGGCGCAGTGGTCAATAGGTGTTGCCGTAGTCGCGGAGCCCTACTACGTTCCTCCCCGTCCAAACTGGATGGGTGACCGGGACGGCTCCGTGGCAGTCGTCAGCTCCACGGCGGCTCATTCCCCGCCCTTGTCGCTAAGAGACAAGGGTACTGGATATGTTGCCGCCGATTGGGGGGGGGTCACCGTTTACGGTGTATACTTCTCCCCCAACCGGAGTCTGAGTGACTTCGAGGTCTTCCTCAACACCTTGGAGACCTCGATACGGCGACTAGCGTCTGGGCACGTCCTCGTGCTGGGGGACTTCAACGCAAAGTCCATTGCGTGGGGGTCCCCCGGGACGGACGCCAAGGGCGAAGCCGTAGTGGAGTGGGCGGCTTCGGTGGGCCTCTGTTTGCTGAACAGAGGCTCCACCAACACGTGCGTGCGACAACAGGGTGGGTCGATAGTGGACCTTTCGTTCGCTAGCCCTGCTGTTGCCGCACGAGTAAGGAACTGGTGTGTCCTGGAAGAGGTCGAGACGCTCTCGGATCATTTGTATATCCGATTCGAGCTCTCCCGGTCCCAGGGCCCCAGTAGGGGTCACACGGCGCGGCAATTATCCCGCTTCCCGCGGTGGGCTGTCGCCAAGCTCGACAGGGACCTGCTGGAGGAGGCAGCCATTATTCATTCTTGGCTGTCTCCACAGGCCTCGACCGAGGAGGTCGACGTGGACGTGGGGGCTGGCCGTTTTCGCGATGCGATTACGCAGATTTGCGATACGGCCATGCCCCGCATCCGGAGTCGTCGGCCTCCACGGAAAGAGGTATACTGGTGGTCCCAGGAGCTGGCGGACCTCCGTGCGGCCTGTACCCGTGCCCGGAGGTCCTACACCCGCAGCCGGCGACGTCACCGCGGAAGCGGTGAGGATGACCAGCTTCATGAGGAGTACCGCGAAGCGCGGAAAACTCTGAAGCTGGCCATTTGCCGCGCCAAGGACGCAAAGAGAAAGGAGATGCTGGAGAGTCTCGATCGTGACCCCTGGGGTCGCCCGTATCGTGCGGTGCGTCAAAAGCTCCGCACGGCGGGCCCCCCCCTTACCGAGACTCTCCAGCCCAGCTTCCTGCAGGAAGTGGTCGAGGGCCTTTTCCCTCAGCGGGCAGAGCACACACCCCCGTCGATGGCCTACTCGGTCAGAGACGACGGGGGTAGAGAGGAGGATGCTCCACCCGTGAGGGAATCGGAGGTAGGGGCGGCTGTTCTGCGGATTCGTTCAAAGAACACCGCCCCCGGGCCGGACGGGGTACCAGCCCGAGTGATGGCCCGAGCCCTCGACCATATGTCGGACCGCCTCAGGGAAGTGTTGGATGCTAGCCTAGCGTCCGGACACTTTCCTGAGTGCTGGAAATGCGGGAAGCTGGTCCTGTTGAAGAAGCCGGGACGGCCTGCCGATTCGGTCGCGGCCTATAGGCCCATCGTGTTGCTGGACGAGGCGGGCAAGTTGTTCGAAAGGATAATCTCTGCCCGCATCGTCCGGCACCTCAGTGAGGTGGGGCCCGACCTGTCGGACGCCCAGTTCGGATTCCGAGAGGGGCGTTCGACGGTCGATGCCGTGATGCGCCTTAGGGCCGTGACCGAAGAGGCAGTGTGCTGTGGCGGCGTGCTGTTGGCGGTGTCGTTAGACATCGCCAACGCATTCAATAGTCTGCCATTCAGCTGCATCGGGGAAGCACTCCAGTTCCACGGGGTGCCAGAGTACCTGAGGCGGCTAGTGGCAGACTATTTGGAGGAGCGTACCGTCGTGTACGAGGACCGAGAGGGCGTCTTGAGACGGCGACCCATGTCGTGCGGCGTTCCGCAGGGGTCTGTCCTTGGACCACTCCTGTGGAACGTGGGATACGACTGGGTCCTACGAGGTCGTCTCCCCCCCGGGCTGGGCGTAATTTGTTACGCCGATGACACATTGGTCACAGCTCGGGGGGCGAACTTCCAAGAGGCGGCGCGCCTGGCCACCAGGGGTGTTTCTCTGGTGGTCGGGCGCATCGAGGCGCTGGGCTTACGGGTGGCCCTAGACAAGACGGAGGCCCTGTTGTTTCATGGGCCCCGTCGTGGTCCGCCCCCCGGCGCCTCCATAGAGGTCAACTCGGTCCTCGTACCGGTTCGGGCCCAGATGAAATATCTGGGTCTGATCCTCGACGGTAGGTGGCTCTTCGACGAGCACTTCCGACAGCTTGCTCCCAAGCTGGTCGACGCTGCCTCTGCCCTTGGGCGACTTTTGCCTAATTTGGGTGGAGCCAGCGTCGCAACGAGACAGCTGTACACGGGGGTTGTCCGGTCAATGGCGCTGTACGGCGCACCGGTGTGGGTCACGGCTCTGACCGCCCAGAACAAGGCGCGCCTCTGGCGGCCTCAGAGGGTACTGGCGGTCAGAGCGATACGTGGTTACCGCACGGTGTCGACCGAGGCAGCGTGCGCGTTGGCCGGAACACCCCCGTGGGATTTGGAGGCGGAAGTGCTCGCCGAAGTTTATCGACGGGTGGCTGAATATCGGGTGGAGAGAGGCATGCGCCCTCCGCCCGAAGAGGTACGCGAGTGGCGTGAAGCCGCCCGTCGAGCCACGATGGCTCGTTGGTCTTTCCGACTGGAGACTCCACGCGCTGGCTTTGCCGCCGTGGAGGCTCTCCAGCCGGTCATCCTCGAGTGGGCAGGGCGGCAGCACGGGACCCTTTCCTTCCGACTGACGCAGGTACTTTCCGGGCACGGTTGCTTCGGGAAGTACCTGCACTCGGTCGCTAGGAGGGAACTGAGTCCCGCCTGCCACCACTGCGACTGCAGTGAAGACTCGGCCCAGCATACGCTGGCGATCTGCCCCGCATGGGCGTCGCAGCGCCGGGCCCTCACTGCAGTCATCGGAGGAGATCTCTCGCTACCGGCCGTCATACGCTCCATGGCCGGTAGCGACAGCAGTTTTACCGCGGTCGCAACCTTCTGCGAAGATGTCATCTCGCAGAAGGAGGTGGCGGAGAAGGCCCGGGAGGACGACCTCCACTCGGACCCGATCCGCCGCCGGCGAACCGGGCAGCGGAGGCGCGCTCACCTGCGCCTCATGCCGCCCTGAGTGTGGCCGCGGATGGTCGGGACGGGCTTTCCCTTCCATCCGCTCTAGTGGCCGCCCGCGAGGAGGCGACGTTACGTGTGTGCCGTACGTCGCCTAAATGGAGAGGCTTTGGAGAGGGTGCCCGCTTCTGTGCGGGCAAGCGCTGGGAGGGGTCTGGACGGCGTAATAACAGCAGTTCCCGGACTCCTCCCTTTACAGGCGCAGAGTGGCACACCGTGTGGTTTTAGTCGGTTCGAGTCCGACACACCGCCCCGCCGCAAGCCCCGGCGCGGGTGACGGTCCGAGGGGATTTCCACACGTTAAAAAAAAAAAAAAAAAAAAAAAAAAAAAAGGTTCCCCCCCAATGTATCCCTACGTTGTCGTCGTGGTGGGGCTTGCGTGAGTCGATGATTTCTGGGGCTATGCCGGTAGAGCCACTCATGCCGGATAGGCCCAGAAGGAGGCTCCAGACTAAATGGGATACGAGACGGAGTCTTTACAGACTGCCGCGTGGGGCACTCTAAACGTCCCTCTGCTCTAGCAGAGGACGTATTAGAGTGCCAGTAGTTCCGAGAGGGACAGGGGGCGGACGGATCCGGTCTGGTGCAGACCCCGTCCGGCCCAACCGTAATCCTGAACGGACAGGACCGGTGGCTCTTCGAAGCCACGAGGACGTAAACCTCTATAAAAAATACCCCAAGCTCACGCTCTGACGCCTGGCAATGAGCTGTATCGCTGGAGGGAGTCCAGTGCCAAGGGCGTCCTCTGTCGGAGGACATTAAACTTCAAAAATTAATGACATGGACAACTACAGGAATTTACCTACCCAGGAGGGTCCTAGACGCGACGCGTCTGGGGAGTCCCTCCCGGAGCCAGTCGGCTCCGGCAGCCCCCAATCGTATTATGGGGGGGGCACCCAATGTCACACACGCCCGTCGCCGAGCGTCAAATCCGGCACCGAATCTCAAGCGAAGGACGCTGATAAAAGAAGTGGGGCAGTGTCGCGCCCGTCGAGGAACAGCCGAGGGCAGTTCCGGAAGGCGGACGCCCACTCCTCCACTGAGGAGATTGCTGCGGCGGTAGCGCCTGCATCGGTGGGGCTCCCAGAAGTCGATCCGACTGCTGGGAGCCGAAGAACAATGGAACGCATGCGTTCTAGGTCCGCCGTGAGTATTGCGGGCGGCGGTTCCCGTGCGAGGACGGACGCACCGGAAGCAATGGACACGGAGGAAGACGGCCGGAAGCGCGGACGCCCTACTGGCTGCGAGAGCGACATCGCTCAGGCGATGTTGCCTCCTAAGGTGGCAACCAGTCACAGGGAGCGATCGCTGACCCCGGTGCCGGCCCCGTCAGGTTCCGCCTTTAGTAGGGCGGGATCCTATAGGCGGGCTCGAGCGGACGGCGAATTGCAAGCGGAGGAGGATATAGCAGATCTCCTGCTGAAGATCAAGGAGCCGATGGTGGGGGATTCTGTGCCCCAAACACCATCCTCCTTGCAGGAGAAAGCGGAAGCGGCGGTGGCCATCATCCACAAGGTGGCCACCAAGTCAGTGAACCTTAAGGGCCCTTTTGTGAGGGCCCTTAAGGACTCCTCCTCTGCCTTGGCGGAAGTCGTGGAATCCCTCGCAGGGGACGTGGCTCGCCTCCAGTCAGCCAACGATCACCTGACGGGGCAGGTGGCGGAGCTGAGCGCTCAGTTCGCCCAGTTCCGGGCGGAGCACCCCGCCCCGGCCCCTTCTACGTCGCGGCCGGCCCCGTCTACGCCCCAGCCGGCCCCGTCTGCGTCGCGGCCGGCCCCGTCTACGCCCCAGCCGGCCCCGTCTGCGTCGCGGCCGGCCCCGTCTGCGTCGCGGCCGGCCCCGTCTGCGTCGCGGCCGCCCCCGTCTGCGTCACGGCAGGCCCCGTCTACATCCCAGCCAGCCCCGTCTACGTCGCAGTCTGCCCCTACTGTCCCCGGAGTATCGGATGAAGTCCTGCAGCAGATGCTGCAGTACATGCTCCATGCGATGGGGAATTTGGTGGACGGGCGGATTGCGGGTCTGGAGGCAAGACTGCCGCCGGCCCCTATTATTCGGCCACCGCTTGCGGCGCCAAAGTCGAAGGTCGCGTCGGCACCGACCCGTCTTCCCGTGGTGGGGGGTCGCGTGACGTACGCGGCGGCGACGTCGGTGCCGGGCACTGCAGCCGCGCGCAAGACTCAGCAGCGGGCAAAGGCACCGGCCAAGACGGCTGCGCCGCAGCCGAGGCCCAATACGGTGGCAGCGACTGGAGCGGAGATTGCTCCGCTCCCCACTCCAACACCCCTGCCTGGCCCCTCCACATCTGCCCCCTCCAATGAGGGTTGGCAGGTAGTAGGGGGGGCAAAGTCGAAGAAGTCCCGACAGCGGGCCAATAAGGCTGCCCGAAAGGCAGCCTCTGGCCCGCAGTCGTCGTCGGTGGCGGTGGCCACAAAGAAGCCGCGGAAGCTACAGCCGCCTAAAACCGCGGCTGTTGTGGTCACCGTGTCGCCGGAGGCGGCTACCGGCGGGCTGTCCTACGCGGCCGTCTTCAAGACGGCCCGAGACTGTCTCGCCGGTGACTTTGGAGCGGCAGGTGTCCGCTTGCGCCTCGCCCAGACGGGGGCTCGGGTCCTCGAGTTCCCTGGGGCCGACGGCGCAAAGACGGCGGACACCTTCGCTGAGAAGCTGCGGGCAGCTTTTGCAGACACGGATGGTGTCAAGGTCGCCAGGCCTACGAAGTGCGCTGAGTTGCGCATCTCGGGCCTGGACGACTCAGTGACGGCTGATGATGTCCGTGTTGTGATCCGCGAAAAGACGGGTTGCGGCATGGACAACATCAGGGTTGGCGCCATCCGCCCCGGCCCAGGAGGCCTTAGCGCCGTGTGGGTGAGTTGTCCCGTGGCGTCGGCCAAAATTTTGGGCGACGCCGGCAAGATCCTCGTCGGTTTTGTAAACGCCAGAGTTACAGTTCTGGCGGCAAGACCGATGAGGTGTTACAAATGCCTTGCCGCGGGACACACTCGCTCCAAATGCGACGGTTGTTTTGACTGCAGCGGATTATGTTTCCGCTGCGGTCGACCGGGGCACAAGGCGGCAGAGTGTTCTGCCGCCCCTCACTGCCCTATCTGTGCGGCGGGCAATAAGCCCGCCAATCACCAGATGGGGCGGGGGGGCTGCAAGCCTTCCCGCGCTTCTCAGCAGACGTCAGGGGCTAGCCAATCGACCCAGGCTGCCTCTGATGTCATTCGTGCGACTGCATCGTCGCCCATGGAGGAGGTTGTAGAGACGATCCCTTAATGGACCACGTCTCCAACCTCCTTGTCCAGACGAACCTGAACCACTGTGCCGCGGCGCAGGATCTCTTCCTGCAAACCATGGCGCAGTGGTCGATCGGTGTTGCCGTAGTCGCGGAGCCCTACTTCGTTCCTCAACGTCCAAACTGGATGGGTGACCGGGACGGCTCCGTGGCAGTCGTCGGTTCCGCGGCGGCTCATTCCCCGCCCTTGTCACTTAGAGACAAGGGCTCTGGATATGTTGCCGCCGAGTGGGGGGGGATCACCGTCTACGGTGTTTACTTCTCCCCCAACCGGAGTTTGAGCGACTTCGAGGTCTTCCTTAACAGCTTGGAGACCTCGATGCGGCGATTAGCGTCTGGGCACGTCCTCGTGCTGGGGGACTTCAACGCAAAATCCATTGCGTGGGGGTCCCCCGGGACGGACGCCAAGGGCGAAGCCGTCGAGGAGTGGGCGGCTTCGGTGGGCCTCTGTTTGCTGAACAGAGGCTCCACCAACACGTGCGTGCGACAGCAAGGGGGGTCGATAGTGGACCTTTCGTTCGCTACCCCTGCTGTTGCCGCACGAGTAAGGAACTGGTGTGTCCTGGAAGAGGTTGAGACGCTCTCGGATCACCTGTATATCCGATTGGAGCTCTCCCGGTCCCAGGGCTCCAGTAGGGGTCACACGGCGCGGCATCCTTCACGCTTTCCGCGGTGGGCTGTTGCCAAGCTGGACAGGGACCTACTAGAGGAGGCGGCCATTATTCATTCTTGGCTGTCTCCGCAGGCCCCGACCGAGGAGGTCGGCGTGGACGAGGGGGCTGGCCGTTTTCGCGATGCGATTACGCAGATATGCGATTCGGCCATGCCCCGCGTCCAAGGTCGTCGGCCTCCTCGGAAGGAGGTCTACTGGTGGTCCCAGGAGTTGGCGGACCTCCGTGCGGCTTGTACTCGTGCCCGGAGGTCCTACACCCGCAGCCGGCGACGTCACCGTGGAGACGGTGGCGGGGACCAGCTTCATGAGGAGTACCGCGAAGCGCGGAAAACTCTGAAGCTGGCCATTTGCCGCGCCAAAGAGGTAAAGAGAAAGGAGATGCTGGAGAGTCTCGATCGTGACCCCTGGGGTCGCCCATACCGTGTGGTGCGTCAGAAGCTCCGCACGTCGGGCCCCCCCCTTACCGAGACTCTCCAGCCCAGCTTCCTGCAGGAAGTGGTCGAGGGCCTTTTCCCGCAGCGGGCGGAGCACACACCCCCGTCGATGGCCTACGAGGTCGGAGACGACGGGGGTAGAGAGGACGATGTGCCGCCCGTTAGGGAATCGGAGGTTGGGGCGGCTGTTCTTCGGATTCGTTCCAAGAACACCGCCCCCGGGCCGGACGGGGTACCAGCCCGAGTGATGGCCCGAGCCCTCGACCATATGTCGGACCGCCTCAGGGAAGTGTTGGACGCTAGCCTGGCGTCCGGACGCTTTCCTGAGTGCTGGAAAAGCGGGAAGCTGGTCCTATTGAGGAAGCCGGGACGGCCTGCCGATTCGGTCGCGGCCTATAGGCCCATCGTGTTGCTGGACGAGGCGGGTAAACTTTTTGAGAGGATTCTCTCTGCCCGCATCGTCCGGCACCTCTGCGAGGTGGGGCCCGACCTGTCGGACGCCCAATTCGGATTCCGAGAGGGGCGTTCGACGGTCGATGCCGTGATGCGCCTTAGGGCCATGACCGAAGAGGCAGTGAGCTGTGGCGGCGTGGTGTTGGCGGTGTCCTTGGACATCGCCAACGCCTTCAATAGTCTGCCATTTAGCTGCATCAGGGAAGCACTCCACTACCACGGGGTGCCAGAGTACCTGAGGCGGCTAGTGGCAGACTATCTAGAGGAGCGTACCGTCTTGTACGAGGACCGAGAGGGCGTCTTGAGACGGCGACCCATGTCGTGCGGCGTTCCGCAGGGGTCTGTCCTTGGACCACTCCTGTGGAACGTGGGGTACGACTGGGTCCTGCGAGGTCGTCTCCCCCCCGGGCTGGGCGTAATTTGTTACGCCGATGACACGTTGGTCACAGCTCGGGGGGCGAACTTCCAAGAGGCGGCGCGCCTGGCCACCTGGGGTGTTTCTCTGGTGGTCGGGCGCATCGAGGCGCTGGGCTTACGGGTGGCCCTGGACAAGACGGAGGCCCTATTATTTCATGGGCCCCGTCGTGGTCCGCCCCCCGGCGCCTCCATAGAGGTCAACTCGGTCCTCGTACCGGTTCGGGCCCAGATGAGGTATCTGGGCCTGATTCTCGACGGTAGGTGGCTCTTCGACGAGCACTTCCGACAGCTTGGTCCAAAGCTGGTCGGCGCTGCCTCTGCCCTTGGGCGACTCTTGCCCAATTTGGGTGGAGCCAGCGTCGCAACGCGACTCCTCTACACGGGGGTGGTCCGGTCGATGGCGCTGTATGGTGCACCGGTGTGGGTGGCGGCTCTGACTGCCCTTAATAAGGCGCGCCTCTGGCGCCCTCAGAGGGTATTGGCAGTCAGAGCCATACGCGGATACCGGACGGTGTCGACCGAGGCGGCGTGCGCCTTGGCCGGTACACCCCCGTGGGATTTGGAGGCGGAAGTGCTCGCCGAAGTGTATCGACGGGTGGCTGAATATCGGGCGGAGTATGGCTATCGCCCTCCGCCCGAAGAGGTACGCGAGTGGCGTGAAGCCGCCCGTCGAGCCACGATGGCTCGCTGGTCGTTCCGGCTGGAGACTCCACGCGCTGGCTTTGCCGCCGTGGAGGCTCTCCAGCCGGTCATCCTCGAGTGGGCAGGGCGGCAGCACGGGACCCTTTCCTTCCGACTGACGCAGGTCCTTTCCGGGCACGGTTGCTTCGGGAAGTACCTGCACTCGGTCGCCAGGAGGGAATTGAGTCCCGCCTGCCACCACTGCGACTGCAGTGAGGACTCGGCCCAGCATACGCTGGCGATCTGCCCCGCATGGGCGTCGCAGCGCCGGGCCCTCACTGCAGTCATCGGAGGAGATCTCTCGCTACCGGCCGTCATACGCTCCATGGCCGGTAGCGATAGCAGTTTTACCGCGGTCGCAACCTTCTGCGAAGATGTAATCTCGCAGAAGGAGGTGGCGGAGAAGGCCCGGGAGGACGATGTCCACTCGGACCCAATCCGCCGCCGGCGAACCGGGCGGCGGAGGCGCGCCTATCAGCGCCTCATGCCGCCCTGAGTGTGGCCGCGGATGGTGGGGACGGGCTTTCCCCTCCATCCGCTCTAGTGGCCACCCGCGAGGGGGTGACGTACGCGTGTGCCGTACGTCACCTAAATTGAGAGTTTTTAACAGCAGACGGTGCCCGCTTCAGTGCGGGCAAGCGCTGGGAGGGGTCCGGACGTGTTAATAACTGCAGTTCCCGGACTCCTCCCTTCATAGGCGCAGAGTGGCACACCGTGTGGTTTTAGTCGGTTCGAGTCCGACACACCGCCCCGCCGCAAGCCCCGGTGGGGTGACGGTCCGAGGGGATTTCCACACGTAAAAAAAAAAAAAAAAAAAAAAAAAAAAAAAGGTTAGGTTAGGTTAGGTTAGGTTTTTTTTTTTTTTTTTTTTTTTTTTTTTTTTTTTTTTTTTTTTAATGTTATCCCTTGGGATAACGCTGCTTTCCCCCGTCCATAGTAACGACAGGACCTTTTCTGCTAATCATATATTTTGCCATTCATTGGTGTGTCTCGCACTAAGTGCCTCCCATCCGTCTCTTGGCTTTAATAAATTTTTATTATTTTCTACTTGTTTTATTCTATTATAATTATACAAAATTTTATAGCAAAGCATTATTTCTAAGATTTTAAATACATTATTTTCTTAAATTCTCTTTTCTGTGGTCACTCATGGTATTAGTATCCATTTTAAGCAGTAATTATTAATATAATTAAATAATTTTCAATGCAAATTTAATTTTAGGTTATTAATGATCATGTGTATTTTTAATTAATTATTTATTTATTTATTTATACTGATCTGTTATTTTACTATTTATGTATATTGTTTTATTAATATAAGGTTATTAAGGTTATTTTCTATTTAATGCTTAGTTTTCTTTTTAGTGATACTTTTTTCTTTATTTAAATGTGTTATATTACTCCTAGTTTTGTTCTTCAAGTGTTCTTTATTTATGGTTTTCCCATCTGTTGAGGCCACGGTGTTTGTGACTTTGTGTAATTTGTTTTGTGTTCTTGTCCAGTGTTTTTGCGAGTGTTTTTGTGTGATTTTGTGATTTGTTGTTTTAATCTGTGTGCGTGATTTAAATGTCTAAAAGTGATGTTCGTGTCTGTATATGTTTTTTATTTTTAGCATTAATTCCGCCTTTGTTATCAACAATCTATTTATATGCTTAAATATAAACAATTATTATAAGCCCGGTCGTGAATTATTTGTTATGCTGTTTATTTTAGTTGTGTGTGCGTGTTCAGTGTTTATGTGCATGTTATGATGTCTCCGTATATATTCACCATATACTTTCAATATCTGTGTGTGTTCGTGTGTGTGTGTTTCTGTGTCGAGTGTGTATGAATGAGTGTGTCACGAGTATGCCGTGGTTAACCTCGCCAGATAGTCCCATTTTTGGCGGACTGGGCACTCAGCGCTGAAGGCGTTGTGCCCCGTGCTGCTCAGCCTCTCACCCTGGCAGTTGCAGCAGTTTGGTTCCGCACCACAGGCAGCGTCCGGGCATTCGGCCCTTAGGTGGGGCCCGCCACAATGGCTGCAGTTTGGTGTAGTTGTGGTGCAGAACCTCTTGCTGTGCCCGTATCCCAGACACAGGGAGCACTGCACTAGAGGGGATTGGTCCGCAACTTTGATCGGTTGCAGATCGACATGCAGTCTACCTCTGTCTAGGGCACGGGACCAAATCGCCGGGGAGACCCTGAGCACCACGTGGCACGTGTGGGGATTTTTGGCTCTCCTCCTGTACTGGACCGTTATCCTGTCCTGGTCCGGTGTCAGGTCCCGGAATATCTCCCGGTTCCTGCACCTCAAGGCCCTCACCAGGTCCTCGTCCGTTTGGGTCTTTTGGACGCCGTATAGCACCAGGAGGGGATCCCTATTTTTTACTTCCTCCACTACCAGATCTCTGCCTTTCTCTGTTATTCGTTTGTGAGCCTTTTTTCGTTCTTCTTCTGTTTTATATCCTAGGATTACTTTTCTGTCTTTAGCCTTCCTTATCTTTTCCACTTGCACCCATCCCTCGTCCTCGTCCGCAGCCTGCCGCAGTCGCTCGATGACCTGCTCCCCGGTGTCCAGTTCGTTTTTGGACGTGACGATCACCGAGTGCAGGGTCGTCCTGTCCGGGAGCCGAGCCTCGGAGCGGCCTGCCACTACCCCCGCATAGGTCGCTTTTTGCGTTCTCTTTCTCTCACTATCATCTTGGTTTTCTATCCTTTCTTTTATCTCACCTATAGCCTTTGCATTTTCTTTGAGTATCTTCTCATTTTCTTCTACTTTCTTTCCTCTATCAGCTTGCTTTTCTATCTGTTCTTTTATTTCTGCTATAGCTTTGGCATTTTCTTTCAAAATCCTCTCGTTTTCTCCTATCTTCCTGAGAACTTCCTCGTTGGTATTGGTTCCTGGAACCCCCACGACTTCGAAGCTCTGCTCCACAACCGACCTTACTCTATCCTTTTCGTATTCTTTAAATAGTCGCTCTATGATGTTTATTCTGCACTCTATCTCCTTCTTTATTTCCCTTTTTATATTACCCGAGATCTTGAGCTGTTCTCTTATAATTTGGCAGTTTCGGGAGGCCTGGTAGCCTCGCTTGTCTGCCGGGATCTCCGTTGCCTCCGGCGTTGGTGATGATGAAGCAAAACTGAGTCGTCTGTTGGTGAAGGTTCCAGTGGTGGACATGTTGGGGGTGCGTGTGACAATATAAATAAACAATGTGCGAGAAGTGCGGTATGAGAGTGTGTGTATTGTGTTGTGTATGTGACGGGGAAAATTGTCAGAGTGTATATGTATATGTGTATAGAACCCTGTATAAGGGGGTGTGTCAGTGTCAGTATGTAAATGTTTGTGTAGCCCTGTATAGGGGGGTGTGTCAATCGTACAACTAAATTAAATACTAAGGTTTGTGTAGAACGTAGTTCTACACAGTTAAAATGATAAAATACAAATACAATCAAACAAAAGTTTTTCGCTCTAATTTGAGCCGGTCTATAAGTATTTGAGGTGTATAGTGCCTCTGTCAATAAATTAAAATAGGTGCGAAATTAAATTTAAGTGCTTAAATTTTTCCCTGGAAGTTGGATAAAGGGGTCAGTGACCTTTACTCCAAAAAGTTTATATGGCCCAGTGAAAGATGGGAGGGTGGGCGGGCAATTTTTCAATTTTCCGTCAGGCGGATCCGGACGAAAGTGGTGTCTTTCGACGGGTAATTAACAGGGCTATCTAAATATATATAATTGATAATTTGGAAAAGAAAGGCTATCGAATTAATCGACAAAAACCTCAAAAATGACTAAAATTGAAATTTAAATGTCGAATTTCTAAGATTCTATTTACCAGATTTACTTAAAAGAGGTGTTGTTAGATAGGTCGTGACGCGAGCTATCTAGATATGTATAATTAATTGTTTAGAAAAAATAAGGGGGCAAGTTATTAAACGAAAATCGCAGAAAATTTTCGAAAAAGCGGTAAATTGAGTTTTATATGTTGAAAATTTACTACTTCTATTAACCAGATCTTAATAAAAGAGGTGTTATTAGATAGGCCTTGACGAGTTCTATCTAATTATGTATAATTAAAAATTTCGAAAATAAATTTCGAAGAGTTATAAGCCAAATGCCTTGAAAATTTCCTTAAAAATACCGAAAGTCAAAATGAATGTAGAAATTTTGCAACTTCTATTTATCCAACCTATACAAAAGAGGTGTTATTAGAAAGGCCTTGATGAGGGCTATCTAAATCTGTAGCTATGTCAAGTTTGAGGCGAAGCGTTATCGAATAATTCGACAAAAACCTCGAAAATTTAGTAGTTTAGAAATTTGAAAATATTCTAAGTCCAGAAATTAAAATTTTTCTTTGTTTTTTCAGGTTATTTTCTTCCCACGGGACGCAGGAGTGTCTACAAAGATGATATCAACAAAAAATAACGATACTAGCAGCTGTTTTCAATTAAAATTTCGCACAAATGTTCCAAATGTTCACCCCTAAGGTAGACTTTTGAACGTAAACAAACAATGCCGAATTTTTTGTAGGTCAATTTCCCAATTTTCCGTCAGGCGGATCCGGACGAAAGTGGTGTCTTTCGACGGGTAATTAACAGGGCTATCTAAATATATATAATTGATAATTTGGAAAAGAAAGGCTATCGAATTAATCGACAAAAACCTCAAAAATGACTAAAATTGAAATTTAAATGTCGAATTTCTAAGATTCTATTTACCAGATTTACTTAAAAGAGGTGTTGTTAGATAGGTCGTGACGCGAGCTATCTAGATATGTATAATTAATTGTTTAGAAAAAATAAGGGGGCAAGTTATTAAACGAAAATCGCAGAAAATTTTCGAAAAAGCGGTAAATTGAGTTTTATATGTTGAAAATTTACTACTTCTATTAACCAGATCTTAATAAAAGAGGTGTTATTAGATAGGCCTTGACGAGTTCTATCTAATTATGTATAATTAAAAATTTCGAAAATAAATTTCGAAGAGTTATAAGCCAAATGCCTTGAAAATTTCCTTAAAAATACCGAAAGTCAAAATGAATGTAGAAATTTTGCAACTTCTATTTATCCAACCTATACAAAAGAGGTGTTATTAGAAAGGCCTTGATGAGGGCTATCTAAATCTGTAGCTATGTCAAGTTTGAGGCGAAGCGTTATCGAATAATTCGACAAAAACCTCGAAAATTTAGTAGTTTAGAAATTTGAAAATATTCTAAGTCCAGAAATTAAAATTTTTCTTTGTTTTTTCAGGTTATTTTCTTCCCACGGGACGCAGGAGTGTCTACAAAGATGATATCAACAAAAAATAACGATACTAGCAGCTGTTTTCAATTAAAATTTCGCACAAATGTTCCAAATGTTCACCCCTAAGGTAGACTTTTGAACGTAAACAAACAATGCCGAATTTTTTGTAGGTCAATTTCCCAATTTTCCGTCAGGCGGATCCGGACGAAAGTGGTGTCTTTCGACGGGTAATTAACAGGGCTATCTAAATATATATAATTGATAATTTGGAAAAGAAAGGCTATCGAATTAATCGACAAAAACCTCAAAAATGACTAAAATTGAAATTTAAATGTCGAATTTCTAAGATTCTATTTACCAGATTTACTTAAAAGAGGTGTTGTTAGATAGGTCGTGACGCGAGCTATCTAGATATGTATAATTAATTGTTTAGAAAAAATAAGGGGGCAAGTTATTAAACGAAAATCGCAGAAAATTTTCGAAAAAGCGGTAAATTGAGTTTTATATGTTGAAAATTTACTACTTCTATTAACCAGATCTTAATAAAAGAGGTGTTATTAGATAGGCCTTGACGAGTTCTATCTAATTATGTATAATTAAAAATTTCGAAAATAAATTTCGAAGAGTTATAAGCCAAATGCCTTGAAAATTTCCTTAAAAATACCGAAAGTCAAAATGAATGTAGAAATTTTGCAACTTCTATTTATCCAACCTATACAAAAGAGGTGTTATTAGAAAGGCCTTGATGAGGGCTATCTAAATCTGTAGCTATGTCAAGTTTGAGGCGAAGCGTTATCGAATAATTCGACAAAAACCTCGAAAATTTAGTAGTTTAGAAATTTGAAAATATTCTAAGTCCAGAAATTAAAATTTTTCTTTGTTTTTTCAGGTTATTTTCTTCCCACGGGACGCAGGAGTGTCTACAAAGATGATATCAACAAAAAATAACGATACTAGCAGCTGTTTTCAATTAAAATTTCGCACAAATGTTCCAAATGTTCACCCCTAAGGTAGACTTTTGAACGTAAACAAACAATGCCGAATTTTTTGTAGGTCAATTTCCCAATTTTCCGTCAGGCGGATCCGGACGAAAGTGGTGTCTTTCGACGGGTAATTAACAGGGCTATCTAAATATATATAATTGATAATTTGGAAAAGAAAGGCTATCGAATTAATCGACAAAAACCTCAAAAATGACTAAAATTGAAATTTAAATGTCGAATTTCTAAGATTCTATTTACCAGATTTACTTAAAAGAGGTGTTGTTAGATAGGTCGTGACGCGAGCTATCTAGATATGTATAATTAATTGTTTAGAAAAAATAAGGGGGCAAGTTATTAAACGAAAATCGCAGAAAATTTTCGAAAAAGCGGTAAATTGAGTTTTATATGTTGAAAATTTACTACTTCTATTAACCAGATCTTAATAAAAGAGGTGTTATTAGATAGGCCTTGACGAGTTCTATCTAATTATGTATAATTAAAAATTTCGAAAATAAATTTCGAAGAGTTATAAGCCAAATGCCTTGAAAATTTCCTTAAAAATACCGAAAGTCAAAATGAATGTAGAAATTTTGCAACTTCTATTTATCCAACCTATACAAAAGAGGTGTTATTAGAAAGGCCTTGATGAGGGCTATCTAAATCTGTAGCTATGTCAAGTTTGAGGCGAAGCGTTATCGAATAATTCGACAAAAACCTCGAAAATTTAGTAGTTTAGAAATTTGAAAATATTCTAAGTCCAGAAATTAAAATTTTTCTTTGTTTTTTCAGGTTATTTTCTTCCCACGGGACGCAGGAGTGTCTACAAAGATGATATCAACAAAAAATAACGATACTAGCAGCTGTTTTCAATTAAAATTTCGCACAAATGTTCCAAATGTTCACCCCTAAGGTAGACTTTTGAACGTAAACAAACAATGCCGAATTTTTTGTAGGTCAATTTCCCAATTTTCCGTCAGGCGGATCCGGACGAAAGTGGTGTCTTTCGACGGGTAATTAACAGGGCTATCTAAATATATATAATTGATAATTTGGAAAAGAAAGGCTATCGAATTAATCGACAAAAACCTCAAAAATGACTAAAATTGAAATTTAAATGTCGAATTTCTAAGATTCTATTTACCAGATTTACTTAAAAGAGGTGTTGTTAGATAGGTCGTGACGCGAGCTATCTAGATATGTATAATTAATTGTTTAGAAAAAATAAGGGGGCAAGTTATTAAACGAAAATCGCAGAAAATTTTCGAAAAAGCGGTAAATTGAGTTTTATATGTTGAAAATTTACTACTTCTATTAACCAGATCTTAATAAAAGAGGTGTTATTAGATAGGCCTTGACGAGTTCTATCTAATTATGTATAATTAAAAATTTCGAAAATAAATTTCGAAGAGTTATAAGCCAAATGCCTTGAAAATTTCCTTAAAAATACCGAAAGTCAAAATGAATGTAGAAATTTTGCAACTTCTATTTATCCAACCTATACAAAAGAGGTGTTATTAGAAAGGCCTTGATGAGGGCTATCTAAATCTGTAGCTATGTCAAGTTTGAGGCGAAGCGTTATCGAATAATTCGACAAAAACCTCGAAAATTTAGTAGTTTAGAAATTTGAAAATATTCTAAGTCCAGAAATTAAAATTTTTCTTTGTTTTTTCAGGTTATTTTCTTCCCACGGGACGCAGGAGTGTCTACAAAGATGATATCAACAAAAAATAACGATACTAGCAGCTGTTTTCAATTAAAATTTCGCACAAATGTTCCAAATGTTCACCCCTAAGGTAGACTTTTGAACGTAAACAAACAATGCCGAATTTTTTGTAGGTCAATTTCCCAATTTTCCGTCAGGCGGATCCGGACGAAAGTGGTGTCTTTCGACGGGTAATTAACAGGGCTATCTAAATATATATAATTGATAATTTGGAAAAGAAAGGCTATCGAATTAATCGACAAAAACCTCAAAAATGACTAAAATTGAAATTTAAATGTCGAATTTCTAAGATTCTATTTACCAGATTTACTTAAAAGAGGTGTTGTTAGATAGGTCGTGACGCGAGCTATCTAGATATGTATAATTAATTGTTTAGAAAAAATAAGGGGGCAAGTTATTAAACGAAAATCGCAGAAAATTTTCGAAAAAGCGGTAAATTGAGTTTTATATGTTGAAAATTTACTACTTCTATTAACCAGATCTTAATAAAAGAGGTGTTATTAGATAGGCCTTGACGAGTTCTATCTAATTATGTATAATTAAAAATTTCGAAAATAAATTTCGAAGAGTTATAAGCCAAATGCCTTGAAAATTTCCTTAAAAATACCGAAAGTCAAAATGAATGTAGAAATTTTGCAACTTCTATTTATCCAACCTATACAAAAGAGGTGTTATTAGAAAGGCCTTGATGAGGGCTATCTAAATCTGTAGCTATGTCAAGTTTGAGGCGAAGCGTTATCGAATAATTCGACAAAAACCTCGAAAATTTAGTAGTTTAGAAATTTGAAAATATTCTAAGTCCAGAAATTAAAATTTTTCTTTGTTTTTTCAGGTTATTTTCTTCCCACGGGACGCAGGAGTGTCTACAAAGATGATATCAACAAAAAATAACGATACTAGCAGCTGTTTTCAATTAAAATTTCGCACAAATGTTCCAAATGTTCACCCCTAAGGTAGACTTTTGAACGTAAACAAACAATGCCGAATTTTTTGTAGGTCAATTTCCCAATTTTCCGTCAGGCGGATCCGGACGAAAGTGGTGTCTTTCGACGGGTAATTAACAGGGCTATCTAAATATATATAATTGATAATTTGGAAAAGAAAGGCTATCGAATTAATCGACAAAAACCTCAAAAATGACTAAAATTGAAATTTAAATGTCGAATTTCTAAGATTCTATTTACCAGATTTACTTAAAAGAGGTGT